>OZ038516.1:18639470-18916970 GCA_964036315.1 Acanthosepion esculentum | reverse complement strand
CGTGATAACATCATCGTGTCTTTTGAATTTAAAAGGATTTTAACGTTTATTTAGTTTGTAAAAAAATAGCAACATGCTTACGCTACAAGACAATTGGCAATTGTTTGTTTAAAAAAAACATCTTTTGACTAAAAATATTGACCCTGAAGATGAACAATGATGTTCGAAAGCGCTAGGTCATCGTATGGACAATAATACATATTTCGAAATCATTTTCAAATAAAAAGTCTCATTAGAGAATATGAGAAAATTCAAAAGAAAATATGCAAGACTATGTTGTCTTTAACATTCAATACATGTTTAAAAGAAAAGTTGCTGCCAAATTATATATATATATATATATATATATATATATATATATAATTTGGCATCCGTTGCACCAGGTCCCTGTATTCGTCCCTCCAAAAAGTGTGGTTGGCCCTGCACAAAGCCTTCACCACTATAATCAAATCCTGTGTGGCTTTCAATTATGCTACCAACATTCATACTCTGGTTCCCATCTTCAAAGTCCATTCAAGAACCACCCAGTGAACGGAGAATAAGTTTTAAAAAGTGGGATTATTAGAAAGGAAAACCAGATCAGGAGGTCATAACAGGAAGAGGAAGAGATCAATTAGAAAAGATCCAACTCAATCCATAAGACGTTTGACACGTGAGAGAGGAGCTTCAATTATGATAGTCCAAAGTGCAGTGAAAAAAAGACTTGAAAATGAAATCGTACGTGAAACCTGTGAGGTACCTTGATACTCCAGGGCAGAAAGTTAGACGTTTAGAGAGGGCGAAGAACATCTTGAATAAGTTGGAAAATGATCCTGGGATATATATATATATATATATATATATATATATATATGCGTACACACAGACATTTCCTAATAATTAAGTTCTAATGTTTTCCTTTCCTTTTCGGCTTATTGCGGGAGAATATATATTGGTGTTTGAGTTGGGAAACAAATGTCTCCTTGTAAATTCATCCCACAACAAAAATGGTGGACTCGGTATGCGAGTCCGCGTAATAAAATACAAAGAAACAACTAAATCCATTACACACACACGCACACAAACACACACACACACACACACACACACACACACACACACACACTCACATATATATATATACAAACGATAATGTATTATTAACATGACAAAAGATTACATTGTTGCGAGCGACAAAACAATTATATTATATGTATGTGACAATACAAAGAAATGCCTGAAAACATTTAAAGACGAGTGAATTAGTCCTAGAGAAACTGAAGTTGCGTACGTATGTTTGTGTATGTGGCTACCCATGGAAAACGCGTTTTCCCGATAGAGCTACATCCTAGCGTGTCTAAGGAAAATATGAAAACGAGAACCATAGAAAATATTATAGTGTATTTATAGTCTCAGAAAGCGTTCCCTGGCGGATTTTTAGGAAGGTAAGTGGAGTAATTCTTCAGGCTGTGTCCACACTAAGATTTTTCTCTTTTTTCTTAATCATTTATTAGTCATAAAAAAAATTTCATTTCCTTTTTCCTCTACAATTTTTTTTAATCATTTCACCTCAACCAAGGCAACAATGTCACTAATACGCGATGGTGTACTGAATGTGAAAGAATATTAGAAAAAAAACATTATCAAAGAAGGAGAACAATAAAAGGACAGAAATTAGGAAGACAGAAAATAACGATTGATATTGCATTTAAAAATTTAAAGATCAAAGTTGAGGGGAAAGCAATGAGCCAGTAGAAAGCGAGAAATGTGAATGAACAAATGAACGAACTGTTAGCGTAGAACTTACGGTTGCATTTAGCCATTTCAATTGTAAAATGACGAGACCTTGCTGACAATTTCGTATTGCGTTTAAATTCATAAAGTGTTATTGTAAAGAAAAGAAAAAAAACTGTAAACTTATAGTAGCAATAAATGCCTGCAATAGATTTCTTCTGTCTCTCGACCGCAACACTTATAGCCAAATCACAGTTCAAACGATAGTCTGTCGTAACAGTCCAACAGGCAACGTAGAAACGACAAAATGGGGTCACAAATCCAACCTTCACTTCTCACCAGCAAAAACGCTTGTTTATTCAAGCTGAAAAACAATCCTCCCCGTAAACGAAAAACAACAGCTTTTATTCACCGAGCGATTTTTTCTGATTGGCCACGCCCTTCAGGGGAGAAAAGAATATTAACATAGATTCTGATCCTCAAAGTAGCAGATTTTTGCTAACTACTTTTTTGAATTTTTCTTCGGCAGATCGCACGCAAAACATGAACTCTTTTTCGATGTAGGTGATTATCTCTTTCACTGCATAAAGTCTGGGTATCCTAGAGGAAAATTAATTCGACCAATTACCATGTAAGTATTTATAGAAAAAACACAGCGAAGCAACATTATGATGGTGGGAAAGTGACTAAAGCCGAGATACTAGGTCAAGACTAATGACATTGCAAATTCCTCGTTGGATTTTATCATGGATCTCTAAATATATAAGAGGAGCATATGTGGCAGAAATATTCTAAGCGTGGACGAATGGTAGACTTGTAAGATAGAATCGGGTGAGAAAAAATTGTCTAGCATAACACAGAACCAACATTCATAACAGCAGACCTAGCAATTGATTCATATCAGTGGAAAATCTGCGAAAGAACAATGAGTCACTCTCCGGACATCAGACATGCTGAATGATGACAACCCGTCATTTACATGTGAAAACTTTGGTCGCCATTGGTATTAGTTGAGCTCGAAGTAGTGACTACAAAAATCGAGAGAGAGAGAGAGAGAGAGAGAGAGAGAGAGAGAGAGAGAGAGAGAGAGAGAGAGAGAGAGAGAATCAAGTTAATGTCAAATAGTGACGTAAAAGACTAGGGAAAGAGGCAACCACCCAAATTTGGGATAGGGCGAAAAATAATTGGTTGAGGCTCTACCCATCATCCTAAGCGTTCTTAATATAATCTCTTCTATTTTGTTCTTTAATCAGCTAAGTCGAAATAATTTTTGCAGAAGAGTCGATATATTTGTGACTTGAGCGATGTACTGCCTGGAGGCCCCCACCAACCACAACCTGACCCTTTACGAAATGGACGTTTTGCTTTTAAGGCAAATGATGAAATTATACCTTTAGTATTTCAAACTGAACGAAGACAAAAGAACAGTTAAAATGACTACTTTTGCTTGAAGACATGAAACCACAATGCCCTTTCTATACCAACTTCTCTCTCTTTTTGTTGTTATGCCTTCTTCGTATATGTAAAGAATAAGTACTTATAAGTTAGCGACCGACTCAGCAATTTAACAGGAGAAATATTAATCCAGTTTTGTAACCATAACTGAATAAATGCAGCATTTACATACTTTTAAACAAGTGTTGAAACCACCATTTGTTTTACAGACGTTTCGACCAACAAGAGAGTTCTTCGGAGAGAGACCAGACTGACGAGTATATTGTCATAGTGTCTATATTTCTGAGAAGAGGTATTGTAACTATTTAAACTATTTACATTGTTCGGACTGATGTCCTCATCTTTATTACCATATTCACAACTTTATTACCATATTCACATTCTAGTTCCACATGCCATGCCTTTTCTGGATATCTCAGTTTCAATTATTTCCTTTTAGTAACTCAACTCTCCAAGATTTGGTTCACCTCTGCTGTGGCCAGGTATTGAACACACAACACTTTGGGTGAAGTCACTGGATTACTTCAACTAACGCTTTTATCCACTGGGCCATGTATCCTTGGAAACAATGTACTCCCGTGGACTAAAAAAAAGGGTTCGGTTCGAAATTCCAACGTACATCACCTGAAGAAGGCCGGAGCGTACAACGACCGAAACGTTGTGAATATAACAATAAAGTCTGAACAATGTAAATAGTGTAAATAGTGCAAATCGTGTCATAGATATATCTAATTTAAAGATTTAGAGAAAGGCAAAATATTACATTTCAAAGAGAATAAATCCAGGATTGGAAATGCATAGTGCCTAGACCCACCGACAAAATCAATAAACTCACATTTAGTAAAATAATGTTGCCTAAAAAAAGAACTGATTATTTAATCTTGGGATCCTGCCCAATACATGATCGTTTGATTTTGAATATGTTTTGAGTCTATAATATAGAACGCCATGGTCTATAGTCAAAGATGAACAGAGATATAGATTCAGAAAATTGATTAAATTTAAAGAAGGTTAATGCGTTAAATTTAGCACCAATATAATAACTGGTTCATTTGTTGGCTATTGTGGCATGTGGGGTTTCCTTACTTTGCTCGATTCAGCAGTAATAGCAACGGAAGTAATCAGTAGGGAGCAACCGGAAGTCCCAGTCATAAAAAACACTGATCGAGCCCTATTTACCCTCATTTTTACTTTTCGTTTTCAGTGGCCGCTACCTTCAAAGCCTAGCTCGAAGAACTACACACATCCCTTTTGGCAGACCTGGCAGCTTGATCTGAGATTTCTCGTTCCTCGTGGGAACAAGCGGAGAAATCTCTCCAGAAAACATTTACTCAAGGGAAGAACGCTGTAGTAATTCAACTCTTTTCACTGCAAAATGCCACTATTTTGATCCCTCTCTTTTCGATCACGAATAAAAGCTGTTAAACAGTTATTTCGAGCCTTGGATTTGTTCATTCCACTCCATACACTGCCAATCCCACACATGCTACCGGGAAGTAAAGTTTAGAAACGAAAGTTTGTTTTTGACTGAACAGGATGTTTGAATATTAAAGGATGGGTTGGAAGCTAGTTTCAAAATATACAATCGGACAGAAACGTTACCTTATTTAATCATTAGGCTGTGTAAGTTTAAGCCTAGGGAAGCGGAAGAGAGGGATCTCGAGAGCAAAAGAATGTGCCCATGAGTATTTTGGGTGATATTTCACTACTCTTGTAATAGTTGTTTTTTAGGGGAACTATGCTTCGATATTGTTCACAAGAAAGCTCATGGTAGATTGGATAATTATTCGACTTAAATTTGTTTTTTTGTTTTTGTTTTTTGTTTTTTTTTTATGATGCGACAGCATTAGAAATGAGATGCTATTTATCATCTCCTATGTAGACCAGATAACAAATGACGCTTTATTGAAAACAGAAGAATCAAAATGAAGGTTTGGGAGGTGAGAACATTTCTGAGTATTTTTATTGGTTGTAAAAACCTTTGTTTGAAAGCATGTTTAATTATTACTACTTCATCACTGGATTTTTTACTTTGAATTTGGTGCCTCCTTTTTTTTCCCCCTAATGTGAGTTAAAAAAATATATTTTCCAGTCAAGGATTTTGATTGGCCGAAAATTATTTTGCTGTTTTTGGATGTGACGATATCACCACTACATAAAAAAAAACGATTGAGTTAATACATTACAACATCAAAGATATCTTACTATTATTTTATCTACTTATAAGGTGAATCTGAAATAATGTTATGTTTTTCCGCATCCTTCTTCTTCTATGTGCCGTGTCCCTTCAGAACATGGGTGATCATGGCTCTCCACAATTTCCTGTCTTTTGTAGCCCTTACTTAAGTTTGTCTCTTCGCTATGTCTCTTACTTCCTGCTCTGCCATCCATTTACACAAGCTTGTTAGGTAGTTTATGTGCTGTTTTCCTCTGTCGCTCTCGCATTCAATATGTCCTGTGAGTGTCAAATTTTCCAAGCCCTCTTTCCTCATTATGTACTCTAGAAATCTCAATTGTCTCTTCCTGATTTTCTCTAAAACTTCGTCGTTGCTCACGTTCAGTTCATGGTATTCTCAGTATCCTTCTGTAGAACCACATTTCTGTTGCCTCAAGTCTCATCTTCATCTATAATGAGATTGCCCAGTATTCATTGCCATGTAGGAGGACCGATATTACATAACATTTCAATACTCTTTTCTTTGTTTCTAACGAGGCTTTCCTGTTTCTTAATACATTGCTTAGCTTTTGGAAAGCATATTTCGCTATTCCAATACATAGTCGGATTTCAGTGTGGCATTTTCCATCCTCTGTTAAAACACTTCCTAGATATTTAAATTTTTGTAATTGCTTGATTTTGGTATCTCCAATCCGTAATTGCCCTGTGGGGATCTTTTTTGTTGACAACCAAACTCTGTTTTATTATTGCTAATGCAATAGTCCTTCCTTCTTGCTTTCGTTTAAATTTTAACGCCTCCAAAACAAAACGGCTTTTAATTTAACCATCATAGAGTTCCTTTTCTGCCTGCCAACAGCATAACTGACGCTAGATTCTTGGAGAGCAACACACTGCGCCTTCCTGGCCTCACATGTTCAACTGACTTGAAGTGGAATGACTACATCGAATCAATCGTTGCCTCTACTGCAAGGAAATTTGGGTCACTGTATCGTACCAGAAAGTGTTTCTCGTCAGAACCCATCTTACACATCTACAAATCTACCATTTGCCCGTGCATTGAATACTGCTGCCATATCTGGTCTGGTGCTCCTGTTATTCATGTCGAGATTCTTGACAAAATTCAAAGAAGGATCTATAATGTAATCAATCCTGACCTGGTATCTTGACGTCAGTCACTTTCTCGCCGACGTGACGTGGTTTCCCTGTCTTTTCTACAAATATTTTCATGGCAACTGCTCTGATGAGCTGTTTTTCTCGATGCCCCAACTAGATGAATTTCAGCGTGCTACTAGATTGACATCTGGGTCCCACCCTTTTACTGTTGAAATAGCTAAATGCAACCGCCACTTCTTCTCCAACAGTTTCTTTTCTCGCACTTCACACCTGTGAAATTCCCTTCCGTTTACTTGCTTCCCTGATAACTAGAATATTCAAAAATTTAAATGCAACGTCAATCGCCATCTTTTGTCTTCTTGAATCCTGTTCATCTTTTGTCCTTTCCCCAATCTTCCGTATACTGTGTCGTTTCTCGCATGTTCACTCACTGTACCCCTCCCCTGCATACTAGTAGCATTTCCGCCGTGCTTGGATTGAAATGATTTTTTTTAAAAACCCCAAAAACTACCTTCTGTGGGGGTTCCTGTGATTTCCTTTCTGTATCTGCTACCAACGCTGTGTCATCTGCATATGTAATGTTGTTTGTAGCCACCAATAACGAATACTGGTAGGAATTCTAATTCTCTCAGAATCACCTCACTGTAGAGTGTAAAGTTTAGATAAGTCCGGTGAGAAGACCCAGTCTTGTCGTACCATCAGTAGAACTGAATATCACTGTAAATAAAGGATTACTTTTTGGACTATTTTCGCAGCTACAGTCTCATTTTTTTCCACTGAGCCCCCCAAAAAATTGCTAGTATTACGAGTTAGAGTAATTTGGATGACAGCAATAATTAATGTTACCTTAGTAACAAAGCTTTTTAGTTTTACTTCCGATTGTTAATAATCAAGTGTTTCTGATTCATTACAACTGCGAATAGAGGAATGGTGACGTCAAAGAAAGAGTAATCGTGAGTGAAATAAGGAAATAACATGAAACGATGACGAAGCTGGAGGCAACAAGACTCAGAGAAAGTGTGAAAGAGAAACAATAAAAGAGGTAGAAAAATAGAAGTGGGGAAAGATAGAAAAGTTCGAATGACAAAGAGAGAAAGAGTGAGATATGATGTAATGGAAAAATTGAAGAAAGGAAAAACCTGAAACAAGTCACACAAACAAAGAGATACAAACTGTAACACTAAAAAGTTAAAAACAGACATTGAAATGAAGACAGAAAGGTGATAGAATAAAAAAAAATACTAAGAAGAGTAACCAGTAGTAGAGAGAAAGGACAAGAAAGAAAATAGAAATACAGAAGAATAAAATAAATTTGTTGCGGCCTTTCAACTTTAGCGGCTTGACTGTGACAAACCGTGTAGCCAAGTACATCACGTGACAGAGAATAAAACGGACTTATCACAAAAAGATAAAAACCGGATATATTTTTCTTTTTTATTCACTTATTTTTTCTAATTCGTTTTACCGGAAACAGACTTTTCCGTTAACTCCTTAAGGAAGAAAACGGCCATGATATGGGTCACTCCTCGTCATTTTCTAAATATTTAATAATCAACATCGTGGTGGATTATTTTTTTAATTTTTACACTATTTATATTCGGACTATTGTCCTCATCTTTGTTGTTCTCATAACAACATTTCTACCATTGTGCCCTCCGAACTTCCTCGGCGATCTGGGTAACCTACAGGGAATTCTGAGCTGAAATCTTTATTTACTCTGTTATCATTCCAATGCTCCTGTGTACGTTCTTATTTATTTACTATTGCTCGGTTATTATTGGTCACCCATTTCCACTGAGTACAGGTAACACACTGTCCAAACCAGGGATTGAGCACATCATTTGAGTAGTTTTTTTTTTGTTTTTGTTTTTTTAAACTCCCTAAGTTAAATAACGAAAAGGGAGCCCCAGGATCGTAGGGGCACAACATGCACTGCAGCAAAAATGGTGTTTCTTGGGCAAGATAGCTTGACGGAGCCCAACCCTTTCCTGGACAGTTTGAATTCAAAGTTAGACCGGTTGCTACCCAAAGCTATAGAACCCAGCCTGTCATGCTATTTACCCATATCTAGGGGGAGAAGTAGAGGATTCATATTTTCCCAATGGTATTAGCACGTAAGTGAATGTAATAAATCCAAATGGAATTCGAACTCGGCTCTCCGATTCCACTATATGTTACCAAATTCACAAACCAAAACTAATCCACTAGGCCACTGTGCATTAAATCTTTGGTCTGTGAATTACTTTTCATGCTTGTAAAATAAATATGGTGCATCAAAAGGACGGTTTTTCCTTTGACACCACTATTATTTTATCCTACCTTCACTCCCTTGGCAATGTTTATTTACAAGATTATAAAAATATGTGAACCACATGTGATATTTATTATTTTCCCTTTTATAAAGATTTATTTTTTACCATTTTAGAAAGAAATACATGCAAAAAATCTTTTTATTCAAAAATGTTTAAAAAATTATCAAAATATGAGGACCATCTAGAATATTTATTATTTACTATTGTATAAATAACTATGAAAACAAGTTTTTTTATTCATAATTCTCTAAAAATATCAATGAATTACTGCATGAAAGAAAAAGACAGAAAATGCATTTTTTCAAAATTTATAATTACAGTTACTCATCATTATCTGTTTATTTAAATTTTCTTATTCACAGACATTTTTTATAAATGAAAAGTTATTTTCATATGTTTTATAAATTGATAAATGATAAACATTACATTGTATTTAGTTGGTTTTCATTTTTATGGTTTGCATTCTTAAAATGTTGGAAATGTGAAATTATTATTGTAAATAAACAAATAATAAATAAATAGCTTAATATTTTTGTAAATTCTATAGAACAAAGAAATTGCATAAATTCACTTTAATATATTTGGGTTTTATTAAAATTCTAATCATCACTTTTTAAACAACAAACATTGCCGAGGAGTGAAGGTAGTTAAAATAATAATGGTATCAAGGGAAAAACCGTCCTTTTGACATACCATTTCATTGTAGGCACAAAAGTTAAAGTTTGCTAAAAACTTTTTCTTTAACATAAAATTATTTTGATTTAAAAAAGGGAAGGAGACATTTTTAAAATAAATCATCCATGATGCTATAAAGGAGGACTTGGGGGACAGGTCATTGTCACTCTCCTCACTTTTTACTGGAACTGAAAATTAAACAGAAAACTAAATTTGTCTTTTTGGCCTCAATCTATGGCATTGCTATTATTGTATATATCTGTGTCATTTGTCCAAAATCATTCCTGCCATTACTTTTTAAAAACCAATCAGAAAAGTTCACCTTTGGTCTCTTCCTGCAACATTAGCTTGTGACATGGAGGCAGTGAAGTGGCTAAACATAAAATTCTAACCAGGAAAAGAGAAGAGTTAACTCAAAATGAAATACAGGCTGAGAGAGAGAGAGAGAGAGAGGACATATTTTCCTCAGTGAGAATGGGACATCTGGATTTCTTCTCTCCTAAAAGTTTATTTTTCATATCTATCAAGAATTTGGCATGTGGTTGAACACAGATTTGGGAAAAATTAGAAAAAAAAACACATTATTAACAGAAAGAAAAGTAAATGAGAATCCTATTTTTGGTTAGCAAAAACAAGGAACAAACCCTTTTTCTTAGGATTGAAGTTATGAAAATCATTCATGTCATGGGAAGAAGGTGATCTGGTTTGAGCTTTTGCTGAGATGCCAACTAGCTCAGGGATGAAGAACAGAGAGTCTCTTTGCTTAGAATTTAGGTAAAGAAATATGTTTTCAATGACAAAAACAGATTCAAGAAATAATATTTATCTATCATACAGAACAAATTTCTTTTAAACTGGTCGGATATACTATATGATGATTAATTGTGGAGTTATGAAAACAAATTCTGTCATAGGTGGTCTGGTTTGTATGGCTGGAATGGAACTCGCCTATGCCCTTTAAAAATTAGATTTGTCACAAATTTAGTCATGCATGCCCTATGAAGTGGGCTGAGGTTGAATACCAAGAAGGAAGAGGGGGCAGAATTTGGCACCCCACTTATGTGAAGTAGAAATGCAAGTTGCAGTTAAAGGAGAAGCAATCCCTGTGACTACTCCCAAAGAAAGTGGATAATTCTCCAAATTTGGAAAATTGATTAAGAAAGCAGAAATAGGGAAACCTTTATTTGAATTAATGAAAATTGGGGAATCAACAAATTTCCAGAACCCTTCGGCCCCATGCCAGTTTGGGGCCAAAGTGCATATAAGCAGATGACTTTGGGGAGATCATTGACTTTGGGCTGAGATCCGACATTGAATGTTTTTAAAATACACATCAGCTGCCAACCACAATTTCCAATTCCAAGACATTGAACCCAGTGTCACTCGAAAGATTGATGTGGGAAGGGTTAATTTTTGTTGTACCAAGAGCTATATAAACCAATTGAAGATTAACCCCCATGAATCTCTAGTTTTATTTTTTTCATCGTGAAGATATTATTTTCCTTGGTATAGCACCCACCATGGCTTGACCAATGCTGCGAAACTATGACCTTCATTCTTCTTCTGCTCTGAGATCAAGAACACAACATGGGCACAGACAGTGTGGATCAAAGTGGCCAGCAGCCAACAACTAGCTTGGACCAACATCAGCATTGACCCGTGCAGAGATGGCCTGTGGTTAAAGCATTGTCCTAGGACCCTGAGGACCAGACCAATAAGTGTGGTTACACCACTGGGTATAGGCAGTAGTGAAAGGTGTTACATTACTGGGTGCCAGTGACCAAGGATTTGACCCTGTTGCAAGGGGGTGTTGCAAGCTTATAAAACTTTTAAGTCTTGTTGGGTTGACTGGAAGTTGCCATCTCAGAACCAGCAGTCGAATGACCAAAATCAGATATTTATGCATAGGCTCCGAGTGTCACTTCCAGCAGCATTTTAAAATATCAAAAAATAAAATTCATCTTATTATTTGACTAATGACAGTGTGACAGAGAAAGAGTCTGGGAAACACATACACACGCACACACACACACACACATGTAAATTTTTTTATTGAAATTGGAGTAGATCTGAGTAGCAAAATTAGATCAGAGCATTTTGTTACTGATGGGAAATCTGATCTAGGGCAGAAGTTGTACCCATTGGATCTGGGTCATTAGAAGACAATGAAAATGGTCTAAATAATTTTTAGCGGTTAAAAATTGAAATAGAGCTTAGTAAGCTATAAGGAACTTTGGAATTCACATGATTTTGGTTGAAGCAGCCAGAACCCCGTGATAATCGCGTGCAAAGTAGTAGGGCCAAGGGTCGGTTATGACCAGCTGGGTTTTTCTATATAAATGCATAGTTATGGTCAGAAAGTGAGAGATGGGAGAAAATTCTTGGCGAGACTGGAGAAGAGAATTAGCCGGGGCAAGAGTTGGGCTAGAGACAGTGGAGAGTCGAGTTGGAGACTCGAGGAGGAGAGGAAGTGATGTCAGAGATTGGAACGAAGCATCCGCTAACATGTACTGTTGATATAAGTACCGCTGTTTCTGCTACCATGAATATTACTACTACTGTTACTACTGGTGAGGAGGAAAGCCACTATAAACTTTAAGGCCCGCACAGAAATCTTATCCCTCTATCGCAAGAGTCGTATATTGTTCTGAGACGATTTAACAACAAGTTAATCACAATACACTCTCTCTCTGTCTAGAATCCAGTTTATGAGTTTTTATGTCAAATACTTTTCTTTTCTGTAACCTGTTTCTTTTCTATACTATTCTTTTCTGCTATATAAAAGACATTAACAATTCAACCATTGAATAGTTGTTTGTCCGGCTTTCTGCAGAATTTAATTTTTTTTTTTTGCTGCATTCTAATTTTCTTAGCACAGACTCCCCAGCTGTGTCTACATCTTCAGTCGACCATGAATGGATGAACATCACTTCTGCTTCCTGGATCAAACAGAACACAACGTGGGAAGGAAGCAGGATTAAACCAGCGGACCTGTCAAATAATCTACAGATGCTCAGGGGACCTACGGCCACTCCCTTAAGTTCGGTTGGGACCGAGTAGACACCTCAATCCAGAGAGTAAGACGTCAGAGGTTGAGGGGCTGAGGCGAAAGTGTTAGAACAGTGCGTCTCTTGCATTTTTGAAGGGCTTTATTATGAGCCAGCACCTGCTATCTGGAAACTATAAATCCCAAAGATAAAAAAAGGAAGGAGATGGAGGAGGGGATTCGGTGTAGTAAAAGTAGAAAAAACAAATAAAGATAATCAACCCAAATAAATAAATTAAAAACTGTTCCTACCAAAATAATAGTTAGAACAAACCACAAAATTCAACAAATAACTTTAATCAATGACAAATAAACAAATATATAAGATAAAAAATAAAAATGAAAAATAAAAAAAAGCAAAACAATTTGACCCAAATGAATAAAAGCAAATAAACGACTTCCGGTAAATGACCGCCATAATAGACTACCAACAATAAGCTATATAAACAAATTTTTACTACATTAATAAAAAACACCAATCAAAACAAAAAATAAATAAATAAATATATAAGATAAAAAAAAAAAATAAAAATAAATAAAAAAAAAAAACAAGCAAAATAATTTGACATAAATAAATAAATAAACAAGCGACTTCCGGTAAAAGTAACCGCCAAAATAGATTACCCACAATGCACCACTGACCCTTATATATAAATAGCCGAGAAAAATAACAGCACTAGTTGCCTGACGATTGCACTAGCATGAAACAGACTGTCGCCTCTAAGTGTTGACTTCTATGTTCACTTTTATATTTACACACGCTCTATCTCTGATATTGAGCACTTTATCCCATAAATATAGCACACTTTAAAACTATATATATATATATATATATATATATATATATATATATATATATATGTATATATATATATGGAGAAAGAGAGAGTGAGAAATCACTGTTAAAACAATTTTTACAATAATTTTTCATGAGTGACAGTTCCATGCAATGAAATCAGTCCTTTCTTGTAACTGGCTATGATCCCTGTTTGTGTCTGAAAAAAGAACCTTTGGAAGTCTTTTAGTATTAAAATCAATGAATTAAAGTAGATGAGGAAAATCATGAAGAAAGATCAATGATAGGAAGGATCAATTAAAAATCCTAATTAAAATCAATAAGGGAATAATGGAAACGGAAGCAGCAAGAATTCCGCACAAGATCAAGCAAACCCACCAGTGTAACTAAAATCACCTAATCTGCCTCTGGGGGTGCCTAGCAGGATGAATGGTTTCTTGGAGACAATGTAAGTTGGTCAATGTAATGAACATGTTTTTATTTTGTACTATTGAGCCAGTTTTATGTGGAATCATAGAAAGTAAAATTTTAGGACTTGGGCAACCGTTCAGCATTGAGAGCATCTGGTGTTTAGACAATGGAACGATCTTGAAAACTTGAGATTAATTACAAGAAAGGAGTCCCACATCAATGTCAAGATAAAGAAAAATTGCCTACTTAAAGGACACACAGTGGTATGATAAGGGATTAGACTACGTAATCACTATAAGAGACACTTCACCGACTATGAATAAAGATACACACAGATACAATTACTACACTGCAGCATTGTATCAGCATAAGATCCAGCCTACTTGACATGCTAGCTATTCATTTCTTTATAATGAACAAAAGTTGTAGGAGACTAATCAAGCAATGATTGATCATGAAAATTGTAGATAATCCATTTCAGTTCAAGAAACAAGAGGTCAATGAATCATGTCACAAAACCACAAATACACAATGCATAATACATAATCTGCCAAATTGTGAGCTGTTGAAACTGCAAAAATCACGACTATTGATCACAATGTTATGTTATGCGTATGGTTGCAAGAGAACAAATGAAAACAACAAAGTGCTTCCGGTGAGGTGGAATGAAAAGGAGACAAGATATGTTAAAATAAAATTATCTGTATTACCAGTGTAAAATATCAAGTTATAGGTTGATGCCACATTCAGGCAGATTGCAAAGCCCATCCGTGATAAAATGGAAGACAAATAAGATCTCCATTAACAATGGCTTACTTGACAAATGAAAAGATGTGGCATAAGAAAGACAAAGTAGCAATTTCATCATGCAAAGGGGACTTAACATGGTCATTATATCAAAGAAAGGAAAAAATCTAATGGCCCATTCTAACCAATTAAGACTCAGAATTCATGAGAAAGCCGTCATGATGGAAGAAGATCTTAACAGAGAAGAAAGGACAAGTTCTTCAGATCAGAATAATATAATAGAAGACAAGCATATGGATGATATCAAGAGTGACTCAGACATGGAAGAAGATGAAATGAGACCAAGATCTAAAATTAAAAAGAACAGCACATAAACCTCAAGGGGGAGAGGAGGAAAGAGGTTGTAGAAGAAGTTCGAGAACAACCAAAGGCATTAAATCTCTTCAGTTCAGGGAGGTGTAATGGATTGATAAATAAGATTGTACCTATTTGCATATGTTAAATAGAAGAGAAATAAAGTGTACAGTAAAGAAAAAGACAGGCAGAAGTTGACTACTGATCACATGTCATAGAAGAACACAATACAGCAATTTTTATTTTTATTTAAAAATATATTAGGACATTAAAAAGAAAGAAAAAAATGATTTATTTTCTTCTTTACATTTATAGATTATATTGAACAATGTTTTGCTTTTTTATCTGGCTTATCTTTTATTAGTCTTCTTATGTTCTGCATATGGTTGCAAGAATAACAAACAAAAGTGTTGTGAGGGAGAATATATCCCTACAAGTTTGTACGGCTGTCAGACAAAAGACATAAATATACTCCTATATCAAGAGGAGTAGGAGGAGGAGCAATAGCAGCAGTAGCTTTTGCTGAAAACAGTTAGTCATTCACGGTTAAGCATTCTCTTCCCTAGTTTCTTTTCTACATTATGTTTCCCTGTACCTAAAGGTAATACACTTGTTAAACCAATTTCGGTTTTCTACTGTTGTTTTTGATAACTCACTTACAACAAAAAGCAATAAAGTATTGTTGGTGAGGTGAAAAGAAAAGGAAATGAGATATGTTAAAAAGAAAATTCTCTGTCTTACCAATGTATACATTGGATCAAGGTAAGATGTCTCTTGTAAGCAAAGTAGCTGAAGAAGTCTGATTTCAAAGATGGGAGAGTTGATTGTGTACTGGCCTTGGATTAAAACTTGCATTAGTTTGGCTGACTGAGACAGTTGTGAACTGCCTTGAGGACTACCGAGGAGGTCCTTTTAAGCAATGTGAATACAGTGTAACCCAGATATAAGAGAGTTGTCGGGACCGGAGAAGAAGTCTCTTATATCCGGGTTTATCTTATATCCGGGTTTGGTCTGTTTTATATACATTAACACAGGTTCTAATTTGGGACCAGAGAAAATCTCTCTTATATCCGGGTTTCTCTTATATCCGGGTTACACTGTACATGACTCAGCATTTTTGTCATGTTTTTGCTTTACTGGTAATGTTCATGATTGGTTCCAATGTTTAAATTTGATTTGATTTTTTTTTTAATTTGTTTTATGACCTGGATGTGGTGCTTGGAGCCCCTGCACAGAGAGTAATTTTTTTAATTTGCTTCCATAGCACTCACATCCAGCCAACAGGTTTTGATATAGAGTGAATCAGAAAGAGATCTAATTTGAAATAGAATCTAACAAGAATATGTCTGGAGTTTATGACCATTATTCTGTTCTAAATTATAGGTTGATACTAGTTTGAATCAAATTTTATGTTGTTTGGGAAACTTTGCACGCACTTCAGCAACCTTAAAAGTTTGAGCAACTTTAAATTTTCCATAAATCTTCTGTTATTCAAAATATTAATTTGAAATCATTTTAGAGAATAAAACTGACAAAATGGTTTTAATCCCAAATGCCTTATACAAGGAGGTACTGAAAAGTTCTTGGCCCCAAATCAAACAAAATGATGAATCATAAAAGAAAAAAATTTTTTTGAAGGGTTATTGGTCTGGTTGAGAAATTTTCATCACCATTATGTAGTTGTCATCAAAGGTAAAAACTTTGTCTCAGATCAATAAGTTATATACAATTCTATCTTCAAGTTATTAACTATTATCAAGTTATTATAAAATAATTTATATAAGCCAGTTCACTTTGTAAAAGTCTGTAGGTTTTTAACACTTTGAACCTGAGCGAGCAGTATACTGGTCAAAGTCTGAAAGTGCATATGTACAGGCGGCTGATATATAAGGCCAGAGTCATGGACAGCAGGGACCCAGATGTGTGTGTTGGCGGGTCTATACTCATCAGGGGATCAGAGTTCAAAGAGTTAAATTAGTGAAATAGGTTAATAACTAAAATTTCATACACAAAATGCCTGTTTGAAGACCCTGTTAACTTGTTTTAGAAACTTTGCAATATGCATTTTTAACCCTATAAACTTTCAAGATTTTGGAACTTGAGTAAGCTGAAATTTTCTCTCTCATGTTAACGAAACATGTTGAAAATATAGTTTCATATTCAAATTTGAAAGCCCATTTTAGTGATTTGGATTTTGTAATTCAGAATTTTATATACCACGTATGCTTACAAGTGAACAAATAAAAACAACAAATTACTTCCAGTGAGGTGGAAAGAAAAGGAGACAAAATATGTTAGAATAAAATGATCTGTATTGCATGTAAAATGGATCAAAGTGGAATGTCTCTTTTTGGGCAAGGATAGCAAGATTGATGATGCGGGAGTTGACATGTAACTGTCTGCCTACTTCTTTCAGTGTTGCTGAGCAGGTCCTTTTAAGCAGTTGGGGTGGATACATAATTTAGCATTTTGCCATGCTTTTGCTTTAGTGATAATGCTCGGAGCTTCTGTAGAGAGAGTGACTTTTTATTTTTTATTTTGTTTTTGTAGCACTCCTATCCAGCTGACAGCTTTTGATGTGGAGTGAATCAGAAAGATCTAATTTGAAGAAGAGTATGACGAGAATATTGTTTATTGCTATTGTTGAAACTTGACTAATGCATGGAATAATAATACAACACAAAATGTACTTAGAACAAAATGTATTGAAACAAGAAAGTGTACACAATATTTACATATAGTCTTTTGTATATTCCTGGGAAGACCGTTCCTGGAGAATGTGTTGACTAAGTCGCAGTCGGGCAGAGTCTCTAGTTGAATCTCTTGATTCGCCTCTCCTGTCTTCCCGGTACCAACCATATTTATATCGTCGGTACTCCGCTATGCAAATTAGGTGGATCCTACCACAACAGTTATAGAAACTTGTTCCAAGTTATAGGTTGATACTCAAAGTGTTAGTTTGAATCAAATTTTATGTTGTTTGGGAAACTTTGCAACATTCACATTTACAAACTCTTAAAGTTTATTGAAACTTGAGGTGGGACGTCACTCTTTGGGCAAAGGAAGCGACTTGGATTATGGGAGATTTGGTTGTATATGTGCTCTATGTCGAAGCTTGTGTTAGGTTGGTTGACTGGGAGGCCACAGGTGAACTCTGACTGCCTGCCTACAGCCTTCAGTGTTGCTGAGCAGATCCCTTTAAGCAGTCACTTGGATACGCAACTCAACATTTTTCTTCATTCTTTTGCAGTAACATTTGGAGCTCTTTACAGAGAGCAGCTGTTTTATTTTTAATTTTGGTTTCATAGTGTTAACATCAGATCAACAAGTTTTTATATGGTGGGAATCTGAAAGAGATGTAATTTGAAGCAAAGCCTAACAAGTACGGGCATCAATAGTCATAATCCTGCATAAGTTCATAAACTGTCATAGATTTAGGACTGGTTTTGCTATCTGAAGACCACCACTAAGCACAAAACCTTCAGTAGCAATTGATTTAACAGTGATTTATTTATGTATTCCAGAAACTCTATCTTACGATATTGATCACTGTAACCAGTTTAAATACTGCAGATTAATTATTGAGTATATATATATATATATATATATATATATATGTTGAAACTTGACTAATGCATGGAATAATAATGCAAACACAAAATGTAGTTAGAATGAAATGTATTGAAACAAGAAAGTGTACACAATATTTACATATAGTCTTTTGTATATTCCTGGGAAGACCGTTCCTGGAGAATGTGTTGACTAAGTCGCAGTCGGGCAGAGTCTCTAGTTGGATCTCTTGATTTGCCTCCCTTTCTTCCGGTACCAACCATATTTATATCGTCGGTACTCCACTATGCAAATTAGGTGGATCCTACCACAACAATATATATATATATATATATATATATATATATCCAGTGTAACAGAAAAATTTGTCCAAATCATGTAACAGCATAATTATCCACCCAACAAAATGTTTAATATCTAAAAACCACTAAACTAATTGAGGTTTTTTTCTAGGTTTTCAGATATGACATTTAGCCATCTTGACACCATCTTTCATAAGAATCACTGAAAACCTTATGAGTTATTCAGCTAGAAAGATTACAGGTTAAAATCATTTTGTGTCAGACCCACTGTCTACTCAACTGAGCAATGGGGAGAGGAAAAAATTACTCAGGCCTTCAGTAATGGTATGGACATTCATACTCTGGCTTCCATCTTCAAAGTCCATTCAAGAACCATCAAGAGAACAGTAAATAAGTTTTAAAAAGTGGGAACAGTAGAGAGGAACACTAGATCAGGAGGTAATAACAAGAAGAGGGATCATCATTTCAATTTAGAGCTAAAGAGATCAATTAGAAAAGATCCAACTCAGTCATAAGACATTTGGCATGTGAGAGAGGAGTTTCACCTATGACAGTGCAGTGAAAAATACTTGAAAATGAAATTGTATATGAAACATGTGAGGCACATTGTTACTCCAGGACAGAGAACAAGGAAAGAAAAAAAAATTAAGACTAAAACACAAACACCTAGATACTCAGTAAAGTGCTGGATGCGCGGATTATCTAGACAGAACAAAGAATGACAAAAAACACCATCTTCGAACAACAAAAACATCCGGTCGTCTGAAGATTGTGAGAGTATGAAACTCAAGTAACAACTTGTGCTGTCCTTTATATATATATATATATATATATATATATATATATATATATTGTCATCCACAGACAGACTGTTTCGCTGTATCACAGCTCATCAGTGTGACTAGACGTCCAGTTGCCTCTGGCTAGAATCGAAAACCGGCTGAATTCGCGTCAGTCGGAAATTTTACCCTGAAGCCGTTGGCGCACGGCAGAGAAGAAGGTGAATTTAAGCGTATTTATATTTAGATAAACACACAGTGACTGAGAGAACTCGATTCGATTTACCGAAGAGTCTTGCATTATTAGCCGTAATAGTCACTGTTTACAAACCCACACATCCTCCCCAGAGAGCTCAACCGAAATAAATTTTCAGGAGAATGAGCAAGTGAACTACAAGAGAGAAAAATCTTATTCGTAACATATTTCGTTCCAATAAGGGACTTCTTCAGATCATTAAGTTTTATTGCTGTGATCAATCTTATAAATAAAAATGAGGAAAACTAGGTGGTGAGAGAAATACAACAAATGCTAATTACAATTATCATTACAATGTTAATAAGACAGATGTGTTCAATCTTTAAATCTTTTGGTATATGGATATGGAAAACTCATTCAGCTTTTTATCATTATTGTTTTTAATTATCTCACAATCTGTTAGTAGCAATCTCTTTAGGGGATCCCAGATGTAAAAAGAAATAAATTTATTAAGGTGAAATATATTGAAAGTGCACTAATTTCAGAATTTTCTATGGTATATTTATGTTCAGGATCATACAACATCCTGTCATTCATTTGCCTCCTCTACACACACACACACACACACACACACACACATATATATATATATATATATATATATATATATATATATATATATATTGTTTATTTAGGCAATTTATTATATTATTTATTGTAATGGTTGGCAAAACATCAGCTAATTGCCAATTGATTCAAATTTTATAAAATGGTAAATAATAAGGATTTTCTATTATTTGGTTCACATATTTTAATGATATAGTAAATTTATGAATAAAAATTTTTTTCATATTCATTTCTTTATAAATTGGTAAATGATAAATATTACATTGCATTAGTTTTAATTGTATTGTTTTTTAGAATGTTGTAAATATAAAATTATTCTTGTAAATAAACAATCTAATAAATAAATAGTATTTAATAGTTAAAATAATAGCAGTGTCAATGGAAAAACCGTCCTTTTAACACACCATTTTTTTGCAGGTACAAAGGTCTAAGTCTGCTGCATTTTTTAAAGAAAAATGGGAGAAAAGGACATCTGCAAAAGAGACAGTTGTAGCTCTAAGTAATGTTTGTCCTCTTTCAATTCATCTGAGCAGGACAGGTCCAAATACTTTGTGTGCCCCCCAAAACATCTATAATACAGTGCCTGCCACTCTACTACATCAATTTTTATAACGTATTCATATAAAATGCAAATTTTATTGTAACCTAATTATGAACAATAATGGGTCATATGAAATATAGATGAACAATTCAACTAGAAAAATTGGAAATAAATACAATGTATCTAAATAAAAAAGAAACATGTCACAATAGATCATTCCATCTTAAATAAATCAACAATGTTTTGTGACAATTTTTAACATAATTGAGATTTTTCTTGTTAAAGAATTGAATAATTTTAACATGTTCAACATTAAGGATAAAAATTGTAAATTTTATATTGTGTTTTTTAAAGACTTATCATGAGCAAAACAAATTCACATACAGGACAATGTCAAAACCCAGAACAATGTCAAGACCCAGAACAATGTCAAAACCCAGAACAATGTCAAAACTCAGAACAATGTCAAAACCCAGAACAATGTCAAAACCCAGAACAATGTCAAGACCCAGAACAATGTCAAAACCCAGAACAATGTCAAAACCCAGAACAATGTCAAGACCCAGAACAATGTCAAAACTCAGAACAATGTCAAAACCCAGAACAATGTCAAAACCCAGAACAATGTCAAGACCCAGAACAATGTCAAGACCCAGAACAATGTCAAAACCCAGAACAATGTCAAGACCCAGAACAATGTCAAAACCCAGAACAATGTCAAAACTCAGAACAATGTCAAAACCCAGAACAATGTCAAAAAAACCCAGAACAATGTCAAAACCCAGAACAATGTCAAAACCCAGAACAATGTCAAAATCCATGAAAATTTTTCATCCTTTAATAGTCAATTGTGCTTAATTTAATTTGTAATGTAGTGTAACCCGGATATAAGAGACCCGGATATAAGAGAGATTGTCTCTAGTCCCAAATTAGAGCGTGTGTTAATAAAACAAAATAGACCAAACCAGGATATAAGAGAAACCCGGATATAAGAGACTTCTTCTCCGGTCCCGACAACTCTCTTATATCCGGGTTACACTGTATATAAATGTAGGTAGAAAAAAGTAACTGTTGCTAAGATAGTGTGGGTCTCCAATCAAATTTCTGTTCTTGCTTGATCTTCTGATATCTCTAATTTGTATCTCAGATCAGTAGAAGATCACTAACAATTCCAAAGATGTTTAATTTATTATATTGTCATTTCAAGAATATCAGCTAAATTACTAGTAATTTATGCATTCAATGAGTGTGTGTATAAAAGAAGACACTTTCTGGTCATATTTTTCTGTTATTACCTGTTGCTAACAATCAATATATTGATAATTATGAAGTCGTGGTTTTGTTACCTTAGATACCTGAACAATCCAATGGAGATCAGTTTATTTTCTAAAGGAACAACAGTAAATACATTTATTTCCTTCTGTAAAGGTTTCATTTTTTGAAATATTCTTTTTCCTTTACAAACAAAGGATATTATGTTCTTACTATCAACAGCTTGTGAGAAATAATCTCAATAGCTTTCATAAAATTGTAAACATAAAAGTTGAAATTATAGAGTGAAGCTAGCCAAACATTTATAGTAAATCTGGAAATTTTATTGCAATCACTCTTCAGAATATAAGTGACCATGACTCTCTACAATTTCCTTTTTCTTTAATATCTGTAAATTGTGAATTATCCTGACTATTTTTGACAAAGACAACAAAATTTTAAATTGTCCTTCTGGATGGTTTATGCTATTAATGTTACAAAGCCCAGTTTACCCTACCATTTTATTTAGCTTGGGGTAAAAGAGATTGATTCATGATTTCCATTTTCTATGCTGATAATCATTTCATCATTTATGTTTTCAAATATTCATATAACTTCATGAATTAATTGTCAGCAAAAGTTCATAGGACTGAAAATTTTTCCATTAATGATTTGATTTCAATATTGGAAAATTTTCTTGGCCACAAAAATTCAAATGTAATATAGGAGTTTTTTGGTAAAAATATCCTACGAAAAAAAAAGTTCAAACAAATGTTTTAGGTAACACAAGAAATAGCACAAGCTGAGTTTAAAAGATATGATAAAATTTATTCTTAACAATGCACAAAAGATTTACCCAAATTTAGTGCTTTGTGTGCCTAATGATTCCCAATAAATAAATTAACAATAAAAGTTAACAGAATTAAATTACATTACTGCATAAGAAAGTGCTTCAAAGGGAAAACTACATAAAGTAAAGAAAAAGTGAAATACTTCTCTGAATATTTTTCAAAGAGAAATTTGGTATACTTTAGTTTTTTTTTCTTGTGGTAACAGTGAAGATTAATATCAGTCACACCAGTGGAAGACTTTGTGGTGGAAGTGATTAGGTTGTTTGCTTTAACTATTGTCTGTTGGGTTGTCCAAATTCTTCTGCATTGTTTTCCTTCTGGAACAGGGTGGTCTGTATTCTTTTAGCAGTTCAACTCCAAAATAGTAATTCCAAGATCTGTTATATAACAGACAGGTAGGCTCCAAACATGCTGAATGCAGAGCATCAAATTTAGAGAGAAATCCTTTCATTGGTTCAGATATAATATAAACATTGTTGTTTAACAACCAATGAGAATCGACTACAAATATTTTTAAAATTTAAAACTTAAGTAAGAGCTCATCAAAGTGTCTGTTTATTTCTGAAAGTTTGATGTCTGCTCATGTAACTTACATTTCTTATAGCAAGAAATACATCAACCATTATTAGCAATAGATTGTATAACTGAGTGAAGCTTTTCTAACTGCAGAAATATAAGCTCCTCTATACTCTGCAAACCAATCTTTGTGTAACATATATTGTTTGTAAAGGGAAGATCAACACTCATGAGACATATTAATGACAAGAAGGCAGTAGGAAAGCAGCAAATAACTTGTGAAATGAGCTTGTGAAATTGGTTAGCAGAACAGGGATTAGGGGAAATAGCAAAAAGACAAACCATAGAAGAGACAGAAATAAGACAAACCTTAAGAGAGATTGCAAATAGACAAGACTTAAGAGAAATAGCAAAAAGAGATAACAAAAAGATAAACTTTAAGAAAGAGAGCAAAAAGACAAAATTTACAAGAGATATCAAAAAGACAAACCTTAAGAGTGATAGCAAGAAGACAAATCCTAAGAGAGAGAGAGCAAAAAGACAAAACTTAATAGAGATAGAAAAAATACAAACTTTAAGAGATATAGCAAGAAGACAATCCTTAAGAGATATAGCAAAAATATAAACCTTAAGAAAGAGAGCAAAAAGACAAAACATGCAAGAGATAGCAAAAAGAAAGCCTTAAGTGAAATAGCAAAAAGACAAACCTTAAGAGAGATTGCAAAAAGAAAACCTTAAGGGTGATAGCAAGAAAACAAACCCTAAGAGAGAGAGAGAAAAGACAAAACTTAAGAGAGATAGAAAAAATACAAACCTTACAAGATATAGCAAAAAGACAAACCTTAAGAGAGATTGCAAAAAGAAAAATCTTACTAAGAGCCACAAAACTGTGCAAATATGAAAAACCTACAGACATTCAATGATTGGAAAAGCTTTGCTTGAAGGCACTAAATTTGGCTTTGCCTGACTGACTGCTCATTGTGGCCAAGTTAGTCAAGTTATGCCAGGCTTAATGGTAGCTTCCTCTGCCCTGAGGGACACAGGTCATTCTTGCTGCAGAGTGCAAATTTTTCTTTAATAAGATTTCTTGAACATTCAGGCTGCTAGGTGAAATCAATAAAAATACTGTTTAATAAATAAATGTAGTGCCTGCTCAAATGTGAGTATCCACTAAAAATAACATTTAAAGTGATGAATATATATATATATATATATATATATATATATATATATATATATTCAACCAACAAAAATATAATTATAAACTTCCATAATTAATACTCTAATTTTTAAGATGCCACCAAGAAAAAAACAAACCCCTAACAAAAATAATATAATGAATAAGTCAGTCAGTTATGTTCCATGTGTGAAACACACTTAGGCAATCATGTATTGAAAGATACATGACTGACATGTCAGATTTTTTTCCCACAGTTGGTTGCCATTTCTTTCTGCGGTAGACCAGTTGCCATCCAAGGCTATAGAACCAGACTGTCCTGCTATTTACCAATAGCTTGGGGGAGAATAAGAGGATTCATACCTTTCCCAAGGGTATTAGCATGTAAGTGAATTTAACTGTAATTTAAACATGAATTTCCAAATCCGCAATCCAAGTCGCAATCCATTACTCCACCATGCCTCCTCCAATCCCAACGTGCCTCCTGAATAAATAAGTACAGATATATAAACAAATATTTAACATTCTAGCATTAATTTATATATATATATGTGTACGTGTATATATATATATATATATATATATATATATATATATATATATATATATATATGTACGTGTGTGTGTATATATATATATATTTTATATATTTTACAGCAAAAATATATATATTATTTTATATATTTTACAGCAAAAAAACAAAATTACCTCAACACAGATATAGTCTATTTCAAGCTATTCTGTATACAGCTATCATCAGTCTCTAAGTGTCAGATCTTGGAACATTGTTTTAAATTTATTTTCAATGTCAGTCCTCCTCTTGTAGACACCTTATTAATGAGAGAGGGTTTGTGTTAGTGATTGTTTGGGGGCGTAAGGTATCTTATCCTGGGGGAAGCAGTCTGGGATTGGAGTTTATCTATGGCCAGGACTTGTTATCAGTTTCTACTATGTGGTGGCCAGGACTTGTTGTTTGTGGTTTAATATCAATTCCTACTATGGTGTTTCTTATAAAAAGCCCCAGAGCGTTTTTTCTGGGATTCACAGTAAATAGTTTTTGTACTACAGGTATCCAATATTATTAATAATACTAATAAGTGATGGGGGATTTAAACTTAAACCCGTTAAGATTAATGTGAATTAGTTGAGTTATAGATTTATAGATTGTGGGTAATACTGGAGCACACAATGGAATAAATCATGCAGCCCAACACATTTATATATGTACATATCATCATACATACATATACGTACATTTACATGTTCATACATATATGCCACTATATGTACACATACACCCCCACATATACAGAAAGGCTTGAAATAGACTATATCTATGTTGAGGTCATTTTTGTTTTTTGCTGTAAAAAATACATATGCTCTGTTAAAATAAAAACATCAAGCTTTTTGTAGATCAGTTTTAATAATTAATAATTAATATTACTAGGATCCACCCGGATTATATACCAATGGATCAATTACCTGTACTATATATATATATATATATATATATATATATATATATATATATATATATATATATATATGAAGAAATATAGTCTTAAGTTGTGCTATATTTATGGTATAAAGAGCTCAATATCAGAGATAGAGCATGTGTAAACATAAAAGTGAACATAGAAGTCAACACTTAGAGGTGACAGTCTGTTTCATGCTAGATGCAATTGTCAGGCCACAAGTGCTGTTATTTATCTCGGCTATTTATATATACGGGTCAGTGGTGCATTGTGAGTAGTCTATTTTGGCGGTTATTTCATCGGAAGTCATTTATTTATTTGGGTTAAATTATTTTGCTTGTTTTTATTTAGTTTTATTTTAGTTTTTAGTTTTATTTCTTATTTATTTTTTTAATCGATGTTTTTATTAATGTAGTAAAAATTTGTTTATATCTATTAAATAAATAGTTCTGTTTTGGTTTGGGAAGATAATTAAAGCTATTTATTCAATTTTGGGGTTGATTGTTGTAGTTTGTTCTAACTATTATTTTGGCGGGAACAGTTTTTAATTTGTTTATTACTTCATGTATTTATTTGGATTGATTATCAGGATCGGTTTGTTAGTTTATTTATTTATTTGGATGAATTTAGATCAATTTATTTTACTTGTCATTAATTATTTGTTATACTGTATATTTTCTCTATTCAGTTTTTGATTTTTAAGTAACATAGTATTTTTTTTTATCGTTATATAACAGTTATAGCTATTTTTTTGGTCCGATTTTTGGTTTGATTTTTATAGTCTAAGTAATATTTTGGTCATAATGGTTTGTTAATTTGTTTATTATTTACTTTATTTATTTGGGTTCATTGATTTTCTTTCTTATTTTTTATTCTATTTCGTCTATTCTAACAGGTGTGATTTGGTAATTTGTTTGGTTTAATTTATTTTGCTTATATATATATATATATATATATATATATATATATATAAAGGTAAAAGACAATAGGAAAACTGTATTATTAGCTGATGTGTTTCATCCAAGGCTTTTTCCCTATATCACCTTTCTTAACAGAATTACTACTCTCCCAAGCAAACGTACACAACTGTATCAAGAAATCAAAAGGAAATGGTTGAATCCATCAACACAACAATAAAAACAATATTTCCACATGTGACAGTACTTGATGTAATTTTCTGTTGACAATATGAATACAATAGCATTTTCTAAATTCTTCCAGTTGCTAAGGACATTTTGTTTTGTTGTTAATAGTTATTTTGTTTTTAATAAATTCATTTCTTTTTTGCCTTGAAAAAGTTCAAATTGGACAAAACGCATTGGCAATTTTCATATTGTTTTTTACCTTTATACATATTGTCTTTTTCTACAGGTTAATTCTGAGAAATTTATCATATTGGAAGATGTTAGATCTATATAATTTCCTATTTGTTCTTTATGCTATCACACACACACACACACACACACATATATATTATATCAAAAATACAAAAAATTTAGCCTTCCTTAATTAATACCCTAAGACTTATCATTACATCTCAACAGATAAACTACATGAAACTAAAAACTAAATAAGAAAAATGAAATAATGGGTAAACAGATATTTACCTCAACATTTAATCATAAATTAAACTGGCTTCAACCACAGCCTCCAGATGACGTTGGAATCTTCTGCAACTCTTCTGGACAGTCTCCTTGTTTAAGTTGGTGAATGCTGTCATAATCCATGTTTTCAGTTCATCTTTGGTCTTACAAGGAGTTTTTGTTGGTCTCTCACTCAACTAAATTCATAGAACAGAATTATGGTCATTAATAACCTTACCTTCCTAGTGGTTCAATTTAGTTTCAACATCTGGACTCTAAATGACATCAGATAAATGGATTCTAAGACCAGAAAGTTTCTTTCTATGTATAATATACATCATCCAAAGGCTGATGCAAACTGTCTATACATATCCAGTAAAGAAGGTGGAAGAAGTCTTATTCAATTAGAATTGTGATACAAGACAACAACTATTGGCTTACTAACATACCTGGAAACAACAAAGGACTGGATGATACAATTAGTCAAACAACACAAAAACAGAAAGAAAAAATATTCAATCATGAAAGAAGGTTGTAATTACAAATGAGATTTACATTTAGTAGATTTTGTAGAAAACCAACACAGAACCCAAGAATCGACTGTTGCAGCAAAAAATATGAAAAAGAAAGCTAAGGATAAAGTTCTTGAACAGATAAAACAACACTGGCAAGGCAAACCGCTGCATGAATAATATCCAGAATGTGTTAATAAAGCCAATGTTGATAAAGTTAACACTCATCGATGGTTATGAGCATCCGCATTAAAGGCTGAAACAGAAGACTTTATTCTTGCAGCGCAAGACCAGAGTCTTTTCACAAGGAACTTTCAGGTAAATATCATACATAATAGTGTGGATCCAAAATGCAGTTTCTGTGACAAATATCAGAAAAACATAGACCATCTAATCTCAGGCTGTTCTGTACATGCGCCAAATGAATATAAAAATCACCACGATAGAGTGGGGCAATATGTACACTGGACAATGGACACTTTGGAAAAGATGTTAACAAACATTGGTATGAACATCACCCAGCACCATTACAGAAATAGAAGACATCACAATTCTATGGGATTACACCATCTTTACAAATGGGAAAATTGAAGCAAATAGACCAGACATAATTGAAACGGAAACGAAAAAACTTGCCTACTAATTGATATGGCTTGTAATATAGCAACCAAGGAATTTGAAAAGCTATTGAAGACCTGGAAATCAGAATAGAAAAAATATGGAAACTGAAAACAAGAATAGTACCAGTCAGAGTAGGTGCGCTTGGGATGATAAAAAAAGGAACACAACTCATTGAAAAAATCCCTGGAAATTCCAGCTAAAGAGAAATATAAAAAATTGTCTTTATAAGGTAATGCCAATGATGTTATGGGATTTAGCAAAAACAATCATGAAATGTAGCCATAACATACCACTTCCTGCCTTAGATCTTCCTGCAGATTTAGTAGGTAGTGTGACCATAGCAGAAATTGAAATATAATAATAATAATAATAATAATAATAATAATAAAAATAACTTATAATAATAATAATAATAGTAATATTATTACTCCTACTACTACTACTAATAATAATAAAAGGAAGAAAAAGAGTAACAATAAAAACAATAATAATAATAATATCTTCAAAAAAGTTATCAAAATACAAGGACCTTGAAATTGAAATTTAAAAAATGTGGCACATGGGAACATCAATATCCCCGTTGTAGTTGGAGCCCTCAGATTGGTTGGAAAAGATTCCAGTAGACTAATTGAAGGGATTCCTGGAAGCCCATGCCTTAAAGAAATACAAAAAATTGTTCTCATGAGTACAGCCCACAACTTATGAAGGGCTTTGTCTATGTAAAATGTGTTTTTTTGGGGGGGGGGTTCCAGTGGAAAATGTCCTGATGCCATTTCTAACCTTAGGTCCCTGGGTGGGACCTGGAAAGTAATGAATACACATCAAAAATCAAAGGAAATAAAATAATAATAATAGAACAGGGGTCACCAAACTACTTAGAATTATCAAGTGTTCAACTCTGAGTCATGATGAAGTTCCTGTTCCTGCAAAAGAAAACTCCAAAGGAAATAAATCTTTCAGTATATGATATAAACATTAGGTAACAAGTGCCTATCATACTAATCTGTATGATTAGTATGATTATGGCTTTAGTATGATTGTGATTAGGTGACAAGTGCCTATTATACTAAACTGTAAAATAATGTCAACTTCTAACATGAAGATTTTGAGACCAACAATATAGCATGGTCTGAGAGGCAGTGGCATAGCTAGAGTGTTTGTCACCTAGGGCCCTAGAGCAGAGTGTATGGCTCCCCACTATCCAGTGTCACCAAATTCACAAACCAATATGTTGTATTTTTGTATTGAAGAGTGACTCCCTCTTTTATATATATATATATATATATATATATATATATATATATATATATAAATTACTTTGTTTACCATTATAATATTACTTTCGCATACTCAAATATACTAGTATGCTTTAAATACATCCCAAATACATCACTGGAAAATGCTTGTTGTTCAACCAAGATAACAATCATTTAAGTACATATGTATCGTTTAAGTTATTCAAAATCAAAAGGTCCTTCAACTGTGAGTAGTGTCCCAACATTAAAATCACTTTTATTTCAATACAACCTATACAGGCTTATACAGGAGACCCAAAAGTGCCATACCCATAAAATTGTCACCCAGGGCAGATCGACACCCACCCCATAGTCCTGTTTCAACTGAGTCTGAGTCTGTACTAACTTGCCCAGGGATTGAACTCACAAATACTATGCCTGCCATCAAATTCATAAATTAACATGGTCTAATAGCCTAGAGGGTTAAAGTATTGGTTTGTGAATTTGGTGATAGTAATTGAGAGTTCAATCCCTGGACCAGGTAGTACAAACTCAGAATCAATGGAAACAGTATGAGCAATCACTGAACAAAACAAGATATCCCTAGACATGGACAGCAGAATGAAGACAATCTACCTCCATAGATTAAATAAAGGGCTCTGTACAAAATTCCTTAAAGTTTACCTGGATCAACAGACACCTGAAGAAGGCCAAAGAGAACAACTGAAATGTTGTGATAACAATAAATTGAAAGGTATTAGTCCAAATCTAATGTAAATAATATTACTAAGATTAATCTAACACAAAGAGACTAATATATGGCAGTCAGTAAGGATCAGACTCATCCTAATAACAGTCTGAATGTCTAGCTTGCTAACAACTATTGCCAGGATAGATATTAAGGTATTTACAAAATCTCAATTGACAAAAGACCACAAGTGTAGAACACCCAATGAGGATTAAAATCATTAAAATATTTATGGTCTGTCAAGCACTCGGTGATCCCTTTCTATATTTATATATAATTATTTTGTGTCTGAATGAAGGTTTAAAAAAAGCTCCCCAATAGATATCTAATGTAAAGTACTCCAGTGACTGATACTGGATTTGAAACCATGTATTATCAGCTCTAAAACCTATACTACAATGCTCTTTACAATAAATCTTCTTGTTGGTCACCATTGTCAAACAAAAGATGACTAATTCAATACCTTTGATGGGTGTTGGTGATCTGGCAGGTGAGAACAGGATAATCAAGGCTTCTACACCTGAGGCATATCATAATAAATGACCAAGATGGTTGAATCAGAATAAAGCAAATGACAAACTTTCCAAAGAGAATTGTAGTTTTTCTTATTCAACATAGGAAAAAATATAAATACTTGCAGCTATTTTAAAACTGAAGCTGTTTCAATTGAAATCTTTTTTATTTTAATATAAATAGGTAGGTTATAATATAAAGTATGTCACTTTTGGAACTGCTAGGTAACCTTAACATATTTGGGGAGGACATTAAAATAATCCAAAACCTATACTGGCAGCAAACTGTCTGAATATGAATAGAAAATGAATTCAGTAAATATACAAAAATAGAAGGAGGCTGCGAGGCAAGGATGCATCTTCTTACCAGACTTATTCAATCTATACAGTGAGGAGATTCTGAGAAAATTAGAAATCCTATCAGGATTCATTATTGCTGGACACAATTTAAACAACATAAGATATGCAGATGACACCATGTTGATAGCCAAGGCTGGTATATACTACAACCAAACCACTCAACCAGGGGAAACAAGCCTGAGTGGGAGCTCCAAGCAGTGCTTAGTGATCCTTGCTATCTAATCAACATCTGCTTTTTGCTACCTACAGTTTTATAGGTTACAAATTAAACTAAGTACAATTGACCATTAAAGGATGAAAAATCTTTTTGATTTTGATGTCATTCTGGGTTTTTTTTCTTTTTCATCCAAATCCATGGATTTGTTTTGCTCATGCTAAGTCTCGAAAAAAATAAAATAAAATTCACTATTTTTATTTATAATGTTGAATATATTAAAAATTTTCAACTTTTTAACAAGAAAAATCTCAATTTGATATTAAAAATTGCTACAAAACATTATTGATTTATTTAAGTTGGAATGATCTATTATGACAGGTCTCTAATTTGGATTTAGATACATTATATTAGTTTTCAGTTTTTCTAATTGAATTGTTCACCTATATTGCATATCATCCATTATTGTACATAATTAGGTTTCCTTATGAAAAGTGTGATGTGGTAGATTGGGATGCCCTGTATCAGATTGGTAGGAGGCATGAGACCCTTGCACCGCACCTATTGATAGCAGATACAAAAAGGAAGCTAGAAGAACTCCTACAGAAACTAGTGAAGGAAAGTGAGAAGAAAGGACTAAACAACAATTGCAAGAAGTAAGATTGCATAGTTGTTACAAATTGGAGATACCAATATCAAGCAAGTAGAAAAATTAAAATATCTGGGAAGTGTTTCAACAGAAGAAGTAAAGTGCAACACTGAGATGTGAAGGTGCATTTGTATAGCGAAAGATGCCTTCCAGAAGCTAAGCAAAGTATTAAGAAATAGAAAAAATTGTTAGAAACAAAGAAAAGAATACTGAACTGTTACGTAATATCAGTCCTCTTATATGGCAGTGAATGCTAGACAATCTCCTCAGAGATTTTTTTTTGTTTTTTTAATCATTTCACCCCCAAGCAAGGTGGTAATGCCACTAGTATGCAGGGAAGTACAGGAAGTGAAAGTAAAAGAGAAGACAGCAGAATGAAGAAGTTTTAATTTGGTGGCTTATCAATTCTGTTTGCAGTTCTGTTAACAGCAGGTAGCATCATATTTATTGGCACAAAAAGGGGAATTGGTGAGTTCAAGTTCCGGCCAGATCTGTTATATTCCTTTTGCAGAATGTAGAAAGACACAAATCCATTTCTTCTCCCCAAATAGTGAATTTTATTTTATTTTTTTCAAGACTTAGCATGAGCAAAACAAATCCATGGATTTGGATGAAAAAGAAAAAAAACCCAGAATGACATCAAAATCAAAAAGATTTTTCATCCTTTAATGGTCAATTGTACTTAGTTTAATTTGTAACCTATAAAACTGTAGGTAGCAAAAAGCAGATGTTGATTAGATAGCAAGGATCACTAAGCACTGCTTCCTGTTATTTCCTCTATGGCTTTGAATTCAAAGTAGTCCTTCTCCTAGACTGGCTACCACCCAAAGCTAGAGAGCTAAATCCACTCTGCTATTTAACTAGCCAGTCTAGGAGAAGGACTACTTTGAATTCAAAGCCATAGAGGAAATAACAGGAAGCTACTCAACTACTTTTTCCAAGAAATCATGGCAACTCATAGATAAAGGAAAGGAACCTGTGAAGAGCCATGTTCTGAATGATTATGGCATTTAAAACAAGATGTTGAAAATAAAGAAACGGTATCTGTAGAGAGCCCTAATCTTCTACATTAAGATGATGAAAAAATGGTTGGTTCCTTATACCATTCCAGTAAGTACCTGACTCCTGCTATCTTCTACATTTACAAGAGCCAGATCAAGCTGAAAATGGAGTACTGTTGCCATATCTGGGCAGGAGCTGACCAGTCTTCACTTTCCAGACTCGATAGAGTTCAAAAGCATCTCTGTGTCCTTGTAAGTGATGAATTATTTCCCACCTAACATTCCCTTCCATACAGATGAAATATCGCAAGCCTCTCACTGCTCTCTCGTTATTTCCATGGAAAATGTTCAGATGAACTACATTCCTTAATTCCACCAGTTCTAAACATCACAATTAAGACCCAGCATGCAAACCACACCCTCATTTCATGTGTATTCCATTTCTTCCCATGAACTGCTGCTTTGTGGAATTGACTCTCAAGAGGATGCTTCCCCAATCATAACACTCATAACCTGTTCAACCTTTGGGTTAACAATTATCTTCCCCACATATTCCTATAAACTGTGCCTCTTACTCTATAACACTTGTAAAAGGTGAAAATCATTGTAAAAATAAAAGATGACCTGAAGGGACATGACATTTATAAAAAAATGAAAAAACTGTCAGATCATCCAAACCTACACAGGAATACAAAAAAAAAGAAAATCAAAACAGGATGTAAAGTTGAATCTTTTTCATTAAGCAAGCAAACACAAATAACTAGCTTTAAAATCTTTTTAATTAAGCAACCAAGCACACATAATTAGCCCTAACCTGCATTTATACTGAATAGAGTCATTAATTTTTTTAAAAGATAAAAAAACTTGTACTTTTTAATATTTTTTTTCATTTTTTTTTCACATAAAGAAAGCAAAAGAAAGAGCAAAGCTGACCTCAATAGCTTGAGAGATTAAGATAGACAGTTGGATTTAAGGTTGCCAAAGTAACAATTTTTGGTTATATTTAGTTACATTTAATTTTTACCATTTTTTAAAGTTTTGGGTGCATCCAACTTACAGTCTTGTTTTTGTTGTTGATTTTTTCAGATAAATTCATATAACTATTTTGTTCTTGCAGCATTTTAAACTAACTTAACAGACTGATATGGTGATCATCAGTGATGTATAATTGATTTGTGCATTAATAATCTTTCTTTTTTTATGAGTAGTTTGCTAGCAACATTGCCAGCCAGTGTTGTTTTTTTAAAAATTTTGACAGGGATTTTTTCACTTCCTGTTTGTGTTGTTTTTTAACATTGGAATTTGAAAGTGTATTGAGCAGTGATATACTTTCTGGGTTAACAACACCTGTCAGCAGTGGCGGCATCCCCTGGTGATGAACGAGTTTTCTTGTCCTTGTATTCGAAACTGAGAAACTGTCTTAGTACAGATAAAGCAGCCAAACTGGTCTTTCTATTTAAATCCATCAATGCAAACATTGCTCATGTTGAATTTTAAAATTTAAAAGTGTGTTGAATAGTGATTTACTCCTGTCAGCAGTGGCTTCATCTTCTGGCGATGAACAAGTTTTCTTGTCCTATGGACAGGTGCATTCCAAACTGAGAAACCATCTTAGTACAGATAAAGCAGCCAAACTGGTCTTTCTATTTAAATCCATCAATGCAAACATTGCTCATGTTGAATTTTAAAATTTAAAAGTGTGTTGAATAGTGATTTACTCCTGTCAGCAGTGGCTTCATCTTCTGGCGATGAAGAAGTTTTCTTGTCCTATAGACAGGTGCATTCCAAACTGAGAAACCATCTTAGTACAGATAAAGCAGCCAAACTGGTCTTTCTATTTAAATCCATCAATGCAAACATTGCTCATGTTGAATTTTAAAATTTAAAAGTGTTTTGAATAGTGATTTACTCCTGTCAGCAGTGGTTTCATCTTCTGGCGATGAACAAGTTTTCTTGTCCTATGGACAGGTGCATTCCAAACTGAGAAACCATCTTAGTACAGATAAAGCAGCCAAACTGGTCTTTCTATTTAAATCCATCAATGCAAACATTGCTCATGTTGAATTTTAAAATTTAAAAGTGTGTTGAATATTCATTTACTCCTGTCAGCAGTGGCTTCATCTTCTGGCGATGAACAAGTTTTCTTGTCCTATAGACAGGTGCATTCCAAACTGAGAAACCGACTTGGTACAGATAAAGCAGTCAACTGGTCTTTCTATTTAAATCTATGAATGCAAACTTTGCTCATGTTGAATTTTAAAATTTGTTAATGGTTTAAATTTTAATTTATAGTAACAAAAAAATTATTCAGTTGATTAATAAATATTTGATTCAATATGTTTAACAATTTTCTTCTTTCATGAAATGACATGAAACAAAAAATGTTTTATTTTCAAATCTTTTGCTTTAAATTGTGACATCCTTAAAAAAATGTTGCTAGAGGATGCTCCTTTAACCTACAAATAGGCAATGATACTCTCACTCATTCACTTTCCTCTTCTACAACCCTGGCTATAAGATGTAGTTGCATGTAGGACACCCCCCCCTCAATACTGAGACATGTTCGTATTCAGTGTCTAACTTTTCTCTTGTGACTTTTTGTACACTTTCGCACACATGTCTATCACATAGGCCTACACAAATTTCTCACAAACACATTTACTTTATGAAACTAGTCTTTAAATTTTTTACACTATTTACATTCTTTGGAAATATAGACAGATATAATCTTTAAATATTTCCTTTGTTTATTGTAATTGTAATACTTTTATTAATACATGCATTATCATTTGTTTTATATTGTTTTGTGTTAGTCATTTATTACTTGGACTCACATTTGAGTCCACAATAATTGTTATGGGATGAAATAGCAGAAAACACAGGTTTTCTACATAAATACAACAAAGCTTTCCTACAATAAAATAAAAATCTTTGTAAAATTGATTTAAATCAGTGATTCTTTAAAAAAATCATTTGATTTAAATTCTGATTTAAATCACTTTGATTTAAACTTGAACAACCCTGATCCTGATCATGACAAAACTTATATTAAATAGAATTTGCTGCCTTTGTCAGAATTATAAAACTATTGATTTTTGATTATTATCTATTCTCATTTCTGATTGCTTTCCAGGACAAATGTCAAGGCATACAGGAAAACTACCCTAACCATATAACCCATCTATATAGACTGGTCAGAGTGTGAGGACAAGACGGGATGTGTAGCAGTGAGCCAAAATATCACAATGAAAAAAATACCTTCCAAAATAAAGCTCTATTTTTACTGTGGAGGCTTATGCAATAGAGCTAGCTCTCAACATTATCATACAGAGCAAACAAAAAACTTCATAATATTTTCAGATTCACTATCCATCCTAACGGCTAGGGAAAAAAAATCCAACAACCCACTCATTATCAAATTATTATGCAAAATGAACACTATTTGCAAACATAAAAACATCAAACTCTGTTGGATTCCTAGCCACATTGGAGTTGTAGGTAACAATAAAGAAGACCTATCAGCCAAATCAGCATTAGATATGGCTATAGACACAAGGACCAAAATCCCATACATTGACTTTAAGGAGGTATATTAAAAAGGAATGCCAATAGTGTCTGGGAGGATAACGCATACAATAATCTCTTCGGAATTCAGCCCAAACTAGGAGAATAGAAGTCAGCTTTCAGAAAATCTTGAAAGAAAGCAATAGTACTTGCCTGCTTACACAATGGCCACATAAGAAGAACCCACTCACACTTGCTAAACAAGGAAGATCAGCCAGTATGCCAAGCATGTGAAATGACATACACTATAAAACATATATTAATCAAGCGTTCAGACTTTGCTCTCTCAAGCCAAAAATACTATAATATAAACAACATGTAAGAGCTCTTTGAAAAAGCAAAAATGAATGACATATTATTTCTTAAAATGGTGGCCCTTTACCAAAAAATATAAACCAAATAAGAATGTCAATAAAACTAAATTCTTTACAAACTGTGTATCTGAAAAGAATACAGTATTTACATTAGTCGGACTATTGTTCTCGTCTTTGTCGCCATATTTGTCACAACGTTTCGGCCGTTGTACGCGTCAGGTGGTTGGAATTTCGAACCGAACCCTTTATTTCGATCACTGGGGTAGACTGTTCTAGTTCCACAAGCCATGTCTGATGGATGTCAGTTATCAGTTATCTCCTGGTAATTCTCCCTCTGAAAGTTCTCCACTGCCTGAACCGGGTATTGAACTCACACTCTTTGGGTCTGTCACTGGATCTAACCAACGCCTTTATCCACTGTGCCGTGTGTCCTTGAGGACATCTGGGTATGAATTTCTGAGTATTATAAATCTAATTTTTCAGCAACCATTTTTTACCAGTATTCATATTGCAATTTTGCTGTTATCATATTATGTTTTTACCAGATCTCATATTGCAACTTTTTTGTTATCATTGCTGTTCTCTGGCACTCCTTATTACTGGTTCCCATATTGTATTTATTTCTATGCTTGGCCGACTCAGGAGATTTTTGTGGCCTAGCAAACATGGCTCGTGGAACTAGAACAGTCTACCCCAGTGATCGAAATAAAGGGTTCGGTTCGAAATTCCAACCACCTGAAGCGTACAACGGCCGAAACGTTGTGACAAATATGGCGACAAAGATGAGGACAATAGTCCGACTAATGTAAATACTGTATATAATACCTCATCTCAGAAATATAGACAGACTCTGAAAAGAATACATCAATGAAACCAGACCCTTGACAAACCCTCTTTACAAAATTACACCAATGAAACCTGATCTTTTACAAACTGATTTCTTAAAAAGAATACATATACTATTGACATGAATCTATACTGAAATCACCATAATATCAACCATATCTATGGATGAGGAACTGACGAGCAGAATAGGAAAGGCCATAGCTGCATTCAAGAAACTTATGAAAGAGCATGGGAAAATGATAAACTTAGGATAAAAATCAAGACTCTAATTTACCAAACATACATCCTCTCAACATTCCTTTATGGGAGTGAAATACAGAAGTGCTCAAAAGAGCTGGCAGTCAGTTACTATATCCCATCCCATGGTCTTGGCATCTCAGGTGAATTGTGCATGTTGTGTGCAGGGATTAGCTCTGGGATTCCCAAACAGATGCTGTATGGGGAACTGCCTGAGTGCGCATGTAATGTTGGACGACCCAATCTTCACTTTAAGGACCCGTGTAAAATGTCCATAATGGGATTTTCTATCAATGTTGTGAATTGGGATGCAGTTTCTCAGGATTGAATGGGGGTGGAGAGCTGCTGTTTTTGTGTGAGCAAAGAGCTATAAAGAGAATAGAGTTCAGCATGCTGTAGAGGCTAGACAAAGATGCAAATGCCCCATGGTGGTTGATCCCATAGTATTCTACTATTGAGGTCATTGTCAAAAATGGTGCTGATTGTGCATTGGTTGTTTTAGCCAGGCTTGGTGCTGTGTTTGAAGATAATTTATTTTCCGCTGCTGACCATTGTCATTGATAAAAAGGGCTATATACTATTGACATGAATCTATACAGAAAATCTTGTCAGCATTAGATAACCCATTGAGGTTAATATATCATAAAACAAAATAAACTCAACCCTGTCTCCAGATTTTTCTTTTGGACTTTTGAAGCAATCCAAATTTTTTTAGTGTAATTGTACAACACCATAGCAAGTCATCCAAGACATCCAACACTGCAGCTGGTTGCTTAAGTGACCACTTCAATCCTAAGCTAACCTTATCCCATGTTGTGATTTAAGGTTGATCATAAGGCAGCCAAGATCGAATCAGCGCCACTGCCACCATCAGCTTGACCAGTGCCTCCTTTATAACGTCATACTGTACGCGCTCATTCTGGAATGCCTCTATATATAAATTGGCCAGCTTGGTTTGCATAATGGCTATACTCTTGACCTATTCCAGAAAGGCCAGAGCAGCCAGCTTCTCTGCCCTAGCTCCTAGCACCCTGGGGGTTTTGTCCCTCAATTGCACCAACTCCACGAGGCCTCTCATGACCTCAATCCCCATCCCCTCATTGGCATATTCCTTTATAAGTAGTTCTTTCAGCTCATTTCAAGTCAACTGGGAATTTCTCACTAAGCGCTTCCCTATGAAATCCAAAACTGTTCCCACCACTGTGCTATACATTGTGTATACCATTTCCTTATCAGACAGCTCATATATGCACCATCCCTTCTCATTTGATGCTAGCCAATCCTTCAGTTCCTTTGGGTTCCCCCCAAAGATTGGGCCCCTGTGTCCTAGTAATTCCCTCAGGCCACTAGTGGGTTGTTGCCTTGCCCTCTAATCCTTGATATCTAACACTTCAGGCTTCTCTGACCTGTGGTCACTCATGTTAAATAAATTCTTGATTGACGCTATCCAATCTTTTATTTCATACTCAACATCTACCACTTTAGACCTCTCTGACCTGTGGTCACTCATGTCAAAAAATCAATTCAAATTGAGCAAAATTGAAAATTGGAAAAAACTGAAAAATAGCAAATCATCCTGGCATGATGCAACAACAAAAAAAAAAAAAAATCAAGAAATTTCAGGGAAAAAAAGAAAAGTGTCTTACCTGTCACTTGTTTCTGGGTTGCTGTCAGTTTATCGAGAGAATAAAAACAAAATATTACTGAGTGTATATTTAGAACTGTATGGTCAAAATGGCCAGAGTTCGATGGTTCTCACTCCTTTTCTTATCTTCATCCTTTCTGTTGTCTGGATGCTTGGGTTGGTCGTAGTCAACTTGAGGTCAGATCCACACCAAATTGTAGTCTTTCAGGGTCAATGCCAATCACAGCAACCAAACGTGGTCCTCAGGGTCGATCCTTGGTCATGGCAACCAAATGTAATTGTACAACACCCTAGCCAGTCGTCCAAGACTTCCAACATTGCGGCTGGTCGCTGAAGTGACCGCTTCAATTCTGAGCTAACCTTATCCCACATTGCGATTTAAGGTTGATCCTAAGGCAGTCAAGACTGAATCGTTGCAGGTATCTTTGTGTTGGGCTGGTCCAAGCAGGATGAAGATGTACAGGGAAAAAAAATAACACTTGAGTAAATTGAACAAAAGATGCTGTTTATATCAGTCACATGTAATAATTGTCAGCATGGCACATGTCTAAATCGGAAGTGATACTATTGTTGTTGACTTGGCAAAGTTTAGTTTGCTGTTTTGGTAAAGTTTGGCACAAGGCTGAAGTTGGAGGCTTTTGTTGGCAGATAATCACGTGGGCCTCTCTCCTGTTTCTGATCTCGTCTCTGTTTCTTCTGCCTCTCTTCTGCCTAATCTGCTTCATGCATTTGTATTTATGGACATTCACCCAAACTGACATGGTGGGGGTGGGTAGGGTGAGGTGGGTGTATTTTGGTGAATCCCCTCCAGCTTTACATCATAACTTTGGGGAATTCCTTCTCCCCACCCTCTCTTTTATTATCCTCTCTCACCAACCTCTTCCGTGAGCATGGGTGGTTCCTCCATCCTCCTTTATGTCTTATCTGCATCTGCTACCCCAACCATTTTCTGTCTCGGAAAACTCAGTTCTAAATTCAGTTGTTTACAAAATCTAGTTTTTTGCTTTCCAGTCTGCATTTGCAGCTGTGTGTCAATCAACATTGCCCCCTAAGCCTGAATCGCTTTTCCATTGGTCAAACTGCTCGATATACAATTCAAGTTGTTTATGTGTAAGTTAAATCCTTAATTCTTCCCATAGGTTTTTGGTATTAACCCTTCTTGTTTCAATGTCTCCCAGAACATAACACTTTCTTATGTTTTAACAAAACTTTCTTGTTATATTGTTAATATATCATTTTATTGTTATGTCACATATTTAAAAACTGCAGAATCTTTAGCTTTTTCCGTAATAAAAAAGAAAGAACTTTTGTCCTATTTTTAGCAATCAGCTTTTTGGGCTGCAATAAAATAGTTCTCAGATTCTCTTGTATTCTATCTGACAAATTTTACCCACTTAGATATCACAAAGTGGGCACATTTATATTGGCAGTAGCTGATAAAACCAGGGTTAGAAATCACAAGTCATTACTTTAACTGTTATCTCAATTTTTGAAGTTAGCATTTCCTTTATCTGTGCAAAAATGTTACAAATACAAAATTTATTTTTTATTGTTAGTGATAAAGAGATATTTAATATCAGCAAAAGACATTTACATGACCTTGAACAAAGTCCATGTCCTAATTATAACCCAAAGTAAACATTTATTTTAATCATTTCACTTCAAGCAAGGTGATAATGCCACTAAGATGCAAGTGGTTACCAAGTGTTGAAAAGAATGAGAAAAAAAGGGAAAACATGTCATGATGGTGAGAAAGTGTCTGAAGCCAAGATGCCAGATCAAGACTGATTACATTAAAGACCCTTCTTTGGGTTTTGTCAAGAATCTCGAGTTATATAGCAGGAGCATCAAAACACGCACGCACACACGCACGCACGCACGCGTGTGTGTATTTAGGCAGCATATTTTTTCAAACAGGTTTGGTTTAATAAATTAGACATGTTACTTAGTTTTTGTTGTGGTCCTTTCAAGTTCACAGATTAATTTTTTGGTAGACTTAGAAAATTGATTAAGAAAAATACCAAGATTTTCTTTCAAATAGTTTTTATTTTTCCAAGTACTTTCAATCCCATCTGAAACCATCTTCAGGGGGTTAAGTTGTCTGTGAGTATGTCTATGTGTATTTGTAAATTCAAAACATTTCAACTGTTTGTTTTTACTGCTTATGCAGCGTTCTAGATTTCAAAGTCAAAGTTCACTTATTTTTTTTGTTTTTTTTCCCCAGTATAAAGGAAGTAACTTTTCCATTTTTGCTCATACATACATAATTTTTTTTAAGCATTTAAGGACATTGTCACTATACTTATATTTGACTTTATTTATTTTGGGCTTTAATTCTCTTATATAAAGGGATTCAAGGATTTTTAGTTTTTGCTTATTATTGTTTTTATGTAATATAGATGTTTTTTCAACTAATATCCATCAAATCTGTGAGTGTAAAGCTACCAAGAAATTAATCGGTGAACTTGAAAGGATCACAACAAAAACTAATTGACATAATATGTCTAAATTATTTAACCAAACCTGTTTGAATATATATATATAAATCAAAAAAGGGAAGTCCCATTCAAGGGCGAGGCAGAAGGGTCACGACGCTCACTCCTGACACACTAGCCCGGCGACGAAACGAAGCATGTGACTGCTGCTGCTAATGAACTCACATCCGACGCTTGTCAAAGGGTACCTTTCCCCTTTCATAAATCAAGTTAACTCCATGAACTTTACTTGCCACTACCATAGACATTCAACTTCTTAAATACGAACTTTCTACTTGTTCTTATTTTCCTCATTAAAAGAGACTATAAAATATATCTACAGTCTTTCTTGTTCTTTCGATTCTGAATTTCATTTGTTTTGCAACCAGACGCAGTATTCGCCCACATTGCTTCCACATCACCCACGCATCTAAATACGGAATATAACAATCAGCTTAGATATTCACAAATGGTCGGAGTATACTCTTAGGCATATCATTTATGTCAAGTAGGAAGAGGGTTGGACTGAGAAGTGAACCCTGGGGGATGCCCATGTTGATCGTCGAGAATTTGGTGGATAGGTCATTAACAACTACCTCCTGTTGGGAAGGACTTTATAACTGAGAAGACTCTTCCAGTCATTCTATAGCTAGAGAGCTTGAGCAGTAACCCCCCATGCCACACTTTGTCAAAGGCATTTGAAATATCTAATGTGACCATCCTTGAGATGCATTTGTTGTCAAGTGCCTCACTAATTCTCTGAGTAATTGCAGTTAGGATATCAGCAGTGGACTGGGTAAATTGAAAATCATACTGTTTGTTACTCAAGAGGTTGTTCCTATTGAGGTGATTAACAAACTTCTTGTTGATTATAGCTTCAAAGAATTTGCTAATGACACTGAGAAGACTGATGGGTCTCTACTGAGATGGGGATGAGTGTCATCAGCATTTTTGAAAATCAGGCATTCATTTGACACCTTCCACAGACTTATGAAGAATTTCTCCCTCAAGCAGCAGTTAAATAATTTTGCTATGATTAGGAATAACTCTAGGTTAATATTCTTACGGTTAAACATTGGGATTTTATCTGGACTGGGCTGTAATGAAAATATTACTGAGATTGTGCTCAGTAAGATGTGAGAAGTCAGGAAAAGGATAATCTTTGTCATCTAACATTGAATTTGATGCAAAGCTTGAGGCAAAGAGTATCTGCCATCTTCAGTTTTGTTTGAGTTGACTGACCACTCTTTGTGGTGAATAATGAAGTTGCCACAAATATGAAAGCTACCAAGGGAAATTCCAAGAGGATATTATCAATCATCTCAGATATTTGGTTGAACATGACAGTTCCATTATTGTGTGGATGATGCGTGGTGAAAATGAAGGTGGTACTGTGGAGAAGTGTCATGCAGAAGCACATATACAGGGGATCAGGGTCCCCTTTTTGGGGGTCTCTACCACAGAGAGACACATCCTTAATATAAGCACTGATTCTGTGGTTGGGGCACTTTTCATGGTCATGTTTAAGGGATGAGTAGCCCAGGATTGTGAGCTCCTGCAGCGGGATAAGGGTCATCAAGAACAATTTTGGACAGAAACAGGATGTCAGGTTTGGCATCCAATAGATGGTATTCCACCTGTGGAAAGTTGGAATGTAGGCCTTTTTATTTTTGTGAGGGTAGGGTTTGGTATATTTGTTCAGTTGCATTCATATGTATATAATAGTCTGTGTATGTCATATAGGAAGAAAATGAGTAAAAACCGACACCAAGGTTTGAGCATGACCCCCCTGGATTTATGAATATATGTTTTCCGCCAGGTGTATAAATAGCAGTCTCAGGCTACTAACTGCAGTGATTATTGAGTGATTATTTAGTGACTATTGAGTGGAACTATCCAGTTGAATTAGTGTGAATTATTGTGCAGTGATGATTTAGGTTTCAATTTAGGATTTACTGGACATTAAGCTGAGCCGTGTTACTAACAAGGTATTCATTGAAATGGTTAATTATATTTGGTTGACTTTTACTTCTTTGTTCTTGTTAAGTATTTATTTGCGGTTATGATTAAATACTGTTTTATCTTAACATTGAAGTCCTGAGTTATACTTAATTAGTATGTCAAATAAAAGTTTGGTAGAATACTAGGCAGTGAGACAGTCACATCCATTGGAGTTGCATGTATCTGTAAACTGGATTCTATCATCTGGAGATATTGCTGTAACAGTACTCTCCATCATGGTGTAACAGGTAAGAGCTATAGAAGAAAGATTTCTTCTGTTATTGGTATTTCCCCCATTATGGGTATTATTATATCCCTGATATAATAACACTAACACTGTAGTTCATGGATATAACGGAATGTCTGAAAGGAAAAAGAATGACTAACATGTGTTTTTCTCAGACTTTTATACTATTAAGACATACACAAAACTACATATATACAAGTGTCCAATGAGGAAAAGAAAATATCACATAAATCTACACAGTGAAGCACAGTGTAAGCAGAAACAAAAAGGAAGGGTCTTACATATAATATAGAGATACTCCTGTGTCTGGAGAAGCCATGTTTAGGATTCAAGATTCAAACAGGTGAGGATATATTCCATGAACGGGAAACAGCAATTCTTGTATTTACTCAAATTGAGTACAACGAGCTGGAGTTTTATTCTATATCTGGGAAAGATATATTTTCACCAAAGACATTTTCACCAAAGAGAAATGTCACTATGGATTTGTAAGCTGCTGGGGATGTAGATTTGGCCTCAGCCTGACCCTTTTGGCCCAGGCTAAAAGAAAGCAACCTCATCTGGTGGCTGCCATGAACGAAGTGAATTTGGCTGCTGCTTTGGTCACTGTATTGAGTGACGTCACAAAGCAGCCGTCATGTGACCCACATGACTTATCATCACCAAGAGGCGATAAACATGTTTTGTATCCCTACATTAGCATTTTATAGCCAAATTCACATGAAGCTAATGTGAAATTAGCTCTTAAAATGAGTGACAATCAAGATTTTAGTGTTAATGGCTGTTTATCATGGATTAAACTAGTTGTAACAAAGTAAATATTCAGGATTTTTTAGAGATAATTATAATCAAAAATATTATTCAAACTGATTTTATCATTTTAAAAAAATTTTTACAAAAATATTATAATTCAAAAACTTTTAACAATACAGTGTAACCCGGATATAAGAGACCCTGGTATAAGAGAAACCCGAATATAAGAGAGATTTTCTCTGGTCCCAAATTAGAGCCATACTTACCTAAACAAAATAGACCAAACCCCGGATATAAGAGAAACCCGGATATAAGATACCTTTTCTCCGGTCCCGACAACTCTCTTATATCCGGGTTACACTGTTGTTATATTCTGTGCTAATAGGAATATATACTTGAAAAACACGGTGGATTAAATAAGTAAAGGCTTATTGTAAAAACCAGTACAATAGGAATAAAGGTAACAGTTATGCTATGCACAAAGTCGTCACAAGAAAACAGTAGTGAGTGCTACTTTTGGAAGGTCGGTAGTTCTTGCGTAAGTCTGAGTCGTACTCAACAGATCCCAGCTAGTGTATTTACTAACCTCCCCACACAATCAGATGTGGAACAGGGCCGAATTTAATGTGGGGTATCCAAGTCTGTAGGCTCAGCCAAAAATTCCCCGTATAAAACGGGGTCAGGTGGCCGATTCCCGAGATGAGGATCTGCCCTTTGACACAGCCTTGGAGGCAGAGAGTTTCACCAGCACAGCTGGAACAGATTCCAGTGAGACTCTGTAGTCCGTTGACTTACCGATACTTAGGTAATTAATTCACTCATGGGGGTGACAGGTTATGCCATTATCTCAATACATTTATCGGTACTAATTTGCATTATGTTTTAATTATTACTTTCACTACTAACAAAAACTATATAGATTACGTTCATTTACAAATAAGATCACTACTGATTTATTCTAGTTAGTCTACATATGAGAAAAACTGTCCCACGATATACTTTCATTTTGTGTCACTTTCGGACACTCGTACTGTAAAATAGGTCACATGCTATATTTCCTGTTTGTTACCAATGTGTTCGAACATGCTTGAACCTGTAATTTAGTCAGGCTTAAAATCGTTCGTTACTGATGTTTGTTGATACTTAGATTTCTATTATTAATTATGTGAATTTATAGAAATTGAGAATAAAAAATTTCATTAAGCGAGTTATTTATAATTTCGTTAGCAGTTAGCTATAATTTAATTAATGAAAAATAGAATAATTTTTAGAATTTTTGAAAACAACGCAGATTCATGATTTTCCTCAAGAAAAAACATTACTTTTCTTCGACAACAGCTGAAAAAGAAATGCTTTTTATCCTGTTGCCAGTTAGAAAGGAATTTATTTTAAAGAAAACGACATAAAAGGTAAAAAAATAAATGTTTTGTTTCATATTAATTATTAATGACATTTGGTGGGAAAAGGTGAATTTTGAATTATGGCGCGATTTAAAAAAAAAAAAATTAAGCAGGGAATTATGAAACTGAAACAAATCGTTATTTGCCAATTTGCATTAAAAAGTTTTGAAAATAAAGACATTATCGTTATTTTAATTATTTTGTATTGTTTCATATTTTAACTAACTTTTTTAACAGTATTTTTCTTTTTATTTAATGGTTAAAAAAAATAAAAACTAACTAAAAAAAATAAAGAAAATGTAACGGTTTACATTTTTTTAAAAAACTTCACTTTTTTTTTTAAATTTGAAAATATTTCGGAAAAAATTTATAGTTTATTTCTCAATTTTATTTCCCAAAAAAAGGAGAGAGCTGTTACTTTTGTTTTGTTATTAAAAAGAAACTTTCAATTCAGTTCTCACTATTACTATATTAATTTAATCCATCGAATAGAGAAGAGAAAAAATCAGGCAAAAAATATTACACCACTAAAAAAAATAATAAAATCCAACATTTTAAAAAACGTTTTTTCTTTTAATAATGCCATGTAAGGCGACTATAGACCTCCACAGTTTCCTTTTCTTTCTGCAAATTGCCATGTCTTCTTGGGAGACTGGTTTCCAGTTGTCACTATCACAATGCTTTTTTGAATTCAGCGGTGTCCTCAATATTATATATATATATATATATATATATATATATATATATATATATATATATATATATATATTCATATACAAAGCTATAAGAGTAGTTTTCTTTGCTATATAACCTAGGCTATTCCATTTGTGAGGTCCCTCCAAATCCTGCATTCTCATGAGTAGAGGAAAATGGAAGAGTGTTAGATTAAACAATTTGAGTAAAGACAAGGATGATGACAGGTGTTTAAAATTCTACAGTTGACAATTATTCCTCTAAAGAATACACAGTATGTGATAAAAAAATGCATGAATGTTAAAATTTTTAAAAACCTATAAAGAAATCAATGCTGGTATTGAGTTATCGGCTTAAGACAGAATTATTTTGAAATGGAATGTAAGGAAAATTACTGAAGAGTTGTTTAGAGTCTACAATGTATTATGACAGCTTGTGTAACAAAGGCCAATGACAGTGTCAAAAATATTATACACCTGGAGGACCCCTACATTTTGAGGTCCTAGGCTTCAGCCCACTATACCATAGCATGAGTTTACCATAATTGATTACCTTTCATTAAAAATGCCATGTGTCACATGGTGAGGTATTTTCTGTTTAAAGTATCTATTTTTTAATTGATCAGACCTTCCAATATTCAAGTTTTAGTTGAGAAGACAGAATATATGGTTGTCAGCAAAATGAAAAGCCCAGCATTCAAGATAAAGAAATTGAACATAGAATAGAGATTGCATTAAGGATAGTTTCACACAATACCACAAGATGTTACAATACTGAAACATTAACCTAAGAACTTAAGTCATTTTGTTAAATCTAGACTCATACGTGGATGTTATGCATAGCATCCGACTCGTTCAGAAATGTTTAAACCATCAGCTATTAGACAACCACTATCTCATATCAATGATTAAAAATGTCATCAATCAAATGAATCCTCTAGTCCTTAAAGAAGACAATCTTTCATTTGATCTTATAGACTGGTGTTACAGAATCACAAACAAAGAATTTTATCAAATAACAAAAACATCATCACTTAAAGACTTCCAAAAGCAACAACAACTATAATGAATAGCACATGTAAATCAAAGAGAAAATATTACATAAGATATATAATCAAGATGGTGAATTTCCACACTACCTTAAACAAAAGGCTAGGAAAGAAACTCCCATTAATATGAGAAAGAGCAATAATAGTGGACTTGAGGAACTTATTTTCCTGAAAAACTGTTTAAAGAGAAAAGTTTTAAAATTTCAGCAGATATTAATGTTAACTGTTCAGCCAACACATGCCAAATGTTTCCTTATAAGGGAGCAGCTAATCTTACTATCACCATTACCATTTTATGTACATCAGCATGCCAGTCTAAAACAATCAGATTAATGTACACGAGACTTCATTTCTACATCAATACCTGACTTAGCACCCTCTCTTTGATCCAATGAGAGACACTGAGCAGCAAACACTATGGTGGTGATGAAGATGTGAAAACTTCCATAAGGAATTGATTACATCATCAGCCAGCTGAATTTTACAAAGCTGGGATACATGCCCTCATTTGTAGGTGGAACATTACCATTGAAAGAGGTTGTGACTATATTCAGAAATAGGGACGTGAATCTGTGATGTATAGCTATATCTTGATTGTATGATAGATTTGATTCTGTTCCTTATGTCTTATATAATAAAAGAAATTGCATTACTTTTTTACTAACTCCCATAGAATTGTTTTTTTTCCAGACTTCTCTACGTTCCTGACTAGAATTAAGCAATGGCAAAGACATTGACTTCAGGAGACAACTGGAAACAGTTAGTGGCCGAGAAGGAACAAGAATGGTACAAAGCATATCAGTTGAGGTGAGCTTTATGTAATTTCTTTGTTATTTTATAGACAATCTCCAAGAGTTGAAGTTAAGCCACAAGTTTTACATTCCTGTAAATTTTTCTTCCCCACCATGATTTCCAAAACTCTTAAACAGCTTTAAAGAATGATAAATAAAATAAGAAAATCTTGAGTAATTGATTCAATGCAGTTAGGTCAAACTTCACCCTGTAAAAGCCATCTTGCTGAGGAATCCATGTTAGTAATATCTGGCATATATATATACATACAGATGTAGAAATGATCTAAATAAAGAGATACAATCAAACTCTGAGTCATACTGTAAACATAGGTATATGTGTAATTATATATATATATATATATATATATATATATATATATATATGTATGCAGGTATGCAGTGAAATAGGAAAGAACACGTTAGTTAGATAATCCGGTGTTCCTTAATATTTAGCTTTATTTTCAAAAGGACAGTGCTCCATACAGAAGTAGAGCTTATATTATAATAATATTTTTAGTTTTTAAAAATATGATTCCTCCGCTACATAAGAGTTCTCATGTTTCAAAAGCGAGAGCCGAGACCCCTAACATAATTTTTTAAGTTATGAAGAGTTAAGGCGTCTGGACCCGCTTCCTTGTCAAGCGAGAATTTGGGAATAAGCTATCTTTTGGTTAGCTGGTGTTTATAACTACGGTATCATTTGGAACATTTGTTGCTATGGAAACGGCTAGTTTCGGCCGTTGAAGTTTTGTGGTTTAAGGGGCTAAGAATTAAGAATTAATTTTTATCTACAGGCCAGTCCCTTTCTAAAGAAGCGTATCAAGTTACAATGTCCAGAGTGTTTTTGGCTTATGCTAGTCAGACGGCGTCTTTTTTATTTATGGGTTTGCCTTTAGTCGTTGAGTGACTAGAAGGTTATGTTTCATTATTATCTATTTGATCTGTTTGTTTTAAAACTCTGGATTAACACCAAAGAGGTCATCAACTGGTTTACAAACATCGACAACAAACCGGATTGCACCCTGATTCAGTTCGATATAGTGGATTACTACCAGTCTATATCGAAAGACCTCTTCACTACTGCCCTGGAGTTTGCTGCAGTATACTCAGATTTAACCAAGGTAGAAACGAACATAATCCTCAGTGCTAAGAAATCCGTCCTCATCCACAATGAGGAGCAGTGGATTAAAAACACTGCTGAAAATTTTGACATCAGCATGGGATCTCTGGACTCTGCAGAATCTTCGGACCTTGTCGGCCTGTTTATATTGTACAACTTAACAGCGCACAGAGAATTAGACATTGAAGACATCGGGCTGTACCGAGACGACGGGCTCATGGTAGTGAGGAGCTCCACAAATTTCAAAACTGATAAGATTAGAAAGATAATTTATAGTGAATTCGGAAAAATAGATCTAAAAACTATAGTAAACACCAAATTAAAAAGGGTAAACTTCCTCGACTTAACTCTAGACTTAGTAAACAAAAATTACACACCCTACAGAAAACCCAATACCAACCCCCTGTATGTACACCCTAAGTCAAACCACCCCCCATCTATAATTAAGCACATACCCACATCAGTAGAGAAAAGAATAAGCATGAACTCTGCAAATAAGGAAATATTCCAAGCTCATAGTAAGTTTTATAACACGGCCTTGAAAAATAGCGGATACAGAAACGCTGAAATAAGCTATACAAACAATAGCACTAATAGTAAGAAGAATAGGAAAAGAAATGTCATATGGTATACACCTCCGTTCAACCAAATGGTCAGCACTAAACTTGGCCATAAGTTCCTAGCTTTAATAGGTAAACACTTCCCCAAAAATAGCAAACTAAGCCAAATCTTTAATAAGAATAGCCTAAAGTTAAGTTACAGCTGCACTGAAAACATAGAAAGAATAATAAAAAGGCATAATAGTAAAATCTTAGGAAAACACCCATGCCAAAACAGTGCCAATAAAACTCCTAAACTGCAACTAGACAGAAAAAATGAAAAATCATGTGATTGTAGAAACCCTAATGACTGCCCGTTAGAAAACAGATGCCTTACTAAATCCGTGGTATACCAATGTACCATCTCATCTACGGAGAATCCTAATACTGAAAAATTATACATAGGGTCAACTAAGAATAATTTTAAAATTAGATGGAGACAACACAAAAGCTCCTTCAACAACATCCAAAATAGAAGTCAGACATCTCTATCTCAATACTACTGGCATTTAAAGGAAACGAACAAAACACCGAAAGTAAAATGGAAAATAATAAATAGAACTAGAACATGTAAAACCTGGGATGACCCATGCCCTCTGTGCCTACACGAAAAACTGCACATAATTAGATGTCTAAATAGTGAAAAGTTACTAAACCATAGACATGAGTTAACGGTGTTCTGTCGTCATCAAATGATTTTCGCATTAAATAATTAATAAATAGATTTAAACAAATTAAATCCATAATTTAAAAGCCTTAAAAAACTCAGCCCAATAATTATTGAGAAAAACCCTTTGATAAAAAAAAGCCATGTAAATAAACAAATAAACAAACAGATCAAATAGATAATAATGAAACATAACCTTCTAGTCACTCAACGACTAAAGGCAAACCCATAAATAAAAAAGACGCCGTCTGACTAGCATAAGCCAAAAACACTCTGGACATTGTAACTTGATACGCTTCTTTAGAAAGGGACTGGCCTGTAGATAAAAATTAATTCTTAATTCTTAGCCCCTTAAACCACCAAACTTCAACGGCCGAAACTAGCCGTTTCCATAGCAACAAATGTTCCAAATGATACCGTAGTTATAAACACCAGCTAACCAAAAGATAGCTTATTCCCAAATTCTCGCTTGACAAGGAAGCGGGTCCAGACGCCTTAACTCTTCATAACTTAAAAAATTATGTTAGGGGTCTCGGCTCTCGCTTTTGAAACATGAGAACTCTTATGTAGCGGAGGAATCATATTTTTAAAAACTAAAAATATTATTATAATATATATATATATATATATATATATACGTTTTCTTCCTCACTGTTTAATACAACTCTCAAATTTCATGCACATGGGAGTTGCCAGGCATGGATTGAAAAAAGATAGTTATAAAATTCAAATATTTATATTTATGACCTAAATTTTTCAATGCTCAACTTTCAATCAATGTCTGATGATTGCTACGTCCATGAAACTCAGAGCTGTAGCAAACGGTGAGGAAAAATGTATATTTATTATTAGTATAAGTTTTAGCTCTGTTATTTTACAATAAGTACCATTTTATTACTGCCAGCTCTAACTGTGCACTATTTTATATATATATATATATATATATATATATATATATATATATATATATATATATATATATATGGGCAGCAATCTTTTCATTGAATATGACAAACAATAAAAATTTGATCAGTTTTTTTTAATGTTTTTATAATGTTCTTACAGTTTTTCTGTCTGCAGTGATTAGTGTTGCAATTATTTATACAATTCAATTGAGATTCAATGAAGCAGAGATAAAAAAAATTCACAACTAAAATAGAGACCAATGAACTGCTTAAATAATCTGCTCCCCTTATATTTTTTTTTAGACATTCAATGGTATCTATGATCTATTGATTACTTCTGGTATTATATAAATTGCTTTTTGCTCAATATCTTTTCATCTTAAACATTCTGTTTAATATAACAGTGAAAGATAAATATCTCTCAGAAGAAAAAGATTAACAACAGAATGACAAAAACTATGACAACAAAGTTTATTTCAAGACCAAGTTGAAGCAAGACAATCACTTAATAGACAAAGAGATCTGAGTGCCTCACATGAAAGGCTTGAACAAATAATATTATATTCTAAGAAATGTTGGAACTGATTAAATGGTCATTTTGCTCAGGAACTAATTTTGTCTAAATGTAGATAAATATTTTATTTTTATAGATTATTAAAATGACTATGGGAAGTAATCACACATAAATTTACTGATTTACCTCCTTTCCCACTACAGATGGGACAGAAAATATATAAATACATATTAATAATTATTATATGGCTTGATGGTTCTTTTGCTTTTTATACTGCATCTGGTTGCACTGAAATCAGTTCACAATATTTTTGTTGAGGTTTAATTCAAGCTTATGTACATTTTTGTTATTCTTCTTCTATGTGCCATGTCCCTTCAGGACATGGGCGATCATGGCTCTCCACAACTTCCTATCCCTTGTGGCCCTTAGTAATTTTTCTACTTTTTCCCTGTTCTGCCATCCATTTGTATAAACTTTTCATGTAGGTAGCTCGTTGCTATAAAGGCTATTTTTTATTGATAGTGAGTTTATCTATAAAACTTAATATAAAATTACTTTCAAAGATTTGCTTTAGTTTCTTTATCTGATTAAGGAATATATCTATATTGATGAGAACATTAGTAAATAGTTTTGCACTCTCAATTGAGATTGGAATTTGATTGTTTTGTTTTGTAGAATGCAAAATCAGAATAAATTCATCTGTGGAGTTTATGCTGTAATTTTTGAATAAATGATTGATTCAGTTGGAGACTGTGTTGATAATAAAAAAACATTAACAAATATTGCTAATGGCACAATTGTAAACATTTAGCACAAATGCATGGTACCCCTTCTAATTTCTGTCAGTTTTTGGTCAATGTTACAACAGCATTCTGCCAAGCCAACTGAAGGAAACAAAAAAATGATTAAAAATTTTGGAAATCCTTCACATCAAAATATGGCAATCCACACTGAGTAAAATTTGTTTCAATTTTGACACACATTTGTTAAAATGCCTTTGAACCAAAACATTATTTTAGAGATGGGGGTGTAATAAATAGGAGAGAACAATAGGATCTTTTCTGTTAATTCATCCCAAATAATGTAAAGTTACTTATATTAATTCATCCCAAGATATTTTAAAGCAAAGTTTGTTTGTTTATTAAATTTTTGACACTCTTTTGAAATTATAAATTTTAAATCAAATTTTGTTTAGCTTGCCTTGCAACAACTCCAACACTCAGAATAAAAAATTACCAAAAATCAGGAAGTTCTTCACATTTCCTAAATGAGGATGATATTTGAAGTACTTACAAGGAATTTTTTACAATTTAAAAAAAAAGAAAAAAAACAGTTTTTGGCTTGTTTACCAGGGTGAGCATGAACGTGAACCTCACACTTAGAAATAGCACACTCAAGTTGCCCACGATCGCAAAGGTCAACCTAACCAGAGTACAATGGAAGGGACTTGCTCTGGGAGAATTTGGTGTGAATTTTAGTAAATATAAATTCTTTTTATTTTGGGGGGAATTAACACAAAAGATCTGAATAATAAATTTTAATAAATGGGAAATAAACAAAAAAATTTACTAAATGATGAGGCTGGGTAATAAACAATGGGGTTGAAAAAAATGAGAAACTAATAAATGGGGAGGGGTATATAAAAGGGGTAGTTAGAAAATGATTTAAAACAACTGTTTCAAACTATAACAAGACGTTAAAGAAATGAAATTAAAAACAAATGTCCATCAATGTCTTTAAATAAGGTTTGTATCATTTGCAAGCTTATGGCCATATCACTTTGTAACACCAGTTCTCACACAATCACTCAAGTTAAGCATCATCAAACCTATTCAGTACTTAGATGGGTGACCACTTTGGAATACTAGGTGCTGTAAGGTTGAGAGTGTGAGGTTGGTGTCATGGATAGCAGCTTGGAATTGGAAATCAGAGAGCAGAGATCGAATTTCAGTTGAATTTGTTACATACACTTATGCACAAATAACCTTGGGAAAGGTATGAATCCACATCTTCTCCTTCTCATCTATAGGTTAAATAGTAGAGTTGACTGGTCTCTTCAGCCTTAGTAAGCAACCAGTCTAGGAGAATGACAATTCTAAATTCAAAACCTCCAACTATGAGTAAATAGTAGGGAAGACTGGGTGTTTCAGCCTTGGATAGCAAGCAGTCTTGGTGAAGGACAAGTCTGAATTCAAAACCGTATGTATCCCTGATGAAGCACATATTCTACGGCCAATGAAAGGATCATCGAGTTCACAATGATTTCACTCAGTTTAATAAATAAATAATATGACATTTACAAAATTGTTCTGGTTCTTCCTTCTAATGTTAGGTTTATTTTTTCATTTGTTGCACATGCAAATTGTTGCATGTCCATTTTGAATATTGTTATGGTTATAGATTTTAGAGTTTAACTGAATTGAACACACAGAAGATATTTCACTCAAAAGAAGTTTACAGTGCAATGATTTTACACCACAATAAAAAGAGAAAAAAATTCCCAACAATCTATTAATTCATTTGTTTGTTTTTGTTATGATTCATGAAGCTTGTGCAGGTTATTTAAAGCCAGAAAATATTTTTAGATTGTAAGAATTCTTTTGAGATAATAATGACTTACTGATAACATTTTTACTAATTAACTCATAGCTGGTGCGAGAAGAGGTGAATTTATATCTTTGCCAAGGGTATTTGTACATAAATGACTATAATGAATCAAATTGGAACTCGGCCCTCAGATTTCCAAACCTGAGTGGTTATCCATTACACCACCTGCACATCCAAGTTTACAGCAGCTGATATTTCCAAGTGGGCACACATCTGACCAGGCTTGACATTGCTTCACCTTGGTGATCACATGAGAACCAGTGTTTCAATGTGATATGACTGCAATCTATTCAGTAGGGTAACAATGAATATTCAAGAATTAATAAGTAAAGGGGTCCTAATGAGCTCCTGGGAGTGGGAGAAGGGGTTCGGGAAAAAATCCCAAAATTAACAAGTTCGAGCAGACATTTATTTAGAGTACATTAAAAACAATTGCTTCCCTGAAGCTTCTAAAATCTAAAATTACCATTAATGTAAACATTAATAATTTGCAGATAGAATAAAATATGAAAAAGTTATAACAGTGGCAGCAACAACAACCACTATGGTTAGGGTGATTGTTAGTGCCTCGTGAGTTATAATAATCAAATTAAAACCACGTTCAATCAGTGCACTTCTTGAAATTATTTACTAAAATCAGATTTTGAAAAAAGTAAACAGGCTTTTCTATCAGAAAACCTGTTATATTTTCACATTTGATAGTTTCTACCATCAAAATGCATAATTATTATTTTTATGTTCTTTTCTATCAATCTAGTTTGTCATTTGTCACAGTTCTCACACAGAATCTTTTTGAAATATTGAAGTAATTTGTAAAAAATTGCATAAATGCTAAGAAATAAAAACAAATTTTTAATGTCTATTCTGTTTTTATGAGGTGAATGTTGCCAACTTAACACACTTGGCATTAAAGAATTATAATCATACAGAGTTTCTATGAAATGAAAGCACAATTATTTCCTGAAAAACAAGTGTCTTCTTCCCTATATTTCAGTTAATTTTCCAGAGGGTGTGGTTGCTTTATTAATCACCATGTCTTTTAATTTGTCAGTTGTAAAAATATATCAGCCATGATTAATTCTTCAAGTTAAATTTTTATTATGTTAAAGATTGTTGTGGAGTTAGAAATGGGTAGCCTGGAAGACAGAACCTTCTTGTTGTTATTGTTGTGGAAGTTAATTTGTTCTCCATCTTGGCAACATAAAAGAAGAAAAAATGTAAAAGAAAAAAAACCCCAAAATCTCATAGAATGAACAAACTGATTATCACTTCTTATAACTTGCTTGAGGAAAAAAATATATGTGTATCAATAATATATTGATACAGGTCAATATATATTAATTTTTTAGTGGGTGAACACAATATTTCAATTTCCCCTATCTTAGTGTATCTTCGCAATATTTCAGTTTTCCCTATTTTAGTGTGTGTGTGTGTGTGTGTGCAATAGTTCAGTTTCTTTGATCAAGTTCTGATAAGTGAGGAGCAATAATTGGTTAACTCATTCCATAGGAAAAGTTGTTTTTCCTCTTTTCATATTGTCAATATTGTAGTTATACTTTCCTCTTATTCTTTTTTATTATGTCTGTTTTTATTGCTTCAGTTAAATTTTAGACCTCTATTAAGACCTTTACATTAACAAAATCAATTTTTTTTTCTAAATTAATTTCTAATTAAATTCTATTTACAAATATTTACCTTTTTTCGTTCTTTTTTCCTTTGTTTTTTTTTTCAGAGTGCAAGCTTTAGAAAAATCATGTGATGAAAAAACAACCAAACTGGAATCCCTTGAAAAAAAATATTCAAAACTGAAAGAGTTTTTTGAATACAACATCCAATTGATTTCTCAAAGAGACAAGGAACTCGATCGCTTTGAAATTATGGTTAAAGGTTGGGATTCACTAATTCCTTTCTTTTTCTAATAAAATTATTTCTTAGCAACGGAATGAGTAATTATTATATGCATTCTTGGTTGTTATAGTCATAACAATAAAACTAATGTCTATCTTTCTACATTGAACTGAATCCTTTATTTGATCTATGGGAGCCATTTGTTCTCATTTTGTTCTTCATACTCACCAGTCTTATTCACTTTTGTCCATTTCTTCCATTGAATCAGAGTATGTGACTTTTCTATCTGACTCAGAGATTGAACTCACAACAGTCAGGGAACCAGGCATATTTTTCCAATACTAATCCAGTGTTTAGTGAAGTATATTATACTGAAATTCTGGAGCTGTAAACCTATTGTCTGTAATTGGGTGCCTCAACTGTTTGTTTATTTATTAAACAGTATATTTATTTTTGTATACCTGCCTGAATATTCGAGAAATCCTTATTAAAGAAAAACTTGCGCTCTTCAGCAGGACTTGAACCTGTGTCCCTCAGAGCAGAGTGAGGTACCTCAGAGCAGAGTGAGGTACCATTAAAGCTGGCACGCCTTAACCAACTTAGCCACAAAGAGCAGTTGATCAGACGAGGCCAAATTTTGTGCCTTAAGCAAGATTTCTCTTGTCATAGATATCTTGTAGATTTTCAGATCTGCACAGTTTTGTATGCAAACATAAACAAAGAGAATTTTTAGAATAGATTTTTTTTATTACTTCGACAGATTTTTATCACTCTAAACGTTATTTTTAATGGATACTTGTAGTTTTCATTTTTTTAAAAAAAAAGCTATTCTAAAAATTCTCTTTGTTTACCACATTGTAATAACAGAAGATCTGCCAAGAATAGTGAAACGTAAGAACCTGACCACAAATTTACTATGGACGAACTGGTGATTAAAGCATCAACAGTAAATTTGTGGCCAAGTTCTTACAACATTTCACCATTCTTGGCAGATCTTCTGTTATCACAATGTGGGCCATTTAATAACAAAGATGACGGAAACAAAACGAAAAAGAAGCTAAATGAAATTGGCTACGTTTTATACCCAAAACATATATAAAGAAAACAAATAAATTATTTTTTCTAAATTTAAAATTCTCTGTGTCTCTCATTCATGAACATGTGTGGAAACAAACCTAGTCTGATGAAGTCCTAAAGGACGAAATGCATCACATGAAAACTTTTTCCACTTATTCATACATCTTTCCTCCAAAATTGTTCTTGATATATATATATATATATATATATATATATATATATATATATATGTGTGTGTGTAATTTGGCAGCAACTTTTCTTTTAAACATGTAGTATTGAATGTTAAACACAACAGTCTTGCATATTTTCTTTTGAATTTTCTCATATTCTCTAATGAGACTTTTTATTTGAAAATGATTTCGAAATACGTATTGTCCATACGATGACCTAGCGCTTTCGAACATCATTGTTCATATTCAGGGTCAATATTTTTAGTCAAATTTTTTTTAAACAAACATTTGCCAATTATCTTGTAGCGTAATCATGTTGCTATTTTTTTACAAACTAAATAAACGTTAAAATCTTTTTAAATTCAAAATTCGCCCTGCATGTGATAACATCATCGCGTCTTTTGAATTTAAAAGGATTTTAACGTTTATTTAGTTTGTATTAATTTCAATAAAAATTAAAAATTTATTTTTGTACATTCAAACTATAAAATAACTAACAGCTCTTTGGTGTGGTCAACATTCCATTGAAAACAAACTCTCTAAAATTTCAACAAAGATTATCTCCCTTTGATTAAATCACTTTTAGTTCCCACTTTTAGTTCTAATGTTTACATATGATCTGGTGTACATATTTTTTAAATACTTATTTCTAATCATTAAATTTTCTGACATCCATTATTACCCAGAAAGATCAATTCTAATTTGAAAATATTACAATTGAGTTATTGATTAAAAAATAATTAAATTTGTTCCTAAATTAAATGAAGAATTTTTGAAAAACATTAAAAACTATTTTATATTCTCACAGCCATGTTGAAGATATGATTGAAATATTCAAGTTACTTAAAGAATAAAACAAGATTCAAACTTAAATTTGAACAGATCATTTTATTTCCCATTGTATAACCCATTGTTATTATTTGGCAAAGGAAGATTTAAGAAAAATCAAATAATATTCAACTGCTTCAGCCATACTTATAATTTGTCATATTATTTTGATTTGTAATCACAATTTAATAATTTGCAAGGATCCGAAAGTAATGCCTGCTATTTATTTCTATGGAAACTGCAGCTGATAGAGGGAGTACAATAACAATGCTGGATAGAGAAAGTTTTCAGCTACAAAATATTTTTTCCACATAGCACATGTGGAAAAATATTTTGTAGCTGAAAACTTGGCTACACATTTTCATTGCCAATGAACTAGAGCATGCATGCTGCACTAGCAAATAGGGCACACTTTTTCACTGATATGCATTACCTACTGCCTAACTGTGCTCACATCCACCATTTGGTTTCCATAAAAATATATAAATCTACAAAAAATTAAAAGTCATTGTACAAATATTGCTTGTTTTGTAATGAAAAAAAGTTTATGGCTGTATCATCAATGATAGTACTTTTGTAATGAAAAAAAACGGCAGTACTGGTAATGAACATATCAAAACAAATTACCAATACTGCTGTTTTTTCATTACAAGTCAAACAACATTTGTACAAAAACTTATATAACATTTTGTAGATTTATATATTTTTATACTTGAAAAATTTTTAAAAATATAACTCAAAGAAGATAGATGTTATGTTGAAATATTATTTAACATCGTCAAACACTGTATTTTTTCATTTCTTTTTCTTTTTTAAATTTTGTTCTTCTCTTAACTGAAGTACAGTTAAAGTAATAATAATAATAAGTGTTACATTGGATGACAAACTGTTTACTCTGACATAAAGTTTAAAATATATATATGGTTGAAGGCAAACTTTATATTTTGTTATGTATGGTTAAAGAAAAATGTTATTGTTTGTTACGTATGGTTGAAGGAGAGATTTATAGTTTGTTACGTATGGTTGAAGGAAAGATTTATAGTTTGTTACGTATGGTTGAAGGAAAACTTTATAGATTGTTAAATATGTTTGAAAGAAAATATTTCCCAAGTATGTTAGAGAAGAAGTTTTATTGTTTGTCAGTTATTTTTGAGAACAAGTTTTATTGTTTGACAAGAATGATTGAAGATAAGTTTCTTGTTTGTGTAAATACTTATAAACACTTTTTTATATCTTATTGTAAAATCTAATCTTTTTGACAAATTGCAGTATGTTATCTGGTTTAATGTTTTCAAAAAGTTCTCTAAAATTGTTTGTTGTGTAATACTTGTTTTGGTTTTCATAGAAACTGTAACATTGCAACAGTATGTGCCTGACTGTATACAGCTCCTGGCATGCTACACATATTGATGGGATATCATTTCTCAATGGATAAATATGTATTTTCAACTTTAGGAAAGTAAAGACAAATCAAAAGTTATTAATTAATTGCAACAATGATTTGAAAATGACATGCAATTTTCAATTAATTTGTTTTCTGCAGATTTGAGTGCAAAGTTGAATGTTGCCAACGTGGAGCTGAGTGAGGGAAAAATAAGAGAAGATGAATGGCGCAGACAATTGGCTGAATTTGACAAATCACAAACAGAATTACGAATGCATTTTCAGCAGCGCTTACGGGAAAAGCAAGCAGAAATAGATAACTACAGAATGTAAGTATGCCACGCATTTGGTTCTTCATCTTAGATTATTGTAATGCAATATATCATGTCAATGAAACAATTTAACCCTGTTCTGTCAGTAACACATTCCTGACAATCACAGTTTCTTTCTTTCTGTATAGTTATTATAAGGCTGAAGGGGAAGTGGAGTGAGGCTGGTTGCTGATGACTATCCTAAAACTAGTTAATCTGATTCGAGACCCATTCATTCATTACTATTTACTCATTCCTGTGGTCAAGTGGTTAGAGCGTTTGCTTTCTGACTATGAGACCTGGGTTTGAATCTCACCATGATCAATTTGTCAAGAAAGTGATTTCTTGATCATATCGGTCTGTAAGAGACAATGCCAGCAGGCAGCACGTTTGGAAAGTGCCTGAAAACCATATCACAGGTTGACCCAAGCCTTCTGAATGAAATTGGGTAGATGGAACCCTTTGGGAGCCATCGATGGTTGTGTTAGCACAAAGTCAAAAGTCATCGTGACTGAGGGTTTGAGCGTGCTGGCCTTGTTCAGACTGTTGATCACAGTAGATAACGTGCTCTCTTCCAGAAACTGCAACTAAGGTATGCTCAGCATAGTTATAGTATAAACCACATGTGGCTCTGTAGGTGTTGAACAAAGACAAATGTGCTTGAGCAGGTGTTCGCAAAACGGATTGACTAGCCATCCTAATAGACAGGCATCTTTGGATACGAGTGGCCAGCCATCCATCTACTCATTCACCACATGAACACGTCCCTCTTCACCCAATCCTACATTTACCAAAATACCACATACTCACAGGGAAACCTACTAAAATCTCATGACATAAAAATTTATGCATATTTACAATTTTTTATTATTTTCCTCATTTTCTTACAAAAATATATAAAATTATGTATCATGAGATAAGGGGAGTGGGGAATGATCCCAATAACAAAAGTAAAAAACAAAATATTCAAACTAAAACAAAAATATGTTAGTAGGGCCTGTCCAACCCACAGAAAAATAAGTGTGACCATTGTATTCTGCTGATAGGCAAAATCAAGACGCTCAGTCACTAAAGGTGAGGGACGGACAAAATAAACTGTGGAGTGGGGAAAATCAAAAGCTGACCCAGTCAAGATAAAAAGGGGATAAAAACAATCTGGAGAGATTGGGAATCTTGACAAGAACCATAACAAAAGAGAATGTGAGCAACAGCAATCACTGGCTAGGAGAATGAAAAGAGTCTAGCTTACCCAGGGGATGAAAGGAGACTAAGAAAGGAAATCAAGGTTGGTTCCGTTCACATGAACCAGGCTTGCAACTTTCATCCATTTTGCTGAAAACTGCTGATAACAAATGCTTTCTATCAGTCATGACCTTCATCCAGAGCTGATGCTCAAAGAATCCAGTTAGATCCTGATGAGAATAAAATACGTATCATAAGATTCTCTAGTCTAGTTGTCAATGACTTTCTATTAAAAAATCATTAGCGATGTATTTACGTTAACAATATGATAGACTTATGTTTGCTTGCTTTAATTTTTGATAATTGAACATGTTTTTCTTCCTGATTTTCAATGCACAATATACAATTAATTTCTGTAGTGAAATTATTTGCAATAATTTTTCTATAGTAAAAATCATTAATCCTATTCTGACAACAAAGCTTACTTCTATTCCTGACCACTGATAATCCCTTTTTTCTTGATTTTCAATGAACAACATAAATAATTTGAATTAAAACATAAGTTTAATGTTAATGTGCATGTAACAAAAATGTATGTGTAAATTTTGCTCATGTCTTGAGGATCTCAAACATTTGAACTTTATCATATGTGGCTGTTACATTAAGCAAGTTTGATCACCCCTAATATAGTAAAACCATTTCATGATCTCTTTTTTAAATTTTTATGTGTAACATACTGTTTGAGTGCTGAAACTTATTTAAACAAATTTTAGGTCAATAAAATTTCAAAATTTATTGCTTAGTCATCAAAATTTATTTCACTGCTGCTAGAAATATTTGTAAATGTAAAAAATGACTCAAACTAAACAAGTAGTAGGGTAAGGGTAAAGTCAGTGGGCAGAGATGAGAAAAGCTGAAACTGATATAGAAATACAAGTGACAATAAAATAGAACTGCAACATTTTCATCATAACCTCCTGAATTTCTCATATGTGACTTTACATTTTATTTAACACTGGACTTACTTATTGTCCTCATCCAAATATGGACATTTATGTCTTCTATCTCAGTGATGTCACTGTTACATTTAACAAGTTTGGCCAATGAAATTTGGAGAGATGGTTAAGTTTGTTACATTCACTTACATGAAAACATCTTGAGAAAGGTATGAATGCATCTCTTCTCTCCCAGCTATGGGTTAAATAGTATGGCTTCTATCTGGAAAAATCCTTGTTATCTCCTAAAAATATTTAATGTAAAAAAAAAAAATTATTCTGGCAATCCAAAATATGTTTTGGCTTTAAATAACCTACAAAGTGTTGATAAGCCATAAAAAATATATCATTCCTTAAAGCTCTTCCTCAGAGTATAGATATATAAGTATAGGATTGGTGTATACGGAATAAATTCCAATGACCAACAATTACTATTCTTAAAAGAGTGCTCAATACAGAGTAGAGCAAATATAATTATTTATTTAAAAATTATAACATAAATATGTTATAAAATCACTACAAAAATAGCCATTTTGTTTCAACACCTCTGGTGTCTTATCAAGTGATGATATTGAATGTAGAATAAAGGGTTTTAAAAGGTTCAAATTAATTAACCACCTCTCGCAAGGGGAAACGCTGTTATATAAGCTGAAATGACCAATCAAAATACAAGTATACGAGAATTCAAAAAACTTGACAACGAAGTAAGGTTATAATAGCTATTAAATGCTTTAAAGTTGGGGTTGTACTAAAATAAAATTTATTCTAACTAATAAGTATTAAATTATATGATAAAATTTGAAATTAAAATAAAAAATAAAAAATTACCCATTTTAAAATCTAACTTTAATCTATATTAAGTTTAAAATTATAAAATTACTGAGGAAAAAAGAAGAAATACATATGTTATTCTATTTATTTTGTTTTTATTGAAATTACGTTGGAATAGACGTTAAGATCGACTGCTCTTAACTTCATGAAGAACATGGATACATTTGAATGCCACGTGTAGGGATGGGGTGATGACATCTTGCGAAGGACAATACATACACACTCACATTATAATACATAAGCACCCAGACATATTTAGATATATACACACACAAAAAAAAGGTGACGAGACAGGAAACATCTCCACGACCCTTTACAAAAAAAAAAAAAAAAAATACACAATTAAATGTGCATGCAAGTTATTATACATATAGACACCGATAAATACATGTACATACACCCACATACATTGACCTAGACAGATACTAACCCACTTAGTAAAATATTTAATCCTAACACCCTTACATTAAGCTATAGTTGTGCGGATAACCTAGAGAAAATAATTAAAAATCATAACAATAGAGTCTTTAACAAGTATAGGGACTCAAAAAACTTGACTACTCACCAGGTTGCAAGCAGCACTACAAAGTATAATGACACGAATAACTTATGCAATTGCAGGAATCCAAATAATTGTCCACTACAGAATAATTGTATGACTAGTTCCGTAGTTTATCTTAGTACAATCTCTACAGTAGAAAACCCAAATATAAAAAAATTTTACTTTGGTAGCACCATGAATCCATTCAAGAAACGTTGGTGGGGGCATATGCAATCTTTTAATAACAGTAATTATAAGTACATGACTTCATTATCCAAGTATTTTTGGAGTCTAAATGAAAAGAATAAAACACCTACTGTTAAACGGAAATTAATCAAGAAAGCCCAGATATGTAACTCCTATATGCCCCATGTTATCTATGTCTTAACAAAAAATTTGAAATAATTAGATTTAAAAATAAGACCCATCTCTTAAATCAAAGATATGAAGTAACAGTTAACTGTAAACACCAGTATAAATTTAACTTATTATAGGGGTTGTAATACTTTCAATGATAATGATACGTCACTGTAAATTTAATAGGTTATTACTTTTATTACCTGATGGTCATCCTGTCGATATGAGTGTGTGTTGATGTACTTATACTGTGTTGTACGTGTTCTGTATATGTGTGTATGTATTTGTGTGTATGTATGTGTGTTTGTACTGCTGGATGTGTATATATGTATATATATATGTAAATAAGTTTTTTTTTATATATATATAAAAAGTAAGAAGGTAAAAAGGAGGAGAAGAGGAGAGGAGGATAAAATATATATATATATATATATATATATATATATATGTCCAGATCTATTGTGTATGTATATTTCTATTTACGTGTACTTATGTATGTATGGATATGTTCATGTATGTATGTAGGGATACATGTATATGTGTGTGTGTATGTATATAGATATATGTTTATGTATGTATATGTATGTATATGGTTGAATGTGTATGTATTTATGTGTATGTGCGTATATATCTGTACTTGTAATTATAGGTATATATGTATGTATATGTATGTATATATATATGCGTGTATGTGTGTGGGTGTATGTGTATGTGTTGGCACCTATCATATGTGAGCTTGTTTGTGCATATGTGTAGGTATGTAAATTTTGGTTTGTGTCTACAGGTGGGTGTGTATGTGTGTATATATGTATATGTATATATACGTGTATTTGTATGTGTGTGTGTATGTATATATATATATATATATATATATATATATATATATATATATGTATGCTTGGATGTGAGTGTACTATATATATGTGTATATGTGGATATGGGTATTTATGCATGATTATATATTTGTATATGTGGATGTATGCTTGTATGTCTTCGTATTTGTATATGTCTGTATATCTTAGTGTCTTGGAATGTATCATCAATACTAACTAAAATCTACTTTTGTTTGATAAGGTTTTTTAATTGCTTATAGACTTAATCAACAATTGTGTCTTGTTAATTAAAAAAAAATTATTATGGACTTTACTGTACTTTATCGTCAATAAAATAATATTGCTAGAATATGTGTAGATTTATGTATGTATATACCTATTTTTATTGTGTGTGTGTGTGTGTATATATGTATATATAGGTGTATGTTTAAATCTACGTTTGTATGTTTTTTTTATATATATGCATATGTTTGTATAGATGTTTGTATATATGGATGTCTGTACGTTTAGTTTATATTCGTATATGTATACATACATATATTTATGTATGTATGTATGTATGTATATATATATATGTATGTGTGTATTTGTATGTATGTGTATGTATGTATATATATTTATATTTGGTTTGTTTACTTTTTTACGTTGCTGTGTGGGTTGATGTATTTATGCTGGCTTCTGTATGTGTATACATGCATATGTGTATGCGTATATGCATGTGTGTATATGTGTAGATATATATATGTGTATATGTGTATATATATTTATCGATAGGTAGGCCTTTGTGTGCTTCTGTCTGTAGTAATGAATGCGTGTACACTGTACACCTATATCTGTAGGTAGTTCTTATTTTCTTTCACCTAATGTACAATAAGGCATATATAGACATATATGAAAAAATATATATTTTTATATATATTTGTGTGTTTGGAATTTTCTTTTTTTATATATTAGATGATGTTATTTCTATACGTATATATCTGTTTTAATGTCCTTTCTTTCCCTATTGTTTGTTTCTTTGTTCTATTAGACCATTTTTATCTATGTATATTTGCCCGTATAAGTTATATTTTAATAAGTTGTTAGAATTCGTTTAATAACACTTTCAATCTTGAATATTTCTTGGTTGTTGTATCGGACTGTCTAGGTCAATGTATGTGGGTGTATGTACATGTATTTATCGGTGTCTGTGTGTATAATAACTTGCATGCACATTTAATTGTGTATTTATGTGTGTGTTTTGTTTTTTTTTATTGTAAAGGGTCGTGGAGATGTTTCCTGTCTCATCACCTTTTTTTGTGTGTGTATATATCTAAATATATCTGGGTGCTTATGTATTATAATGTGAGTGTGTATGTATTGTCCTTCACAAGATGTCATCACCCCATCCCTACACGTGGCATTCAAATGTATCCATGTTGTCATGAAGGTAAGAGCAGTCGATCTTAACGTCTATTCCAACATAATTTCAATAAAAACAAAATAAATAGAATAACATATGTATTTTTTTATTTTTTCCTCAGTAATTTTGTAATTTTAAACTTAATATAGATTAAATTTAGATTTTAAAATGGGTAATTTTTTATTTTTTATTTTAATTTCAAATTTTATCATATAAACTAAAACAGAATTTATTCTAACTAATAAGTTAGAATAAATTCTGTTTTAGTATAAGCCCAACTTTAAAGCATTTAATAGCTATTATAAACTTACTTCGTTGTCAAGTTTTTTGAATTCTCATATACTTGTATTTTGATTGGTCATTCCAGCTTATATAACAGCGTTTCCCCTTGCGAGGGGTGGTTAATGAATTTGAACCTTTTAAAACCAGAGGTGTTGAAACAAAATGGCTATTTTTGTAGTGATTTTATAACATATTTATGTTATAATTTTTAAATAAATAATTATATATATATATGTTGTTGTGTAACGTGTTTGTTTTGCTTCTTAGGACTAGGTTTGTGTCATATAAGACATAAATGAATGGAATCATCCATTATGTAAATAAGTGGAGTTAGCATTAGGTCAATTGCTAAGTGTACCTTGATGTAGTAAATCTTCTATTTCATTACTTACCTATGAGTTTGTATTCCTTATTTATACCCCTCTGTTATCCCGAAAACCTGAAATACAAAAGTTTATGTTGATGCGATTATACATGTGCATGAATGAGAAATACTGGCAATTTTAAATTTTGAAAATATTTTTGAAATTTTTTTTTTTTAAATAATGTGTTTTGGGTTAGTTTTTTCTTTTCTTTTTTTAATAATGTGTTTTTGGTCTATAATCTAGCCAATTTCATTTAGGTTCTTTTTCTTTTTGTTTCTGTCATCTTTGTTATTAAATGGCCCACATTGTGATAACAGAAAATCTGCCAAGAATGGTGAAATGTTGAAACCTGGATGCAAATTTACTGTGGACAAACTAGCAATTAAAGCACTTTCTAAATATTTTTTATTTAGTGAATTATTTTCTCTTTTCATTAGAGTAGCATTTTTTTGTACTTTGTCCAAAACTTTTTGATATATAAAAATGTATATATTGTTATCCCATATATATCTATATCTATATCTATATATATATATATATATATATATATATAATATATTATAATAATATTTTTAGTTTATAAAAATATGATTCCTCCGCTACATAAGAGTTCTCATGTTTCAAAAGCGAGAGCCAAGACCCCTAACATAATTTTTTAAGTTATGTAGAGTTAAGGTGTCTGGACCCGCTTCCTTGTCAAGCGAGAATTTGGGAATCGGCTCTCGCTTTTGAAACATGAGAACTCTTATGTAGCGGAGGAATCATATTTTTAAAAACTAAAAATATTATTATAATATAAGCTCTACTTCTGTATGGAGCACTGTCCTTTTGAAAATAAAGCTAAATACTAAGGAACACCGGATTATCTACCTAACGTGTTCTTTCCTATTTCACTGCACACCTGCATATATATATATATATATATATATATATATATATATATATATATATAATCTGTCATATATTTCTTTGGAGACCTGAGTTTGAATTCCAGTTGTGTTTATTACATTTACTTACTACCTGCAAATACTTTTGGGAAAGGTACAAATCCATCTCTTCTCCCCCCGCCCTTCAGCTGTGGGTTAAATAGTAAGAATTATATTTGAAAAAATCACTTTCATCTCATTGGTCATGCAACATTCACTTGCACAAAGAAAAAACAGAATTATTCTTACAATCCAAAATATGTTTCAGCTTTCAATAACCCACAGAGGGTTGATAAGACATAAAAAACCGATCAATCAACCATCCCAACACATGTACATACTCACATGTCAGGGCAGCCACTGATATACTGTGAAATGTAGATTTGTACTTGATCAAAGAGGTCATCATCTGTCAGGCCAACCTGTTGGTGCACCTGGCTTTTTCACTGATATCACACTGTGAGTCTGTTCTCGTATGATCTGGGTTGAGACACAAATTACACAACTATAATTGTTTCATTTTGTTTTCCTCTACTAACAGAATTCGTTGTATTACTATGCAATCATTAAAGTGAAAGAAAGTTTTAATATATTTAATAAATGTTCTCTGTAATATCAAGGGTTGTATAAATAGCTAATTTTAAAATATACAATACAAAAGTGACCCTTCCCAAACATGTTTATAGATAATCGATCTTTTAAATCAAAGAGTGTGTGTTTATTTTATATTTATTTGTAATATTTCTAATGAAATAACGGATTTTTTATTTATTAATCCAACAGATTTTATCATTTTAAACATTAATTTTTAGTGGATACTCATATTTGAATAGGTGCTCTGTTTATTTATTAAACAGTACATTTATTTATTTATTATCTATTAGCCTGAATGTTCAAGAAATCTTATTAAAGAAATATATGTGCTCACCCACAGGGATTCAAACCTGCTCCCTTCCCCGGGTAGAAGGAACCATCGTTAGATCCGACATGCTTCTGCTGACTCAAATCCGCTAAAATCCATTAAAGTAATAAAATATTTGTAATATAAACAAAAAAACACCAAACCTTTCTTTCTCCAATGTCTGTGGTATTTGTACCAATTTCTGCAGTGCAGAATCATTTCTCTTGGAACATTCTCCAAATATCTTATCTCTCTGTGAAACTAATCCGAACTCTTCAATCTCTTCCACTGAATTCTTTGTTCTTGGTTATCTCCCTCTCTTTCAAAAGGACTCTAATATTTACACACATTTGCTTTAGTGTCTGTGTTTGCAAACATCTCCCCATAGCAAGGGAACTGTCTCTTGAGTCTCCGGATTGTTCTTATAAGTGTTTCTGACTCTTGTTACTAAACTCAGTCAGTCATCTCTTCTTCCTTTATTGTCTCCCTTACTCTCATGAATGTTTCTTACTAGATATTTCTGATAGTATAGATAAGGTCCTGTCTCTACATTCATCTTTGTGTTTTTGGCAACTTCAATGACTAGCATGTCAAGTGGCTTCATCACTAATGCTACTGATCTCACTGAAATGTGCTACTAGATTGGCAATTAGGTCTCATTGTTTTACTGTTGAGCTAGCTAGATGCAACTGTACTAATTGTTTATTTTCTCACACTTATTGCCTGTGGAACTCCCTTTCAATTTCTTGACTCCCTGACACCTACAATCTTCAAAAATTTAAATGCAATTTCAGCAACTATTTTCTGTCTTTCTGGACCCTGTTCTTTTATTGTTTTTCTTCTCACTAAAGTCTATTTATTCTCCTTCACTTCCAGTCACCCTTGCGTCTTAGTGACATTAACACCTTGCTTGGGGCAAAATGATTAAAAAAAACAAAGCAAAAAATAATAAAACAATTATTATTTTCTTCTTTGTTGTTGTAATAAGATTAGGTGATAACAACAACAAAGACGAGGACACTAGTCTAAATGTAAATAATGATAACTCCTCATCCCAGAAATTCAGACAAATGTTTGTTCATGATGATAAAATGTCCCCAAAATATCACAGGGTGGAATGCATGCCTAAAGAAGGCCAGGGATTCTATCAGCCAATGGTATGTGTCAGGAAAGTCAAGAAAGTTGAGGGGATAAGTTAGATTGAATAGCTAGTTCAGAGATTTAATCTGTATGCAGGTATGACTTTCTCTGTTGATAAAGAAAAATGGAGAGAAAGTAGAAAAACAGAGTGATAGCACCTGTTAGGGTCCTAGTTATGGGCAAATAGTGACCCCCCCAAACTGAGGTCAAAACATTATGAAAGTATAAAAATATATTTTTGTAGTAAGAGAAATTACCATCAATCCATTATTGGAAAAGGAAGAGAAAAATTACCATCAATCCATTATTGGAAAAGGAAGAGAAAAATTACCATAAATCCATTATTGGAAAAGGAAGAGAAAAATTACCATCAATCCATTATTGGAAAAGGAAGAGAAAAATTACCATCAATCAATTATTGGAAAAGAAAGAGAAAAATTACCATCAATCCATTATTGGAAAAGGAAGAGAAAAATTACCATAAATCCATTATTGGAAAAAGAAGAGAAAAATTACCATCAATCCATTATTGGAAAAGGAAGAGAAAAATTACCATAAATCCATTATTGGAAAAGGAAGAGAAAAATTACCAGCAGTACATTTTTGAAAAAGGAAGAGAAAAATTACCATCAATCCATTATTGGAAAAGGAAGAGAAAAATTACCATCAATCCATTATTGGAAAAGGAAGAGAAAAATTACCATCAATCCATTATTTAAAAGGAAGAGAAAAATTACCATAAATCCATTATTGGAAAAGGAAGAGAAAAATTACCATCAATCCATTATTGGAAAAGGAAGAGAAAAATTACCATAAATCCATTATTGGAAAAGGAAGAGAAAAATTACCATCAATCCATTATTGGAAAAAGAAGAGAAAAATTACTATAAATCCATTATTGGAAAAGGAAGAGAAAAATTACCATCAATCCATTATTGGAAAAGGAAGAGAAAAATTACCATCAATCCATTATTGGAAAAGGAAGAGAAAAATTACCATCAATCCATTATTGGAAAAGGAAGAGAAAAATTACCATAAATCCATTATTGGAAAAGGAAGAGAAAAATTACCATCAATCCATTATTGGAAAAAGAAGAGAAAAATTACTATAAATCCATTATTGGAAAAGGAAGAGAAAAATTACCATAAATCCATTATTGGAAAAGGAAGAGAAAAATTACCATCAATCCATTATTGGAAAAGGAAGAGAAAAATTACCATCAATCCATTATTGGAAAAGGAAGAGAAAAATTACCATCAATCCATTATTGGAAAAGGAAGAGAAAAATTACCATCAATCCATTATTGGAAAAGGAAGAGAAAAATTACCATCAATCCATTATTGGAAAAGGAAGAGAAAAATTACCATCAATCCATTATTGGAAAAGGAAGAGAAAAATTACCATCAATACATTATTGGAAAAGGAAGAGAAAAATTACCAGCAGTACATTTTTGAAAAAAAAATTACCAGAGCCCCCCCCCCATTAAATTTCAACATTAAATGACCCATAAGGAGTTGATGTGCCATAAACCAAACCAAACCTATTGAAAAGATAAATACTTTATTTTACAGTATCTCTTTATTACTTTATATAAACAATTATCAAGCAAAGAGAGTCATTTTCAATTGTATGGTAGATTTTTAAAAATTTTTTTTTTAATATAATAGTTTTTACATCCTTTTACAAAATTAAAGCGTAATTATAGATGACAATCTCCACTTACATTCTCTTTCCTCTTTCTCTTTTTTCGTTTCACCATATCACTGGGAAATACAATGTGTCATTAACCTTTAATACTCTACATTTTTAATATTACTTCCTTTTCCACTGTATTATTTTTCAAACTTTCTGCTCAGCGAATGAAGTTACATACAGCCTGATTGATGTTAAATTCTGTCATTATACTCAACTTTTCTTTTTCTACATATCTCTCTCTTGCCAAAATTGTTTTTCTTTCTTTCTTTCTCATACTATTTTCCTCTCTTTTCTTCTTGCACCTGGCACATAGACTTCTTTTATGTGCCATGTCTCTTCAGGATCGTGGCCCTCCACATCTTCTTGTTCCTTGTAGTTCTTAATATGTTTTGTCTTTTTGTTATTTCTCTCAAACCCAGTTCAGCCATCCACTTGCTTAAAGCTCATTAAGTATGTCACACATTGCTTTCCCTTGTTCCTCTTATTCTCTATCTGCCTTGTGAGTATAAAATTTTCCAAGCCCTCCTTCCTCATTATGTGCCCCAGAAATTTCAACTGCCTCTTCCTGATGTTAAGCATAAGTTTGCCATTTGTTTCCATATTCTCTAAAACCATGTCATTGCTCACATGTTCAGTCCATGGTATTCTCAGCATCTTTCTGTAGAACCACATTTCTCTTGCTTCAGATCTCTACTTCATCTCTGAAGAGATTGTCCAGCATTCACTGCCAGATAGGAGGGCAGCACTCTTTTCTTTATACTCAGAAAGTTTTTACACCCACATTCTTCTTTAGGCCATTTTGACAGTGATTAATCTTGAAAGAATCTCCCTACCTACAACCATCACCACCAACAACAACAACACCATTTGACACTTATATACAAGGGGCAATACACATGGTAGATATTTTGAATGTGGGTCATAGATTTCCTGCAGCACAATCACTTGTTCCAGAACTAAAAATTCAATGGCAGCAAAAGATTTCCGATCCTGATTTTTATTGGTCATCATCAATGGATTCAGTCATTTTTTTTTATTATTCCTTTTGAAATGTAAATGTCAAGAAAATACTGAGAGTGAAAAAACAATAAAATTTTGTGAAAACAGATATATAAGCAATATATTATAAACAAATTTTTTTTCCAGAATCTATCTTACATATCTATAAGTCTACCATTCACCCATACTTAGAATATTGCTGCCACATATGGTCTGGTGCCCCTATTTACCTTGATAAAATCCAAAGAAGAATCAGCAATATTATCAGTTCTGATCTAGCAGCTCAGCTTCAGTCTCTTTCCCATCACCATAAGGTTACCTCCCTTTACCGTTTGGATGAGCTCTTCACTATCATACCAAGACTTTTTGAATTTAAGTGCAGTATTAGACTAGCATCAAGAACTCATCAACTTACAGTTGAGCTGGGTAGAGGTAGCCGTAAATTCTATGTTAACAGTTTTTTTATCTCACACTTCTCGCTTGTGGAATTCCCTTTTGGCTCCATGCTTTCTAGCCAATTTTAATCTGCAAAAATTTAAATGCAATGTCAGTCGCTATCTACTGTCCTCCTGATTACTCTTTTCTCTTTCTACACATTATTAATGTCTCTGTTCCTAATTCTTCCACACCCTATAACCCCTTGTGTCTTAGTGGCTTTGCTACCTTCATGGGGTGATACTGATTAAAAAAATAATAATAATTTGGAATTTCTGTGAAATATTCAAGCTCAAAATCTTTGGAACATCCCTTGTACAGATAATTTTATATGTATTTATTGTATAAATTCTGTTTATTGAAATATATTCATATCTCTATTTAAGGTTGTTCATATCTATCTTGGTCTGTTCACACCTATATCTCGGTATATTCATATCTGCCTCTTTATCTCAGTCTGTGACTTTCTTTCTATCTCGGTCTATTCATACCTACCTATATGTACCTATCCCAAATCTCACCATGCATGACATGCTAGATAAAATGCTAATCATTGTGCAGCATTCCTAAAAAGAAAAATGTATCTATCTATCTATCTGTCTATCTATCTCTCTCAGTCTTTTCACATCTGTCTATCTATCCCTCTTTCTTCACATCTTTCTATTTCGGTCTGTTCATATCTATATATTTCTCAGTCTGATCATGTCTATCCAGTGACAGAATGGGTCATTAATTTCTACCAGGGAAAACTTGTAAAATGGCTCAGTCAAAATCCTAATCTTTATCCTAAAACAAGGAACTGGGGATATCTATTATCTACCAAAAGAAATTATAGCATCAAAGAAGCCTTATTTAAATCTTTCCAGGTTCTATGCAATATCTTTCTTTTTTTTTCAGTTTTTCATTTTTTTTTTTTTGGTTATTTCTGAAGCGATGGACCATTTCCCCTGGTATCCTGGTCAGCCAGTCCACCACTGTGTCTATCTCTAGGCCTCAGTCTGATGACACACCTTTTTTTAAGTTCTTGTGAATTGAGTTCACATTGTTTTCTTAAAGTGTCTCTTTAACTGTGTCTTTAACATGACAAAGAAAGGGGCTCTAAGCACAAAGCAGATCCTGTTGTGGCAGTGAAGAGAAGAGGAAGAATGTTTGGGTGTTCCCCTTTTATTATTATAGTCTGTTACCTGTTGCTTACAGTTGAAAAGATTTCAATTGCATAGGAATTTCAAGAAAAACATGATGCTAGCAGATGACTGTTTATGGATGGTAGGGTAATCATTATGCTTTTTATAACATGAGTGCTTATTTTGATCAAATATTATATACAATTACCTATCTTGGCTCGTTTGTATCTATCTGTCCATCTTGGCACATTCAAATCTGTCTGTCCATCTTGGCCCATTCATACCTTCTGTTCCTTTCCCATGAACGCAGGTGTTCCCCAAGGCTCTATTCGCTGTTCTTTATCTTCATTAACAATCTCCCCAATGTCATCAGTTCCCAGGTAAGCATCTATGCTGATGACACTACTATTTACTCTTGCCTCAATAGCAAATCTGGTATCGCTGACAAAACTAACCTGGCCGTTAGTCTTGAAAAGGGCCTCCAATCGGTTGTAGACTGGGGCAGGAATTGGCTGGTTAACTTCAATGCCTCTAAAGCAAAACTGCTCTCTATTACTCACCACAGGGAACCATCCCTGCCGCCCATTAGAATGTCTGATGCTCAACTCAACAAGAGCACCTCTTTACGGCTGCTTGGTCTCATACTGTCCGCTGACCTGATATGGAACAATTACATTGAATCAATAGCTTCATCCACCGCAAGGAAAGTTGGTTCCTTGTGTGGCGCCAAAAAGTTTTTCTCGCCTGAGTCCATCCTTCAAATCTACAAATCAACCAGCCGCCCTTGCGTGGAATACTGCAGCCATATATGGTCTGGTGCACCCGCTGTTCACCTTAAGGTCCTCAGCAGGATCCAGAGACGGATAAGCAATGTGGTTGGTCCTGATCTGGCATCTCATCTTCAGTCGCTCTCTCACAGACGTGCTGCTGCCTCCTTCTGTTTTTTCTAGAAATACTTTCATGGTAACTGCTCCAATGAGCTACTATTGCTAGTTCCCAGACTGCATGAATTTAAGTGTGCTACTAGGCTGGCATCATGCTCCCACCCTTTCACTGTCGAAACGGTTAAATGTAGCCGTCTCTTCTACTCCAATAGCTTCATATCTCACACCTCCCATCTGTGGAATTCCCTTCCTATTACTTGTTTCCCTGATAGCTATAATTTCCATCTATTCAAATGTAATGTCAGTTGACATTTCCAGATGCCCTGAATTATCTCCTGCCTTTCTCTTCATCCTTTCCTCCATCACAGCTCCCACTCTGTAACCCCCTGTGTACTAGTGGCATCCTGCCTTGCTTGGGGTGAAATCCTTAAAAAAAAAAAATCTATCTATTGACCTATCTATCTTTATTCTTTAACATTTGATAGCCACGCCTTTTTCTATACCCCATGGCTACAACAATGTTGAAGAATGTTACTATTAAATTGCCATCAGGATGTACTGAACATTGCTTTTTCTTTTTAGAATTTTTCATTTATGCCTTATGAAATTGCAATGTAAACTTATATTCCCACTTTTTTTTATCAATACAGAGGCAAAGAATCCAAATTGGATCAAGAACGCAAAGAATATGAAGACCTTAAGAGAAAATTAGGCCAGCAAATATTGAAAGCAGAAGAATCTTTTGAACTGCAGAAAAGGGAACTGTCTATTAGTGAGTAACACTTCTCACTTCTCATCTGTTAGCAAGTAACACTTGTAATATTCTCTGTGCCGTATCCCTTTAGGACGTGGGCGATCATGGCTCTCCACAATTTCCCGTTCTTTGTAGCTTTTAGTAAATTTTGTCATCTCTCCTAATCCCTGTTCTACCGTTCATTTACACAAAGCGATTAGGTAGGTTATACACGGCTTTCCTCTGTCCCACCAGGATGTCATGTGAGTGTCAAATTTTCTAAGACCCCTTTGCTCATTATGTGCCATAGAAATTTCAGTTTTCTCTTTTCCTGTTGCTAAGTATAAGAGTGTCCTTCAAAAAACAGTCCTTGTGTATACAAGGCTGGAGTTATACAGAACCTTGTTCTTTACTGCACCAAACAAATTTCAAATGACCTCTTGATTTGGAGGGGGTGCAATTTACCTGTAACCACCCTCCCTACATACCTTCATTGGGCATGCACTTTAGTTAGTTTAATGCTGGATTTCATTACAGTTAATTTAGTGTTTTGGGAGACTTCTGACTTTTTTATGTGATTTGAAAGTGTAAATGGATATGAGAGTTAAAAACATGGAAAACAAATTCTATGAACGGAATTTAAATTCTAGTTAGGTTAGCCAGGATTACAGACATATCACGTTGAAACATTAGTTCCTGTATGATCACCAAAGCTAAGCAACATCGAGCCTGGTTAGTACTTAGATGGGTGACTGCTTAGGAATACCAGGTGCTGTAAAGTGTAATGGATAATGGCTCGAAATTGTTAATTGGAGAGCCAAGTTCCAATTCCAGTTAGGCTCATTATATTCACTTATACTTGGGAATAGTATGAATCCACATCTTCTTTCCCCAGCTATGGGTTAACTAGTAAGACTTGTATCACTAAATTATTATTATCTAAAAAAGAAATTCTTACAATTCTTTAAATAACCTGCAAAGGGTTGATAAGACATAAAAAATGAATCAATCAACAGTTATGATTGCCAATGTCACTTTTGCATTCATGCCCTTGAAAAAGACATGAATTCAATTTTTCTTGTGCATTAGCTAATTGCATAGTATTGTTATTGGTATGCCACAATAATAGACATACAACAATTCACTCCTTATAATTAACTACCTAAACAATAATAGAAAAATAGCTGTTCTATCCATTGTCAGCTTTGACAGAAGCCACTGTTGATTGTGAAAAAATTGTTAAATTTATTCAGTTAAATATAAAGGTTTGTTTACAAATTAAGACGAGAATGAGGTTTTCACAGTATATTTTACCAATTATTAGTAATTCTAGTACGATCAGTTTATTACTTAATACCAGTAGAAAACCGATCAGTTTCTTACTATAGAAAACCAATCCCCCCATTTTATACCCAGTAGAATCGTATATAAAATTAGTTTAATCATTCTGTCACTATTATTAGAAAGTCTTCACAATATACATTTGTACTTATCACATTATGTATAAATATTGGAGGATCAGTTTATTACTTAATAATAGGAAACCGATTGCCCATCTTATAATTGATATTAGTTTACCGATGCCATAAAAAATAACAGCCTATTTTGTTAACTCCTTACTATTATTAGGTACTGTATATTTCCACTTATAAGGCAACCGTTAAATCTTAAAAATTACTGCCCCTTTCCAAATAGGGGTTTGTTTAATACAAGAGTTATAAAAAGCTAACCTTAAATCCTCTGGTGTATCAACACAGGTAAGCAGGCTAGGATGCTTGCGCCATGGATCGCGGTAGGCTAACAATTGCCTCGGTATAGTAACTACCGATGTAAATATTTCTATTTGAAACCATTCACATTATAATGCTGTATGACAGTTATAAATTTAATAAAACTACTTTTATTTCCTGATTTCACGTTAAAATGCAATGTTCAAGGGACAATTACAGAACAATTTGTAAAAGTTCCACTGAGTAACATGCGGAAGTAACAAGTAACGTAAACAAATCTTTTGTTCTTGATTTATAGAGCTTTGGGTGCGTTCACATCGATCATTATTTCTCATCGTAGCGTTAAATAATAACATTTAGGATAACATACAATCTATATTTCTAATTAAAATTCATTATCATTTTGGTATTAAATAACAACAATTAGTATAACACAAAAACTTTATTTTTCAATAATGTGCATTATGTTTTTTTGTGATGTTAAGCAACAAAACATTTAAGATGCTATAAAATTTTTATTTCTCATTACAGAATAAAAAACTAAGACACCCACATACAGAATTAAAACCCTTCAAAATTACTATGATCAACACCGTCTGATGTAAACAGGTCATCATAAACAGTGTCATTTACAGTTTTGTCATATGGGTCTCAGGGAGTCATTTTATAAAATTACAAAAATTTACTTAGATTTGGAGTCTTGTCTTATCTAGAGGTTACCCTATATGTACAGTACATACATGTGAGACTTTAAATATATTTTTGCAATTATTATATTACTATGTCGTAATTCTTGGGGGCGGGCAGTTTATTACTTATTAACAATAGAAAACTGATCCCACACTTTATATCCAGTAGAATCTTAATATGAGTTTATCCATGCCATCAAAAATGAGGCCAGATTCCTTACTATTATTAGGTCTTCATATTCTTCTATGTTCCATGTCCCTTTAGGACGTTGGTGATCATGGCTCTCCATTATTTCCTGTCCTTTGCAGCTTTTAGTAAATTTTGTCTTTTTCTTATATCTTCTAAACCCTGTACTGCTGTCCATTTACAATAGCTTGTGAGGTAACTTATGTTCTTTTTTACTCTGTCTCTCTTACCTTCAATATATCCTGTGAGTGTCAAATTTTCCAAGCCCGCTTTTCTTATTTTTATTAAAATTTCAAGTATCTCTTTCTGAAATTAAGTATAAGTGTCCTTTTTGTTTCCATTTTCTCTAAAACTTTGTCTTTGCTCGCATGTTCCATCTACAGTATTCTCAGCATCCTCCTGTAGAACCACATTTCAATTGCCTCAATTTTCTTCTTCATCTTTGAGGAGATTTTCCAGCATCCACTGCCATATGGGAGGACCGATATTACATCATAGTTCAGTATTCTCTTCTTTGTTTCTAATGAAAATTTCCTGCAAGTCTTTAAATATATAGATCAGTGTTTTTGAACTGGTTAACCCAGGTGCACTAATGCACCTTGAAAGGTAGTCAGGTGTGCCCCAAGTTAATAGAAGAGTCATTTACAAATTATTTTTATATTTAAAATATCTGGCTTCATGGCTTCCATGTCTCAGTCAAGTCTTTGTCATTTGATATTTTAAACTGGATGCTAAATTCCTTAATCTTTTAGGGGTGGATAATCCTTTCCCCTTTGCCTTCCCCAAGGGATTTAAATCGGCTTCTCTAAAAATGAAAAAAATAACAGATTCTTCATAAATCCTTTTAAACAAAAACTGTACCGCTAATCTTCTTTGGGAATGCTAAACCAAAATTTTATATTTTCATATTTCATGACTAATTTTTCCTTATTAAAATTTATGCACCCCAGAGGTTTAGTTATTCTACAAGTTCACCCTGAAGTAAAAAAAAAGGTTGAGAAACACTGATATTTTTTTTTTTACAATGATGTTCACCCTGTAAAATGCTCAAGAGCCACTTGAGGTAGAGTGTTACAGAGTAAGGAGCACTACCCCAAGCAAAGTGATAATGCCACCAAGTGGCAAGTGGCCACTGGAAGTGAAAGAGAAGGAAAAGACTTTAGAAGGAATTGGAAACCAAATCCTGTTCAAAAGATTGGGGAGGAGCCTGAACGGGATGATAGGTGAACCTATCTACTCTTATTGATGCAAAAATGAGAGAAAAAAAGAAAAAATGTCTTAAGCATGTAAAAGTGATAAAACTGAATTAAATGCAAAAAATAAAATTTGAGTTATGACCATATTAGCAATATCTTTTGTTACATACACTTTCACTTATCTCTCTCTAATGTTAAGTATAAGTGTCCTTTCTGTTTTCATTTTCCTTAATATGAAGAACATGGATAACAACAAAATTTTAAGAAAAAATGAAAACAGAAAGGACACTTAACATTAGCGAGAGATAGTTGAAATTTCTAGGCACATAATGAGGAAAGAAAGCTCAGAAAAGTTGACACTCATAAGACATACTGAAGGCAAAAGGAAGATAAGAAAACAGCGAATAACCTACCTAACGAGCTTGTGTAAATGGTTGTCAAAACAAGATTTAGGAGAGATAGTAAAAACATAAACTTTACTAAAAGCTACAAAAGACAAGAAAGTGTGGAGATCCATGTTTGTCCTTGTCTTGAAGGGACATGGCACATAGAAGAATGAAGAATTGGCAGAAGAATTAGAAAACTCTTATGTCTAACATACACCACCCCAAAGCAGATACAGATTGTGTGTACCTGTTTAGGGCAGACTGAGATAGAGGACTCACCCAACTAAACCTGACATACAAGATTACAACCATAGGTCTTGGAAGTTATCTTGAATTAATCAATGATTGGATGCTAAGATTTGTTTACCAACATGAATTCTACAAAAAGTTAGATTCAATTATGAAAGAAAACCAAAAATTCAAGTATATACAACTATTTTAGAAAAATCTATGGAAAAAACTTTTGTACGGTCTGTTTTGTTGTTTAGGACTTCATCAGAATAAAGTGATATTTACATTTATATGACTACATATAAACATGAAGGAGAGGAAATACAGAAGTTTTGAATTTAAATTTTTAAAAAAATGTGTTTTAGCTTTATAGTCTAGCCAATTCTATTTAGTTTCTTTATGTTTTCTATCTAAAGGATGAAATGCATCATGCAAAAACTTTTTCCACTTTGTCATAGATTTTTCCTTAAATTGTTCTTGATATATAAAAATGTATATTTCCCCCATATACAATGATACAAACATGATGAAAAGAGGTAAAATACCAAAAGTAGGGGATAAAAACAAACAAAACACAAAGAATATTGTCTAAGCAAAAAACCAAAAGGAAAGAAAACCCCCGATGAGATTGATGCTCATTGTGAGCACATGTATATAGTAAATGTTTTTCGACTTTACTCCTAGAAGCTGTAGCCTAACATATCATACCATTTTGGAATCAAGCCAACTCTGTAAGTAAATTAAAAAGATTCCGGGCTGGATCTGAATCCGCAATCCTGAAATTTTGAATTCCCAAGTTTTCAATTACTCTGATTGTTTTTGGCAATTTTTTGCACCAAATTTTTTGTACGATAACGATTTTTATAATTTGGAAATAAATTTGGGAATAATTGAAATTAACTGCAGAATCCAGCAACAGTCACCCATGAAATAAAAATAATTGTTTGTACAGAAAGTAAGGACCTACGCACATCAAATTGTTCTTAAATTAAGTGGTGGCAGAAGAATTATTGTTCAATTATTATGGTAAGCATAAATATTAATGTAATACTTAAATGCAGCAATCAATTTCGAGTTCTTCTGTTGTTTATTGCTGCTTATCGCATCTACTCCCCCCAACCTATTGTGATAGAGGTGCAATCAAGAGCCCTCCACAGGAGCTAGCTTAAATCCTGTCTGATAGGGCATTCAAGCTAGTTACAAATAATTTACAGATACATTTATTTTACATTCTTAATAGAGATTACAGATGTTTTCACAATAGATTGTGATTGCCAGGTAATGAATTGGGTTCCATTTGAAAGCCTGGCCTTATTAAACTCTTAATTTTTAAATTTTCTTGATTTTTCCACAATATCTAATTTTGAATGCATTTCTAGTTAGTGATTCATTTGTAATGCATTTCTATAGTAAATAATTATTAATTTGTAATGCATTCGTATAACTATTATTTTGTAATACATTTCTATAGTAAATAATTATTAATTTGTAATGCATTTCTATAGTAAATAATTATTAATTTGTAATGCATTTCTATAGAAAATAATTTATAATGAAATCTATTTACAATGCATGTTATTACCAATTTATTTCTATTGTAAATTGTCTGCAATCCATTTCTACCTGTAACAAAAATTCCAAAATGATTGCAAAAGTTATTCTGAAAAAAAATGCAGTGAGAAAGTATATGGAAAAAAATGAAGACAAACATTGTTTTTTCAATGTTTTTAAAAAGGCAAAAAATGTGGCAATTTTCAGGTTTTGATGATGCTTTAAAGAAAAGAGAACACGAATTTCGTCTCAAAATGGATGAAATGAACAATGCTCTGAAAGCAGAACAAATAAAGGTTGGTGTTTATATTTTGGTATTGCTGTTAAGAATTTTATTTGTTTTACTTGTATATATAAAAAAAAAGAATGGTTGCTTTACATTTTTACTGTTATCCCTGAAAATCAGTCTTTCTCTGTCAAATCAAGATGTTGTATACAATATTAATGTGATGTGATTGGGGGTCAGTGTACTGCATTACTTGAACTTATCTTCTTCCTCACCTAATGAGGACCTGGAGAAAAACAAGAGAGAAATGGGCATTTATTAGGTGAAGGACAGAAACATGATGTATTGTGGTTGTTTTGAGGGGGTTGTTGAAGAATAAAAAGAATAAGGTGCCTCATTTGTCCCTCGCTGCCTGTCTATGCGGAGCGAGCAAGAGGAGGAAGAGAGTGGTAATGCATTTGAACACTGCCTTTGAATCAGGAAATAAATGTATTTTTATTTTACTTTTTCTTCTTTCTTTTCGACCATTTTTTCTTTCTTCTCTCTCCTCCAGAGTCTGTCTATATTTCTGAGATGAGGTATTATGTACAGTATTTACATTAGTTGGACTATTGTCCTCATCTTTGTTGCCATATTTGACACGTGGCACAGTGGATAAAGGCGTTGGTTATATCCAGTGACAGACCCAAAGAGTGAATTCAATACCCGGTTAAGGCAGTGGAGAACTTTCAGAGGGAAAATTAGCAGGAGATAACTGATAACTGACATCCATCAAACATGGCACGTGGAACTAGAACAGTCTACCCCAGTGATCGAAATAAAGGGTTCAGTTCGAAATTCCAACCACCTGAAGAAGGCCGGAGTGTACAACATCCGAAACGTTGTGACAAATATGGCAACAAAGATGAGGACAATAGTCCGACTAATGTAAATACTGTTCTCTCTCCTCCTTTTACCTTTCCTTCAAAAAGGTAAGTTTTTCAACACGAAAACATGATGACTGTATTAGTCATTGGAAGCAAACCGGCTGCATACAGAAAGGAGGGTAATACAAGCATGTGTCTATAATGGCATGGGCCTTAGAGGTTAAAATGAACAGTTTATTTACCCATGCCAAGAAGAGAGATAGTTTGAAATACTTAGCCTTCTTGGATTGTTGCATGCTGCACACTGGTTAGAGGCCGATAAAATAATTGGCGCATAATTGTACACTGTTGAGTACTTCAACACTGTTCGCAAGGAAGTGAAACAAAACTTTTCACATGACTTCAGACACTCTTCTGATTGATTTAATTTTTCTTCTCATTTTATATCAAAAATAATTTCGGGTAGGCTTGCAAATTTCTTTTCTTCTTCTTCCTCAGTCCTCCAAATTTGAAGGGAATGGGTGAAGGCAGTTATTATTATTTTGTACTTACTACAATGGACTTATCCAATGGATTTATTTAACCTTTACAGTGAGGTGATCCTGAGAGAATTAAAAGTCCTACAATGGCCACAATCTAAACAGCATAAGCTATGCAGCTGACACAGTGTTGATAACAGACACAGAAAGGAAACTGAAGGATCTCATACCGAACATAGTGAAGGAAAGCATGAAGAAAGGACTAAAGATCAGTTGTAAGAAGACAGATTGTCTGGCTGTCAGCAAAAGGAACAGCCAAAGATGCAATCTATGAATTGGAGAGATCAAAGTCAAGCAATTACAAAAATTTAAACTTCTAGGAAGTGTTTTAACAGATAACGAAAAATGTGACACTAAAGTCCGAAGGTGCATTGGAATAGATGTTTTCAAAAAGCTAAGCAAAATATTAAGAAACAGGAAAATTTTATTAGAAACAAAAAAAAAAGAGTGCTTAACTGTTATGCAATATCAGTCCTTCTATATGGCAGTGAATGTTAGACAATCTCCTCACAGATGAAGAAGAGATTTTAAGCAACAGAAATGTGGTGTTACAGAAGGATGATGAGAATACCATGGATTGAATGTGATTAATGAAGAATTTTTAAAGAAAGTGAAAACAAAAAGGAGACTTAGAATCAGAAACAACTGAACTTTCTAGGGCACACAATATGGACAAAGGGCTTGGAGAATTTGGCACTCACAGGACATATTGAAGGTAAGAGGGACAACAGTAAGCAGCACATAACACCTGGCAAGTTTGTGTAAATGGTTGGCAGAGCAGGAGAGAAAAGGAAGAGACAGACTTTAATAAGAGCTACAACCAACAGAAAATTGTAGCGAGCCATGATCGCCCATTTTCTGAACAGACATGATACCTGGAAAAAATTGACAGTGCTTGTATTCAGGTCCATTAGATGGTGAATCGGGAAAGTGCTGACTGGCTTAACTGTTGAGGATCAGAGAGTGTTGCTGAACTAATTTTGGCAGTTTGTTAAACAACATTTTGGGTAGAACCTCATATAAATAAGTTGGTCTTTGGGGAATTTTGTTTGGTTCTGATTCTTTTTGCAATTTTGTTTCTATTTGATTCTAGGTGAAGATTTCAGCCAAAGAATTGGAATTGCTGAAAGCCAATCAGCAGGAAGCAGAAAATTCCTTAAATATAATTGAAAGTAACCAGCAAGAGTTGGAAAAGACATTAAAGCAGAAAGAATGGGAGATAAAAGATTTGAATGCCAGCCATCAAGTCAGGTAAATGATGACAATAATCAAAGTTGGTTAGAGCAATTCTATAAGAATCAATATTTGTTTCTTTATGCTCACATTTTTAAAAGTGCTTTAAGTGACAACAGTAATATCAATTAAATAATCTCTATATATCAATGTTTTTCAATCTTTTTTTATCTCATGACGCACTTGAACCTAGATTTAAACTTCTGTGTCACACTTGAATTGATAGCTAAATTTCTGTGACACTTAAATTATGAGGATCAAAAAAATGAGAAAAAAAAGAATATACTTTTTATGATTCATTTATTAACACAAACAAAACAATTTATTATAATTTGTAATAAAAAGATAATTAAAATTCTTAAAAAAAACATTTAATTTTCTGTTTATTATAATTTAACATTTAATGAGATATCTTAAGCTATTTTTAGAATATCTTCTTTGCAAGGTTGAATTTTGAACAGGCAAACTCAATAATCTTCTTCCAAAGATTCTAGATATAATTGATTTTTTTTTAATATTGTTTATTACAGAAAAGCTTGTTTTGCACAAATATGATATTGAGACCAGAAGAAGTATTTCTGTTGCTTTTTTTTCTCATAATGTTTGGAAATTCACGCTTAAGTGAGAACTAAAATGATGTAAATGAAGTTTTTGATTGTGATCCTCTCTTCCTCTTCTGTAATATTTAAATTTTTGATGTATATGCACTTAAAACAAATGGATTTCTTAGCCAATCCAGTGATTGGTCAAGTGAAGGTGCAGGTAAATATTTTTCAAAATTTTTACACATCTAAAATTTGTAAAATTTGTTCACTAAGAATTTTATCCAATTTACACCTTTTCACAAGTTCAAACATTTCCACTGCATTTTCTCTTTTAATCCTTTCCTTCCAGAGCAGCCATTTTTCTCTGAAAACCTTAATTTTATCTGTAGATTTAAGACAATTTTTATGATTTCTTTGCATCCTCTTGTTAGGATTCTTCAAACACTAAAATAAATCTTTAAGAAATGCAACTTTATTACACAAAACCTTACCACAAAGTGAAGTGCCTAATTTAGAATGTTGCATTTTTAAAAAGGTTGATACTTCTTTTAATTAATAATAATTAATAGAAGTCTTCCTTGAGATAACCATCTCACTTCCATATACAATAAAAGCTTCATTTAAGAAGCAGCCATTGAGAAACATAATTCTGCAAATAATCCTGATTGCAATCGTCTGCTTGTAAATGTCTCTTTAATTTACTAGGAACTGTAGCTTCATTTGCTAACAGACATCATGGATTTCCTTCTCTACATATGAAACTGAATGATAAATAATCTTTATTATATTGATGAATTATTGTTTTTCATTTGGTTGCTGATGGACTTGGATGAAGCAGTATTCAACACACTAGCTTTGTCTTTTAATTTTTGTTTCTAAATTAAAACCTTAGCCATTTTAATTCAAGTTGATAATATATTTGATTTTAGTTCAGAATGTTTAAATCTTAGAAACTCTTATAAAGCAGTGATTTTTATTTTCTAGACGTTATAACTTTTAAATAGTTTCATAAACTGAAATGATATCAATATGACAAACTTATATTTATTTTAATTGTTTTATTGTTATAATGCTGGTTATAAAAAATCTTTTTTTTTTACTAGTTGTGTTGAAATTTGTGCCAATTTGGTTTGTAATAAATAGTAAAATAATGGGATTTCTTAAAGAATATTTTTATTGACAAAGAAAAGATAGGTATTAATTTATTTAAAGAATTTGCAATAAATTTACTTCAAACTATGTAAACTGTCACTAAAATATATCACGAGTAAAAAATATTAAAGATGGGTGTGGGTGAGTTAGAGGGTGGCTTGGTTTGAAGGGGGGGGGATCATAATTTCATTAGCCTAGGGCAGTGTTTCTCAACCTTTTCAAGCAACGGTACAGCTCGGAGCAAATGAAAATATCACTTTTTTTTTTTTTTTTTTTTTTTTTTTTTTTAAGCGTATCACCCCAAGCAAGGCTGGTGGCCACTATCACGCATGGGGTTACAGAAGGGTTGGAGGAAGAGCAGATAGGAGTGGTAAAGGAAGGGATGTGGAGAAAGAGAAGGACGGAGGGTCGATCAAGGCAAGGGGGTTACAGAAGATTTAGAGCGAGACCAGATAGGAATGAAAGATGAAAGGAAGTGGAGAAGGGAAGTGGATAGATCAAGGCAACTGGAGATGACGATTGACGCTACACTTAAACCGTTGGAGATTGTATTTGTCAGGGAAACAGTAATAGGGAAGGGAGTTCCATAGGCGAGATGTGCGAGACATGAAGCTATTGGAGTAGAAGAGACGTCTACATCGAACAGTTTCAACGGTGAAGGGGTGGGAATGGGATGCCAGCCTCGTAGGACGCTTAAATTCATGAGGCTTAGGGACAAGCGAAAGCAACTCCTTGGAGCAATTACCGTGGAAGTACTTGTAGAAAAGGCAGAGCGATGCAACATCGTGTCTGTGAGAGAGCGACTGCAGACGAGATGACAGATCAGGGCCAATCACATTGCATATCCGTCTCTGAATCTTATCAAGAACCCTGAGGCAACACACAGCAAAAATGGCATAAATGGCAGCAATACTCCATGCAGGGGCGAATGGTAGATTTATAGACTTGGAGGATTGATTCTGAGGAGAAGAATTTCCTGGCTCGGCACAGGGAACCAACTTTTCTTGCGGTGGATGATGCAACTGACTCGATGTATTTGTTCCATCTCAGATCAGCGGACAGCGTGAGACAAAAAAAGTGTATACATGTAAATGTTATGAAATAAAACCATAGATTTAAAAAAAAAACAAACACAAACACAAACACACACACACACACACACACACACACACACACACACATGTATGCCGTGACAATATTTCATGGCATACTTAAGAGGATTGCACAGCACAGTGACTGAGAATCACTGGCCTGGGGGCTCCAAAAGGTCATAATCCAGTGCTGTTGATAATGTTACACTTAATAAAATCAAATCAAATGATAAAACTGCTTATGTAGAATAATTCATTTTTAATTTGTATTCAGTCAGTTATGTGTCATGCGTGATACATGCTTCGGCGATCATGTATCTTTCAATACTTGGCTGACAAGACAGATTTTTTTCCCATAGTAGGTTGCCATTTCTTGCTGCAGTAGACCAGTTGCCATCCAAGGCTATAGAGCATGGTCTGTCCTGCTATTTACCCATAGCTGGGGGAAGAAGAAGAGGATTCATACCTTTCCCAAGGGTATCAGCACGTAAGTGAATGTAATGGAATCGACTGGAATTTGAACTCGCCTCTCTGATTCCTCAAACCGAGCCGCTATCTATTACTCCACTGTGTATTAATGTTCTGTAATCAGAGCTTTACTAAATTGATCTTTTTTAGACTTCATTTCTAATTTATTTCTTCAGGACTCTGTTGGGATCTAACAAAAGTCAACTATTTCTGCTTTACATATTTTGAGAACTATACTACAGTAGCTTTATGAAGTTATATAATAATTGTTTTCCTTTTTTTCTTTTTGAAGGCAGGCTGAGCTGGAAGCCCATGTTTCTGCTGTTAGCCGTAATAAAGACAAGATACAAGAAGACTTTCACAAAAAGTAAATATTAGTTAAATCTGATTCCTTTGCTTTCTACCACTTAATCTTGTAATGTATCTAATGACACATATCTAATGACACATATGTAATGATACATCATACTTTTTCTATAATGGCTACATTTTTAAAATGAAGCAACAATTTAACTCAGATTATTTAATTTAATTTAACAAATTGTCTCTTACATAATAGAATCTCAAACACATTGTTTCTGATCAGTACAAGTGGAGTAATCTTTGAAAGCGGCCGACAAATTCAAAACCAACTAGTGCATTCACCGCCTCAAGGTGAACCATGAATGACACTGAAAGGTCCCCAACAGTCAGTATTCCTTGCCCCGCCTGCAATTGTATATGTCTTCAACCTCAGAATTCACATGTATACCCAGTGTGAAGTGAGTAGCCATAGTCATATGCAAAATAAATAGCAGAACTGACCAACAAACGGAATTGACAAAGTATGGAATAAAAAGAAAAAAGAACAAGGTAAAAAATAATATAAAGCGAGCAAACAATATATGTGTTGTAACCTATGGAAGGTTACTGAATAGAATAATCACATAAAAGTTGGTAATGAACGATAATACTTAGGACACGAACAACACATATAAGATTCGCCAGCGGCGCATAGAAGAAGTAGTTAACTGCTAGAAGTGAGTCAAGTGAATTCCACAATGAATCTCCAACTGCAGACCAACATACAGTATTTACTACTGTATTTATGTGAATGGGGACATACCCATTATCATCCGTAGGTATGCAACAACAACATGTAAAAGAAATTAACAGTAATAAGGCAAAGAAACAGTAATATGGCAAAAATGTTGGAATTAATTTGAGAACAATATTTTTCAAGTTCACATTCTCGCTATTTTTTCTATCCTCACTCCAACCTCTCTTTTTACTTTCAAAACCAGCTCCCAAAGCCTTGATTCTTATCAGAGTTAAGAATATATTTTCTGACTAACAAGAGAGCTGGAAAATATAAAAAGGAATTCCACCACCATTATTCTTTCCATGGTGCCATAAAGTCTGGCGGAAACCTCACAGCTTGTTCACTCCAACCAAGTTTTCATTACTTGCAAAAAGCTTGATTCTTATCTCTGATAAGAATATATTTTCTGACCAATGAAGGGGCCAGGAAAGTTGTATAACGATTTTGGAGAGAAAAGTACCCTATCCTGCTGAGCCTCCCAAATCTCCATAAATTTGGAGAATCTATGCCTATTTGGCAGTGAGAATTCAGCCAGCCGTCTGTAAGGTCAATGATAGAAAGCACCAGTCAACTTCAGAACCACTTTCAACCAAAGAAGAAATTCCTGCTGGGCTGGAAAGACAGACCAACTCACTACTAAAAACCAATTGAAAGCTGCATCCCTTCACCACTCCTTCTGTTGTGCCCAATGGACTTCTGTCGTTGACCTACGAACTCACTCAACTGCAAGATTTCTATATCTACCAACAATTTTCCTACTCTACAAGAACTGTCAGTGTTTCTAAACCTTAACAAAATTCTACTCGCTTAAAGAACTTTTTAGGTGCTCAGAGAAATATTTTGAGCAAGCCTTTTTTCTGTTATGAACATTTTCTCTTCCCTTAAAGGACATTTTCTCTTTTCCCTTTCTTTCACTCTTAATTGTCTTTATCCCTTTACCTCTTTTGTTTTCTGTATATGTAAATAAACACTTTCTTCTTTTATTGTTACACACCGAGCAGGAGTTTTTTTCTTTATTCATCCGCACCTAAAAGAGAGAATTTGTCCGCTCTAATCTTGCTGGTTTTACTTGTGATTCATCATAATTTTTTAACCTCAACCCTTTGATGTGGGAAAGCTGGGAAAAATATCCCTGCAAAAAGTTAAAAAACTCAGAATTGGCATAGACACACAAAATCAAGTATGGACAATTGAATTTAGCATTCTGACTTCAAGACAAGACAGATTGGGACTGCATCAGGTCAAACCGAGAACCGGACTATTTTATTGGCTAAGAAAAAAAAATCCCAGCATGTATTTTTGTGTTTCTGCCTATAAAAGGGGAGGAGCGAGAGTTTTGCAGTCATTCATATGGATTGAAACCAACAAGGTGAACCAAGAAAGATACAGAAAGCCTCCAACAATCAGTATTCCTTGCCTCACCTACAAATGTATCTGCGTTCAGCCTCAGAAGTCACATGTATACCCAGAGATAATGACTATGCAACACATTTCTCTTCCTTGAACTCCAGTCCAAGCCAATCTCAGCTGACGTAATACTAAGAAACAAAAATGTGATGTGTATATTTTTAAGATACAATTGGTTACATATGTAGCCATTAAACTTATTATTTAAACCAATGGTTTTAGAATTGGTCTGTGGCCCCATGGAAATCATGGTCATAGGCCTGCAGTTGAAGATTTGAATTAATATTTAGATTTAGAATAACTGAGCTTGGTAACAAGTTTGATTTTACACTAGACAAAAGTTCCATACACATAATGGCTGAACCTGACTAACAGATCACCTGACTGAGTGGGGAATATGACTTAAAAATTAACAGGTGAAATATTGAATGTGACATAGTAAATCTTGTGGCAGAGAAATGTCATCCATTGCACTGCTAACAAAAAACGTAATTATTGTACACAAATCCATATCATATATTAGGATTTGGACACTGTATTTTCTTGCGTATAATGTGAGTATAATACAACCCCATATTTATAAAGCTAAAAACAAGGAATAAATCATATCTTTGAGTATAATACAACCCCGTAGTATTGCCACCATGTAAATTATTTTTGAAACATTGTAACATATTATACATTAAAATCTCAATATCATACATATATTTCATTAAAATATTTAATTTTTCATAATATTAAAGAATAGAAATGAACTGGATGTTTAGCCATTGCATGTTTCATCTAATTTCCATTTAAAAAATTTTCAGAGAAAGGTGCTAATGAGACATACCTGGTAATACATTTTAAGGTGTTAATTAATCTATCATACTTTTCTGTTTGATATGACTTTATTATATTTCTATGTTTTAATAAACTATGAAAATAAAATAAATATTGTCTTTCATTCAAAATGAAGCAAGAAAACTTTATACAAAAACAAGAAAATCAAAATATAAACAAACTTTATCTTGTGTATTTGCAATCTTGCTGTTTCAAATAAGGGTTTTTTAAGCGGAGTAAAAATTTCTAAAAACATTTACTTGTGTATGATACGACCCCCCCTTTTTTGCCTTTAATTTTCATTCAAATTTTTTTTTATTATGCACAAAAAAATATGGTAAATGTAATCCATTTAAATTAAAAATGGTTTTTACAGGTCAAAATTTTTGTATTTTATAGTTCATTAATTATTGTCTAAAGACAAAATATGCTAAAAAATAGGAATTCATCAGAATGGGACCTTGAATTTCCTAAGTTTCAAAACCACTAATCTAATCTTCCTATATGGCAATGAATGCTGGATTATTTCTTCACAGTTGAAAAGGAAAACTGGAGGCAACAGATATGATTCTACGGAAGGATGCTAAGCATACCATGGATGGAACATGTGAGCAACGCGGATGTATTAAGGAAAACGGAAATAAAAAGGGAATTTATACTGTTATACTCCACTGCAATTAGATCTCTTTCTGATTCATTCTGCATGCTGGCTGGATGTGAACACCACAAAGGCAAAGGATGGAATAAAAAAAAGTTGTTTTCTGCACATAGGCTCCACGCATTACATCTAGTCTATGAAGTGAGCTCCTGCAGTAGACAATTGCAAACATTCCTGCTGGAAAAAGAGATGCCACTGAGAACAACCAGGCCTACATTTAAGCAGGTCTCTGAGAACAACCAAGTCAGTGGAGGACCAGCAGGCCACTGGTTGTCGTGCAGGGCACTGCTGCTGCCACCATGACAACCACAGTTGAGGCCCAGTGCACCACTGGCTGGCACACAGGGCACAGCTGCTGCTGCCACTGCAATTGCTGTCACCATCACCACCACCTCTCAACATGACTGCTCCTCTCACCAACAGTTGCCGCTCCCAAGCTTGACTGGCCACCTAAGCTGTTTGGATTCAGCATGAAGCATCTCCTGACTCTTAATGCTCACATCCTATGCATCGGCAAAGTCAGATTCATGACTTCTCCTCACTCATAAAGCAACCATTCTCTGAATTGGTAAAGTCAGATTTGTGACTTCTCTTGAAGCATAATGCTTGCATCCTCTGCATCAGCAAAGTCAAGTTTGTGACTACACCCGACTACTGACACTCGCACACTTGTATCATCATAGTCAGATTTGTGGCTTTGCTAACCACCCCAGGACAACACCTCAGCAACACACCGCTTTCACCTCAGCATAATTAACATGCACAAGGCATTCCTTTGCAGCCATCCCTGCAGTCCTGTTCCACAGAACAGACCTACTGACTCCACAATCAAGCTACCACCACAAGGGGCAACACCAGCTCTGCAACCAAGTGACTCCAAATCCACAACCAAGCGACTCCGACTCCACGAAACAAGAAACTTTGACTCTGCAAGCATGCAACCCACCTGACCAACCACTGTGACACCAATCCACTAACATGTGTGAGGCTGTTCCATATAACAGACCTACCAAACTTGATGCCTCGCCAACCCAACACTGTCACCTCGCCATAACCAAAGTGTACACGACCATATCCTGTGACCTCAGCCAGCACAAAAATAAGTCAACTCTCAACTTTTATTCAGAAACTCACATCTCCAAGAAATAATCTTTTTTTCATATTAATATTGAATAAGAATCCTAGATTATGAATATCAATTTTTTTTTTAATTTTATAAAAGTTAATAGGGGGATCCCTTTAACTATATAAATTCATTGTAAATTGATCCCCCTACACAAATCAAAAGAATATGTTCATGCCACATAATAATATTTCTACTCCCACTTTCAAAAGAAAGAAATACTTTTTACCTGTGTTGTGTAAAATAATGCTTGTGTAAAAAATTTAAAGTACCGTATTTGACGCCATATAAGGCACACTTTTTTTTTATTAAAAATATCTTTTAAAATTCCTCTGTGTCTTATATGCCATATGTAGTTTTATAATTTGTGATAGACAAAATATTTACCTGGCAACTCCTATTAGCTTAGACTTTAGAGTAACTTTTTTATATCTATTGTCATTGTTTAAAAGGCTATTATGCAGATTAAAAGTGTTATCATTGATAATATTCATTATATAAATTTCACCACATTTAATACTAGTACTTTGTTTCACTAAAATTATATGCAATAAATTCAAATTATATACTTGTAAAATATATTTGTTTCATTAATATTTTTCTTACGATAACTTCCGGTTGCATTGGTATAAATACAATTAGAATTTTTATATCCTAATTATTCCACTAAGACGTTTACAAGACACAGGTTGTATGGATCCTATAAAGGATATAATAAAGTTTTTATAGGCTCATATTCTTTTTTCCTATTATTTATCATTTAATTGTAATCATGGCTTGTTTAACCAAAATAATACCTCATAAATATAACCTAGGCTGTACCATTTACTAATAATTTTACTAATTATTAATTTTTTCTTGATTTTCCCTGCTGAAATTGGGGTGCATCTTATACACCCATGCGTCTTATATGCCGTCAAATACGATAATTTCAAAACAGCCACAAAATATAAATGTAATGCTTATTCTTTCTTACTTGAAACTCGGAGTAGGTATCATGTAATATTAACATAATTTTTATTTTGTGTAGGGGGATCAATTTACAATTAATTTATATATCAAACTGAACACTCTCTTCACATATAGAGTAAGTGGCCATGATTAAATGTAAATGGCAGAACTGCCCAACAAACAGAATTAACAAAGTTTGCAATAAACAAGCAAAGAAGTCTCTTGATATACTAGCTCTCTGCAAGACTAACCTTAACTCATCAAGCTCCTCCTCTTATTTCTCGAATTCCCAGCTACCTTCCTCTCCTTAGAAAGCACTCTCAAATCCATATGTATGGCTTGGGAGTTTATGTCCACAATCATCTCCCACTGGTTAGGAACTCTCTTTGGAATCTCCAGACCATTCATATATGTGTCTCCATCTATCTCTCATTAATTCAATAAGCAATCTCTTCTCTCTCTATCATTCTCCTTCCTCTCAAGACTGGTGTATTTGATAGCATTTTCAATAATATAGACAAGGCCATCTCTTGCCATCCGTTTGCACACATATTCGTGTTTGGTGACTTTAATACTAACCATACCATGTGACTTAAACACTCTGTAACTAACCTCGCTGGCATCAAAACCTTTGACTTTTCAATCACTCAATGAAGTGATTGACTTTCCTACATGTTTCCCCAGTAACACTGATGGTAATGCTTCCCTTCTTGTTCTCTGTTTTACCTCCATCCCTGACTATTGTCATACTACGCAGTTCTGCCTTCTTGGTAACTCTGATCACACTGTAGTGTCTATTAACATCTTCCACTCCCCTCCAGCCAAGAACCCCTTACTAACAGAATATCTTTCTGTTATCAACACGCAGACTGGGACTCGTTCCATGATTTCCTTCACAACATCCTTTGGAATGTCGTTTTTAATCATCCTGTTAAAAAATGTGAGTCTGAGGTCTCCTCCTGGTTAAAAGCTGGCATTGAGGCTTTCATCCCAGCAAAAAAATTACAAAGTTAAACTGCACTATTCTCCTTGATTCTCACCTGTTGCTCAGCTGCTATAGCCCATAGGAATCACTTCTGTCTGTACTGGTGTGACATGTCTAATTGCAATAGACATAGTCTCTGCTCGTAATGAGTGCAAGCGTATCTTCAATGAAGCAAAGTTACTATTTACTGATAGAATGAAACAATGTATTGCATCTCACAAGTTTGGTGCTGATGATTATTGGCAGCTCTGCAAGAGTGTGCTGAACAACAGAAAATCCACAATCCTTTCTCAGTTCAATCAATTCAAAGTTCTAACTTCCATAGCTGATAAGACTGTATGCTTTGCTTGGAAATTCTCATCCAACTCAACACTTGACTCGTCTGGAGTACCCACATCTGATTTTCCCCCTAGAAGCTCTATTGAGTGAGATGAGCATAACCCTGTTGATGATATTGGACATCATCGCTAAATTAGACTCTCATAAAGTAAGTGGTGGTGATGGGATACCAGCCGTAGTCCTAAAGAAATGTGCTGCTGAGCTGGCTCCATTTCTCTCCAAACTATATAACTATTGCCTTGCCTTTCCAGCCTGTTGGAAGTCTTCATTTGTTGTCTCTGTTTTTAAGAACTCTGGAGACCCTTCAGACCCATCTAACTACCGTCCCATCACTCTCCTACCACTCTTTGGCAAAGTCTTTAAGGCTTTAATCAATGCTGAAGCACCTTACCTCCCATGATCTACTCTCTGACAAACAATATGGTTTCTACCATGCCCAGTCTACCACTGATGTGCTTACAGCCATAACTGAATTTGTATAATAACGACAGAGCTTGAGCTGTGGCTCTAAATGTCTCAGAGGCGTTTGATAGGGTTTGGCATGCCGACCTTTTATGTAAGATTAAGAGATACGGTATTACAGGATGATTATTTGATTTAATTCAATCATTCCTGTCAAACTGTGAAATGAAGGTCATCCTAAATGGGTTCTCCTCCAGTTCCTTTCATAGAAATGCTGGTGTTCCCCAAGGCTTTATCCTGGGTCCTACACTGTTTCTGATCTTCATCAACAATCTTCCTGATATCATCAGTTCCCAAGTAGGCCTTTATGCAGCTGACACTAGCATTTACTCCTGTCTCAATAGTAAATCTGGCATTGCTGACAAAGTTAACCTGGCCGTTGGTCTTGAAAAGTACCTCCAATCTGTGTTTGACTGGGGCAGGAAATGGCTTGTAAATTTTAATGCCTCCAAAACAAAACTGTTCTCATTTACCCACCATAGAGAAACCTCCCTGCCTCCCACCAGAATGGCTGATGCTCAACTTCACAAGAGTGTCTCTCTGCACCTTCTTGATCTCACGTTTTCCACTGACCTGAGGTGGAACAACTGTATTGAATCAATAACTGCATCTATTGCAAGGAAAGTCGGTTCTCTGTGTTGCACCAGAAGGTTTTTCTTGTCTTTGTCTATCCTTCAAATCTACCATTCGTCCTTGCATTGAATACTGTTGACATATATGGTCTGGTGCCCCCACTGTTCATCTCAAGGTTTTCGGCAAAATCCAAAGACGGATATGCAATGTGATAGGTCCCAACCTGGCCTCTTGGGTACAGTCGCTTTCTCACAGATGTGATGTGGCTTCTCTTGACTTTTCTATAAATATTTTCATGGAAACTGCTCTGACAAGCTATTTTCACTGGTGCCCCAACTGCATGAATTTAAGTATGCTACTAGGTGGGTATTTTGGTCCCACATTTATACCGTCGAAACAGTTAAATGTATCTGCCTCTTCTATTCCAACAGCTTCTTCCCTCACACTTCCCAATAGTGGAACTCCCTTCCTCTTACTTGCTTCCCTGATAACTATAATCTTCAAAAATTTAAATGTAATGTCAATCAACATCTTCTGGTGCCTTGATCTAGATTCCCAGCCTTCTCTTTATCCTTTCCTCAAACACCCCTCTTACTAGTGGCACTCACGTCTTGCTTGGGGTGAAATGCTTAAAAAAAAGAAAATAATAGGGAAAAAATGATATTAAGCAAGCAAAACAATATATGCATGACAAAGCAACATTAATAAGGCAAAAAGTTCACAAACTAAGAATTGGTGTTGACACATGAGCGAATTTGGATAAACAAACATGGCGTTTTGGCTTCAAGACAAGACAGACTGAGACTGAGTTAGATGAGACCGAAAAATGGCTTCTCTTATTGGTGAGGAAGAAATCCCAGCATGCATTTGTGTGGTTTTGCCTATAAATTGGGGAGGAGGAAGTATTTTGAAGCCATTCCCATATGGAATTGGAACCAACAAAATTAAAAAATAATTTTTTTTATATTTGTGATCTGAAGTGAAAAGTAAAAGGAAAAAAAGAATCTTTGAAAAAATGATTATTTCTTGGATGTTGGATCAATATCAACATGACATTAATTCTATAAGTAGTTGGAAGATTTCTGGAGAGAATTGAGCCATGCTCTCCACAGTTTTCTGATATTTATAGGGGCAGGATCGTGCATGTAAATAGACAACCCCACTATGTCTTATTGATGGTGAAACGGGGCATCCCGTTCCCATCCCTTCACCGTTGAAACTGTTCGATGTAGACGTCTCTTCTACTCCAATAGCTTCATGTCTCGCACATCTCGCCTATGGAACTCCCTTCCCTATTACTGTTTCCCTGACAAATACAATCTCCAACGGTTTAAGTGTAGCGTCAATCGTCATCTCCAGTTGCCTTGATCTATCCACTTCCCTTCTCCACATCCTTTCATCTTTCATTCCTATCTGCTCTCGCCCCAAATCTTCTGTAACCCCCTTGCCTTGATCGACCCACTGTCTTTCTCTTTCTCCACATCCTCTCCTTTAACACTCCTATCTGCTCTTCCTCCAACCCTTCTATAACCCCTTGCGTGATAGTGGCCTCCAGCCTTGCTTGGGGTGATACGCTTAAAAAAAAAAAAAAATTGGGGTCCATGGCTTCATGGGGTCTGTACTGAACCCAAAATATCCATCAGCCTCAAACAATTGGAACCATGAATCATTGGAACGTAGCATCAAACAGCTGGAACCATGAATCATTAGACCATTATTGAACATTGCCAATCATCCAGGTTCAATTAGCAATGTTCCAAATCTAGGTTTGGTGCTATATCTAGTATCATGATGTTAACAGGGCTACCCTAGTGGGTTTTCTGCTCCCATATCCTACAGAAATAGTTTGAATGGCATACTGATGTCATATATGGGCAGGAGCTGCCCTGTCTTTTCTTTCCAGTCTCAAAAGTGTCTCCATGTCTTTGTGTGTGACAAATTATTTTCCACCCTACAACATTCTCACAGATGAAACATTGCAAGCCTCTCGCTGCTCTATTGCTATTTCCATGGAAAGTGTTAAGACAAACTACATTTATTCATTGCATCAATTTTAACCTTCATGGTTAAGACTCACCATACCATGCTGCATTCAGATTATCAATGGGATTGCCTCTTAGTGGCATTTTAGCTTGTCTGTTCTTAGAGGTTCTTGAATCTGGTCCTTTCCAAAGTAATTTTCCTAAACAATGAACATATTTTTGATATACTGATGATGCTTTATTAATATATCTCTGTAAAACAAAATATAGCATGTATATTATTGTTAGTTCCACCAGCTCTAAGCTTTACAGCTAAGATCCACCATATGATCCACCCTCATTCCCTTTGTATTCCATTGGGAAGATGTAAGTTACACTTGAGCAGTTTCTTTCTACAAACTGCTGCTTTGTGGAACCAACTCCCATTCACTACAATCTTAACCTGTTCAAGGCTAGGGTTAACAATTATCTTCCACGCATATCTGCATAAACTGTGCCTCTTACTCAGACAGCTGAAGAAAGAAAGATGTCCAAAATGTGATAATAATGACAAAGATGAAGATATTATTCTGAATGTAGACAATGATAACTCCTCATGCCAGAAATTTAGACAGAATGTGATCAGGTGATAACAACAACAAAGATAAGGACAATAGTCTGAATGTAAATAATCCAGACAGAAGTGATTTTTGATATTTAAACATTTGAAGCCTTGTAATGTTATCAAAGTTTATTTTATTATTACTTTTCAGCACCACATCATAAAAGAAAATTAGTTTAAATTATAATTACATTAATTTGTTATTGTTATTGTTTTAACATCAGGTTCAACGAAATGGATAGCAATTTGCGACAAAAGGTGTGTGATATTGAAAAATTGCGTTCAGCTTTAGTTGAACAAGAAAAGGCTCACATTTTAGCCATCAGTGATCTTCAGTCTGAAAATGAAATGGTTGCACGTGAATTGGCAAATCTAAAGACAACATTGGCAGAAAAGGATCATGAAAAGAATGCTGAGATAAAAAGGTAAGTATTCTGAATGAATTTGACTGCAATAATTAATAGAAAGAATTGCTTTGACATAGTGATTTAAAGACTCTATTTGATGGCATATAAAACATTTTTCTTTTTTTTAAATATTCATCCTGGTTTTACATGGGAAATTGAGGTATCTATGTTGGTTTCAATCACCATGGGAATGATTATTTATTGTTTACTTTTTATAAACAATTGTGGCACAAGCCTGAAGGGAAAGTAAGGAGAGGCTAGTCAACATGTACTATCCTAGACCTAGCTACTGAGATTCATGACCCATTCATCCATTACAATTTTCTCATTCACCTCAAGAACTCATCCATCACCATTCAATCTGACATATACCACAATACCACATCTTCATGGGGAACCTACAAAATACCCATGACATAAAAATTTCATAAAGTCCAAATGACCTTTTTTTTTAACTTTTTCAATTTTCTTGCAAAAATATCTAAAAATTTAAATTCATGAAATGATAGAGGAGGGGATAAATAAAAAACAAAAAACAAAACTAAAATACAAGGTAAAAAAAAGTTCTGTCCGTTTTTAAAGGAAAAAAAGAAAACGCTTCACAGTATGTGTAACTTATATTTAGTCTTCGAAGTAATCGCCATCGGCATCCAGCACATTCTGCCAATGTGTCTCCAGCTGTTCAATGTCCTTGCGGTAGAACTTGGGGGGTTTTGACGCAAAGAAGTCCGTGAGAGCTTTGCGCAAGTCTGCTTCATTGGTGAAGGATTTCCCACGAAGATGATTATCCAGGGAGTGGAAGAGGTGGTAATCGGATGGCGCAAGGTCAGGTGAATAAGGTGGATGGCACAAAGTCTCCCACCCAAGTAGCTGTATGGTATCCCTGACCACTCACGCGACATGCGGCCTGGTGTTGTCATGGAGGAAAAGCACACCTTTGCGATTCACCAGTGCTGGCTCCTTCTGGCGCAATGACTGTTGCACACGTTTCAATTGCTGCGACTATATGTCTCCAGTGACCGTTTGGCCCGTTGGTAGCAGTTCATAATGAATCACTTGACGACCTGTCCACCAGACACAAAACAATCTTGCGTGGGTGCATAGGCGGTCTTGCGGTGTGAGGGACAGCATCCTGAGGAGACAACCAATGTCTGGAACACTTAGGAGTTTCGTACAGAACCCACTTTTCATCACTGGTAAGCACTCGATTGAATAAGGATGCGGTACAGTGGCAAGAAAGCAGCGATACACAGGCTGCCACTCATTGTCCCTTGTGGATCTCCAACAGCGTTTGTGGAACCCACTTGCTCAGTTTGTACGTCTTACCTAGGCGGTGCAGGTGAAGTCTAACTGTTTCATCGGAAACGTTGAACTGTCTTGCAAGTTCACCACACGTTAGACGACTGTCCTCTTCAATGGCCACCTTCAGGACTCCGTCATTCAAGACCTGTGGTCATTCACTGTGAGGCTCATCATGGAGAGACAAATCTCCCGACTTGAATTTTCAAAACCAACGCCTTGCAGTACGTTCATCCACAGCACTATCCCCAAACGCTTGACATATGCGGCAACTTGATTCAGCTGCTGATAAGCCCACTTTGAAGTCATAAAGCGAACATCCCCGAACGAGATCTCTAGACACTTCCATCCTTCTCACAGCTGTCCGGCTTATAACTGATGGCCAGGCACGGTGCGCGTGTTTTTTATAATGTCTGATGTTCCTACTTCCGGCTGTCCGAATTTGAAAACAATTGCTACACGCATTTCGCATATATTTCAACTTCATTCACTGATTAATCAAAAAACAGACAGAACTTTTTTTGTTACCTTGTATAACACAACATTCAAACTAAAAAATCATTGTAGTAATTACTGCAAAACACTTACCCTGCCTGAATTTATAGGCAGAAGCACACAAATGCATGCCGGGATCTTTTCCTAGCCAATAAAATAAGCCAGTTTGCAGTTTCATCTGACCAGGTCTCAGTCTGTCTTGTCTTCAAGTCACAATGCTATGTTCACTTGTCTGAACTTGCTCTTCTGTTCTCAGCCGCAATTCTTAGTTTGTGAACTTTTTGCCATATTATTGTTGCTTTTGAAGTAGAATTGTTTGAGACAATAAGAATTATCTTAGCAGTAAGCTTTAACTAATTCTGCATAGCAGCAGAGTTCTCCTGACTATATGTGGTCAGGGTAGATCCATTAATGGGGGAAGTGGATCACGCCACAGGTTTGCCTTATTACTGTCAATTTCCCCTTAACCAATTTATAGACAGAAGCACACAAATGCATGCTGGGATTTCTTCCTAGCCAATAAAATAGGCTGGTCCTCAGTTTCATCTGACTCGGTCCTGATCTGTCTTGTCTTGAAGTCAGAACGCTGTTATCGATCATCCAAATTTGCTCTTATGTGTTAACCCCAATTCTTAGTTTGTTATCTTTTTGCCATATTAATATTAATTTGCCTTATTACTGTCAATTTGCCTTGTATATATTGTTTGTTTGTTTTATATTATTTTTTGCCCTGTTCTTTTCTTTTTCTTGCAATTGTTTATTGCAACTTTGGCAAATCTGTTGGGCAGTTCTCACTCCACAAAGGATGAAAAATGCTTAAGTTGTATATAGTCTAGGCTATAAACTGAAAGTGGTCAATTGTTATAGAATAGAGTGAGTGGTTACAGACAGGCAGTGAGAGTTATGAGCAGGGGCACTTCCTTCAATACAAATGAAGAATAAAGAAAACAAAAATGCACCAATCCTAATTTAATATTCTCTGCTGAGATGAGGATGTTTTATATGCTTGTGGCTGTTATGTTATCAAATACAGTAACTTTTTTCCCTCAATAGGAATAGATTGATGTGTTTATCACTTGGATCATGCATCTCCCTAGTCTTTTGAACAAGTGTAGAGGTTTATCCCTTGCTTCCTGTCTAGGATTGGGTTTCCAGGCTCCTTCTAAGGTCTACTTCAACTCTATGCTTCTAACATCTCCGCTTGAATTCTGAAATTTTATTTACTAATTTTCCTTTCTTTCTTCAATAGGAGTAGATAGGTTCACACTCTCACATTAATCCACACTCCTTCCTTGTCTTTTGAACAGGAGTATAGGTTTATCACTTGTTTAGGATTAGGTTTGCAGTTCCTCTTTCACTCCCAGTAGCTCCTTGCATCTTAATCACATTATTGCCTTGCTTGGGATGAATTGATTCAAAATATAAAAAAAACAAAGCAGAGTTTAAAAACAATGCATTCAAAATATATTTTAATGGTTGATCTATCAGATGGAAAACTAAAATTATCATAGAAATGGCATTTATTTTATAGTTGTAATTTTTTTTTCTGTGTGGAATGTTACTTTTTCGTTTTCTACCAATGTTTTGTAATTAACTTTTTTAACTAGTTTGGAACAACTAAAAAAATATGTCATGAGAAATTCCTTTTTCCTTGAATGACTGATTCAAGGCTCAAGGTAAATATCATCCTATTATTCGGGGGGGGGGGTGATAGAACATTTGTTTGGGACAATTGGTTAGTTTTGCGGTGACAATGCTAAGATGATGCAAAATTTTAAATTAAAATTCTATTATATTTATTCTAAAAACAACTAATTTCTTAATAAATGGATGGTGAACACACAAACTCACAAAATAACCTTAAGTGCTTCATTTTAAACTGTTAAATAAAACCCAAATAAAGGTTGAAGAATTTAAGTTTACATGTTTGTATTATTTATCTCTAAATGTGAAAACAAAATTAGGATCTACTTGTAAGAACAAATATTGATTTAATCAACAAAGCAAGAAATTATATTTTTTCTATCAAAAATTAATAGGAAAAATAATTTTCATGCTTAAAAATCTTGAATGAAACATTAAATATTGGTTAAAAAAAATTGACTGAGCCATTCAACATTGGTTATAAAAAACGTGAATGAACCATTAAAAATTGGTTAAAAAACTTGAATGAACCATTAAACATTGGCTAAAAAACTTGAATGAACCATTAACAAACAACATTTATGTGTTGTGTTTTCTACTTTCTATAAACTAAATTGAAAATACAAGGGAGAATTTTAAAAATAATATTCAAAAAATTTAGTCATGATGCAAGATAGGTATTTGTAAATGAAAATGTTTTGATAAAAAATAGTTGGAATGAATTCTAAAGTAGGATAAAAATTACTCTGAACATGAAAATTAATTAATGTTTCCATGTAAAATTATTCAAGGTGATTTAATTAGATATCTGTTATTGAAGGATTTATTGCATGTAAGGGATTTTTTTTCTTTTTGTTTTTCACTTCTAATAAGTTTCTTTTCTTTTCTTTTGGTTCAGGTTGGAAAAAGAATTAGAAAATGTCCACAATGAAATGGAATCTCAGAAAAAGAAGGCATCACAGTCTTATGTTAGGCGAGAAATTGAAGTTCAAGAAATAAAGGAAGACAAAGTGAAAATGAATGTTTACATTCAGGAATTGAAAGACACAATTGAAAGGTAGAAAAACACTTTTAAGGAGGAGGATTTATTTTTATCCTTCTTCTGTGAAATATGCATTACCAAACATTATCACATTCTGAGAGTGGGGAAGATTTATTTTACCCTTAGTTGTCTAAGCCTCACTTTTTACCCCTTCCATTGACACCTATCTATAAACTGCAACAATGGCCACACTCTAAGGAGGCAAACACCCATTTTTACCCTTCCACTGACACCTATCTATAGCCATATAATTATATTAGTGAATTCATTTTCTCATCCATTAGAAACTGTCTTCTAAGCTTTACCATCATTGAAGAAAAAGATCCAATAGAGGAATTCTATTGGTCTGCAAAGTCATACATGTCTGGTGAGGACTCTCATACTGGATTATTTCAAACCTCATCAGGTGTACGACAAGGAGGAAATGAGAGCTCCAATCTATTCAATCTCATTCTAGGCTATGCTCTGTGCATATACAAGCAGATATGTGAAAAGATGGGCATTGATCATTTAATCACTCCATACCACATCCTAAACAAATACACTAAATGAAAACAGCATTTCTGTTTTCCTTCCTGAGGTCAGTGTACTGATGATGGGAGGAAGTAGGTGGATGATGGGCTATATTGATGACATCGGTATTCAGTTTGCATCTTGAACAAAAATAATCAACATCATCTAACAAGGGTTTCAAGACTCAAGGTAAACCCTGACCAGTCACAAGCTGTGGTGTGAGGGAGAATCCATTCTTATACTTACATTGTAAATAAAGTTGTAACAATTGTTCCATGCTCAGTATCAGCTATGGTGACTGACACTCAACCATACGAGTTGACATGTCCATCTTTACAGTAGACCATGCTAATGTGAACTGCCTGCACTCCTACATCACATGACCAGCTTAGCTTATGTAAGTGGTGTCCCATAAAACAAGTTCCATGAAACATCTTTCCCCTTTCAAAAAAAGATTTTTTTTTAATGGTAATGAGGTGAGTGACTAAGACATTCACTGGGTAGACTGCCCTCTTGCCTTACACGGTTTATTCTGTTCCTTTACTCAACTTTCTTTTTCTTTAGTCTTTCAGCCTTGCTGGTGTTCTAACTATTCTTCCAGAATGCATTTTCGTCATTGAATCATTCTGATGAGATGCCTTTGGGGTCCCCTCCCGTTGTCTGATTCTATATCTGGTGGAGGTGTTGAATTTGCTGCTTTGGACCAATTTTTTCTAGGTGATCGCCTTTAACTGGGTATAGCTGAATGCCCACTGATGGATTGCGGGGTGCCTCTGCTGTTTCCTTCAAGTCGATCCAGTTTCACTGACACAGCTTCCCATTGACATTGATGTGGCATGGCCTTGTATCCAGTTTTTTTTTGCGTTCACTCTTTCCCTGTTGGACTCTAGCCAACATCTGGAACTCCCCTTCATTCACACTGACCACGCCCATTTTTTTGTATGGCCATTGCACCTAAGAGTAGATGCAAGTCATCCCTTCTTTCCATTTTGGGGGGTTTGTCAATTTTACATGGTACTCACCCAGTGGTTTCATTTCTGTCCCATTCCATGAGGGTCTTGCCAGTGCTTCAGATTTCTCTCATGAACATGTTTGACACTTAACAAGTTCACTGAAGCTCTCCTATCAAGCTGAAACACAATTATTCCTTGTTCACCACAATTTTAACTCAAATTGTCCCGTGTGCAAAACTGCCAGCTTTCCCCTCCGTCACGATCATTATGTATGTGTTCAAAGTCAGACTGATTACTGCTACTATCTCCACTCAGTTGCTGTGTGTGCACCTGTCTGAACCAATTTCTTCACTGATTTGCATTTTGCCACAATGTGCTTCTTGCCTTGGTACTTCAGACATGTTTTTCCATAAGCTGGACATTGTTCCTTCCCTGTTTCATGGCAAGAACTATAGAACTGGCACTCTTTTCTGAGTTTTGATTTTCTCCATTGACTCTTCTGCATCTTTGTACTGACATTGTGTTCTTGTTCTGGTCTTAAAAGTCAAGACTGTTGCACAGCATTCTCCATTAGTTTGCAGATATTAATGCACACCTGCAACTCTCTCTCTCACTTTTAGCAGTTCTGCTTGTGTTTGGGGATTTCATATATCCAAAACAATTTGGTCACGTAATATCAACGCCACACAATTGTCGCAAAAGTCACATGTTTTTATTAGCGTCTGCAAAGCACTTATAAAACCACCTCACTCTCAGACTCTTCTTATTTCCTCATATGAAACACAAAATGTTTGTACATGACATTAGTTTCACCAACTGCATACCTGTTAAATGCTTTGAGAATTTCTTCAGGTGCCTGCTGTTCATTGGGTGTGAGAAAATGAAGACCGTTACAAACCTTTAACGCGTCATCACCCAATGTGTGGAGAAGTAATGCTGTTTGGTACTGTCATTGTTGACTGCGTAAATATATGATAATGGCATAGTTATGACACTTCTGCTTGAACAGTTTCCAATATTCAGCTAAATTGTCATTCACACACAAGGACTGGGGTGGCCTTATGCTTGCTACTGGCTCCTGAGCATGTAGTTTGTTTCAAATCAGGTCTGCCATCTTTTCCTCGACTCATGTGGTTGAAATTTCTACAATATCAAAACAAGAACATGAAAATTAACACTTATCTGTTTGTCTCGCACTTTTATCTTTTCCCATTCATTGTTCAGTTAGTGTAACCCTGTCAGCATGTTCCATGCTCCCTGTATCGCCTACGGCCACCGACACTCGACCACATGAGTTGACGTGTCTGTCTTTACAGTAGTCTGTGTTAATTCAAACTGCCCACACTCCTACATCATGTGACCAGCTTAGCCTATGTAAGCAGTGTTCCATAAAACAAGTTCCCATGAAACAACAGTCAATATATTTGTAAAATTGTAGTCAGTTTCTTCTAGCTTGAAGTAATTTCCGTAATTTGTTTCCTTCAACCAATATAGTAGCGGTACAAACTTAAGTCAAACAATCTACCAATACTGACCATAGCATGTGTCACCTGTTCACTACAGCAGTCACATATATTCTCTCTGTCGCATCCTTATGCACATTTTATAGCTTGCTTAATAGTTAAAATTAACATATGTTAAAAGAGACTGTCACGAGAGTCTATCTGACTCTGAGATCTATCAGTTTTAAATGTCTGTCTTGTGAAGCCGCCATTTTTCTTTTTGGATATTTTACATGTGAGACATGTCTGAATTTGTTTTCATCTTGGAGGTGAGCCATTTTCTCTGGTGCTACATCGGCTGTTTCAAAAAATGCATGCAATCCTGCACTTTGCCCTCTGCGCCAGTTCACTACATACATTGACACATATCCATAGCCCAGTAAACTCGAACAAGTGCCAAAATCTGAGGTAGTGGGAGAATTTATTTTTACCTATCTATTGTTCAGTAAACCCCTGATCATTGTCACACTGAGAAACACATTGCTGGGAATGAACTCAACCGTTTGGTATATTTTCTATTATTTATTTGCTTTTCTATTTGTTACTATTTTCTCACCTAATGGGCATTTTTTCCTTATGGATTGTGAATATCTCTGAAGAAGGCTGTAAAACAAATCTTCTGAAACATTAGGATAACAAGGAAACATAAAGAATATGTTTAATATTCCAAACTAGCAGCATGGCCCGGCGTAGCCCGTGCTTGATTCAAAAATCGTACGACTTATACAGCAATTGCTATCACTTGACTTAAAATATTTTTGCCCTTCCTTGCCTTTAAAGGAGTGCCTTTGCCGTGCTGATGTTGCTACATGCCTTACTTCTTGCCTATCTCACACTTCAAATTTTTTCTAAGCTCTATACTAAACATTAAATCTGTTACGAAAAAGAACTAAACAAAATGAACACAAAACGATCAGCTTTAAAAAAGGACTCGTAACTGGAAAAACCGAATGAAAAAAGAATGTTAACAACAAATACTTTTTCACACTCAACCCAGTTCTGCGGAATCAGAATCAATGTTGAGTTTAAGCAAGCAAATGAGCCAATTGGAGTAAAGTGCCATGCAGATTTAAATTTTTCCCACTTGTGACAAATGCAGCTATCGATTTTTCTTACATGCTAGCATGCTAGTTAACATTCGTGTCAGTCAGCTGTTGGCTCTCACGCTGGCCAATAGAATCTTCCTGCCTATTTGTGGCAGCCAGCTATAGGCTCTCACTCTGGCCAGTAGAAAATGGCCGCAAACTACATGAAAACTGCCGTAGAAGCATAAAAAAATTGATTATTTCCACTATCGATGGGAGTTGGGAAATGCAAAGTCGGTCTTGACCTTCCTGCTACCTTGGAGCATGTGCATGTAAATTTTGGTGCAAATCTGTTGAAAATTGCAGCCGTGCATTCATTACACACACAAACATATCCTGCCTTTTATAGATAGAGATTAGACAACTCATGGATGATGAGGTACATTTTTGTTCTTTTTTCTCCTTGTAGATGTTTCTACTGGCAAAATCATTTAAAATTCTTCAACACTTAACTATATAAACCAACCAATCAACACTTAAATATAGACCAACCAATCACACTATTAGATAGATTAACAAATTTCCATCTAATTGAAAATAAGGAACTCTGACAGCTCCTATGGTAATGGTGAAATTATCCATTTCCATACAAGATTTTGTAAATTTCAACTGACAATATATAAAAAGTAATTAGTAAAGCTAACTGTTAGGTCAGTGAATGCGAAATGTTTCTTGTATGGAGAACAATTAATTACAATTAAAACAGCAATTACCATTACCGTAAGAGCTGACAGATTTCAACTATTTTAAAAGTAAGATTTTATAAATTTCAAGTGACAATATATAAACAGTAAAGCTGTTAGGTTGCCAATTCTTAAGAAAATTTTCAGCAAATTAGACTCTCAATTTCACTAAATGTTATAGCTCTTTCTATTAATGTTGCATATTAGAATATTTTTCTTTTTTTCTCCTTCTAGATGTTTCTTCTGGCAAAAACATTTAAAATGCTTCAACACTTAGCTATATAGATCAACCAATCACAGTATGAGAAGATTAACAAATTTCCATCTAGTTGAAAATAAAGATCTTTTGGCAGCTCCTATGGTAATGATGAAATTAACTGTTTCCATACAGGCATAGGGGCTCTCTGGATGGAGGTAATACATTTGATATCTGGCATACTGCACTTTCAGGTGGATGGGCATCACTGGTCCTCAACTATCTCCTAAATCTCTCACATTCAAGTGTTGCCATGAACCATTTCAGCTGGCAGGCTAAATATATGGCCATATGTTTGAAACCAAGGTGAGCTACCTAGTTGGAGGACATCTAACCTGGAGAGGGATGGGCTCCACCAGGTTAAAAAGGCCCAAGACATACCACATGATAAGCACACCAAGAAACCATTTGCACAGACCCAGGCTCTGGTGCACAACTGCGACAGATATAGGCGAATGGGGGGCAGTTCAGCACATTGGAGCCTCAATGACTTCTTCCAGGGTTAACAGTGAAAAAAGAAATACAGAGAGTGTGGTTTACTCCCTTACCCACTCTTTTCAACTACTGTGAAATATTAATGATGATATTTTACTAAGATATTTGTTGGTGGGGAAAAAGCAAGGGAGAAATGGATTCATGCCTTTTCCAAAGATATTAGTGCAAAGGGAACATAAGAAATTTTAGCTGTAATTTGAACTTAGTATGCTGATTCCATTTTCAGTGTTGTTAACCATTACACCATCCTGTATCAAGTCAAATGACCTGCCAATAATTCAATTAATAATGCATATTATTATTGTAGCAATTAAAACAGATTCTTTTTTCTAAAACAAATAGCAATGAAAGAAAAACAATTGCGGTCAGTTATGTGCCATGTGTGATACACGCGTAGGCGATCATGTATTTTTCGATACATGACTGATGCGGCAGATTTTTTTCCCGCAGTAAGTTGCCATTTCTTTCTATGGTAGACCAGTTGCCATCTAAGGCTATAGAACCTGATCTGTCCTGCTATTTACCCATAGCTGGGGGGAGAAGAAGAGGATTCATACCTTTTCCAAGGGTATTTATTAGTACATATATAATAGATTTGACTGGAATTCGAACTCTGCTCTCCGATTCCTCAGTCTGAGCCGCTATTCATTATTCCACCATGCCTCCCTGTGCTTACTGTGGTGACAAACTGAAAAGAAAGAAAAAATAGAAAAAAAAGAAAAACTAATTGGATTCCATTCTTTAATCTCCAGGGATTAGTCATACGACTAAAACAGGAGAAAATCAATAAGACAAGAGATACACATATATCAATATATGTATATAAACATATCACAGTTAAATTTAGCTTTTAATTTTGATTGTAATTTATCTGTGAAATTGTGATACAAAGCAACAATAATAAGATGGAGTAAAACTAGTAATTAAAAATTAGTAATAATGAAGAGTGTTGGGATTAAAAGCTAACAATAATCAGATGGTAAGAAACTAGTAATAAAATAATGAAATGTGTATCAGCCCAGTGTATTATGATAAAAAGCAACAATAATAAGATGGAATAAAACTAGTAATAATAGTAATAATGAAGAATGTATTGAGCTAGTGTGTTGAGATAAAAACCAACAATAATAAGATGGAATTAAACTAGTAATAATGAAGAGTGTATAGAGCCAGAGTGTTGGGATAAAAAGCAACAATAATAAGATGGAATAAAACTAGTAATAAAATAATAGTAATAATGAAGAGTGTATTGATCCTGGATGTTAGGATAAAAAGCAACATAAGTAAAATTATAATAAATTTGATATTTCTGTTGGATTCAATTTAATCACGTGTAAAATATGTTTCTACTACAAATTTCTTTTGAATCCTGCATTGATTTATTTTTTTACATTTTTATTTTTGTGTGTGTGTGTGTGTGTGTGCGTGCCTCCAGAATAAGCTCAATTGTTAATAGATTTAAATCCCTGTTCTTCATTGATAGTTCCTGACACTGTTCTCAACTCTTTTGAGTCAGTTTTCTCAAGGTTGACAAGTACATTATGTGGCTTAGTTATCAGTCTATCTTATCTGACTGTCATTGTCCCTAATAAACCTGCTTACACCATTGAATTATTCATGGACAGGTATTTTTAAAAGGTTGTATAATCAACTTGTTCTTCAATAAACATTTTCTACCAGGAAAGTCAATCTAATTATGGTTAACCTATTGTACACTTGAAGTACTTTAAGGTGCATATTAAGCAATATAATTAATTCCTGTCTAGAGTATTTGTGATAAAACCAGAATTGGGACACAATTTGCAAATTGGCCTCTATCACAAATGTGTGAAATTTTGAATTAACTTTCTTTTCAATAAAAGTTCAGTTTATTTTAAAAGTAACCCCAAAAGTCACAAAGAGTAGGATTAAAAAATCTAGTTATACTGGACTTTCAAAACAGCCCAATCTGGCAATGTTACCTGAAAGTAAGTATTCTATAGTAAAGAAATGTATGCAATTCTTTATGTAAATAAAAATGAAGTATCTGTTTATTATTTTGATGGGACTCAGCTGTGATCAGGACACCTCCATAGTAAAGTGGATAATAAACGGCTTTATCTGAGCCTGAAGTAATTGATATTTTATGACTATCAGTAAAGTCTACAAGTGAGATCTTGAAAGCAACCACCACAAGTAGGGAAAAAAGAAATAGAATAAATAAATAAAAACTCTTGGGATCATGTGCCACTCAGCTGGAAGGTAAAGAATTCTGGCTGTTGACCTATATAGTCAGATTGTATCCGAGAATTGTCTGTCAGAAAGCCAGGTGTCATCCTGTAGAGAAGTTGAAGAGATGATAGGAGAGAGTTGGCATTCAGAGTGATGGGAGAGACAGTTTTACCAAGAGAGATGTAGAATCTTTCTGGCTGAAAGGAAAATTAGACTGTTTTGAGAAAAGACATAAGTAGCAAAGATGTCCCAATTGTCACTTACCTACTCTATCAAACCATGCCAAGTGAATCCACAATTAATATATTGGAAATGAGTTTCATGTTTTCTTTTCTTACCCTGGTGTTATTTCCTCCACACTCCCGTGTGAACATCCGCCAGGCTTTCCCTGATTTTTGTTCATACCAACACTAATGAGAATTGAAACACTTTATTGGATGAATATGTCTAAAATGACCAATGGTTCCGGTTATATGTTTACAAGGGAATCTATTTATTACTTTGTAAAATAAACATGTTCTATCACTTAATATCTACTGGTCTGTTAATCAAATTAACTGATGGCTTCTGTTGCAGGTCGTATATTGACCCACAAACAGATATTGAATGACAGAAGACAATAACATGAAGACTTGAGTAAAAAAATATTACCAAGTTTATTTTTGTTAGAGAAAATACATTGATGAAAATGCAAAAAAATATCTCTGCATGGTCATGTAGAGGGTGAAGAGTGTGTTATCCTAAAAAGGACAGTTCTGTAGATCTTGCACCCTGAAAGGTAACCATGTGTACCTCAAGTTAACAGAAGAGAAATTTATGAATTATTTTTATATTTAAAAATCTTTATTTATAAAAAAGCTAGACACTCAGCATAGCACATGACTTTCATGTTTAAGTCAAGTCTTTGCCATTTGCTATTTAAAACTGGATGTTAAATTCTTTCATCTTTAACCTTTACCACACTGCAAGTGACAATAGTCACTATAGAATTCTCTCCCTTTGTTACTCTAGGTGCATAATAAACACTTGTCAACTGTTATTTCTGGTATTTTAAGCTGGAAATCGCCTACTACTGCTTTGGAACAAGATTAAACTTCCATTTTCCAGCACCATTTTGAATTCTTCTACACTCTACATGAGGTGTAACATTGATTAAACCCACATTAATTTTTTCGCGATTTTTTGTAAACAAAAATGGCCACATTAATATTCAACAAAGCCTTTATTCAGGAGTTTTTCTTTGATTAGGACTCTGATGATGATTTTGAAGGCTTTACTCAAGTGGATATCATTGATGGTGAAATAGTCAAAGATGATAACCACACTAGTGACATGGAGGAAAGTGATGACAACCACTAACAGCTAATATCATCCATATATCTGAAGGTGAATTATTTTGTCTATTTATAAACGACAAAATAATAACTTTATTCATCAACAAGACAAATACAAGTCAGGTGAAAGAAAGAGCAAACAAATACTAGTGTCTTCTTGTATGCAAACACAAGGAAACACATCACTTTTTTGACAAAATGAAAGCCTTTTTAGAGATTTTGCTTCTTATTGCACCCCCAGAACTCCACAAGAAGTAATAAAAGTTCAAGTACGTTGAATTATTTATGTATTTTTTAATGTATTTGTTTTTTATTTCACATTTCAATTTTTTTTTTTTCAACATCAAAACATGCATGCAAAATGTAATGCATTACATCAAAGTATTTACTCATTCATTCTTTTATTGGTGTACAAAAATTAAAATCTATATGTACAATACAAAGAAAGTTATAATCATTTTAAAACTAGGTGTTCATGTTTTTGCACCCTCAAAAAAAATGTAGTTGCTGGGGGAACAATTCTAGAAAGAAATTAACATGGTAAAGGTCAATAAGGAAGAGATAAACCTTTCCTCTTTCCTTTCCTCAAGCCATAACAAGCCTATCATTCAAAAAGTTACCAAAACACATAAAGTACAGTTTTCACACAAGCATACTTAAATATAAAATGTAATGTCTTAAAAATAAATGCAGGAGGCTTCTTTATTATTTTACTATTTTCAAATTTCCTGACTAATTGTTCCTTATTAAAATTGAATGTGCACTGAAGAGTTTTAGTTATTCTACAGAAAGAAGAAAGAATGCCATAATTAAGATGTTGACATTCTGCACTCCTTCAAGCAAAAGGTTGGGACGGAAACCCCCATCACTACTGGAAAGAGCAATAACAGTTACTGGACTTGGAGAACCTATTTTCCTGAAAAATTGTTTTAAGAGAAAGATTTTAAAAATTCTAACTGACAGTACTTCTGATCAACACCTGCTCACATCTGAGTATTGAGATCATCATCCTCTCTCTTTATTCCCTTTCTCCCCTTTGGTGGTGGTGACAGAGATGGCTGTGAAGACCCAGCTTATTCCTGAAGAGTTGTGAGCATGTCACAAATCCTCCTCATGTTGACAGTTGGACTTGTCTTGGTCCCCTCTTGGATGGTCCTATGCCAGGAAGGACAATTTGCAGCAATGTTTTCACAGGTCTCAGGGTCTCCCAGGGATGTTTTCAACTGATCCTTGAAGCATCATTTTAGGCCTCTCTGTAGCCTCTTACTAAAGAGTTCTCAGTCAATGAATGCCGAATATAAGGTAATGCCTAATATTACCATTACCATTTATCCACTAACCCATGTGTCCCAAAGTGAGCCAGAGGGGAAACTACTTGAAATATTGTGACTGTAACAAAGACAATGAAAACACTGGTCTGAACCTATAAGTGTATAATATTTTCTTTGGTTTAGAAAATAGAAATGAACATTGCCTATTGTGCTATAATTTGTTTGTTTTTGTTAAGGTACCAGAAAGACCTGAATGCCGCTATTGAACGAGAGGCCCTTTTGGAACAATCTAAATCTCAGCTCAACATTGACTGGCAAAAGCGATATGAGTCTGCTGAGAGAGAAGGTTTCCAGAAATCTGAGTCTTTAGTTCAAAAATTAACTAAAGCTAGAGATGAGGTAAAGTAATCATTTTCATTCAGTTGATCTAATATTTATACATGTGTAGCCGTGTTTTTGTTTTTTCTGAGGCAGGGGTCTGCGATTAATCTTGCACAAAGCAAGGTGGGTCCTGTCTGACAAAAGATTTGTAATATTGATTTAATGCAGGGTTTTACAAGTCTCCTCCGTAAAACAAGAAATAATCACTGACTGAGAAAGGAACTGATAAAATCTTTCAAGATCATCAGCTAAATATCACCACTATCACCAAAGATTTTTAACAAAAATAATGTTAAGATCAGCTATATCTGCATTAGTAACCGTGATAAATCTATATCTCAACATAACAATTTTATATTAAACAGATACATGTCCAAAGGGTGAACTTTGAAATCCAGTTTCTAATGGATGTGCTAAAAACTTAGCTTCTGAGTTGAAGATGATAAATTGACTTGTTTTTATCACAGTACAAGGAAGTTGATAAATTGACTAACATCTTGTGGAGAAAATGAAATAAAATAGTAATAATGAATAATAAAAAAAAGAAATACATTTTCTCATAACATTAGTAATAAAAGAACTGTAAATGTTATTACCACACTTGGCTTTGTAAAACACCTGTTAGGTGGCACTGTTTTAAGACTATAAAAAGGTAAACATTTCCTCTCTCTTGCTCCAAGATGAAACAGATGTGAAAAAAAAGACATCCTTTCTGGGACATGTTTGTTTCGCCAGTCCACTGATAAGTGAACTCTCACTTCACTTCACAATGCATTTCATTTGCATGTGTCTTCCAAAACCTCCATTTATGAAGTTAATCAACCCTTTCTTTGGTTGTTCCAACTCAGTGCAAGGCTGATTTGAGCTCAACCATTATAACTATACTTAATCCCTCCATCAATGAAGTAAGTACAAACTTTTCTTTGGTTGTTGCAACTCTGCACAAGGCTGACTAGTGTTCAACCATTATAATGATGCTTATCCTTACTTACTCTAACTTTTGGACCAGAAAAAGAATACCCAAGAGACAAAGAGAACTTTCTTTCTCTACAGGTTCAACTATAAAAAAGAGACTAAATGGTCCGTACAAACTCAAGTTTTATATGCTTCATCTTTACATTGTTTACATGTGAACATGCATGTAACGAGCATGCGCGGAAGCAACCTCGAACTGCGTGTGTGCGTTTTCGCCGGGCACACCTTGGAGTACCATATTGGACTCGACCGAGGACTACAAGAAGAAGACGCGTGAGTCGTTTGCAGTTTTTTGGGTGGCAAAAGCCGTTGCGGTTGGTCGTCCATTTGTCGGCAGCAGTCGCGGGTGCCGTTTTCTTGTTCGCTGTCGTAAAGTGTTCATTTGGAAGAGTCTTACGTTGTCGTGGGTGCCGTTTGCTCGCTCGCTGTCGTAAAGTGTTCGTTTGGAAGTGTTGCGCGTTTCGGGTTCACAAGAAGGCGTTCGATTGGGTGTAGCATCGCCGTGTGCGACAGTTTTTGTTTTTTTCCCCCCTAATTCCCGTTCTTCCCACCCGCCTAGAAGACACCAACACACAAATTTTAAATGTCACAATATCTTGTTTTTATCACGGTACATAAAAAACATAACAGATACTACAGACTGATTTTATTTACATTATAAGATTTATTTGAGTCATTATCTATCCTTTATTTTAGGCCTTAGCAACTGTGAAAGAGCAAAAACGTATATTGGATCATCGAGGTAAGAGTCTTCGAATCATGGAACTGGAAAAAAACAAAGCTTATGAAATTTTGTCTTCATATAACATTGAGATTCCAGAACAAGACAAGGTAAGACATTTGGAACTATTGATATATTACTTCAAATGTTATTATTAGTGGATACTCGTATTTTAAATAGAAGCCCCATTTTTATTTTGAATAGTGAGTATTACGTCGTTCAGTCCATTTTTTTCAAGAAATCTTAATAAAGAAAATATTCTCTTGTAGGAGAAACCACTGTTTGATTTGATGTGCTTTACCACTTGGCTACAGAGAACACCACAGTTCAGCAAGCTTCTGTAATACAACAGAAACTAAAGAAAACAACAGTAATACCTAAACTGCAATATGGCAGACTCCTGAATTATCCAAGTTGCAAAGCGAAGTATATAGACAGAGTTAAAAACAAATATAACTTGAATGAGAATACAAATTCAAAGTGGAACATGTTGAGAGAAGCATTAGTGGTGTCAGCAAATGAGACCATCCCAAATGTAAGGAGACAAGAAAAGAAAGAGTAGATGACAGATGAGATACTAAAGATGATTAAAAAGTGACAACAAACATTGCCAAGGAGTGGAAAAGAGTACAGATCATTAAGCACAGAAACTAGAAGCAAATATAAGTAAGCTAAAGAGAAATGGCTCAATGAGAAGTTCATAGAAAGAGAAAGGATGAGCAACATGGATAAAGCATGTATACATGAAAAAATTAACAGGACAAAAAGTGAGCTCACCAACATAAAGTCAAAAGAAAGATCGCTGATAATAGAAATAATTCTCCAAAGATAGAGTGTCTACATCAGACAACTATTTCCTGATGAGAGAGAGAAATTGAAAATACACAAAAATATGGAAGAGCTGGAAATATTAATGTCGGAAGTAAAATTGTCACTGAACAAGATGAAAATGAAAAACAGCAGGACTAGGTGGGATCGTAATGCTCTCAGCGTTAGACAATTTTGGAATTGACAAGATCACAGAAGTAATAAATAAAATATATGACAGTGGCTATATACCAGAGGACCTCAGTAGATCCATCTTCTTAGCATTACCTAAGAAACCAGGTGCAAATGAATGTGAGCTCCATTGGACAATCAGCTTAATGAGCCACATAACCAAATCCTGATGAATAGAGCACAAAACAGAATTAGGCCAGAAATAGGATAAGAACAGTGCAGCTTTGTTAAGAACACTAGAACAAGAAATGCAATATTTATGATATTGGACAGAGAAATACAAATGCAGAAGTACGTGTACTTTATACATGTACTTTATACATGTACTTTATACATGTACTTTATTTATGTTTATAGATTACAGGAAAACATTTGACAAGGTACAGCACAAGGATCTATTTGAACTGTTAGGAAACTGAGAGTTATTTGGAAAGGATGTCAGAATAATCCCAAACTTATACTGGGAGCAAACTGCCTTCATATGGATAAAGAATGAATTGAGTAGGTACATGAAAATAGAAAGGGGTATAAGACAAGGAAGGGTATACAAGGGTATCCTAAGGGAGCTGGTGACCCTATTAGGGTTTATTATTGGGGTGTGTAATCTTAACAATATAAGATAAGCAGATGATGCTGTCTTGATATAAGATATAGAAAGAAAACTACAGGACCTCCGAGACAAGGTAGAAAAGGAAAGCAAGAAAAAAGGACTATCAACTGAAAGAAAACAAAAAGTATCGTTGACAAGAAGAGAAAAAGTCTAAGATGTGAATTATGAATAAGAGATATCAACATCAAACAAGCACAGAAGTTTAAATATTTGGGAAGTGTTTTAACAGATAGAAAAAATATGTAACACTGAAATTCAAACACACATTGGATTAGCAAAAGATGCCTGCCAAAAGGTAAACAAAGTGCTAAAAAACAGGAAAATTTTATTAGAAACAAAGAAAAGAGTGTTGAATCGCTATGTGGTATCAATTCTCTTGTATGGCAGTAAATACTGAACAATCTCTTCACAGATGACGAGAAAACAGGAGGCAACAGAAATGTGGTTCACTGAGAATTCCATAGATGGAGCGAATAACAAGAAAGTCTTAAAGAAAATGGTAACAAAAAGAAGACTTATACTTAGAAAGAGATAGTGGAAATTTCTTGGACATAATGAGGAAGGAGTGCTTGGAAAACTCAACCTTCACAGGGCATATCAATGGCAAGAGAGATCTACCTACCTGATGACATTAGTGAATGAATGCTGAGGTGATAGGTTTTGCAAAGGTAGAAATGCTGTTAAGGGCTACAAGGGATAGGAAGAAGATAACTAGATATTATGATATTTTGTATATCAGTCATGAACCATGTCATTTTTTAATTGAAAATTTTTAATTTTTCCTATTCAATAGTAATATAAGAATCTTTTATTGCTCTTTTGGGTTTTTTATTCTTTAAATTAAATCATTTGTTATTTTGTATTGAACTTTCAATTTAATTAAAGATATTTTAAAATGAAATTAAATGTTGTGACTTGATTTTTAATATTAACATGAGAAAAAATGTTAAATAATTTAAAATATTTCAAAATGGTCAAGAATTAGTAAAATAAACCATTTACGAGATTACCATATGTCAAGATGCATAAATCATTCCCCTCTTTTTTTCATAAAAAATATTTTTAAAAATATTCCCACTCATCTTAAGTTAATTTATGGTATCTCGCTGACAAGTGACACAAGGGGAAATAATCTAAAGAGAATTAACTGATTTATCTCTTAAGCATAGAAAGCATAAAGGAAACAGCCTACTCCGTGGATTAAATAAAGTGTTAGTATAACAATCAAGATGAACATTCTGGTCAAGATAGAAAGGCATATAATAAAGAAATAGAAATTGAAAAATTAATAATAACATTAAAAACATTTTATTAAAATTATTCTCAGAGTGCTCAGATGAGCAGATTAAGATAAGTAATAAAGAGAAAGTGTGATAGAGAAAGCTATTTTTTACCTAGCCAATGTAAACTGCCAATATTTGTATGTAGCCTAACTCCATAATAATACTGGGTTTTATATCCTATCAAATACGATATGTAAGTTTATTATAAAGGTTTACTATTTACTATTTTAAGTTGTATAAAATATTTGGTAAACTTGGACCTACAAAAAACGGAGTGTCAAAAGGTCAGTTTTCCCATTGACACTACTATTATTTTAACTACCTTTACTCCTTGGCACTGTTTATTGTTTTAGAAAGCAATGATTCGAATTGTAATAAAACCTAAACATATAATGAAATTGTTTTTTATGCATTTTCTTTGATCTTGAGAATTTACAATAAAAATAATAAACACTATTTATTTATTTATTAGGTTTGTTTATTTAAAATATTTATTATATTGTTTATTGGAATGGCTGGCAAATCATTGACTAATTACTGCTCAATTCTAACTTTATAAAAGAGTAAATTATAAGGATTTACTTATAGTTGGTTCACATATTTTAAAATTTACTAAATGTTTATAAATTTATGGATAAAAATTTGTTTTCATATTTATTTTCTTATAAATTGGTAATTGATAAATATTGCATTGCATTAGCTTTAATTGTATTAGTTTTTAGAATGTTGTAAAATATAAAATTATTTTTGTAAATAAACAAACTAATAAATAAATTGTTTAATAATTTTGTTGTAAATTCCCAAGAACAAAAAAAAAAGGATAAATTCACATTCATAATACATTTAGATTTTATTACAATTCATCACTTTTTAAAGCAACAAACATTGCCAAGGATGGAAGGTAGTTAAAATAATAGTGGTGTCAATGGAAAAACCTTCCTTTTGACACTCCATTTTTTTCTCAGGCATGAAAGTCCAAGTTGGCCAAATATTTCTTTTTTTATTTACTGGATTAGTGCTGATTAGTGACTTAGTCTTTCTTTTATTGTTCCTGAGTAATGTTATCAACTGCAATACTTTTCTTGTTCTCATAGATGTCGTCTGGTAATTTGGAAGTAAATTCTGATTTGACAGAGGAACTATTTTCATTACGGGAGCAGAACACCAATTTGCGTTCAGTGATAAAAGAGATGCGGCAACAAATGTCTGAAATTGAGAAAACACAGCAAGTTTCACCTAAAAGAAATGCTGAAACACATAACACTGTAAAAAAGACGCTCAGTGTTTCAGAAGGTAATTATTTTTATTGTCTACATTATCTCATAGGTGTAAGATTTGCACACCTAGTGTTACATTATTGTTTAATGTATACTCCCTTTGCATTACAGTTTAATGTATGCTCCCTAATCGACGTGAAGGAATGTGATTCTTGCTCCCTGATATGTCCTTTTTCTCCCTAACCCCTTTCACTTCCTCTTTCTTCTGCTAGCTAATAAATGCCAGTAATGTTTTGTGTCGGCTGCTTCTCAAATCTGACTCTGTCCTGTTTTCTATAAATTAATGTAACACCTAGTGTATTGAGTACAGTACAACTTACAGCATTGAAAATTATTTGCATTTTGAGTGTATTAACAGTTTAAAACCACATCTTTCGTCAGGAAAAATAATCCTGTCAAAAGTCTGTTTAATGTAAACAGAATAATGTTCAGTAGATTGATGCCAGATTTTTTGACAAAATTTTTCCTTTATATAAATTCATAGCATCATTATTCAGTTTATGGCCTGATGCCACCATTCACCTAAATTTTTGTTTTCTATCATAAAAGAATATATTCTGATTTGAATAATATTTTGAGATATTTTTCAATATCTTGAAATTGTTGTAACCAGACATAGAACAAATTTCCTGTGTCTCATTTGTAATATGAGGAAAGGCAGGATAGGCATCATTTAATAAAATTACAGGTCAACTTACCCAGAGAAAGAGCTTTTCTCTTCCAATATGTCATTCAAATAAGCTACTTGTTCACTAACAGTTTGTGTCAATTGTAGCAATTCATGATCAAGAATTCCTTTTAAATCCCAACAAACAGAAATAATAACTGCAATTAAAATAGCAAAAAAAAACATAACTAAAAGTCTACATTAACATAAAGGGGTAATATCAAAAAGTAAATAAATTAACAAAACAGAAAACTGGTTTATCGTGCCTCTCTCATCAGGATTGAACCGAGGACGAGAAATGTGCACAGCGACTAAAATCACCAAGCCAAAGACAGGATGTTATATAATAAATATATAAACATCAAATGCTAATTATACTGAATTCTAACAGCCAGTTTTTCTGCTTACAGAGAGATGGATGGAAGGACTTAATATAAATTGATTCTAAAACCTTAGGTTGAAGATCAGAGTGATCCCCACTATATTAGTTCCATAATTTATCATTTTAAATGTCAGTATGATGCTGACTACATAAGTGTTGTAGAGTTACTTTCGGCAGTGGAAACTGTATTTGGACTAAATTCGGTCCTAAATAGGTTCAACATACAAAAACGTTAGGAACTTGTTATAATAAGTATTACGCAGAGTAATCTAGTTGTGGTAGCTGACTACTTTCGTATTCGACTCTCGACCCTCACTGACTCCTACTTATATTAGATGGGAGAGTCTATTATCTATAGACTAGGTGTGTTTCACCATAACAATAAGTGAAATGGGTCAAAGGTTGGAAGTAAAGACATACCAATATTTGGAAAAGCAATTTGGACAATTAGCATAAGTTCATTAACACATCTGGGTCAGCAACTATCAATGTGTCCAGTCCAAGACATGTTCTTGGTAATGAGGGATGGTCACTATTAAATTTTGCAACATTTTAAAATTATTTGTCAAACTTGAACCTTTGCACTCGCGAAAAAACGGAGTGTCAAAATGATGGTTTTTTCATTGACACCACTATTATTTTAACTACCTTCACTCCTTGACAATGTTTATTGTTTTAAAAAGTGATGATTAGAATTGTAATAAGATCTAAACATAGGATGAAAGTGAATTTATACATTATTTTTCTGAAAATCTGCAAGAAAAATATTAAACATTATTAAAGACTCCATTAAATTGTTTTATTGTAAGCAGATGCATCCTAATTCTAAACAAGACAAAATGGCTATTAAAATTATAACCCAACAGTATATAAAAATTATTGATCATAACAAATACTTTAGATTTATCATTTTATTATAAAAAGAAGTTTGAAACATCTAATTCTTAGAAATAATTCATCACCTTGGAAATCAACCCTATGTAAAAATAATGTTGTTTATGAATTTTTGTCCTTTGGGAGATTGTACCCCCAACATTAACAATCAACAAACAACATTAAATTCTTACATTGGCCACATGTCAGCCACACTCACACGCAGGTTGAACTGTCATTTGTCAAAATTTAGTGCAATTCACGAACATTTCAATCACTGTATCACAAAAACCAAAATACATTAAGAAAAGACAAATTTTAGTAGATAACACCAAAATATTATATTTGACACAATGCAAAGAAAGACTCAAAATTCTTGAAGCAATGTAATACAAGAGAAGCAGCCAACATTAAATAAGGTATCTTTCTCTATCGATATCACATATTGAAGTGTGTGTATATAAAAAAAAATTAATGATGTCATTTAGAGTGACTTGAAATTGATTCCGGCAAACATTCCACCACAATTAGCCAAAAACAGTTTTAAAAACAAACACAGTCATTGAAAACAAATGTAACAGCCTTTGAAAGTACCCAGGGAAAAATAGACAAAGAATAAAAATTAACTTTGGTAAATTTACTGATTATATAAAACAACTAATTCTGAAATTTGAAAAAATTGGATAGACAGAACATGTCTATATGTTTGTGTTGCTATTGAAAGAATTCTTTCTGTCTAAATGCACCTCATGCAATATATATATATATATATATATATATATATATATATATATATATATATAGAGTTCTGCATGAGTGACTTATGCATTTGTGCCATTTAATGTTTACACAAATACATGCACACGTGCCTATACATAATTTGATTAAGTTTGAAATAAGATATTGGAATAATATATTCCACTCCCACTTAGTCTGGACAACACTTACATTGGGCTGAGCAATAAAATCATAAAGTTGGAGACATTTTTTTATCCATAAAAACATTAGATAATTATAAGATTGAACTTTTTGGAAATTATTTGGTAATACATATATGTATATTTCCACATATAAGATGACCTTTAAATCCCCAAAATCACCCTTAAAAATTGGGGGTTGTCTTATACTACAGTTCTAAAAAAAAGAAATCTGACTGATGTTTGTTGGTAGGCTAACCTTGGCCTCTGTGTGATAACCAATAACATACATGAAAAGATTTACATTATGAAATAAACTGATAATAAAACCAATTCTACCTTATATATTACTGGTATAATTTTGTAATAAATTGCTTATTTGAAGCAAGGAAATCACCTTGTATCCATGCAAGCTCAGCTGAGAAATTGTAAACATCAAGTTGCATTCACAGCAACCTTTATCTTTCGTTAAAATTTCAATAATCATCATGGTAGTGTTCATTATGGCATGTTCATTTAGGATAACATAATATTCAAAAGAATATTGTAAATGGAATGTACTATTATCATACATTATCATATTGTTATTAGCAATATTTTGTGATTGTCTATGAAGTATAAGTAAATGGCCATTAGTACACCAGGCTGTTTGTAACTGTTTAGATATAGAAAAAGAAGAGGAAGAAAAAGAAGAATCAGTATTTACAAGAGATCACTTGATGAAACATAATCAAAACAATGGTTTCCCTTTCAGGAGACATATGTAGGAAAAACATGATATAGAATCAGTTTTGTTATTTTGTTTATTTTGAATTTCTAAGGATACAATAAGTAATAACATTTCCAATAACATCATCTTTATATAATCAATAAACAGTCATCGTATACTACAGGTATAGGATAAATTCATGAAAATTTGCTACATTTTTTGACCTTGTCTTATCTAAAGGTTGCCTTATACACAGGAATATATGGTATTTAACTTTTTTTTAATTTTGTAGAAATTTTTCAAGTTTGTCATTGAATTGAGATTTACATATGTATCTTTCGATACATAACTGATGAGGCAATTTTTTCCCACAGTAGGGTCCAGTCAAATCCATTACATTCACTTACGTGCTAATACCCTTGGGAAAGGTATGAATCATCCTCTTCTCCCACCAGCTATGGGTAAATAGCAGGACAGACCAGGTTCTATAGCCTTGGATGACAACTGGTCTACCACAGAAAGAAATGGCAACCTAATACGGAAAAAAAATCTGCCTCGTCATGTATCGAAAGATACATGATTGCCTAAGCATGTATCCCAAATGGCAGATAACTGACTGATATGCATGCACAATTTGAATGGGTGTATCACAAGGAGTAATTTGCATTTCTGTCTGGGGCAACAGCCTGGGGCAACAGGATAAGAGCATAAGCCAAAATATGTGTGGCCCTTTGAAGTTATTTTTATGTTGTCACTTTCATATATAATTCTAAGAAATGTCATATTTTAAATGGACAAACAATTTAGATTTGAAATTTGATAATCTTGCATAGGGAAGTAATAGGTACTAAACTAGTAAATATAATGTAAAAACTTATGTTAAGTTGTCACTAAAATTGGTTGAAATTAGTCCTGGATTTGTCTTAAGTTTACCCTAAAAAATGTTATTACTACCATTGTTTGTGGGCAGAAAATCTGTTTTATCCTTCTGAACTGTTGGTACCAATCTGAGTGGGAATGACTGCAAAAGCATATCCTCTCCAAAATTATAGACAAAAACACACAAATGCATGCTAGGATTTCTTCCTGGCCAATAAGATAAGCCACTTCTCAGTCCAATCAGACTTGGTTCTGTTCTTTCTTGTCTTGAAGTCAGAATATTGTAATCGCTTGTTTGTATCTCCTTTTGTGTATTAACACCATTTTTACTTGCCCTTTTCTTTTCTTTCTCTTGTTATTGTTTATTGCAAACTTTATCAATTTTCTTTGTTGGACATCTCAGCCAATTACATTAAACTATAACCAATTACCCAAAACTCTGTTTTCATAACTGGATGTTTCTTTTTTTGTTTTATCTGTTATTTTTTAAAAGTTCCAAATTCCATTTATGTTAATTATGCAATTCTATTTTGTTTTTGATATTATCTCTTATTTGCAGATAGTCAATTGTCTCTGTAAAACAATTCCACTTGTAAAGCACATGTTTGCAAGCCAGCATTGTATCAAGATGGGATGAGTGCAAAAGATATCTAAAGTGTTTGCTATAAAAGCAAATTCTATGTCAGCCTCAACTTGTAAAACATTAGCTTCAGATAAAAATAGGTTTTGGTTGTCAGCTCTGCAACTTGACAGATGTAGATACTAATGAGTCATCACAGACACACTAATATATATATATATATATATATATATATATATATATATTTTAACATATCTAAAGCGCTAATTGATTTATTTTTTAATCCAACATATTTTTATTATCCAAACATTGTTTTTAGTGGATACTCATATTTGAGTAGACTCGCCGTTTATTTTAAACAGTATTTGTTTCATCTATCAGTTTGCACATCTGAGAAAACTTAAATATGGGTATCCACTAAAATAACTTTTGAATATATATATATATATATATATATATATATATATAATTGATTTATTTTTAATCAAAACTAAATGTGCAGGCTGATAGATGTAATACACACTGTCCATATATATATATATATATAGACAGAGAGTATTACCTATACATATATACATACATATATATATATATATATAAAATGTGAATGTCACTGTGTCACACTTTTTCTATTAAAGAGACACAACTCTCTAACTTTCAATAGCTCATGTTACAAAAATTTTGGATTCCCAAGTTTTTATTCCTGCGATTGTTTTTGGTGTTTTTTTACCTGATTTTTTATGACAAATTTTTTTGTATGGTAACAATTTTTATAAGTTGGAAATAAATTTAGGAATAATCAAAATAAAGTGAAAGTTACGCATGAAATAAAAATAATTATTTGTACAAAAAGTAAGGACCTCTGCACATCAAATTGCCTGATTGCTGAAGAATTATTGTTGAATTTTTAAAAGGTAAACTTACATATTAATGCAATACGTAAACACATCGATCAATTTTGAGATCTTCTGTCATTTATTGTTGCCTATCTCATATGGCAGCAGTATGTTTCACAAAAAGAAATCTCCCCCAACAAAAAAACAGATTGCAATCAAAATAGCCAAGGCTGCAGTGAAGAAAGTGAGGTATTATGTATACTATTTACATTGTTTGGACTATCGAAAGGAAATACAACATGATATTTCAGTTTTGACAAAAAAAAACTTTTTGCAGTAAGATTAATGTTAAATTTTATGAAGTCTGATTTTTTTGTAGTAAGAGTAATTGTTTCTAGTAAAGCCAGTGTTACGCCAATCATGAAATAAAGTTGTTGTAAACAAGAAAAATGAATGAAGATTTTTTTTTATAAATAAATTTGTTTTTTATCTAGGGTATGCACCTAAATTAGATATTAAGAATAATTAAAATAGTTCTTAATTTCACTTTTAAGATGTATATATTTCCAGATATGCAAATCTATTTTCTACAAATAAAATTATGTTTCTATCTAGTGAATATACATAAAATTAGATATTAAAAAATAAAGTTTTAATCTCAGTTTTAAAATGTGTACATTTTCAAAGCTGCAAATCATTTTTTAAAACCCAAAGTAAAAATTATTCTTTTTTTAACCACTAATGATCAGTGGGTGTTTGTTTCTGTTCTGCCTATAAAATTCTTCTAAACAAGGAAAATTAATTCATTTTATGTTTACAAATATCTTTACTTTATGGTTTTATCTGGTGAATAATACACTTAAGTAAGATCATATTAAAATGATTAAAATAGTTTATAATTTCAGTTTTAAAATGTGTATCTAAAAAAAAAACAGGTGGTACTTGCAGATTTGGAAATCTACACATTCTAAAAAATGAAATTAAAAGCTTTTAATTATTTTTAATATTTAATTTTAGATGTATTTGCTATTTACTAGATAAAAATATAAATTTATTTAGGGAAAAAATAACTCATTGATTTTCCTTGTTTAAAAGAAATTTCTTTGCAAAACCCCAATAACAGTTGACTAGTGTACCAGAAAAGAATTGCTGATTTTTTTTTTGTTTTTTTGTTTTTTTTTGCTTACTTTATAATCTTTGAAGGAAATTGCTTCCTCGAGTCAGAAAAGAAATGAACATCTGCCTGGTTGTAGTTTAAGTTGTCTTCTAATTGAGTGTACAATTTCAAGAATATTGATAAAGATTGGTCACTTTGATTTTGTAAAACAAAGTAATGTGTAAAATTTAGTCTAAAAAAAATAATTTCACATTTTCACCTGGTCGAAGCAAAATACCGTTTTAACTTTTGTAAAAAAAAATAATTCAATGAATAAAGACATGACATATTTTGAAAGATTATATTATTTTCTTTCCAGCCATATGAATATTTCTAAGATTGGACTAGAAATACACAAGATATTGTGAGTTGAATGGATTAAGTATTATTAACCTCAAACGAAATCAGATATTGACTGGAAATGCTATCATTACACAAGAAAATGAATGGCTTCCTTAGAAAGCAAAAATACTAAATTAAAAACCGTAAAACCAAACCGAAAACCGTGGTATCAAAGAAAACAAAACCGGAAACTGATACTGAAACATAAATTGCCAACTCTAATATATATATATATATATATATATATATATATATATATATATATATATATATATATATATATATATATATATATATATATATATATATACAAACATACATACATGTGTATGTCTGTGTGTATATAAAATCTTTATTCATTTTAATAAATTACAGAGTAAAACCAATTCTGAAATAGATTAGTTCTCGTCCAATTTAAAAAGTGCTCAGTACATAGGTGAGATGTTTATAGCTTTTTTGTAAAATTGTAATTTCAACTATCCTGACAAGTTGATGTAATCTCTACCATGGCCAACTAGTATTATAAGGTTCCACATGACATAAAGAAAGCTGAATTATAACAGGCCGATATAATATAAACAAAAAAAATGTGACTGGCCACTTAGAAAATTCCTAATCTAAAAGGGAGGTAATTTTAAAAAATTACTTCTTGAATGTAAATTAACAATGTACAATTACATAGAATTCATCAGATGTTATTTCAATTCCCTGGACATGTTTTCAACACTAAAATGCATATTTACACCTTTATTTTGCTAATCCATGAATTATAAATGGCTGTGAGTTACCTCACTTTTATGATTTTCAATTGCATATACAGTCCATTTTGTAAATGAACACTATTAGGTAAATTTTCTACTTCAAAGTGCTTTGTATTTAAAGATTAAATTATAAAGTTTGTTGTGATATTTTGTTTTAAAAAAATGGTTAACAAATTTGTTGCATTTGGCTGTTCTAGTGGATATGTTACTAACAGTAAAAAAGAATCAAAATTTTCTTTTCCTCTTGAAAAATCCAACCTTGTAGAAAAATAGATAAAATTTGTTAATCGTATTGATTGGTTTCCTACAAAAAATTAGTTCCCTGTATGAAATATTTTGAAGAGAAATATATTTTGAAAGGAAAACGAAACAAACTGAATTGGATTTACACCCAATACCTAAAATACATTCAGAAAAAAATAAGAAAACCATCTCTTTTGCGGAATACGAGGGAATTCAGAAAGTCTCCAAAACAAAGACTGATTAAACTGATGAATTACATGATTTTATTTCAGCTGATACGATAAAGGATTTTATTCAATTGGAAGAAGCAAAGTGTTGTCCTAACAGTTTTGAATTTTTAAAAAAAGGAAGATTATATTCTAACTTATAGAATAGTCTTTGACCCTGAAACACATTTTCCATCTATAAAAGAATGTATTTGCATTGACCAAAACCTTCATGCCCACCTCCAGTGTGATGGAACCCCTATGCTGTTACCACAGTGGTTTATACATTTTTTTTTTTTTTTTTTTTTTAAACGTATCACCCAAAGCAAGGCTGGAGGCCACTATCACGCATGGGGTTATAGAAGGGTTGGAGGAAGGGCAGATAGGAGTGCTAAAGGAGAGGATGTGGAGAAAGAGAAAGACAGTGGGTCGATCAAGGCAAGGGGGTTACAGAAGATTTGGAGCGAGAGCAGATAGGAATGAAAAATGAAAGGATGTGGAGAAGGGAAATGGATAGATCAAGGCAACTGGAGATGTCGATTGACGCTACACTTAAACCGTTGGAGATTGTATTTGTCAGGGAAACAGTAATAGGGAAGGGAGTTCCATAGGCGAGATGTGGACATAATGCTAAATTCACAAGATTTCGCAAGTTAGAAAATTTTCCAAACTACATACAAAACATGGTGGAAGAACAACCATACTAAGTTCTAAAAGAATTACAAAAAAGACACCATTACCAAATGTGGTCGTCCATCATTTTCTGAAAAACTAATACGTTATGCTTTACTACTTCACTATATGTCTCAAAAAGTCTACAAATTACTTTTGGAAAAAGTTCTATCATCTTTTATCATCTTTTTCTTTATTAGAGAAAATTCAATAAAATTAATTAAATGTTTTCAATGCAGAATGTGTTCCCTGGTCATGGTAGGCAATGCTACAGAGAAAGCACTACTTTGACTTGCTTTCTTGAGGAGGTCTTATGGTTCCATCTAGCCAAAAGGCAGAGCTCATTTTTGCTTGTGTTGCTATACTTGATTATGCAGATAAATCTATTGTAAAACATAATGAATCCACTCCAAGAGATTCTGCTGAGAGAATTTTGGTAACTTATTTTCCAAAATATGTTTTTACTTGTGAGCAACACACTAAAAAAGGAATTTTGACTTTGCAGCAAAAATTAGTGTGAATATATTTTACAACAACAAATGAAAGTTTTTATTGGATGAAGTTCAAAAAATAATATAGAATGTTTTAAAAAGGCAAAGGTCAAAAGAAAATTGATTTATGCAGTAACCATTGGTAATTTTTTTTTACCTTTATTTGTCATGTATTATTGCTTAATTCTTTAATAACTTTTTTGTTTGTTTACAACCTTTTATTATTACTTTTTGGTTTAAAAAGAGAAAAAAAAAAACCCGTTTGTGTATTTCTGGACGGTTTTAATCTGTTTTAGATAAATAAAACAGACATAAATTGGCTATAAACCAAATACGCCCGTTAGAAATTAGCCTGAAATGTGACATGTGGAGCTGTATATATTAGTAGGCCATGTCTCTATAAAATTCAGGGTAGGAGCAAGTGAATATGTAATTTTTATTTATCACTATACATATGTGTATGTATAGAAAGAGAATTATATTCTTGTCTATATGTTAATAGAATATATATACATTTTTTATATATTTATTTGCATTTTGGGATTTGTGTTTTAGAATATGTGCATTCTTTGGAGAATGCTTTAAAGGATTTGAAGAAAGAAAACAGGACTCTCAAACTAAACCTGCCTAATCCAGACAAAGAAGTGTCACCTGAGATCAAAATGCCTGGAGAGTTGAACCTGGATCAAATTGCAAATATCTCAGACAACACAGTCATTCGAACACATATTCAATCACTTAATCAAGCTTTAGGTAAGTATGGATTAAATTGATTGTGAAAAGTTTATACAAACTGTTTCAACTCTGTCGATCTTTTTCTCCCATATATTGTGAAGGCACATCTTTTGGTTGATTCTCCATCTTGTAATCAGCTTAAATCTGAGTATAGTCACTTATTATTAGATAGAGTAAGTTCTTTTTCCACTAAACTATAGACTGATACATTTGTGGTTATTACTATTGTTGTAGGTTGTTCTGTGATGTGTTGGCCTTGTTTGAATGTACTTCTTTTTATATATATATATATATACAGTTGTCAACAGAATTATTCACCCCCACTGAATATTTGTATATTTTCTAAGGAAATGCGAATATTTGCAAGTACTTACTGAATTGAACATAAATAGCTGATTCTGTATTTAGTTTTGATTAATTCATGAAATTTTTAGAAGTTTCATATTTATAGATTTTTCTAAAAATTAGTGCAGTCCAAAAGTATCACCCCCCCCCCACTTATGGAAATAATGTTGCTCTATGGCAATTGTAAGGTTTTTTTTTTCTTAATTTTACATTTAATACAAACAGCCTTTGAAAATGAAATAGTATTGACCTGATTCTATAATTTTCTAAAATGTAATGAAGACAATATGTGAATGCCATATACTGTGATAATTCATTTGTTCTGCAACCAGGACAAGGATGGCTGAACTTGGCAAGAAGCTCTAAATAAGATAGTTGATATACAACACTTTCTAAATGTTTAAATGTTCCTGGAGCTACAATTCATAGCATTATCAAGAAGTACGAGACTTATTGTATTGAGAATAAATTAAGGACTGACAGAAAACAATTAATTTCTGAGAGAATGGAAAAGAAAGGTGTAGAGATATCTCAAAGAATCCTCACTTAACAACAAGGGACTCAAAGAATCCTCACTTAACAACAAGGGACTCAAAGAACCCTCACTTAACAACAAGGTATTCAAAGAATCCTCACTTAACAACAAGGGACTCAAAGAATCCTCACTTAACAACAAGGGACTCAAAGAATCCTCACTTAACAACAAGGGACTCAAAGAACCCTCACTTAACAACAAGGGACTCAAAGAATCCTCACTTAACAACAAGGGACTCAAAGAATCCTCACTTAACAACAAGGGACTCAAAGAATCCTCACTTAACAACAAGGAACTCAAAGAATCCTCATTTAACAACAAGGGACTCAAAGAATCCTCACTTAACAACAAGGGACTCAAAGAATCCTCACTTAACAACAAGGGACTCAAAGAATCCTCACTTAACAACAAGGGACTCAAAGAATCCTCACTTAACAACAAGGGACTCAAAGAATCCTCACTTAACAACAAGGGACTCAAAGAATCCTCACTTAACAACAAGGGACTCAAAGAATCCTCACTTAACAACAAGGGACTTTGTCAATGATGTAAAGACATCAGGGTTGAATGTATCAATGAAGATAGTCACTAGATGCTTTCATCGAGCAGGACTTCAAGCTTGTTGCCCAAGGAAAACTTCCTTGCTTAAAGCTAAACATCTAAAATGCAGATTAGCTTGTCCTAGAAGTCATCTAGAATATGGGAATCAATATTGGAACTGTTTTATGGTCAGATGAAACCAAACTGGAATTATTTGGTCACATGAACTGCCGTTATGTATCAAGGAAAGTGAGTGAAGCTCACAAAACAAAAAATACTCTCTCTACAATTAAGCATGGTGGTGGGAGCATTCTACTCTGGGGATGTTTTGCTGCTTCTGGACAAGGAGAACTAGTACCAGGGTATCATGGATAAAGAGCAGTATTTGGCTATTCTTAAAAATAATATAAAACAAAGTACATGAATGCTGTTTTTGTGGCGTAACTGGACATTTCGATATGACAATGATCCAAAACACACGGCACAAATTGTTATGAAATGCTTAGGTGACAGCAAAATTAAGATATTAGTGTACCCTGCACAAAGTCCTGACATAAACCTTCATTGAAAATTTAGGGGCATATTTGAAGAAAAAATTAAGAGAAAGAAGTCCTTTGAATTTGGAAGAACTAGAAGTTATTGCCAAGGAAGAATGGAGCAAAATGCTTATCAGTATGTGTAATGATCTTGTAAGGAACTATCAAAAATGATTAAAGGCAATAATCAAGAATAATGGTTGCACAATTGATTATTGGAGCAAAAGGCCTATCAGTATGTGTAATGATCTTGTAAGGAACTATCAAAAATGATTAAAGGCAATAATCAAGAATAATGGTTGCACAATTGATTATTGGAGCAAAATGCCTATCAGTATGTGTAATGATCTTGTAAGGAACTATCAAAAGTGATTAAAGGCAATAATCAAGAATAATGGTTGCACAATTGATTATTGAGGCAAAAGGCCTATCAGTATGTGTAATGATCTTGTAAGGAACTATCAAAAATGATTAAAGGCAATAATCAAGAATAATGGTTGCACAATTGATTATTGAGGCAAAAGGCCTATCAGTATGTGTAATGATCTTGTAAGGAACTATCAAAAGTGATTAAAGCCAATAATCAAGAATAATGGTTGCACAATTGATTATTGGAGCAAAATGCCTATCAGTATGTGTAATGATCTTGTAAGGAACTATCAAAAATGATTAAAGGCAATAATCAAGAATAATGGTTGCACAATTGATTATTGAGGCAAAAGGCCTATCAGTATGTGTAATGATCTTGTAAGGAACTATCAAAAATGATTAAAGGCAATAATCAAGAATAATGGTTGCACAATTGATTATTGGAGCAAAATGCCTATCAGTATGTGTAATGATCTTGTAAGGAACTATCAAAAATGATTAAAGGCAATAATCAAGAATAATGGTTGCACAATTGATTATTGGAGCAAAATGCCTATCAGTATGTGTAATGATCTTCTAAGGAACTATCAAAAATGATTAAAGGCAATAATCAAGAATAATGGTTGCACAATTGATTATTGGAGCAAAATGCCTATCAGTATGTGTAATGATCTTCTAAGGAACTATCAAAAATGATTAAAGGCAATAATCAAGAATAATGGTTGCACAATTGATTATTGGAGCAAAATGCCTATCAGTATGTGTAATGATCTTGTAAGGAACTATCAAAAATGATTAAAGGCAATAATCAAGAATAATGGTTGCACAATTGATTATTGAGGCAAAAGGTCTATCGGTACGTGTAATGATCTTGTAAGGAACTATCAAAAATGATTAAAAGCAATAATCAAGAATAATGGTTGCGCAATTGATTATTGAGGCAAAAGGTCTATCGGTACGTGTAATGATCTTGTAAGGAACTATCAAAAATGATTAAAAGCAATAATCAAGAATAATGGTTGCGCAATTGATTATTGAGGCAAAAGGCCCAATAATTTTGTCCTACATTAAATGTTGTTTTTGGTGCTTTTTGCATTATTGTTTGACTTTAAAATAAGAATTTTATTGTAGGCATTACTGAACATCGTTTCAAATCTATTATTTCATCATTTGTGAATAAAAGCACATGAAGTTTCCATGAAAATTTGAGGTGTTACAGCTTTATTTGTAACTATGGAAGGCAGCTGTGAATAATTCTGTCCACAACTGTATGTAATTTTGTTTGGGGGTTAAAAAGACATCATCAGCCCCACAACAGAAATCATATTCAAGATACCACACAATAAGTGTAAACAAAAACAATAAAAGGCTTTTTGTATACATTTCAGAGAAAATATTGTGTATTTTAAAGAACATATAGGTATACACAGATAAAAAGGTTGTACTTATCTGGTAGTCACCACGTGGCCTGTCAGGGAGCTGTCCATCAATATCTTCATTTCACTGTTGAAGATGAAGAGAGAGAAAATTTTATTTCTGTTTCAATTGGCAGCAAAACACCTGTTCTGGTGCATAATGGGAGTTTTCATATTTAACTAATTTTTTTATAATCTCAATTTTTATTTCTTTATTGTTAATTATCATTCTTATCTATATTTTAAAGTAATTTTATTACTTAACTTTTAATTATTTTATTATTAATTATTTATTATTTTGGTTTCATATTCCTACATAGTTTAGTTCTAACAGTTAGCGGTTACTTAGTCATTTATTTGTTGCTAGCACTACACTATTATTTTATTACTATTTTCACACCATCTAATTATTGTTGCTTTTTGTCACAACACCTGACATCAATACATTACTATTATTATTATCAGCAGCAGCAGTAGCATATTATTAACACAGATTTTATTTTCATCCCAGAGATATTGCATTAGGGACGTTCTTCATCAAGTTGTATAACCTAAGACAGAGAGCATCTGCAGAATACTTGCAGTGCCAAACAATGTAGAATTCTAAAGCAATGAGGTTTATTAAGCTTTATTCTGATTTTGTAAATGTAAGACTTCAAATTTGTTGGTATAAATCCCAATACACCAACGATAACTGGGACAATAGTGGCCTGAACATCCCATACTCTGGCAACTTCAGTCTGAAAGTCAGTGGGATATTATTATCCATTACCTGAAGCAGTCTTGCTGTAATTTAATGATCATGTGGGTCATAATAAATGATCATGGGCTTTGTCATTTCTTCAATTCTTTACTTGTTGCTACTATATTACAATTTGTTTCACTAATTCCCTTTTGCAATGTGTAAATCATCAGTTACCTCCCCTTAAGATCCAGGAGGTATAAAATGCACCCTGTAAAATCCGTCAGTAGACGAATAGTCAGCGTAAAGTGCAATAAAGCTTTGGTATAAGTTTAGTCACTGGTTCTGTATTTACTACACAATGATAGAACATATACTCCTCCCAGATAAACAAACTAACTACCAATCTGAATTCACTGAACACTGAAAGAGACTACCGTCATTGGGAAAAACTTTTGAAAACTTCTTGGAGGAATTAAGTATTTCTCAGATGCAGTCACATATGGTGTATTCCAAGGATTTTTGGACAAACTGTATATCAGAAAGGAAAATGAAATGGTTGCTTGTTATCTACTCGCTAAGAAAAAACAAAAAAATGAGTGTCTCAGTGACCTGTGCATTCTCGTTGGCTTAATTTAGTTGCTTATCGAAAACTACTATAAAAATCAAGGCCAATGGACTCCCTCTAGTTGTACTGGTTGATGCAGGTAGCACAGAAAATTTTATTTATGTAGGTATCACAAATTCAAACTGGTGGAAAAATTTCTCATGCTCTAGCAATGGCTAACATAGCATCATCATCTCAAGTACCTGCATACTGTTGAGTTGACTTGAAAATAAAAGAGGGCCCCATACAATAAAATAAAATAATGAAGAACCTTTGCTGTAATGTAATACTGGGACACAATTTTCTTCAATCACATTCTCATATCAATATGCTATTTGGTGGGCTCAAATCATTATTAAAATTGTGTGGAATAATGATAGTTAAGATCACTTACGCGGCTGCCTTTGCAAATTTAACACCTGACTGCAAACCAGTAGCCATAAAATCAAGATGGTATACAGATGAAGACAAACATTTCATAATGCCGAGATTAAAAGAATGCTTAGAGAAAGGATAATAGAAGTAAGCATGGTTCTATTATCTACATCTTCTATTATCTACATCTTCTATTATCTCTACATCTTCTATTATCTCTGCATCTTCTATTATCTACATCTATTATCTCTACATCTTCTATTATCTACATCTTCTATTATCTCTACATCTTCTATTATCTACATCTTCTATTATCTCTACATCTTCTATTATCTCTACATCTTCTATTATCTCTACATCTTCTATTATCTACATCTTCTATTATCTCTACATCTTCTATTATCTACATCTTCTATTATCTCTACATCTTCTATTATCCACATCTTCTATTATCTCTACATCTTCTATTATCTCTACATGGAGAGCACAAGTCTTTGTAACGTCTTCAGAAAAACACAAAAAAAAATGGTTATTAAGTATTCGCAGACCATAATAAATTCACTCTGCTGAATGCATATCCATTACTGTGTATTGACGATATGATTGGAGAGATTGCTAAATATGGCGTATATAGTACACTAGATTTTACACCAGGTCACAATAACACCAAGTGACAAAGCCTATACTGCATTCGAGGTGGGAGGTCAACTGTACCAATTTTGCAGAATTCTCTTTGATGTAATGAACGGCATGGCCAGCTTTCAAAGAATAATAAATTAAATAATCTTAAAAGAAAAATTAAACGTACCTTCACCTATATAGATAATATAACTATATGTGGCCATGACCAGCTTGGCCATGATAGGAATCTTAAGCAGTCTGGTAGCAGTAGAATATTATAAGTTAACACTAAATTACGATAAATGTTCCTTTAGGCAAAATGCTATTAAAATACTGGATATGTTGTTAGTAAAGGTAACATGAAGCCAGATCCAGAATGACTAAGACTACTTATTAATTTTTTGATCCCAATTAATTCACCCTTTCTTTAACAGAGATTTCCAAATTCCTTGCCTCTTCACACCATCAGAGCATTCAAAGACCTAAAAAAGAAGCTGCTATCACAATGATCAACCCTTCTGTGCCCCTGGTAGTTGAGACTGATTTGTCGGACTGTGCCATAGCTGCCTTGTAGCATTCTTTTCAAGAAATTTCTCATGGTCTGAGCAGCAACACTTGACTGTTGAAAAAGAGGTGTTCACTATAGATATACAAAGGCATGAACTAAATAAAAGCTTCAGTTCAAAATTCCAATATTTATCACCTGAAGAAGGCCAGAGCTTACAATGGCTGAATGTAGTGAATATGGCAATAAAGATGATGACAACAGTCTGAACCATGTAAAGAGACTGGGTCCTATAGCCTTAATTGGCAATTAGCAGAAGGAAATGGGAAAATCTTTCATGAATTGATAAAGACATGATCATCCAAATATGTATCACGTATGGCACTTAACTGACTGACTGAGGATCACTTTGCCTTAATACATTTTGGAAAAAGAAATAAGGAATTTCCTTCTTGTTCCTTAACTGATTACCAGACATCTTGACATAATGTATCTTGTTACTGTCATACCATAATTATCTTACTTGGCTAGGTAGTAGCAGAAACAAATTGTTACCTCAATAGTCAACCGAGACAAATAAAACTATGATTGCTTAACCTTTATGTGTGTTTGGAATTTGTGCTTTAATAATTTCTTTCAAACCAAACATATAGGCCACTTATTAAACTCTACTAAATCTAATGTGAATACATTATGCACCAGCTAGACATCTTCCATCATAGGGATATTAGGAAAACCTAACACACTGTTTTATGGTTGATAGCAATTCTTGTTTTATTCAAGCATAGACACAAAAAGAGATCAAACAAAGGACAAGGCTACCTTATTTTTTTTTTTTTCTTTTTACTAATGTTCACCCAATACAAGGCCCAAGAACCACTCAAGGTAGAGGGTTACTGTGTGGTGTTGTAAGAGTGTAAGAAAGGGCAAGAAGTGAAGTCTATGAGGCTATGTATGATAATAGTTAACTCTAGACTTGAAGAAGTCAAGTTTATTGTGATTGGGAAAAAATAAGTGAATGAACAAAAACCTAATCCTAAACAGTAAACAAGACCAGTAAAGAATGTGAACTAGATGATAGGCAAACCTATCTACTCTTACTGGGAGAGAAGAAAAAATAGATAATTGGTGAATAAAATTTCAGAGTTCAGGCAGAAATATTAGAAGTATAGAATTGAAGTAGACTTTAGAAGGAACTGGAAACCTAATCTTAAATAGAAAACAATGGATAAACCTGTACTCCTGGGCACTTCTGAGAAACAGAGGAGTAGGGTGAGGGATTGAATACTGTGTGTGTTGCGAGTGGGGGGCAACCACAGCCAACTGAAAGTAGAGGATTGTGGATAAGAATAGTGAATCTAGACAAGAATTGTGGGGAGGGGCTTTTATAGTTGTCATATTGACTTTGGGTAGTCAACCAAAAGAAGGAATGTGAAAGAAGAAATCAGAGTGTGAAAGGATAGAAAACGGCATAGCAGATGTAGACAAAGGCAGATGATGGAAATTTGTTACATTCCAATTGAGACCAAAGTTGAGAGAAACCTTGGCGCTTCTATGCTTTACTCTTCTGCTCCCAAACTACAACATGGAAATAAAATGAAAAAGAAACTAAAAGCAAATGATCATTGGTTACTTTACATAAGACTCCCAGAGCAAATCCGCATCAGTATTTGGTGACATGTCCTTAGTTGATTCCCAACATGTTACTAAATATAGCAGACAAGTCTTTATTGATTCATTTTATTAATTCCTTTATTTTCTCAGGTGATTTAAAGAAAGAGAAAACAGAATTATTGGCACATGCCAGGAAGCAGCAAGTTCGGATTACTTTCTTGGAAGAACGTTTAAAAGCTTCTACAGAACAGGTAAACAAGTACATTATCATTACTCATTACTTAATGTGTGTGTGTGTGTGTGTGTGTGTGTGTGTGTGTGTGTGTATATATATATATATATATATATATATATATATATATATATATATATTCCACCCCAAGCAAGGTGGTAAAGTCACTAAGACACAAGGAGTTACTGGGGACGAAAGAATTAGGAACAGAAACATTACTATTGAGTGGAAGAGAAAAGAGTGATAGTATATAGTGATTGACATTGCATTTAAATTTTTGCAGATTAAAATTGGCTGGAAAGCATGGTGCCAGAAGGGAGTTCCACAAGTGAGAAGTGTGAGAAAAGAAACTGTTAGCATAGAACTTACAGCTACATCTAGCCTGTTCAACTGTAAATTGATGAGATCTCACCACCAGTCTTGTACTGTGCTTAAATTCAAAAAGTCTAGGTAGAGTAGCAAACAGCCATCTTAACAGCATTATGGGCCCCTGGGTAAACCAGTGTGCCAGGGCCCCTACAATAACCACTCGCATGAATAAAAAGTAAATAGTTGATAATATTAAACATATATTTATTTTATTGGCACTTCCACAAAACTGGTGTTAAAACATTAAAAACATGCTGTACAGCAGCAACTAATCAACATGATAAAAAATTGAACTGTACACAAGGCTTGAAAAACACGATAATACTCAGTAAGCCACACAGATTAGATGTCACAGTATGAAATTACAATGAACTTATTATAATAAGCATTTGCAGCATTTCTTTTCAGAGAATTGCTTTATTATTGGTTTGAAGTCAAGGGTCTTCGGAAATAGGATGCCATTTTCTATGCACATCAGAGAAAGCCAGTTCAAATGATGCTGCCCCATTTTGCTACAAAGCAGATTTTTTTATAAGTTTCAGTTTTGAAAAAGAATGTTCTGTACAGTTGATCACCATAATACACATGAGCACTGAGTGCAAGTTCAACATTTGGGAATACAGATTTCAAATTGTTCAAAATTATTTTTCTGTACAGTACAGGGAGAGTCTAACAATTTTCATCAAGAGTCATGTAGCTCTTGAGATGCTCACATTCCTTTAAAAGGTCATCATAATTTAAGTCTTTGTGATACATATTAGCCAGTTATTCACACTTTTTCCTCAGTGTATCAGAAGCAATGGTTTTCAATTCACTGAAGAAAGAAAACAGATTTCCAATCTATGAAAAAACGTCTGCACATTTTGTCAATTCAAAAATTAGAGTGTCGAAAATAGGGAGGAAAGTTTCCACTTTGAAGTTTTCTGTTTTACTGAGAAGTACCTTTTCTGTTCATCCATCATATTTATTAAGACACACACTTCATTTTCGTTCCCGTTTTCTTCCTTCACTGTAATCTGTATCTGGATATTTACTCCTGGCTTTGATTTCATATTTACTAAATTTGTCTCTAGTTTCCTGAAGATAGGTTTTCATAGGCTCAAGAAGATTCATAGCAACAAGGATGCTCACATCCCATGATTGCAGGACTTTGCTTGTTTTGTTCATTCTTTCTAGCATGTCATGAATTGTAAGAAAGATTGTTTCCAGGTCTTCTATTTTTTTGCTCAATACTTCTGCCTTCACCTTGTATTCACTGGCTGTCCATTTTCAGCTGATAGAGAATACAGTGTATGTTTTATTTTCTCAAAACCTCCATACAGAGTATGAACAGCATCAAAATGTGCTGACCATCATGTGTCAGACAGATGCTTGACCACAAAATCTTTTCCTAGAGATAATGTCAATACATTTTAGCGATGAGTAGAAAAACAAAAATGAATACAGATGCTGAACAAAATCAAGGAATTTTACATCTGTAGACAAGACTCGGTGATGCATTTGCAAGTGTCCTACCGATCATTGTATCTTACTGCCACATTTGTATCCTACATTATCTAACCTAAGGGGAAAAACAAAAATGGAAGGACAGATGCCATTTATTGTGGGATTATAAAATTTAAAATAAAAAATATTATAAAATAAGAAATTTGACTAAAAAATCATAAAACAAGATATTTGAATTCTTTAAATAAAAACATTTTGAATGTCTTTTAACATATCAATAAAAAAAATGAGGACAATGCCTTTATAATGTAGGATACAAATGTGGTGGTAGGATACACACTAAAGCAGATACTAATCAGTAGGATACATGTTAAAGTGACACCCAACACTGCTGCTTTTACTTAATTTACAAGTACTCTGTTGGGGGATTCGTTGAGGTTAACATGCTTGTGCATTTTGTGTGTATTTTTTAGGTGAAGGTGCATGTTCAATAGATAAACAAAGATAAGAAGAAGCATACAAAACAAAACTATGGATGTTTATTCCTTTCATGTTGATTGTATTGAAACAAAGTTAAATGTCTCTTGAGTTAGTCCATTTTCCTTTTTGATTCAGAAATTATTTATGGAAAGTAAGGATAAGAATGGGTAAAGATGGTCAAGCTCAAGTCAGCATCATGCTGAGTTGGGATTTCTGAATCTCTACTTCATGAGTAGGGCTGCTGTAAACACGTTTGAACGATCTTTTTGGAAAATAGAAAGAGAGCTAATCCAAACAATTACATGAAAGTATTTATATATTACAAGGAGTTATATATATAATAAATGATATGAAATAATAAAACAAAGTATATAAGATGGAATACATGAAAACCTGTTGGATGTTCAAAATGTTTGTTTTTTGTTGACACTTTTCTTCTTTTATATTAGCATTATTAAAACATAAGTGAAAAAAACCTAAGAAAAAATCATTGACACATAGTGGTAACTATAGTAAATTTAAAGCCAAAGTACTTCATTCGTGGGTGACTTTCGCAATTAATTTTGATTATTCCCAAATTTATTTCCAAATTGTTATCCTACAAAAAAATTTGTTGTAAAAACCACGTAAGAAAATTGTGGTAAACACTCACAGTAATGAAAACTTGAGAATCCCAAATTTTAGGATTGCAGGTTTAAATCCAGCCTGGAATGTTTTTAATTTGCTCAGTGTCGTCCCGATTCCAAAATGGTATGATATGTTGTGCTACAGCCTCTATGAGTAAAGTTGAAAAAGCGTGACACACTGACATTCACATTTATTATTATTATTATTATTATTATTATTATTATTATTATTATATATATATATATTTAAAGCCAAAGTACTTCATTCAATTCAATTTAAGTTGTAATTCAGTAAAACATTAGATTTACTCCTAAATGTTTAAGATTACTTGTAGTTAAAAAATTAAAAATTTACATAAAAAAGGTACTTATGTTATATTGGTCAAGTAATTTTTACAAATATGACCTCCATAGAAAAAATTGCACATGTGACCCAAAGCCCTTTCTGGTTTCTTTATAACTTTCATCATGGGAAAATGCATTTATATGTTTTTTTTTCTTTATTATTATTTTCTTTATTGGTTTATTTCATTTTCAAACAAATTCCTAAATTAACAGTACTCTTTTGAGTGATTCTTAATCCAATATTATTTCTTTTGGAAGATTCCTGAGCGGTACTCATCTATGGCATAACTTCTTTTGTCAATTTCAGCCTCAAAAGAAGCAAATTGCTTTAGACCAACTGAAGTATGAGTTGAATGTGAACATGCAAAGATCTCAGGCTGAGATAAACAGCCTGAAGAAACAGATTGCAGAACTTGAATTACAATTAACAGAAGCCAGAGGTGCAGCAGATGAATATCATCGGGCTAACCTAGAAAACAATATTGAAATAACAACTTTAAGAAATGAGGTAAAGTTATATTTACACTTGGAAAGTAAAGTCGGCCATTTCTTTTATTCGCTTAAGTATAAATGTTTGTTTACAGATTAAGAAAAGTATTAAAAGTAATAGATTTTTACATGTAACTCTTTATTATTTTTCCCACTTATTTATACAGGGTGTCCTATATATATATATATATATATATATATATATATATATATATATATATATATTAATACATGTCTCATTAAATAATATAGATAAGCGTTGTCTATATATTTTATGCAAGTTTTTTTCATACTTGCATAAAATATATAGACAACGCTTATCTATATTATTTAATGAGACATGTATTAATGAAAAAATGCTGCCTAAATACACACAATATATATATATATATATATATATATATGTGAAGAAATATAGTCTTAAAGTGTGCTATATTTATGGGATAAAGTGCTCAATATTAGAGATAGAGCGTGTGTAAAGAGTTGCCTGATGATTGCACTAGCATGAAACAGACTGCCGCCTCTAAGTGTTGACTTCTATGTTCACTTTATATATATATATATATATATATATATATATATATATATATATATATATATATATATATATCCAAGTATAGGATTGGTATATACAGAATAAATTCCAAAAACCAACAATTATTATTCTTAAAAGAGTGCTCAATACAGAGTAGAGCAGATATAATTATTTATTTAAATATTATAACATAAATATGTTATAAAATCACTACATTTTTGCCGTGATTTTATAACATATTTATGTTATAATATTTTTGTAGTGATTTTATAACATGTTTATGTTATAATATTTTTGTAGTGATTTTATAACATATTTATGTTATAATATTTAAATAAATAATTATATATATATATATATATATATATATATATATATATACAGGTTGTCCAAAAATTGACATCATTTTCAGTCTAATAACATAGCCAATTCTTGCTCAAATGATCTCAAATTGTAACAAAAAGTGTAAAAACTAATTTGACTGTACAAACTTATCTCAATGAGAATCCTACCGGGAAGATGCATCGGGCATGCCAGCGATCATGACAATGTGCTGTTGAAATGACCATTATATTCACCTGACTTGACAGCTTGTGATATTTTTCTATGCATCTATGTGAAAGGACAAGTCTATATCCCCTTCCTACAAGCCTTGAGGAACTTAAGCAAAGAATCACTGAGGCACTGGAAAATGTTACAGAAGACATGCTACAGCGTGTTTGGCAGGAGCTGGACTATTGACTTGATGTGTGACATGTCACAGGTTGTGTGCCTATTGAACATTTGTGAAGCTTTGTGAAATTAGTTATGAAATTTATATCCTTTTGAATATCTTGTTCAGTTTTGATAAATAAATCTTTTATTGTTCAACATGAAGCCTATTTAATTTTGTTTGCATGGGACATGTAGTTACTCACATATTCACATTTTAAATGATGTCAGTTTTTAGGAGCACCCTGTATTAATATGTTGTAATTCTAGAGAGATCAATTTATTACTTAATAACAATAAAAGGCTGATCCCCTATTTTATGTTCAGTAGAATATTCTCTTAATATGAGGTTGTTCAGAAAATAATGTCCAATTTCAAAATAAATCTTTTAATTGCTTTCCAATATATTATTATAATAGTTGCCCCATAATACATTACTCATTCTGTGGTGAACTTCCCCATAGAAGCAAGCAAGCCAGAGTGGCTTGTATCTGGTGTATAGGAAAATAAGGGTCTTACCTTAACATGAGGCACGTGACATCAGCAAGTTTTCTCCGTGAAAATGGCATTACCCTCCCGTCCAGCCATTTTAGTAGTACGTGCAGTAATGAGGGTTTTTGTACAGTTTGGCGTGCTTCCACCAATAGCAAGTCATGTGCTGATTGGTCAAACTGGAGGAGGCAATTTGCCTGTGTAACTGAGAATAGAAGCAAAGAATGCTGATTGGTTGGCCAACTGCAGTGTTGGCCTGATAAAAGAGGGCTGGAGTGGTGAAAACGGGAGGAAGTGATGGCTTTACGTAGTGACGTGTTCAGAAAGCAAGGATGGTGAATTGTACCAGCGGTATTTTGATTTGTACAAGTGACATTGCAGCAATACAGGCTCATTTGATTTACACATTCCTAATGATTTGTTCATTTTATATCAATCCCTTTCAAAATTTAACTTGAATCGATCATCTTGAGTATAAAGGAAGAAGAGATACATTTACTTGTTCAAGCTTGGTCATAATGCTTCTCAAAGTGCTGCCAACATTAAAAGAACATGTGGTGAAGATTCACTTGTGATCGGACAGTATGGCACTGGTTTCCACAGTGGTAATATGAGCCTTAAGAAGTTCCACAGTGGGGATACAAGTCTTGAGTTCTGCAGTAGGGATATGAGTGTTGAAGATCAAAGTGGTAGAGGTTGTCTATCTGCAATTGACAATCGACATTTGAAAGTACTTGCCGAACAAATACATGTCAAAGTGTCAGAGAAGTATTTCAGATAATGGGTGTCAGTATTTAAAAAATATCAGACAATCTCAAGAAAATTGGCAACGTAAAGAAACTGGATAAATGGGATCAACATGAACTCAGTAAAAGTCAAAAAGTTTGATGTTTTGATACTGCATCTATGAAATTTGAATGACCCATTTTTTGACTGAATAGTGACTTGTGATGAGAAATCCTTTATGACAATTGTAAATGTTCAGCTCAATGATCTTTTAAAGAAGATATGTGTAGAAAGTGTCATAAAAAGATTTGCAAATCTTTTTATGGCACTTTCTACACATATCTTCTTTACAAGATCATTTTCTATTGAAAAAATAGGCAAAGAATTTAATATGTACTGAGTTATGGACAACAAGTATGTTTTTATAAGCTTTAGTCTTGGAAGATCCCAAACACATGACATGGCAGCATGATGATGCCCTTGGCCTTGATAGCACCCTTGGCCTTAATGGTGCCCTGGGTGACTGCCTGAGATGCTAGTACCTTGAGCTAGCCCTGACTCTAGGAGAAGGATTACTTTAAATTCCACTGATAATGTTCTTTTTCCCAATTTGTAATATGCAGTTATCAATGACATAAACATATTTTCAAACTTGATATTTGTAAATAAAAACAAAATACAAATAACTCTTTAAAAAATCAGAGATCGAATTGACACTGTATTTATATTACAAAAAAAATAACTCCCTACTTCTCAAATGATGAAAAATCAATATTTTTCCATTCTGGTAAATGCTGTGGCTTGAGGAAGGTTTGATGAATGTTTATCTACAAAAATTGTCAAAAAAATTCTTCCTTGTTTTTTTTTTTTTATGATCAGACCAGTTAATTTACGTAATGCCCCAAAAGAAATGTCCATCAGTACCCGGAAGAGCAATAACAGTGGACTTGAAAAGTCTCATTTCCTGAAATGTTATTTTAATAAAAAGATTTTATAAATTTCAACCGATATTAGCGTAACTGCTTGGTCAATTAATGGAAGATGTTTCCTACACAGAAATGACTAATTTCAACATTACCATTTTAACAAATTTGACCTCTTCTATATTTTATTATTCTTCTCCTTCTTTATGTTCTATGTCTGTTCAGGGTGTAGGCGATCATGGCTCGCCACAACTTCCTGTTTATTGTACCTCGTAATAAATTTTGTCTTTTTATTATTTCTCCAAAACCTTATTCCGCCATCTATTTACTCATTAAGTATGCTATGCATTGTTTTCCTCTATCCCTGTTGCCTTCATTCTGCCTTCATTCTGCCTTCATTCTGCCTTCATTCTGCCTTCATTCTGCCCTGTGAATATCAGATTTTTCAAGCTCTCCTTCCTCATTATTTCAACTGTCTCTTCCTGATGTTAAGTATAAGTTTCCTTTTTGTTTCCATTTTCTCTAAAACTTCATCATTGCTCACATGTTCAGTCCATGGTATCCTCAGTATCCTTCTGTAGAACCACATTTCTGTTGCTTCAAGTCTCTTCTTCATCTTTGAGGAGATTGTCCAGCACTCATTGTCATACAGGAAAACAGATATCATGAAAGTTTAGTACACTTTTCCTTAAAATATTTTACTATTACTATCTGTCCGGAAAGTATCCAGCTAATTTGAATATCTCAATAATCAATAATGTGATTTTGATGTAATTTGGCAACCATTCAGAGGCAACTTCACTGTGCATGTGTAGACAGAACATGGTTGCCAAATCAATCTGATTTTGGAAATCTCTTACTACTAAATCTTTTAATTTTACTATATGTAACTTTTGTGGCTATTTTTCAAATAAGCTGGGCTAAAGTGCAAGAAGACAGATGGCATGGTTGTTAGCGAAAGCTCAAAATATAAATTACAAATTGGTGATAGCAAAGCCAAACAAGTAGAAAAAAATTAAATGTCTGGGAAGTGTTCTAACAGAGGAGGAAAAGTGTGACACAGAAATCCCAAAATGCATTGGGATAGCCAATGGTTCATTCCAAAAGCTAAGCAGAGTATATGAAGCTAAGAGGCAGAAAAACTTTGTTAGACATAAAGAAAATAGTATTGAACCTTTACATGATATCTGTTTTCCTATATAGCAGTGAATGCTGGACAATCTCTTCAAAGATGAAGAAGAGACTTGAAGCAACAGAAATGTTCTACAGAAGGATGCTGAGGATACCATGGACTGAATATGTGAGCAATGACAAGGTTTTAGAGAAAATTAAAACAAAAAGGAAATTTATACTTAACATCAGGAAGAGACAGTTGAAATTTCTGAGGCACATAATGCGGAAATAAAGCTTGGAAAATCACAGGGCAGATTGAGGGCAAGAATAACAGGAAAACAATGCATAAGATACTTGATGAACATGAGTATATGGATGGTGGAACAGGCTTTAGGAGAGATAACAAAAAGACAAAATTTATTAAAAGCTACAAAGGGCAGGAAATTGTGGAGAGCCATGTTCTGAGGGGATATGGCACATAAAGAAGAAGAACTTGAGCTACTAACAAAGAGAAAATCAATTCAAAATTTATTAATGCTGGACTCTCAAATATAGGTTACTTCACTACTTATAGCCAAATTTGGTTAGCTTGGAACAGTCACTCTCCCATAGGGTTACTTAGTAGTAAGATGCCACTGAATAGATTTGTGGATGATGTGATCATTACATTCCTTATAACAATATGCCTGCCTATTCTTCATTATTTGTGCAAGGTTTTATTTTAGCAAAACATGATATTACCCAGACAGCCCTCTATACAATCCAAATTTGTCTCCTTGCAACTTCCAGATTTTCCAAATGCTACAATTCCTATCGAAAATGAGATTTTAGAATGGTGGATGAGGCAATCCCAAAACAAGATTTTTCAAACTGTTTTGAAAAGTAGACCAGAGGCTCAGATAAGTGTTTGAGTTTCTAAAATGTACTACCAGGTGCAACAGCAAAATTGTCCAAATCATGTAACAGCAAAATTGTCCACTTGTTAGATTAAGCACTGAACGGTTGTATCTTAAAAATGATTAAAGATATCTTACAAGAATTCTCCGAGGTTTTTATAACACTATTGGACTCTATTTTGAACAATAAGAATGTATAATTACTCTCTAAACTTAACAGAAATCAATCATAAATGAAAATGACATGTTTATCATTAATTAATCATAGCTAAGGATTGGAAGCTCATGAATGATTGAAATAAAGTTCAAATATATTATTCCAAAGATCATTTTCAAACTTATTCAAGATGATCTTTACCTACTTTAACCTTCTAACTTTTTGTCCTGGAGTAACAAGGTACCCCACAGGTTTCAAGTATGATTTCATTTTCAAGTCTTTTTTCACTGCTCTTTGAACTGTCATAGCAGAAACTCCTCTCACACGTACCAAGCATCTTATGAATTGAGTTGGATCTTTTCTAATTGATCTCTTTAGCTCTACGTTGAAATGATGATCCCTCTTCCTGTTGTGACCTCCTGATCCAGTTTTCCTCTCTACTGTTCTGTCTTATTTGAACTTACTCACCGTTCTCTTGATTTTTGAATGGACTTTGAAGATGAAAGCCAGAGTATGAATGTTGGTACCATTACTGAAGTCCTGAATGATCTTTTTCCTCTCACCATTGCTCATTTGGGAAGAGAGTGGATCTGAGAAAAAAATAATTTTAACCTGCTCTCTTTTTAGCTGAATAACTCAATGGGTTTTTCAGTGATTCTTATGAAAAATGTGTCAAGATGGCTAAACGCCTTATCTGAAAACCTGGAAAAAAGAAACTCAATTAGTTTAGTGTTTTTTTAGATATTAAACATTTTGTGGGATGGATAATTATGTTGTAACATGATTTGGACAATTTTGCTGTTACACCCGGTAGAAAGAGACTACGGTACCATTATTGTTAGGTTATTTTTTCATTAATATTAAATGACTGAATACTTAGAAGACAGGCTTTGTGTAATACTGTGTCTAAAGTTGACTGAACTGAAGTAGGCAATTCTTTGAACTGAACGAGATTCACAGTACCTTTACTGTGAATCTCGTTCAGTTCAAAGAATTACCTACTTTAGTTCAGAGTCATCTTTAGACACAGCATTGCACAAGGTCTCCAACCGACACTTTAACAGGTAAATGCCTTTCATCTTCATCTACCACAATCTTTTTCACCCTGGTTTTAATCAGCTTACAATTTCCTTTCTAACCTGGACCATAACAGTGGTGACGAGGATAATTGAGGAAACGAATTCTATGCAGAGAATCTAAAAAAAAAACTTTTTTGCTATTGGTCACCCATAACAGAGGTGACGGGTGTATTAAAAAAAAAACAAGTTCTACGTGAAGAAAAAAAAAGAAAAATTTTTTTAGGCACCAACCGTAACAGTGGTAACGAAGACACAAATTTTACCTGTCAGCCAGAACAGAATTGAATTCTACACAGGAAAATTTTTTCGTACTACGGTTCCAGAACAACAGGCAACAAAGACCTGAAGTCTACACTGAGAAAAAAGGAAAAATCGTTACACAAAATTACGGTGTAAACATGGAAGACATTAAGGCAACCATATTGGAACTAATGAAAATGCAATTCGAGCAGCAACAAAAAAATGAGGAAAGACAGACTAGGCTCGAAGAAAAACTATTGGAAATTCAACAGAAAAACGAAGAGAAGCAACTCGAACTACAAGAATTACTACTACGGGCAGTAATAAATAGAGGACAAAATTCTGGAAATGAAGCGGCATTCTCGCAAAATGCTATATGGAGCTCTATCAAAGACTTCATTTATGCACCGTACGAAGACAAAACCTTCGCGGCTTACTTCAGGAGATATGAAGATTCATATGAGTTTAATTGCGGGAATTGTCAGACGCGAAAAAAGTATGTCTACTACTGAGATGTCTACTAGGGTCAAGTGAATACACTAAATTCGTAGACTACATCCTACCGAGGAAAACGAATGAGTTGACTTTCAAGGAAGCCATGAAACTTTTAACGGAATTATTTAGTCTGAACACTTCGCTATTCCACAAAAGGTGGAAATGTTTAAATTTAACAAAAAAGGATAGTGAAGACTATGTAACATTCATTTCCGTAGTAAACAAACACTGCGATGACTTTAAGTTATCTGAACTCAGCCCTGACAATTTTAAATGTTTGATATTCGTCCAAGGCCTGGTTTCGACTAAAGATGCGGAGATCAGACGGAGAATTCTAACAAAACTTGAGAGTGAACCAGAATTGATGCTACAAAAATTGGCTGAGGACTGTCAGAGATGTATAAGCGTAAAAAAGGACTCAAAAGATATCGAAGAGTCTGGCGTCGCTCACATACGAAAAGTACAATGACAAACACATTTTTTCCCTCCTCAGAAACAAACCAAACAAATTATTTTACTACAAAAAGTCAAATGAAACCACAGAAGAAACCACCACCCAGTCCATGCTATCGCTGTGGGACTTTGCATTGGTACAAAGATTGTCCATACCGCTATAAGACTTGTCTGTCGTGCAATAAAGTGGGACGTAAAAGTTTGCACTGTAGAACAAAGAAAGAAAACAAAAGCCGAGTAAGAGTCACTAGAACTGACCAAGTGGACGGGATAAATATGCGAAAATATGTACAAGTAGAAATGTTAAACAAAAAAATCAGATTACAATTAGATTACGGATCAGATTTAACCATTATTAGCTTACAGATGTGAAAGAAATTAAACAAACCGACCATGTTGAGAACAGAAAAAATAGCCAGGTTGGTAACAGGAAGGAAAATCAAATTTGAGGGGGAGATTATCACAAATCTGACGTTCAACGGGATGACCAAGAAATTAAAGATGTATGTTCTAAAAAATACGGAAAATTTATTTGGAACTGACTGGATGCAGAAATTTGACCTCTGGGTTTACCGATAAATACATTCTGCCAAAAAGTGGAAAGGTTATCGACCGAGGCAGAGAAATTGAAGGAGAAATTAAAGGAGAGTTTCCCCAATGTATTTTCAGCCGGCCTCGGGAGGTGTAAAAAAATGGCGAAATTTACATGTCCTTTAATGAGTTGTATTCCTGACCAATCCAAATTTGTAAATAATTACATTGGATATACTAAAACATGTTTAACAAGACTCCTGTTACATTTCTCTGACCGTAGTTCAATTAGCTCTCATTTAAATACATATGGAGACCTACCAAACTCTATCAACAGCATACTCGTTGATAATACAAATATAATAGCCTCATCCACAGCCTTGATAAGGCTAAAGATACAGCCGAAAGCACTTCGAAAACATTCAGACAATTTTTATAAAATTTATATTTATGTCCTGAAAAGAAAAAAATTATACAAACACATGAGAAATTATATTAAAAGATTAACCACAGCACCTTGTCAGTCATTTTCAACCAAACTTGTATAAAAGAGGGATTGCTGCCCAAATACGCAATATATATATATATATATATATATATATATATATATATATATATATATATATATATATATATGATAAAATAAAAGAATAAATAGGGAAAGCATATCAATCTAACATATTTCACTTTTATTAAAACATAATCAGAGATCAAGAGAAAACGGACAAAAAAGACAGAAAACACTGGTATTTTCAATTATCTTTTTGGTCAGTTCTCCTTGCTCAGACATGTGTTACGTGTATTAAAGCCATGGATAATTCTATGTGTTTGCAGGTTTGTGAAGATTCTTGTATGTCTAAGTGGGCATCAGATGGTAATGTGTATTTGTAATTGTGTGCGTGTGTCTGTTCTATATATATATATATATATATATATATATATATATTATGAAATGGACAAAGTCTGACAATTATTTTAAGACATTTTTATGTTTAACATTCTTTTTATAGATACAAATATTTAAGTAAATGCTCTGTTTATAATAAACAGTATTAAACAACATTTACCGGCCTGAATGTCTGAGAAATTTTTATAGAGGACGAATATTTTCTATGCAAATTTCTCAGACAATCAGGCCGGTAAATGTTGTTTAATACTGTTTATTATAAACAGAGCATTTACTTAAATATTTGTATCTATAAAAAGAATGTTAAACATAAAAATGTCTTAAAATAATTGTCGGACTTTGTCCATTTTATAATGTGTGACGTCATTTGTTTACATTTGATACGCCATGAGCAGTTATGAATGTACATGAGAGATTCATGGAAGATTGAAGTTTATAAGCAGTAAATTTGACCTTGCCAACCGATTGATCCTCTGTGGCCAAATCGGTTAAAAGGCACATTAGTCTATATGACGGTTCCGTATAGGATACAGGTTCGAATCCTGTTGGAGGACAAATATTTTCTATGAAAATTTCTCGGACATTCAGGCCGGTAAATGTTGTTTAATACTGTTTATTATAAACAGACCATTTACTTAAATATTTGTATCTATAAAAAGAATGTTAAACATAAAAATGTCTTAAAATATATATATATATGCACTGTCAATTTAGGATCTTGATCTTATTTTTTGTAGTATATAGCATACCAAGACATACAGCTTAAGTATAAATATTTGAACTGTTGTCTTTTGTAACTAAAACACATTCAGTCAAACTATTAAGCCAATTTTTTTTATTGTACTTGATCAATAGAACGTGTCAGCCAATAAACAATTGTTATTGTTTTTATACAAATTAAACATTACTGTTAAAATATGAAACTGATTGTCATTTTTCTGAAATCAGCTGTTTACATATTTTCTTTTTCAGGTGTCTTCATTAAAAGTAGAATTGTCAGAAAAAAGACCAACATTAAATTTTGGTGCTCAGGTAAGTTTTGTTAAAGAAATAAAGTAGGAGGAAATTCTGGCTTTAACTTGAAGAATCTTAAAACATTTATTCAAAAAGATATTGAAAGCATTTCTTTGGCTTTTTATTTGTGAAATGGGAAATTATTATGGGATACATGATACTGATTTGATGCAAGCTGTATTCACCAAGTAATATTTACTGAAGCTGAGCAACTGAAAAGCAGCTTTACTAAAAATGTGGTTAATTATCTGAATGTGTGTAGAATGTTGTTTTTCCTACCATGTTTAATTAGAATCAACGATATTTCCACAAATCATTTTTTGTTTTCGTTAAGTGAAAAAATATTTGTGTGTGTATTCTTGCAATAGGTGCATATTAAAATCACCTCCTGGTCACCAAAAAAATGAGTCACCAAACTGTTGTGGGCAGTGCTCCAAGTGCTCCTAAAAGCAGTGGCAGCAATATTTGACACATGTAAACGATGAGTGTAAGTATATAGAATGAAATTCAATAAGGTGATATTTTATATTTTCTGTTTTTATATAATTGACTAACAACAAAGAGAAAATACCTAAGTATGCATGGAAAAGAAAAAAGACATTATGTTGGTTACAAGCAACAGTAGGAATGATTACAAAACATTTTCCCCTTAACCAATTTATAGTCAGAAGTACACAAATGCATGCTGGGATTTCTTCCTAGCCAATAAAATAGGCTGGTCCTCAGTTTCATCTGACTCGGTCCTGATCTGTCTTGTCTTGAAGTCAGAACGCTGTTATTGATCATCCAAATTTGCTCTTATGTGTTAACCCCAATTCTTAGTTTGTTATCTTTTTGCCATATTAATATTGCTTTGCCTTATTACTGTTAATTTGCCTTATTACTGTTAATTTGCCTTGTATATATTGTTTGTTTGTTTTATATTATTTTTTGCCCTGTTCTTTTCTTCTTCTTTTTTCTTGTAATTGTTCATTGGAAGATTTGAGCAAATCTGTTTATTATTCAGTTCTCCCATTTATTTATTTATATTTACTGATGGCCACTCACTGCACAAATTAAAAGCTAGCAATTATATGGGTGATACGTGTGTGTGTGTGTGTGGGGGGGAATAAAGTTCAGTCACTGAAGGGAGAAAATATCCCCATGCCTGGAAAGGTTTTGGTTGGCGTTGTCAATTCTACCACATGCTAGAAGAAAAAGAGAGACAAGAGTATGAAGACAGGAAGTGCCTCGTTTTTATATGTGCTTGACAGCACCACCTAATGAAATTGGTGAAGCTATGTGGGGATAACCCTCAATATACATAAATACAATGTACTACCCAAAAGTCAAGTAAATCTGACCATAAAAATTACTTATGCCACACCTTCAATTATCAATTTAACTTATGCAGGGTACTTGAGCATAAAGGGTAGCAGCAAAAATCTATGCTACATTTGGTTCATACATGTTCAAATTTGTGCCCTATACATAACAATCAAGTGGGTTACAGTCTGGTGAATTAGGTGGCCAGATGTAAGTGGTGGTGTTGCAGAAATTGTCTGACAGCCATGACTGGGTTCTCCTGCTTGTGTCAGAGGTCCTGTTGCCATACATAGGTTCTTCCAGCAGCCACCCTCTTTACCGAGGGCAGCACTACTTCCTCAAGACCCTTGATGTAGGCCACCTTGTTGAGTGAGGCCCTGTTGGAAAATGAATGGAGGCATAATGTAGTCACCATTAAACTCATCCACCTCTTTCTGAATCCTCTGCACTGTCCTTAGATTGACACCCAAACACTCTGAAATATTCATATTGGAGCTTCCGAAACGAATAATATAGATAGAAAAGAAAAGAATAAAGACTTTACATTGTGACATCTTGAATAGAAGCAAAATAACTTTACATAACTGGAAAGGAGAATGAACTGTTAACAAAAATCATTATAATTGTCAACAACTATCTTGCTTCAAAGTAAATTTCATATATATTAATTCATTCCAGGAACTTACCATTCAGCAACTTCAAGAAGAAATTCTTAACCTTAGGCAGCGTGCTGCAAAGCTCACACAGAATGACCAAGAGCCAACCTACCAAAGATCTGTCTCAAGTGATAATGATTCTTATGCTTTAGTGGCCAAACTGCAGACTAAATTGTCTGATTCAGTCAAACATATTGCTACAATTTCTCAGGACAGACAGCGTTTGATTGATCACAGTAACCGTTTGCAATCCGAGCTCAACAAAATCAGTAAGTAAAGATTTTATAAATTATGATTAATAATAACTAATCAATTTTCATCAGTAATTCTGGGGCAATTTGTTATTGTCTTTGTTATTTACCCCTGAGGATGATCTTGGGGGAGATTGAAAGTACTTGCGTAGGAAAAAACTATGGATTTCATCTTAACATCAAGAAACTGAATACAGAAACGGAAAGAATCATTATAAAAATAAATAGTCATAATATGTCTATATTATTCAATAAAACATGTTTAAATGAAGATATGCTGCTTATATATATATATATATGTTGTGTCGGAAACCTACCACCCCTCTTGAAGATGAACTTGTCTGCTAGCAAAGACTTTATATAGTGGCACGTCGAGAGACAGAGGAGAGAAAGTTCTTGGCTGAGCTAGTTAGAGACTACTCAGGCGATTTCTGTACCTTTTACCAACCAATAAAACCCTTTTTATTGTTACGGGTTATTTGTCGTTTGTCTCTACAAACCCCAAACCAACATCATAACAGTGGATATATATATATATATATATATAAGCAGCATATCTTCATTTAAATCTTTATATTTATATATATATATATATATATATATATATATATATATATATATATATATATATAGGACTGCAAAAGTAGGTATACAATAAGTATTATCCTAGTATTACTAATATTATAACAGTTGTTCTAGGATTCATTTAATATGTTTTGTGCACACATTTTGTTTCCATTACAGTATACTTATTTTTGCATCTCCCTGTATATATTGTTTAAAGTTTCCTTTATTTATATTCAATATCAGAAATAGTGTTTGTAGACATATATTCCTATGTAGCCATAAGAATCAACATCAGTTTTATGACAGCTCTTTGCTGCTTTCAGCATAAGTATCGAGGGGCAGCCATTTTGAAAGAGGATTATGGGTAGGAAATAGGATAACTCCATAAAAATTTCTAGGTATTTTATGGTTTATAGTTTAAAAAATCCATAGAAATTCTGACTCATGAATATTTTAAATTAAATTAAAACAAGCATTACTTTTTGACTGATCCTTATAGTTTTCTTAGTAAATATATGTGTGTGTGTCTGTGTGTAAAAGTAGGTATACAGTAAGTTTGCTGGATTCCCCACCAACACAATCAATTTCTTTTTTGAAGAGGCTGTTTTACCAGTAAATATTTTTATTATTATGAAGGTGAGTAATGTTAAAAATAACAACACCCAGATTTAACACAGAAGTTTATTTATTTGCACCATCAAACTGTTAAGACAATTTAAAATCTTTTTCACCATCAATTGTTAAAACGCAAGTTAAAATCTTTTATTCATCATCAATTATTAAAAGAATAATTCAAAAATACGCTTTTAAGTAGGTGCCCGTGGGGGTCGTCAGTGATGTTTTGACTTGGTTCATCAGGGAGTTTCAGGTCTTTCAACATCATACTCCCCATCACCAAATCGACCCAATCAGGGGAGATCTAACCCTGATTCCCCCTCACTTTTAAAACGCTAACAGCTACTCTGGCCTTTTTAAAGAATTCTACGAAGAAAGACCACGTATTCCGCACATCCGATTGGCTGATTGTACAACCAATCAGCTGCGCAAACTATCTTTTAAATGGCCCGCAGTGGGGACTGGCTTCTTTTCTTTGATTGATAGCAGCTTCAATGGATAACTGAGGAGGTAATCTTAATATTCCTAAGTTTAATCCCTTCCCTAAGTATTGTATCGTTTAAATATTGCCATTTGTATTTTATTTGTGCTTTTGGTGGGTGGGGGTAATTAAACTCAACCCTACTAATACATTTTATTGTTTAGCCTGATTCTTAAAATTTACAGGTTAACTTTAACTGTATTGGATATATTCGCTATATTTAAATAATTGTCCATGAACATAGTCTATTTCTTTTCCTGTACACACAATAATAAAATTAGAAATATAGAAGTCTCTGAATATTTTAAGCACTTCAAGCATAATAGTCTCTGCAAATCCAAAACTTGCCCGTGGGCATGGTTCTTGTGCCTACAACAGTCACAGACCATAGAATCCATGTTGTTCAAGTTCTGCCTACACAGATCACACAACCACAGCACTGACAATCTCAAATATAATATAGTCTTAGTTCTAAAACACTTTTTATATTTACCTGCAAAATAGCGTTGGTGTCTATCTTACCGGGACCAGCAAAATAGACTATTCATTTCTTTTTCTGGAAATGTGTAAAGGATATATATTTTGTTTTTCATTGTCGTATACCTACTTTTGTATGACCTGTAAACAAGTCTGGTCTATATGTTATCTTATGTCCTTTGGGCAGGGAGAGAAGTAGTGGCAAAGATGTGGCCATTGTCTCAAAGTTCTTATCAACATCTTATCAACAGATTACCAATAACTTTAGTTTCTTTAAGTTTGGTTTCTGATATAACACTTTTAAATATAACACTTTTATAACACTATAAAAATTATATATTCTTTAGAAAATTATGCTTTTTTTAATCTAGAAATGAATTATGGTTTATTTAATAACAATCAAATTCCTGCCAACAATGGACTCTCATCTTTGAGGTCACCTGACTCTGGTGATGTAGAAATAGCAAATGGACGATTGCCTGAGCTGGAAGATTTGCATTATAAACTGACAAAACAGGTGAGTTTTAATGTTACAGTTTTAAGAAGAATTTATAACTGTATGCTTTGTACCAACACTCTCTCTCTCTCTCTCTCTTTGTCATGTCTTTTCAGGATATAGGTGATTATGACTCTCCACAGCTTCCTGTCTTTTGTTTCTCTCACTGATACTTTCTCCTTCATGTCTCTCTTTGTGGAATTTGTTACTCTATCCATTTGCTCAGACTTGTCTACAAGGTTCACTCTCTTAATGTGCCATGTTCCTTCAGAACATGAGCAATTATGGTTCTCCATAGCTTCCTATTTTTTTGTTCTCACACCACTACTTCTTCCTGTATGACCATCTTTCATGATCAACAAATTCATGCCTGGTTGGGTGTGAAATTTTATGGTTGATATTTTTAATCTGTAAAATATTAATTTTCTTTTAATTTGTAAGGTTCAATTTCAGTTGGAAACTTTTAAAAGACTGACTAGAAATTGAAAGATGAAATAAAAGGCTTCTATTCTAGTGCTGTAACATAGCTTCTCTGGCCCTTTTCTATAAATATTTTAATGGTAATTTTTCTGATAAGCTTTCCCCTTTGGTACCTAGACTTTATGAATGTAAGTGCAGTACTAGATTGGCAGCTAGGGCTCATCATTTTTCAGTTGAAATGGTTAGATGTAAACATAAGTTCTATGCTAAGAGTTTCTTCTCTCACACTTCTCACCTGTGAAACTCTTTTCCAGCTTCTCGCTTTCCAGTTAACTTTGATCTTCAAAAATTTAGATGCAGTGTCAATCGTTATCTTCCGTTTCCTTAATTCGTGTTCTTTTATTGTTTTCTTTTCTTCATTCTCTAACACTCAGTAACTCTGTGCATTTTAGTGGCTTTATTGCCTTGCTTAGGGTGAAATGATTAAAATGAAAAAGTGTCATTGGTGTGAAATTATTTAAATTTCTAATTTTCATCTTAAAAAGAAATATAAATAAAGCTGATAGATTATTTTTGTCTGTTGATAATCTTTATGTAATTTAATAACAGTTTGTGGTTATTCTTTTCTCTGAGAAAAGAGGTCACTGCTTTGATTTGCTCTTGCAGTTAATCATTCTTTCATGTTATGGTCCAGATAACAATTTTTTAGATAAGTAAAAACTTGTCATATGCATAAAAATGAAAATATATAGATGGTAAATGGATATGTTGACTAATAAATGTGAAAACACATTATATTTGACTGAAAAAATTTCTCTCTTCTATTCTAGCAGTTGCTTTTCTCACACTTCTCATCTATGGAAGTTTCTTGCTTTCCTGCAATCTTCAAAAATGTAAATGCAACATAAATTGCCATCTTGCCTTCCTGAACTCTGTTCATTTATTCTCTTCTCATTAAAGCTTTCTTTTTCTCTTTCACTCCCTGTAACTCCCCCTCCACATCTTAGTGGCCTTAATGCTTTGCTTTGGGTGAAATCATTAAAAAAAAAAAAAAGTGGAGGTTTCCTGTAGACTATTTTTTATCCCCAAATACTGTAGGCTATAATTTTAACTCAGAGAGTTACCAAGACCAACCCCATAATTTTATCTTAGTTGGCACAAATATTTTCTACTGCATCCTCTCTTTTTCGTTTCTCTTGCTCTATCTGTCTATTTTTGCCTGCCTTCCAATTTTCATTAGTATATCATATAGGTATATCTTTCTTTCATTTCCTTCATTTCCTCTCTCTCTCTCTTTATTTATATATATATATATATATATATATATATATATATATATATATATATTCTTTGTAGAAGACCATCTTTTCATTTAGTAGCATTTTTGTGTTTTTCATTCAGAATTTTATTATTTCCATCATTTATACCTGAGCTAATGTTTTTCTATAGGCCCATAAGTGATTCTTAAGGCCAGCATCACTTTTACAATCTCTCTTACACACGTGGCAAACATAAAGTTTGTACTACCTATGTTGGAAACTTGCCTGTCTCTGTGTACAATCATGTGACGTCTGAGTCCTGCAACAAACTTACAAAACTTATCCCAAAACTTACACAACTTATCCCAAAACTTACACAAGTGACCTGGTCTTTCTGTTAGGTCAGATGCAAAATCCTGTGAATATATATTTTTTATATATATATATATATATATATATATATTTTATTTTTATTATATATATATATATATATATATATATATATATATATATATATATATAGATAGATAGATAGATAGATAGATAGATAGATAGATAGATATATTTTTCTTTTGTTTTTTTGTAACTTATTTACCTACTTTTCTATCTTCATTTCCTTCCAAATTAACATCATTATGTGGGTTCCCCAATCAAAAAGCATAACTGACTTCAGGTCAAAAGTCCCAGAGATTGGTTGCAGATACTACACTTTGATCCTAGCTAGAAAAGTATAACATTGTATACTGAAAGTTCTTGATCCACCCAATATGTTTGAAACAAAAAGAAATTTCTGATTGGACATTTGATCAGATAATCAGAAAGTGTCCAGGCTAAGAAATTCTGAGTATCGCTTTGAAGGAGTGTATTAAATTTGAATAAACTAGTTTTTAAATTATGCTAATCATTGTAAGTTTCATACGCTGAGCAATAAAATTAAAAGAACACACATGTTATTCTCTTTTAGGCTCAACATATGTTTATATCTGTAAACATATGTTTTAGTTACTGGCTTTATTAAATGTTACTTTTGCAAGATTTAACAGTTCATCTTTTTGTCAAAATGAAAAATTCATGAAACTAGAGAAGATCATTCAAAAAGAGAATCAGCTACATATTTATATATATATATATATATATATATATATATATATATATATATATATATATATACACACACACACATATATATATATATATATATATATATATATATATATATGTATGTATATGTATGTATATGTATATATATATAGGAGGCATGGTGGAATTGGAGAGCCAAGTTCGAATTCCAGTCAAATTCATTACATTCACTTACATGTTAATACCTTAGGAAAGGTATTAATTCTCTTCTTCTCCCTCCAGCTATGCATAAATAACAGGGCAGACTGGGTTCTATAGCCTTGGATGGCAGCTTGTCTAGAAGAAGGACAACTCTGAATTCAAAAGGGTTGTTTAGGGACCTTGTGGCACGTAGTGCACCAGGTCTCTGTATTTAGCCCTTGAAAAAGTGTTGTTAGTTCTGCACAAAACCTTCACCACCATAATAAAATCACATGTGCTGGGGTCTGGCTGTCGGTTCCTAGGAACTGAGCTGCGTGAACCTCATACGTCAAATACAATGGGAGAGTCCACCATATATATATATATATATATATATATATATATATATATATATATATATATATATATATTAAAAATTATAACATACTTATGTTATAATTTTTAAATAAGTATTATTCACTCTGCTTTGTATTGAGCACTTTTTAAAAAAATAATGGTTTTGGTTATTGGACATTTATTCCATTTATACCAACCCTATATATATATATATATATAATGAATAAAGACTAAAGAAAAACTTATCTTAACCGACACTTTCATCTTCTGAGGGACTTTATCAAGATATTTGCAAGAATTTTACTTTGTAACAAGTATTTATATATAAGAGCAAAAATGTTATTGGTTTTCCAAATTTTTAAATTTAAGAATACTCATCATCAAAAAAAAAAATCAGGCAAGCTATGGCGGACATCAATTGACACAATTCAATATCTAATAAACAAAAGTGAATAAATTGCCTGGAAATTTATTTTTTTTATACCTAATCCCAAACTGGAATAATTTAAATACTTATTTGTATTAAAAAAAAAAGAAGTCAAGTACGTCATTTACTCACTTTCATTTATTAGACATTCAATTGTGTCACTTGGTGGTACTGGCTGCTTGGTCAATGAATGTCAAAAGTTTCCTTGTACAGAAATGGCTAATATTATCATTCTGTGATCTGTGTATGTTTTTCTATTCATACTCTTAATACTTCAGAAAAAAATCTAATATCATTCAGTCATGATGAACAGTTCCACTATCAATGTGGCTCTATGCTTTGAATGTCTCTTGGATCTCAATTGAAAAGTGCAATAGAAGAAACTATTAGCATAGAACTTACAGTTACTTTAGCCGTTTAAACTGTAAAATGGTGAGACCTTGCCACCAATCTAGTCATGTGCTTAAATTCATAAAGTCTAGGTACCACAAAGCAAAGTTCATCAGAACAATTACCATGAAAATATTTGTAGAAAAGGCACAGGGAAGCTACATTATTGTGGTAGGAAAGAAACTGAAGCTGAGATGCCAGGTTAGGACCAATAACATTGTGGATTCTTCTTTTGATTTTAACAAAAATCTCTAAGTATATAGACCATATGTGGCAGTTGTTAGGCATATTATATTATCCTAAGATATTATATTATAAAATCTGTTCACTCCTGAATTACTCTAATAAGAATTGACCAGGCAACTGAAAGTGTTTCCCCATCTAGAGAAAAACAACTAAAATTCAGCTACATGGGCTGAACCCATCTGAACCAGCAGGGGAGACAGATCAATCCAACAAAGTATTAGTTTTTATTACAAGGAGGATGTAAGGTCAATCCCTATGCTGGCTAATAAATATCGTCCATAGAACAGAACTTAACAGCAGCAATATTCTAAGCATGGACAAATGGTAGACTTTTAAATATGTAAGATAGATTCTGGCAAGAAAAATTGTCTAGCACGACATTTCTGAATTGCAGACTTAGTAATTGATTCAATATACTCTTTCTACTTCTTGTCATCTGAAAACATTAATCTCAGAAAGCACAATGAGTTACACTCCTGGAGGTTAGCATCAGCCATGCTGATGGAGGGTAAAAAGGGTTCTTTCTTATATTCAATCTATTGCCAAAGATGGTGGGAAAATGGTTGACTCATTTTATTGCTTCAGAAAGTACCCAACACCTTCCACTATGATTTATCTTTGCAAGAGTCAGGTTTCGCCCTAAATAGAGTATTGCTGCTAGATTTGAGCTGAACTTGTTCAATCCTCACTTTCCAACTTTGATAGAGTTTAATATTGTTTATGTGACAATGATATTTTCCACTCTGAAATCTCTTTACCACAGATACAATGTTGCAAGCTTGTCACTACTCTATCCCTGTTTTCATAGCAAAAGTTCAGATGAACTCCATTTTTTATTGTGTGAAACTGATCCAAGTAATCTCTCTCCAACTGACAAAGTCTCTCCATACAAGCAGCACCGCGTTCAAAAAAACAAACTCAACTATAATCTCTTGCATTGTGATTTTTATGCCCACCTGATCTCACAAAAAATTTGCATATGTTCACCCACTCTCACAAATTCTCCTAGCGCCAAGAATATGTCTTTTTTAAATTATTAATGTGTCAGGGTGGCCATATTTCTTTTTTCTTTCCTTCACTCATTTTACATGCCAGGCTTTATATGTGCTCACTTTGCCACACGTGGTAAGTCGTCTTCTTTTCTACAAATTCCACCAGTTCAGACCTTTACAACACCTAGGACATGCCATGCTACTTCCACGGAGTTGAATCATCCTCGTTTCCCCTGTATTCCAAATATATGAAGAAAGTTCCTCTCAGAAGGTTTTTTCCCAAGAACAATCTCTTAGTAAACTCCTGCAGAGTTGCTTTCCTGCACTCTTTAATCTTAACCACTTCAAGGATCTATTGTCATCTTTCCTCCTTGTCCTCATAATTTTCATTTCCTACCACCGTCTCATCCATTCATATCATGCACATCATTCAGTTTACCATTCTGACTATAAAGCTCTACCTTGAGTGACTCTCAAGCCTTTAATTGGGTGAAATTTAGTAGATAAAAACAAAAAAGTACTATATGCAATAGACAGGCCTATTGGTGGGTAGTGGTGGTCTCCACAGAAAATCATTTGTCCCTCCCCTCCACCCAAAGTTCTGATTTTTAAATCTGCCTCCACACCATTCAACGAAATTCCTGACAATAGAAGTTTACATTTGAATATGCTGTAAGATTTCTAGTGTTACTTTGTCTGTTTCAGGAGTTGCAATATGCACAAAAGTATCAAGCATTTCCTTCCAAACCTTCACAAATAAATGACTTGCCAGTTAGGGATGAGCCAGTCTTATATTCTGGTAAGTTGCTCACACATTTTTTTATGTTGCTTCTCTATTTTTTTCATCAAAAAATAAAACAAGGTGAAATAGATCACATTAATTGACACCTGCATTTTAGAAATGATTTATAAACTTGCAGAATGGCCATTTGCCAGACTAGAAATTGTCCGCTCCCTTTGAAAATGAGTCATGCTACCAATGTCTCATAATAGTTGTAACATTCAGTGTATAAAATCCGTATGTCAATGTAATTATTATAGAACTGTATATACTTGTATATACTTGTATATAAGCTGACTATATATATACTATGTATATACTGTATATACTTGTATATAAGCTGACTTCATGTATAATGTGACCTCTGAATTTTTTTTTGCGTGAGTTTCAAACCCTACAGAAATAAATTTTCTGCAACTGGTCACTTAAAATGCATAATTTTTAATGTCTTCAAAAAGAATTGCCTGTGTATAGTGCAATGCCCCTCCATATTTTTTGCATGAAAAAACTGATCATAAAAACTCGCACTATAGTTATGTATATACAGTGGTAGTTCATTTTCTTTAAATAGATTTTATTTTTCATCTTTCAAAACCAAAACCATTAATTTGAAAGTATGTGCTAACTTAGAAGATAATGGGTTTATTTTATGAAAATAATAAAATGAAATTTTATAAAATTTATATAGACATATTTATATAATTTATAAAATGATATAGACATGTCTCTTTTCAGTTGTATAGTGAAATGAACTCATTTGTTGCTGCTGATTGATAAACAGTGGCATGAATAGGGTGAACTTGTTCAACCTATACAGCGAGATGATTCTGATAGAATTAGAAGTCCTACCAGGATTTATTATTGGCGACCACAATCTTAACAACATAAGATATGCATATGATACAGTTTTGATAGCAGACACAGAAAGGAAGCTGTAAAAACTCCAACAGAATGAAGTGAGGAAAAGCGAAAAGAGAAGATTAAACATCAACTGCAAGACAGAACGCATGGTTGGTAGCAAAAAGATGAACCCAAAATGCAAATTACAAATTGGAGATAATAAAATCAAACAAGTACAAAAATTTAAATGTCTGGGAAGTGTTTTAACAGAAGATGTAAAGTGCCACACTGAAATCCAAAGGCACTTGGGATAGCCAAAGGATTCATTCTGTAAGATAAGCGGTGTATTACAAATTGGAGAGAACAAAATTAAACAAGTACAAGGTGTCTAAGGCGAAGGCCATGTATAACACTTTCTTAACGCAATTGAAGTCTGCGCGCTTCTCCTCACTCAATTCCTGGTACACAGCATATGCGCCACCTGACAAACGCATCGGGATAACACACTCAATTCGCTTCATACCGCTCAACTGACATATCAATTTCGCCTTCTCCAACTATTCCACTACCGACTGTCCAGAATCGCTTCCGTCGAACAGTGGTATCAGCTTCAGGTCGAAGGCCATAATGCCGAAATAGCTTGTGGGAAGAACAGGAATTAGGGGGGGAAAAAAATTGTCACACACGGCGATGCTACACCCTATCAAACGCCTTCTTGTACAAATGCACGACTCTTTACAACAGCGAACGAGAAAACAGCACCCACGACAACACAAGACTCTTCCAAACGAACACTTTACGACAGCGAACGAGCAAACGGCACCCACAACTGCTGCCGACAAACAGATGACCGCAATGGCTTTTGCCACCCAAAAAACTGCAAACGACTCACGCGTCTTCTTCTTGTAGTCCTCGGTCGAGTCCATTATGGTACTCCAAGGTGTACCCGGTGAAAACACACACACACGCAGTTTGAGGTTGCTTCCGTGCATGCTTGTTACAAATAACATGGCCCAAACATGTGAGTAATGACAAAGTTTTAGAAAAAATGGAAACAAAAAGGACATTTATATTTAATACCAAGAAGAGACAGTTTTAATTTCTAGGGTGCATAATGAAAAAGTGGGCTTGGAAAATCTGATACTCACAGGACAGAATGAAGGCAACAGGGACAGAAGAAAACAATGCATAACCTACTTGGTGAGCTTGAGTAAATGGATGGTGGAACAAGGTTTAGGAGAAATAAAAGACAAAATTTATTAAGAGCTACAAAGGACTGGAAGTTGTGGAGAGCTATGATCACTTACATTCTGCGGAGGCATGGCACATAAAGAAGAAGAAATAAAGGCATGAGCCGTCTGTCTTCTTTTTTGACTAAAATAGTTACATTGGAAAATATGCAATTATAATGCTGTTTTATCTTGTTCAGTTTTAAATTCAAGGAATTTATTTTAGTAAGTAAAATAAATTTCTCATTGAATTTTATGTTATCTTCAAAATTATAAGTAAAATAGGGTGTTTTGTCCTGAAATTTGAAGAAACAAGAAAATTAATTGAAGAAACAAAAAAGAACAACCCAGAAAAACAAGAAAAAATAATAAAATGATAACAATATCTCAGTAAAAAATATGGCAAGTATGTGCATGAAAAGTCAGCATTTAAAATTTGTATCCCTGATGAGGTCAAGGAATTTGGCAAGTTCTCAGGTACGACTACAAAAGATCAGAGAAAATTCAAATTTTTACGTTCATATCTACAAATGCTTTATCCTTGAAAGTGAGTACACTTCTCCCATAAATATAGCAAATTTTAAATACATACATATATATATGTGTGTATATATATATATATATATATATATATATATATATATATATATATATATATATATATAATCTCAAAAGGATGTTTTACCCTCTGATGGACTTTATCAAGGCAAATGTAAGGATTTTATTTAGCAACACATATTAATATAATACTAAAAGTATAGATATACTATATATTTCTGTGTATAAGGCAACCTTTAGATAAGATGAGAAAAATAGAGCAAATTTTCATGAATTTATCCTGTACCTGTAGTATAAGACGATTGCTTATTGATTATATTGATGTTATTGGAAATGTTGCTACTTACTGTATCCTTATAAATTGAAAATAAACAAAATAGCAAAACTAATTCTATATCATGTTTTTCCTACATGTCCTCTAAAAAGGAATCCATTGTTTTGTTTCTTCATATGATCTCTTGCAAATACTAGTGATTCTTCTTCTTCCTCTTCTTTTCCTATATCTAAACCGTTACAAACAGCCTCGCCATTTACTTATACTTCATCGACAATCACAAAATAGCGCTAATAGTATGATAATAGTTGATTTCATAGATATGAAATTATTCTTTGAATAAGCCAAATTTATTATGAAGTTTTGCCAGTAATATATCAGGTAGAAATGGCTTTATTACTTTTATTATCAGTTTATTTGATAATGTGAATCTTTTCATGTACGTTATTGGTTATTGCACTGAGGCTGAGGTTAGCTTACCGACAAACATCATTTAGAATTTAAAGTTTCTTTTTTAGAATTGTAGTATAAGATGACCCCCAATTTTTAAGGGTGATTTTGGGGATTTAAAGGTCATCTTATACACAGAAATATATGGTATATATAACAGCAAAAAAAAAAACAATCCCTAATTTAAAATCCAACAATACCAAATGGATCTAATATAGATCAAACAAAGAAACAGGCAGACAGACACTTTCTTATGTGTGGACATTGGGTGGTGATAATCTAAGGTAATTTAATTTGATTTATAATTCCCACTTATCTTCAGAGATCCGAGAGCATTTTCCTCACACATATTTTTATCTCTTCTTTCATCTTAGCCTGAAGAAGCCAAAGAGAACATACACTCTATGGCGAAACACCCGTCATTAATAAATTTTCCCCTTTGTTTCATCATCTCCGTATATATATATATATATATATATATATATATATATATATATATATATATATATATATATATAAATTTATACATTAAGCTGTGCGAGTATCTTTGATAATGCAGTTATATTTTTGCATAAAAAATGTATGAGGGACATTTTGAATGTAATGCCTCCTATTTTATTTTCAGTGGTATTGTGCTCCCTCTGTTGTCATAACAGAGGGAGCACAATACCACTGTTAAATAGAGTTAGATTTTCACTGGAAAATACTACTTTTCCACCTTTCACAGTAGCAAAGTGCTTACATCCACTGTTTGGTCTCCACAAGCATTCAGCTACTGTTGAATAAAGTTAATGAGAAGAATTCAATGGCACACTTATGCTTCATATGCACTTCCATGTCATGTCCTTCAGCCAGATTGTCACTCTGTTGCTATTTGTAACAGGAAAAAAGTATGGTTTATTGGTGGGAAGGTTTGACCTTTTCTGATATGCCGGCAATATTCACCTCTGACACCATTAGCTAGCTTGATAAAATAGGAATCATTTTTTTAACCTTACCTAGTGATGGAAATCTGAAATTTAGCTGTTCAGTAAACAAAAAAATTCAATTTTAATTTAATATCCTATTATAATTGTGCTTGTTCTTCCTTTTGTTAGTTCACACGACCATTACACCCTGCCAATATCTCATAAATAATAAATTATTCTGTTTTGATCAAGCTGTAGGAAGAGGGGAAAAGATATTACATGGTTTCAGTGAGAAAATGAAAGAAAGGCATTTAAGAGTGTTTTACGTCCATTTCAGTGAAATGGAAAAGTTGTCAATTTTAAATCTTTTCATTTGTACCCACTTCTTAAAATAAAGACCAGCATTCATATTTATGATGGTTATTGCAATATTTTCTTAAAGTTGCTAAGCTCAAATATTTAATGATGCAATAGAGAAATTTCTATGGATATTTTAATGTCATAGAACTTGCCATGAGCTTATTCAATCATTAACTTAAGAATTAAGATTTATCAGAAAATTTAAATAGGAAAACTGTGTAATTAAACTAGTCTCATTTAATACTTTTATCTATTGATAAGAAAATTTCCTAGTCAAGATCTAAAATAGTTTCTGGGGATTACCCCACCTTGTCTGCCAGAATGCCCACTAGGTGGCATTCTATTCAGAGCTATAAAAGCAAAGAAACATAAACTATCCTGATTTTGTTTTTTAAGGGAGGACATTTCTCTGTGGAGGGTATTTCTTTACCCCTGTAAACTAACTAGTTAATTTCAAACAAACCACATGAACATTACACACACACACACACACACACACACACACACACACACACACACACACACACACACACACACACACACACACAAACTGCTAGGAACACAAACATTTTCTTTCTTTTTTACCTGCCTGTATACACATAGATATAATTTTCTCTTTCTCTTTATTTGTGAGCTAAGTTGTTCTTTTATATAAATATAAAATATACATGTAAAATCCTTCCATGTGTTGAAACTCATTTCTTTTGAAACTTCTCAACCTCTTTGTCACAATTTATAAACAACTGCATTATTACAAAGTAGCACCTCCTGCTACCAATTGGTAACCAACTGTAATCACATCCATTTCAAACCTGTTTTGGGAGTCAGCACAAAATTATTTTTTTTTAATTATGAATCATATGAACATATAAGAAAGAACTTTGTTTTTAACAATTTGGCTTTCATTCAGTAATTCAAGTTTGATTTAGTTTGGTTTATTATGTTTAGCAGCATATCAACCTCTATGGATTATTTAATACTGAAATCTAAATATTTTGAACATAGTTTTATGGATTTAACTACAGATAAAATGTATTGCTTGTCATTTTGCTTTAAAAATTTATTGTTGGTAATTCTACTACAAATATGTATTGTTGGTATTTTTTATATAAAAATGTATTGCTAGTATTTTTACTATAAAAATCTATTTTTATACTTTCATAGTGTTTAGGGGTTCACTATTTACCCATAGCTGGGACCCTAACAGGTGCTACTACCCCAGGTCTTAGTGAACCTTGGAATGACAGCAATTAAGATATGGTCCCACTCTCCTCAAAATCTCCAATCTCCCAATCAGAGACCTTGCTACTGGATGTAGTTTATTGTCATATCCATAACTAAATAATAAATAGGACAAACACTAATTTTATCATTATAGCCTATCATACAACTAAAAGAAAAATTTTCAGGGGATTTGGATGCCTTATTGCTATAAAATGCTTTACTAAAATCTTTGCATTTTTCTTTGTGATAGATATTTGGTCTAAATGGATTCATGCTTTTTTTTTCAACTGAAATGGATTTTTTGTAATAAATGTAACAAAAGAGAAAATCACCTACCTCAAAAAAGAGTTTGTGTTTTGTGTGTGGTCTGCCAAAGGAAAAATAAAGAAAAGTGTTAGCAAAAACCTGCCACTTTAAGTATCAGAAGAATGATGCTAATGTTCTTTCCTCCCTGACTGGCATGGCCAATCAGAAAAATTGCTCTGTGAATAAAGACTGTTGCTTTTGATTAACGAGGAGAGAACGATTTTTGAGCTTGATGAGTGAAAGTGCGTTTCCTCTGTTGTGAGTGGAAGGTTGGATTTTTGACCCCATTTTTGGTACTAATTTGCTTGCTGGACTGTTTATGACTGCTTTGCTTTTTGAAGTTTTTGATTACAAATTTGCAATTGAACTTATTGTTGGCACATGAATCTTTTTTTACTGAACTCATTGGTTAATACTCTCGCAATAAATGAAGCTATATTTTGTAAAAGAAGCTTAATTTTTGATTCAGATTGTTAAAGTCCTATTGATTTTTCTAGCAATTTTCTTACCTATCATTGTTAAATTTATATCACTTTTAAGAGGAATCTCATTACTTTTTAATATATACAAAAATTGTTTTTTGATAATATTCATTTAGCTTTAATGATTTTATGTTCATTTTTAATTCCAATGAATTTCTCTTTCTTTTATTCTAGATACGCTAAAAGTGATGGCTGATAATCAAATACAGCAGCCACGCTCATGTCTGTTGAGATCTTCATCAGAAGGCGGACAGTCTCTTTTTGATGTATGGAAGTTATTAGAAGAAACATCAACTATCAGTTCTGTGCCTCCAATACAAGCTACTCAAGCTTCAGGTAGTGATTAATGTCTGAGAATTTTACATAAATATGGAAATTGTTCTATAACACCTTTTGCTGTTGTGTACACCCACTGGTGTAACCATGTTTTAGTGGTCTGGTCCTCAGGGTGTTAGAATGACAATTTAGCCACTGTGCTAGCTCTGTGCAGGTCAATGCTGATGCTGGTCCAAACTGTTTATTGGTCGCTGGCTGCTTCAATCCACACCAACACTGCCCACACTAAGCAGTGGAAAATCAAAGGTTGTAGTCTTGCAGGAGTGTTTCAAGCTGTGGCGGTACTATATTAAAAAAAATATCTTCACACTAAAAAATAAAACATGAGATTTGTGGGGATAATCTTCAATTGGTTTATATAGCTTTTGGTACAACAAAAATTAACCCTTCACACATCAATCTCTATAGTGACACTGGGCCTTGTCTGAACTTCTGAAGTAGTTGGGTTCAAAGTTTTGGAATCAGGAAATCTGTTGGCAGCTTATGCGGATTTCAGAGGCACAATGCAAGATCTCAGCCCAAAGTCTCCAAGCTCCCCAAAGTCATCTGCTTATATGCACTTCGGCCCAAAACTGGTATGGGGCCGATGAATTCTGGGGATTCTGTGATTCCCTAAGTTTCATTAATTCCAATAAAGGTTTTCTTTGTTCCTTATTTCTGCTTTCTTCATCAACTTAACTCCGTCCACTTCTCAGGGCTGGCAAAACTGTCTTTGTGACAAATTTAATTTTTAAAGTGCATAGGAGAAAGGGCGTGGTTTATTCTTTTCATTAATTTCAATTCTCTGACTCCTTTCCTGGACCCACCTGTCCAGCAAAAACATAAACTAGATCACTTTCTCATTTTAACCTTCCAAGCAATAGATAAAAATTATTTACCAATTTGTTTTCATCAATGAAAATATATTTGTTTACCTAAATTCTCAACAAAGAGACATGATGCTTTCCATCCTTGGGCCAGTCACTGTAAGAAATTATATTCTCATTTCATCAGTCCATCATCAAATTGCCTGCTTGTCTGATTTGGATCAGACCAAACTATCAAGTATCTAAATTTTTCTCTAAAATCATTTGGAATTTTAGATTTTTTTCAGAGAAAATAACGGGGAAAAAGTTTTTTTTTTTTATTATTATTATGAAGCATATATGAAAGAAATTTGTTTTTAACAATTTTGATTTCATTCAGTAGTAATTCAAGTCAAAATTTGATGTTTTGATATAAAGTAGGTCAGGTGAAAAGTTCAGAATAATAAATAGGGAAAACACTGTAATTTTATCATTATAGCCTACCATACAACTAAAAGAGACTTTTGAAGCATAAAACGGAAAAAACAAACTCAAGAACCATTGGCGAATAACATTTAAAACAAAACATTGAACCTGTAGGATTTGAATTTTCTGTTGAGGGTTAAATCAATATTCAAACCTGAAAATATAGATAATAGAATAAGGGAGATAACTCTAGTACAACAAAATGTTACAGCCATTACAAAAAAGCTACAAATATACATTATTTATATCAAGAGTCTCACAACCAAGGGTTGTAGGGGCAGGGATGATACAAGGGTCTTATGGACCCCCACTGAATGTAAGATATCGGACCCCCCACTCTACTACATCTCAATTTTCATTAGGTAATATTATGAAATTGAAAATAAATACAATGTTTCTAAATATAAATTAGAGACATGTCATAATAGATCATTCCATCTTAAATAAATCATTAATATTTTGTGGCAATTTTTAACATCAACTTGAGATTTTTCTTGTTAAAAAGTTGAAGAATTTTAACACATTCAACATTATGAATAAAAAATAGTGAATTTTATATAGTGTTTTTTCATGACTTGACATGAACAAAACAAATTCACGTATTTGGATGACCCCAGAATGATGTCAAAATTCACAAAACTTTTTCATTGTTTAATAGCCAGTTGGCCTTGTTGAGTTAATTCCCCTTGGCAAAATAGCAGTTTTGAAAAGGTAGATGTACACAGGTGGCACTGCTAAGTTATTTGCATGGAAATAGTTATAAGATTATCATTGAACAAGCCTCATGTATATGTATATACCACCCAGAGAGAGGCCATCTTGGAGTGAAGGTGACCAGAGTGAAAAAGATGAATATAGCAGGGGTTTAACAGTGGTAGCTGAGTGTAGTTGTATCATGGTTTTAAAATTGAATCACCCACACACTTTTTGATAGCACAGGAAAAAAAACATTCTAAAGGTGGAGATATAGATGTGGCCAGAATTAGCAAAAGATAAGATGAGAATTGCAGTAGTGAATTTAATATAGTGTTTTGACTTAACAGCAATAAGGCAACAAGTGATAAAACAAGTAAAAATGAAGGATCTAAGGAAAGATGAAGGTTTAAAGACATTAATTGCATTTATGGAGAAAAACTGGGAAAAGATGACATGGAAGACAATTTGGAGAAATATGCCGGATTCAGGAATTGCAGCAGAGAACCGGATCAGAATGTTGGTGATTACATTCATTAATTTGAATGAAAATACACCAGGATTCTAAAGAAAGAAAGTTACTGTTGTGGAGTTATTTCCACAATAGAACTTGTAGTCGGACTAAATGCGTCCTAAATGGGTTAAACGTACAGAAACGTTAGGAACTTGTAATAAAGTGTTACGCAGAGTAATCAAGTTGTGGTCGCTGAACACTACTCCTCCTCTCGACTACTCCTACTTATAATAGGTGGGAGAGTCTATTACCTATAGACAAGGTGTCTTCCACTATAAGAGTTACCAAAGGAGATTCTTTGTTTTGAACTTCTGAGCAATGTCAACATTACAAAACCAGATTTTATCAGGCATAGATTTTGAAAAGAAAAGTTTTTGGGGCCCAGCAAAGAAATCTCTGAAAAAATTCAAAAGAGTTACATTACCAATAGTTTAATTTGTAACATATATAAATGTAGGTAGAAAAAAAGTAAATGTTGATAAGATAGTGAGGGTTATATAGTACTGCCAAGACCCCCAATCAGACTCTTCACCCCCACTGGCTCTGAATAGGGGCATCATGGCAGCAGTGGTGTTTCTAGGGCCAGATAGATTGATGGATTCCATTGCCCTTCAGGCTGGTTTTTGAATTCAAAGTTTTCCTTCTCCCAAGGAAAGAACTTAGTCTGCCCTGCTGTTTAATCCATAGCTGAAGGAAGATAGATTCATGCCTTTTCCAAGGGCATTAGTGTGAAGTTAATAAAACAGATTCAACTGGAATTTCAACCCGGGTACACCAATTCCACTCACTCTGTAGATAACCTTTACACTATCCACATGCCTATATTATATACAGTTGTATGCCAAACTATTTGACCCCTAGATTATTTTTCTTATTTTTTCTCAATGAAAATGGGATTTGATGTAATTTATTTACTCAATTAGGAGTTAAACTGGTTATCGCTCCTCACTCTTCAGAACTCAAATGAGGAAAGTAAAATAATTTTTGTACACAACTGACTAAAAAAGCAAAATGAAAAAATAAATACCCTGTGTCAGTAATAATACAGACAAATCACATTGAGTCCTAGCAACCTTTTCCGAGATGGGTTGCCATCCAAGACTGAACTCTTCAACCTTGGATGGCAACCAGTCTAAGAGAAGAACAACTTTAAATTCAAAAACGTATATATGAAGTCCTTGGCAAAGCACATACTCTGCAGCTAATTAAAGGATTGTGTAGCTCACATTGACTCTGTGATCCTGGATTATGGTCAGACTTTATTCATTCATGTCAAACTGCTTGGGTCTCTTTTTCCAGTAACTTGAAACAGAAAATTCAAAAGACCATAGATTTCACAACTTTGCACTGCAGTTAATTCTGATCCATAATCTTTTCCATGACAGAATGCTGTCAAGACATTGAGACAATATGGAAGCTCACTCTGCAATAGAGTTTTGCTTTTAAACTGGGCAAAAATGATACATAAATTTATGAAATACTCTAGACTGCTTATATAACCTGACCACCAGTTTTTTGCTGGCACAAGAGACTCAAGGATGGTAGAGTGGAAGAGATAATGTGGAAAGGAAATGGACCTCAGAACAATTTTCTGCATGAAGACCATTTTGTGTCTATAAATACGATAAGCATACAGTTTGGCATGGTGGAGTAATGGATAGTGGCTCAGATTTAGGAATCAGAGAGCCGAGTTCGAATTTCAGTCAAATCCATTACATTCACTTATGTGCTAATACCATTGGGAAAGGTATCAATCCTCTGCTTCTCCCCCCAGATATGGGTAGATAGCAAGACAGACCGGGTTCTATAGCCTTGGATGGCAACCTACTGCAGGAAAAAAATCTGCCTCATCAGTCATGTATTGAAAGATACATGATTGCCTAAGTGTGTCTCATGCATGGCACATAACTGACTGACTGATACAGTTTGGAGTTGGATGTGGCAAATGTACACAGAAATTATTCATGGAGATCTGAACATGCACAAAATTTGTTCCAAGTGTTTAGTAATGAGCAGAAGGAAAGACATGTTGGTGACAGCAGGTAGATTGTTAACGGGCATCAAAATTGTCCCTCACCCTCCCTACAGTCCAGACCTTGCTCTCTTTAATTTTTTATTGTTCCCCAGCTGAAGGTGAACTTCAGGAGCTATCATTTTGGAAATATTGAGAAAATGAAGGAGGCTGTGTCAGGAGTCCTGGACACCTCCACTTTGAATGACTTCCAGGGAGCCTTCAGGGAGTTGCTGGAGTGCTACAAACAAGTGCACTGAAGTCAAAGGATCCTACTTTGGAGGAGATTAGAGTTTTGTACTTCTTTGAAATTTATAAATGTCTCTCCTGAAAAAAGTCTCAAAACTTCTAAACGGTACCTCATATATAGATAAAAAAGTGTGACATTTTTCAAATGGATGTAACAAAATCCAAATTATATGGTTTACAATCTGTAACCTTCATGACAGCAAAAAAACAGTGTGTCTAAAGGACAGTTTTTCCCTTGACACCGCTATTATTTTAACTACCTTCACTCTTTGGAAATGTTTGTTTTAAAAAGCAATGAGTAGAATTTTAATAAAACCTAAACATATATATGATGAAAGTGAATTTATACATTTTCTTTGTTCTTGAGAATTTGCAACAAAAATAATAAACACTATTTATTTATTAGTTTGTTTACTTACACTATTTATTATATTGTTTATAGGAGTGGTTGGCAAAACATTGGCTAATTGCCAAATGGCTCAAACTTTATAAAATGGTAAACAATAAGGATTTCCCTATTGTTGATTTATATATTTTAACTAACAGCATGGCCCGGCGTTGCCCGTGCTTGATTCAAAAATTGTACAACTCATACAGCAATCGCTATCACTTGACTTAAAATATTTTTGCCCTTCCTTGCCTTTAAAGGAGTGACCTTTGCCGTGCTGATGTTGCTACATGCCTTACTTCTTGCCTATCTCACACTGCAAATTTTTTCTAAGCTCTATACTAAACATTAAATCTGTTACGAAAAAAGAACTAAACAAAATGAACACAAAACGATCAGCTTTAAAAAAGGACTCGTAACTGGAAAAACCGAATGAAAAAAGAATGTTAACAACATTGAGTTTAAGCAAGTGAATGAGCCAATTGGAGTAAAGTGCCATGCAGATTTAAATTTTTCCCACTTGTGACAAATGCAGCTATCAATTTTTTTTGCATGCTAGTTAACATTCGTGTCAGTCAGCTATAGGCTCTCACTCTGACCAGTAGAAAATGGCCGCAAACTACATGAAAACTGCCGTAAAAGCATGAAAAAATCGATTATTTCCACTATCGATGGGAGTTGGGAAATGCAAAGTTGGTCTTGGCCTTCCCACTAAGTTGGAGCATGTGCATGTAAATTTTGGTGCAAATCCGTTGAAAATTGCGGCCGTGCATTCGTTACACACACACACATCCTGCCTTTTATAGAGATAATTTTGTAAATGTTTGTAAATGTATGAATAAAAATTGTTTGCATATGTATTTCTTTATAAATTTCTAAATGATAAATATTGCATTGCATTAGTTTTAATAAAATTGTATTAGTTTTTAGAATATTGTAAATATAAAATTATTCTTGTAAATAAACAATCTAATAAATAAAGAGTGTTTAATATTTTTGTTGTAAATTCTCAAGAATGAAAAATGTATAAATTCATTTTCATCATATGTTTAGGTTTTATTACAATTCTAATAATTGCTTTTTAAAACAATAGACATTGCCAAGGAGTGAAGGTAGTTAAAATAATAACAGTGTAAGGAGAAAACTATCCTTTTGACACCATTTTTGGGGGGTGCAGGGCACAAAGTTTAAAGATTGCCTTATGTGTTTAGTATAAAAGTCTCAATATTTGTTAATTAAAATGCCTTTGAATATTTAAATTTTGTTCTTTCTAATTCATTTTTAACAAATATTTGCAGAAACTCTGACTGCTGATGAGGAAGTTAAACTGGCAGAGAAGAGTAAAACATCTTTTGGTTCAAAGTTAAAAAAGAAAAGCCAAGGCAGCAAAAAGACACAAAAACTTAAAATAAGGAATTACAACTTCAAAGACGATGATGCACTCTAATACAAATGAAAAGACTTAAATATGAAAACAATTCTTTATACTTCATGTACAGAAAGTGTAAATAAATATTATATCGATATTTTCTTTACTTCTTGGTGAGTTTTTTCATTTTCCTACTTTAACAAATGACAAATTTTGTTAAGTATCAATAATGGAAATATTAATCATTTACTTATGAGGAAATATTAAAGCATTCATTGACTGAACAGTCAGTGCTATATTTGGCTGAAATTAATAAAATCTTTGTTAAAACAATTTTTCAGGAAAATAGCTTTCTCAGGTTCACTGCTATTACTCTTTCCAGTATTGATGGGAGTTTCCTTTCTAACTTTTTCTTTGTAGTATGGAATGTCAACATCTTGATTATATCATTATTTTCTTGTTTACATGTGCTATCCATTTTAGTTGCTGCTGTTGAAAGTCCTAAAGTATTGTAATGGAATGCTCCACATTCCCTATGTAGACTGACTATATCAGTAGCAATATATAGTGAACACAGGATATAGCTGGGGCTTGCATCAGGAATTACTAGCCTGCCACCCGATTCCGTCTTTCGGTAGTGTATTTTCTTTTACAATAAACCTCTCTTCTTTCATCTATGTGCGTGTTGCTGTTCTTTCACTTAAGTACCACCTTTGTCTGTTTGTAACCTCTTTACGAATACAACATAAAGTGATGTGGTTTTTGTTATTTGTTAAATTTTTTTGTGATTCTGTAGCAGCAGGTTCAAAGAAAGATGGTACTCAATAAGTTCTACAGGGTTCATTCACTCAAAGCCGTTTTTAACTTGTTATCTGAGAAAATGATTGTGTACAGCTGACAGTTTTAGATATTTCTGAATGGATTTGGTGCCATGCATGACACCCATATGAAAGTCTTGATCTGATGAGACTATTTAAGAACATTATTTGAGTTTTTAGGTTTAATGCTTTGGTTTTGTTGGGCAAAACTCCCCCTAGCACAGACTATTCTATAGTCAATATCCTTCTTTTTTTTTTTTTTTTTTTTTTTTTTTAAGCGTATCACCCCGAGCAAGGCCGGTGGCCACTATCACGCAAGGGGTTACAGAAGGGCTGGAGGAAGAGCAGATAGGAGTGGTAAAGGAAGGGTTGTGGAGAAAGAGAAGGACGGAGGGCCGATCGAGGTGGGGAGGTTACGGGAGATATAGAGCGAGAGCAGATAGGAATGGAAGATGTCAGGAAGTGGATAGATCAAGGCAACTGGAGATGACGATTGACGCTACACTTAAACCGTTGGAGATTGTATTTGTCAGGGAAACAGTAACGGGGAAGGGAGTTCCATAGGCGAGATGTGCGAGACATGAAGCTATTGGAGTAGAAAAGACGTCTACACCTAACAGTTTCTACGGTGAAGGGGTGGGAACGGGATGCCAGCCTCGTAGGACGCTTGAATTCACGAGGCTTAGGGACAAGTGAGAGCAACTCCTCAGAGCAATTACCGTGGAAGTACTTGTAGAAAAGGCAGAGTGATGCAACATTCCGTCTGTGAGAGAGCGACTGCAGACGAGATATTAATATTGTTATAATTAATTCATATACTGAGCTATTTCAAGAGTTTAGTATTAACTAACTCCACATATACTAAATTTTTATGATGGATTCAGAGTAGGTACTATCACAGCATTCATTCCAATTCCAGATCAGTTTTTGGAAAATTTTTAAAATAGACTTACAAAGTATAATGTATGTATGTATGTTGCGGCATTCACCCTGGATCGGTTAAGCCGGCTCCTTCCAAGGAAATCACCGCGTCCGGAACGAAGGCCGACCAAGCACGGCAATCCGTCGCCAATGCTGAAACGAGTGACAGCCATTCCCGATTCCAACGGCGGCGAATTCTTGAAATGGAGTAACAAGGGAGTTTGAACTTCACATGCGGTCCCCACACCTCACGTGCCATCCCAGTGGAGGGAGGAATATGCTCTTACTTGCTGCAGAATTTCCACAGACGCAGAGGCAGGAGTAACCAAGAGGCCGCCGGATGCCGGTGCAGACGCCAAACGGTTTTGAATTCAGAGTTGACCTTCTCCTAGACCAGTTGCCATCCATGGCTATAGAACCCAGTCTGTCCTGCTATTTACCCATAGTTGGAGGGAGAAGAAGAGGATTCACACCTTTCCCAAGGGTGTTAGCAAGTAAGTGAATGTAACGGATTCGACTGGAATTCGAACTCGGCTCTACGATTCCTCAGTCCGAGCCGTTATCCATTACTCCACCATGCCTCCTTTACAAAGTATAAAGCAAAGAATAAGTAAAATAAGTGTTCAATTTATTAAGCAATAAAGAACAACAAAATTTTCTTTAAGCAATGTTAGTGTAGTACTTTCCTTCTGGTGAAATATTTAACTTTGTTGCTAAGAGGACTGAACAGCTGTAAGAAATTTCAGTGAAAATTAGCAGAAAATTGATTAAATTTGATTTATTCATATCAGCAAAGATTTCAAGGCAGATTGCATTTAATTAGTTTGTTTTCTTCATGCATATTATTATTATAGTTAATTTTGGCTATGACACATGGTTGGCTGTAGAAGAAATCTCGTTGACCAAAGCTTTATAAACCCATGCTCTCAAAAAAGTAAATATTTCTCTTTCTTTTCCTTTGCCAAAAGTGCTTCCCTCCAGCAAAATTGTTTTAGTCTTTTTTTTTTTTCAAAATATAAATACTTGGACTCTCCTGTCAAAGTTTTATTATTTTATTTCCATCAAATAAATGTTACATAAAATTTTAGTTTTATATTTTGCTTTCATTTTATATAATTACCTCCTTAGTAGATATAAACTAATACTACACTATCATTATGGAAAAAGTGGGTCTCTTTTTCCATGAATGTGAATGAAGAATTTCAGATCAGAGTTCACAACTCTACACTGCAATTAATTCTGATCTCAATAATCCTTTCCGTGGCAATATAGTATGTGTTGCTAAGGCTACAAATGGCTTGAATTTAGAGTTACTCTTCTCTTAGACTGGTTGCCAAACATGGCTATAGAGCCCAGTCTACCCTGCTATTTAAACTATAGCTGGGAGAGAAGAAATAGATTTATACTTTTCCCAAGAGTATTTCTGTGAAAGTGAATGTAATAAACTTGATTAGAAGAAAGAAGTTTTAAAGAATTTTAAAAAATATACATTTAACTCTTTGTTAATCACCTAGGATGATTTTTTTACCACAAAATTTTTAAAGTACTCATAATTCCTAGTTGGCAACTTGACTTTTGCTCCCTTCCATTACTCTCCTGACTCAGAAATGTGTAACACACGGTGTGGTGCAGTTGTAGCTATCGTGGGAGGCAGTCACCAGGAGACAATCCATTTTCAGAAATCCAAGATGAGTAACATAGGATTAAAGCTTAATTTGATGATTCCGCGTGAAATCTAACATTAAAGGCTAATTACCTTTAAGCACACCAACCATTCCTTTTGCTTACAGAGAGATGGCTGGTAGGACTTAATCTATACTGATTCCAAAACTTACAAGTGATAATCAGTATTAGTCTTCTGCATTCAAAATTTTGTACATATTTCAGTGTGTAAACATAGTACCAAGGATTATTATTGTTGCTTGGAAAAAGAAGATATGAAAGAAAAGGTAAGTAAGAAAACTAGAGGACTGTGGCGAAAGAGAAAGTCAACAAGAAAATGGGCACATGTATTCTGTACGATATACCGAAGACAAAATAACCAAAATAGAAACAAGCTATATAAAATGTTGTTCAGTGAAAATATCCCTTTTATATGGATTGGGGAAAATAATCGTATACCTCAATTTGTTATGTTGGACTGTAATATACAGTAGCTTGTAACATATTTTTTTTATTTTAATTATTTCACTCCAAGCAAGGCAATAAAACCACTAAGATGCTGATGTTACTGAGTGTGAAAAAATATTATAAAAAGAAAACATTATTAAGGAGTAAGAATAACAAAAGAACAGGAATTAAGAAGATGGAAGATAACAATTGACATTGCACTTAAATTTCTGAAGATCAAAGTTGACTGGAAAGCAAAAAGCTGGAAGAGATTCCCATAAGCGAGAAGTTCAAAAGAAGAAACTTAGCATAGAACTTATGTTTACATCTAGAAATTTCAACTGTAAAATGATGGGCCTTGCCACCAATCTAGTAATGCACTTAAATTTGCAAAGTCTAGCTACTATAGAGGAAAGTTCATCAGAATAAATACCATGGGAATATTTATAGAAAAGGCACAGGGAAGCGACATTATGGCAGTAGGAAATGACTGAAATCAAGATGCCAGGTCGGGACCAATAACATTTCAGATTCTTCTTTGAATTTTATCCAGAATCTCTAAATATATAGCAATAGCACCAGACCAGATATGTAAGAAATTTCAGTGAAAATTAGCAGAAAATTGATTAAATTTGATTTATTCATATCAGCAAAGATTCCAAGGAAGATTGCATTTAATTAGTTTGTTTTCTTCATGCATATTATTATTATAGTTAATTTTGGCTATGACACATGGTTGGCTGTAGAAGAGATCTCGTTGACCAACAGCTTTATAAACCCATGCTCTCAAAAAAGTAAATATTTCTCTTTCTTTTCCTTTGCCAAAAGTGCTTCCCTCCAGCAAAATTGTTTTAGTCTTTTTTTTTTTCAAAATATAAATACTTGGACTCTCCTGTCAAAGTTTTATTATTTTATTTCCATCAAATAAATGTTACATAAAATTTTAGTTTTATATTTTGCTTTCATTTTATATAATTACCTCCTTAGTAGATATAAACTAATACTACACTATCATTATGGAAAAAGTGGGTCTCTTTTTCCATGAATGTGAATGAAGAATTTCAGATCAGAGTTCACAACTCTACACTGCAATTAATTCTGATCTCAATAATCCTTTCCGTGGCAATATAGTATGTGTTGCTAAGGCTACAAATGGCTTGAATTTAGAGTTACTCTTCTCTTAGACTGGTTGCCAAACATGGCTATAGAGCCCAGTCTACCCTGCTATTTAAACTATACTATGTTTGCAATCAACAAACATCAAAACACTAATCAGAATAATGTGCAGCGTTGCCAATTTAGCCCTTTTGGAGTTAGGTATGGTTGTTTGTCAATGTTTCTGGCTCCTGGAAATCAGGACCTCAGTCATTTTCTTATTAATATTTATGATTTCATACGAAAAAATGCTAGATGCTAAAAAAGCCAAGATATCATATCTAAAATATGTATTTTAATAAAAATGTATTAGATAAAATGTTGCTAATTAACTTTACATAAAAAGGAAATGGAGATCAGAATTAAGCAAGTGTGGGGTGCAGTAAAAAAGTGGAAATCAGCTCAAAATAATTTTCTTACGAGCAACACTGGAAAATGTGCTGCTCTAGGGTGCTGAAAACTTAATCTTAACAAAGAAGGAGGATTACGGCCATGTCGTGTTGAAATACCAGTTCCCATACAAACACTGAAATTAAGTAACATTGAGCCTGGTCAGTCTAGACGGATGACTATTTGGTAATATCAGCTGCTGTAAGCTTGGATGTGTGGGTGGTGTAATGGATAATAGCTTGGAATTGGAAATCAGACAGCTGAGTTCTAATTTCAGTTGGATTTGTTATATTTACTTATATGCAAATCCCCCTGAGAAAGCTATAAATCCACCTCTTCTCCTTGCAGCAATGGGTTAATTAGTAGGACTTGCATCATTGTTATCTCCAAAAATTCTTGATCTTTCTCAGTGCATTTAGCTCTTGTAAATCGCTCTTTTTTTCTTATTAATATTTATTTCATAAATATGAAAAAGGTGCTAAACATTAAAGACATTGAAAAGATCTCATTCTGGGAGCATTAAATTGGTTGGTAACTCTGCTATCTATGAATGATCTAATAGAAAAAGATTTAGCAAAATGACCTGAAAAAAATCTGTCATGATTGAAAAGGTAAAACAAATGTCGTAAAATTCTCCTTTAAGTTTAAGGAAATTGGGCACAAAATCTGAAAATATAAAAAAAAGCCGAATTTATTTTCAAAGAAACATATCTTCAAAATATTCGTCAAATTCATCCTCCCTTGATTTTTCAGTAATGACTCCAGGCTTTTTTTTCCAGACTGATTCATCATCATCTTTCTCAGTCTGAGATTGGGGAATTGACTCTTCATCTGAATGGGCCTTTTCTTTTGCAGAATTATCAACCGTATCTTCATTTGCGTCACTTCCCTTAGAATTACTGCTTTTTTTCTTCTTAGTCACTTCTTTCCTTTTATGATGGTAGTTGAGTTTGTAGGAGCAGTCAGGACACAGTCGGACTTTTACTAACGCATTTTTTTTCTGATCTTCCTCTACATATCCAAAGTTCACTTCCCAGCTTCTTAAACCTTCTATTTCCTCACAAGTCTTATTGGCACATATAAACTGTCCCTTCCCATTTATCACCTCTTTTTCCATCTGCCACCGAAAAGCGACTTTATTTTCTTTGTAACGACTTAAGTCCGTTATACAATATTCTTTGAATAATTTATCATAATACTTTTTAGCAAGCCGCTTTTCCCATGATTTTTCTTCCTCTTCTTCATTCCATAGAAATTTGTGGTTCTCTCTTATGATATCCAAATCAGTTTTATCTTTAGATGTGTCCCGTTTATAGTCACTCCGGCTACCTCGGTAAAACATCATGTAGTCGTTTATAAATTTTTTATGTCTCGAATAGGCATCCATACTTACAATGTGAAATCGTTGAGTTCTTGATTGTTCTTTACAGAATTCTTTTTCTACTTCGTTCCTTTTAGCCAGTCCTTTTCGTTCTTTCTTCTTTTTCTTTTTCTTTGATGAAGATGAGGATGACCACGAAATAGAAAGTTCGTCATTGTCATCTTCATGCTTTCTTTTCTTTGACTTGTTTCGTTGTTGTCCATGATCAAATTCGCCTTCACTATCAAAATCTGAATCGTAGTAACTGCCTTTGTGAACTGCAACAAAATTCGTTATCCTGTCTTCAGTCATGATTACTTTTATCGTTAAATTATAAATAACAATTTAAAATTCTAAATTGTTAAATGTAGGAAGAAGTGTTTACGTTTCAACATAGCGAAAGTCGCGACTGAAAAAAAAACTATATTTTTAGAGAGAGTTAACTCCCCACGGTGAAAAATATTAAAAAATATCTTATTTAAATAAGTCCGTTCTCCCAACAAACTATTTCGAGAATTCAAATTCTCTTATTTTTCTCTGTAGGTCGAGTATAGAATTTTACAGCATATGAGAGCATTCGACCAGGAAAAAACAATCATTTAAAGCTATAAATGACACCACATCAGTCTAGTGGATAATTTAAGTGTTGCCGTTTACTTAGTAGTCAGGAGTTCAATCCCGGGATCAGGCAGTGGAATCCATCGTCAGGTTTTTTTTTTAGGTACCACCACGAAAAAATTGAAAAAAAAAACATTTTAAAAAATTTAAATGCCTTTGAAGTTAAATTTTGATTTTATTTGAAAGAACAGCATAAAAACTAATCTGTAAAAAAAAAAAGAAAGAAAAAAGAATTTTGCGTATTTAAATTTTTGATATTTTGAATATATTGGCGCACTAATTTCACTCAACAACTCATCGAACCTCCGTTATTGATGGAAAATAAAAACAACGAATTTAAAATCTCTTAAAAATCAAATATTTGTGATTGAAATTTGTTTTAATGTAAATTAGTAAATTTAAGGATTAATTAACTGATTTTCATAAAAACAATGCTTCCTTCATGCTTAAAACATAACAAAAATAACGTTTATTTAAGCATGGTAAAAAAAATAATCGTCTACTACCATCACCCCCACCCTACAAAGTGAACAAATGAACATAGTCTTCTACTATTCCTGCAAAGACAAAGTACATCTAAAATCTCTAAATATGTATGAAGAACCAAAAGTACTACAATCTAGAAATTAGTATTGTTTATGTTTAAAAATAACCTTATAACCAACATTTAATTTAGTAATGTAATTTTTTAGGATTTTATGAAACAGTAGAATGGATTTTTTAAAATTTTTATGCTACAATACATTTAGAAGTCAAAAGAAATTAATTCAAATGTGGTTAAATGATACTCTTGAATTTAATTCCTTTTTCATATTTGTCTGATGTTATAAAATATTCAATTTTTACACCCAATATAAACTAAATTTTTATTTCACTTTTTGATGCCCTCCCAATATGAATAACTGGGGCCATCACACTCTCTGACACAGCTTCTGAATGCTACTGCCCCCAAATGTAAACGTACACACAAGGTATCAAAAGGAGGATTGAAACTGACCCCAAAAAATATTTCCAGAAAGTTTTCTAATAAAATAACCGATTCAGTATACAATTCATTCATTAATGAATAAGTACTGAAAATTTCATTTAAATTGGATATTTCCCTGATTTTTTGTAAATTTTTAAAACTGGGTAGTAATATTTTTGCTTTCATTTCAGAAAAACACAACCATTTTAACATGAACAAATAAGAAAAGAATGAATAAAATGTTACAGTGAGATCTAAAAATAAAAGACATTAATAATATTTTTGTATCTTCTCAGAGAATTAGATATATTTTGTCAGTAACACTAGCTGTAATGCTTTTCTTCTTAATTGTCAAAGCCCAGCATAGAAATCTTTTCTATAATAAAATTAACTTCAATACTTTAAACCCTTAATCCTATTCTGTCAATAAACCTTACTTTTATTCCTGACAACTGATAATCTCTTTTTCTTGTTTTTCAAAGCATAACATAAAAATAATTTCTATAGAAAAATTATCTGCAATGATTTGCTGCAGTAAAACCATTTCATAATCCTTTTTTAAAAAGTTTTATGTGTAACATACAGGTTGAGTGCTGGAACTTGTTAAAACAAATTTTAAAGGAAATTTTAAAATTCCTTGCTTAATCATCAAATTTTATTTCTCTGTTACTAGAAATATTTACTTAGTAAATGTAAAAAAATAACTCAAACTAAGTATGAAGTTGGCAGAATAAAGATAAAGCCAGTAGATGGAAATAAGAAAAGTTGAAGCCATGTTTATCTATAAATAAAAGTGACATTAAAATACAACCATACTTGCTTCATTTTTTCCCCACTACCACTAGAGTCTGTTGTGTCATGATATATATAATTGCTAGAATGACAAATGAAAGTTTTAATAAATTATTATAATTCTGCTTGTCCCACCATTACTTAGTACAACCATTATGCCCTTCCAATAACTTATAAATAATAAACTATTTTGTTTTGATAACGTGTAAAGACAGAAAAAACATATCAGAGACACTTATCGCAGCCGCTTTCGGCTGCTCACTAAAGGTGGTAGAGAACGGCATTTTTCAACCTTGACCTTTCCACCATGATCCCTGCACGCTTGTAATTTCGTTTGGAGATGAACTGATTACCTCTTTGGTTCACGGTTGTTACGAACCTAATCGTAATACACCTCCAAGCGTTTTTACATCGATAGTTTCACATAGAAATCTCCACTCAATTTTTAGTGAGATTCTTGACATTTCAGTAATGCCATTTTCTGTCGTGAGGCACTCCGAACTTAACACAGCGACTCATCGCCTAATTTGTGGTCCGTACTGACCGGTCGGCTCTGACACGGTTGGTACACAGGCACCTGGCCTTGAGGCCAGGATGCCGCCCCGGGCTGTGTATTAAGTTATGCTCCCATTTTTTTTTTTCATCTGCCAACTGGACGTGAGTTGAAACAAACAAACAAACAAACACACACACACACACACACACACACACACACACTCTCTCTCTCTACACTCCTGACTCTCGGCATGCCACTCCTACTGGCCGCCCGCACGTCGTCCACAACCTTTCCCTGTACACACTATTATTAGTAATTATTACGGGAGGTTTCGATTGGACTCGACCCGGCAGACCAGCAGCGATCACCAGCCGACCAGCAGCAATAACCAGACCAGTCGACCAACAGTGCTACTACCCAAACCTGACAACCAGCAAAGCCCACCTAAGACGACAAACCAACCTTTCCTGTACACACTATTGATAGTAATTATTTACGGAAGGTTCTTCGCCACTCACTTCAACCTCCAACCGTCGACACGACCGGAGCAGCCACGCAATCATCAACCTCCAACTGTCGACACGACCGGAGCAGCCACGCAATCATCAACAATTGTCAGACTGGAGCAACCACACTCTACCGGAGCATCAGCCACAACCAACCGCCGACATTGCCAATATACATCCTATTCTCCTTCATGTAATAAACCCCTGCATAATTGATACACATCTTCGTTCTGTTGTCCATATTGTTTCGCCTGGTCAGATCACAAAGTAAAAATGTGGCGGACTCCCTGTGACATCGTTCATTTACCACACGGGGGCGCTCGGGCCATCGCGCCCCACCTCCGGGGTGTCCGCAACACACTACATGGTTTCAGTAAAAAAAAAAAAAAGAAAGAGAGAGAGAAGGAAAGAAACACTTTGACTGTTCTGTTTTGAATGTGTGAAATGATAGAAAAGAAAGAAAGAAATGCCCTGCCAATACCTCATAAATAATGGACTGTTCCATTTTGATCATGAGGAAAGATGCAAAAATCATATCAGAGACTGTTTGATTTCAGTGTGAAAAGGAAAGAAACCCCCTGTCAATAATTAATGAACTGTTCTGTTTTGATCTAGAGGAAAGGCAGAAAAAAATAGAAACAAAGAAACAAACAAAAAAAAACGCCCCGTCAATACATCATAAATAATGGACTATTCCATTTTGATCATGTGGAGTGATGCAAAAGACATATCAAAGATGCCATTTTATTTCAGTGAAAAAGAAAGAAACATCCTGCCAACATCTCATAAATAATAGACTGTTCCATTTTGTTTGATTTCAGTTAAAGAAATAAAAAAAAATTCAAATAGGAAAGCTGTGAAATTTTCATGGATACCACTAGTATAATATGATTTAGTAAAAAATATGATTAAACATTCAATTGTTAGAGTGAAAATGAAAGTTTTAATATATTTGGTAAATGTATTGAAGATGAATGCCTACAGAACTAGATTGAGAATTTTCAAAGAAACTGAATTCAACATTTTCAAAAGGAATAAATTTCAACACATGGTGGAATTTTACCTATATATTTATATGTAAAGGTCATAACTTTGATTTCACTCATGCCACCCTAATGAAAAAAGAACATAATTCTTTAAGGAGAAAATACATTGAAAAACCTAATAACATTATAACCAACTATAAACATATGCCTAAAGTATTACATTACATTGCCATCTTTCTTTGAATCCATTCTTAAAGAATCTAACTCATATCTATCTAATACAAAATATACATTCTTAAAGAGGTCAGCTATAAATTAGAACCTTCTGACACTGCATGGGCTGACCACACAAAGGTGAATATACCAGAACCTCCATTAGACAGACATACGCCCACAATTACAAATACATATTACCATCTGATGCCCACTTAGACGAGAATCTTCACACACATACACATAGAATTATCTAGGGTTTTAATACATGTGACACATGTCTGACCAATGGAACTAACCTAAACATAATTGAAAATACCAGTATTTCTGTCGATTTGCCTATTTACTCTCTGTGGTGAAAATAAAGGAACTCTCTAATCTTTCCCTGACTTTCCAGGACTGATTGATTTCCCCCTGTTTTCGTCTTTCTCTCTTTATGAGGCAGTCGGCCATTTTCTTCTTACGGTTCACTACCGGAGTAGATTTCTAGTGGAATAAATTGTTGTAAAAAGAGTTTGAGAGGAAGTGAAACAAGGCTGAGTCCATATAGCTTCACTCAAGCTATATGGAGTCAGCCTTGTTTCACTTCCTCTCAAACTTTTTTTACAACTCTCTCAATCTCCAATGAAGCTTTAATAAAAGTGAAACATGTTAGATTGATATTCGCTTCCTATTTGTTCTTTATTTTAGAATCCTCTCAGATTCTGATCCATATTTGGTCTGCATTTGATTTTTAACTCATATATAGGTTAGCTATACAAGAAGAGAGCTCTTATACTTGTGTGTAGTATTGGATTACCAACCCTAACACAGGCGTGGCAATATTTGAAAGGCCCTCCCTTTTTCTGTTTGACTTTTAGAATAGCAACACACATTCCCTTTCACTCTGATAGACACAATTCATGTAGATACTTCAGAGACACAAATTGAAGATTGTAGTGAACTGTTCATAACTTCAACTTTGTTTCTTTTCTATCCTTTTGGTAAACCTGTCTTCTTAATTAATTTTATTAATTTTTGTTTGAATTACATGTTTTGCTATATTTTTACCTGGACTCATATGAGTCTGCCAAATATTGTTTGCAGAACAAATGTAGCAGATGATACTTTCTATTCCCAGAAGAATACCGTAAGCTTTGCTGCCAGAAAATGTGAGTGAGTGTGTGATGTAAATTAAAATCTAGAAGGTGTGTGCAGGAAATAAACCACACCGGTTGGTGAGGCTATTTAACACTTAGTTAGAAGTTTTAAATTCAGTTTTCCTTCTTCAAGTCTGGTTGCCACCCAAGGCTATAGCACCCAGTCTGTCCTGCTATTTACCCATAGCTAGGTAGAGAAGAGATAGATTCATACCTTTTCCATTTGCATATAAGTGAATGTATTGAACTTGACTGAAATTTGATCTCACTTTTCCAATTTCACAATCCAAGCTGCAATCCATTACTCCGCCATGTTCTAGCAAATATTGAATTGGGATCTGCTGTTAAGAAACTTGGTTTACTGTGTCATGTTAGACAATTTTTTCCTTGAATCTATCTTAGATATTTATCAGTCTACCATTCATCCATGCTTTGAATATTGCTACTACATATGGTCCAGTGCTCCTGCTGTATATTTTTAATAAAATCCAAAGAAGAATCAGCAATAGAATTGGTCCTGACCTGACATCTTAGCTTCAGACACCTTCCCAGCACCATAAAATAGCTTCCATGTGCCTTTTTTTAATAAATACTTTCATGGTGATTATTTTGATGAACTTCTCTGTATGGTACCTAGAATTTATGAATTTAAGTGCAGTACTATATTGTTCAAATTCTAGTAAAAAATTAAATGCTAATACCCTTGGTAAAGATATGAATCCTCTTCCTCTCCTCCCAACTTTGGGTAAATAGCAGGACAGACTGAATTCTATAGCCTTGGATGGCAACTGGTCTACTGCAGAAAGAAATGGCAACCTACGGTGGAAAAAAAATCTGCCTCATCAGTCATGTATCGAAACATACATGATTGCCTAAGCGTGTATCATGCATGGCACATAACTGACTGATTATATTGGCAGCAAAGTCTAAACATTTTACAGTTGAAATAGCTATATGTTGCAATAAGTTCTATGCTAACAGTTTCCTCTATCACACTTCTTGCTTGTGGAACTCTTTTCCAGCTCTACGCTTTTCAGTCATCTTTGATCTTCAAAAATTTTAATCCAGTAGCAATCGTTATCCACTGACTTCTTGATTATTCTTCTATTGTTCTTGCTCCTTAAAAGTGTTCCTCTTTTTTCTTATTCTTTCACACTCAGTAACCCCTTGTGTTTTAGTCACTTTACTACCTTGCATGCGGTGATATGATTAAAAAAAGAAGCTAATTTTAAAATATAAAGTACAAAACCAACCCTTGCAAAACATGCTTATAAGCAAGCAATATTTAAAAAATAACTGTATTCATCTTGTTCATGTTTTAACTGAGACTAAAATATTTCAATAAATCTCATAAAATATGTTTTTGAAAATTCTCTAAACAATTCAGGTTGCAATGCAGATGTAAAGAAGGCAAGAAATTCTACCACTCAATGTGTCAGAGAAACCAAGAAAGTTATGGGAACAATTCAGATTAAATATGTAATCAATAGAGTGAATGAAAGTGTTGTTATGTTTGATAATTACTATCTGTGGTATCAAGGTTTAAATAAAAATGATGAGCACCATTAATAATGATGGAAATTTATATAAATTAAAATTGTATAAAACAAATAAACTTTATAAATTATAACACACACATCATTAAAATATATTTTATAAGTTGATCAACTTCAAACAAAAAAATTATTTTCATTAAATATTATTAACAAAAGATGATATTCAAACTAAAAAGAAACTAAGTTGAAATAAAACAGATTAAAATTTGCATAAAAATAAAGTTTACACATCATTTAAAACTTATATCGAATTATCATGTTACAAACTTTTATCATTCTGATATCTATATTAATTAAATTATAGGGCTTTACAGAGCCCTCCAAAAAGGAGCCCGATCCTTTTTACTAGAGCAAAGGAGAAGAGGGCTCTTTCTATATTCAACTTTAACTGGAGTAGAGTGTGAGCAGCACTATTTGAGACTAAAGAGTAGGGATTTTTTGCGATCCGCTGCGCTCCTTGCTGCAAAATTAGTTGAAATTTTTTTGGGAACATTAGTTTGTATTCAACAATAAAAAAGAAAAGAAAGGAAAATGTGAGCCAAAATCTTTGAATTATTTTTTTATTATTATTTCAGTGGTAAATGCATGAAAGAGAGAGAGTGAGGGAGAAAGCATGCGTGCGTGCGTTTTTCTATTTTCATGTGTTTTGGTAAAGAGGCAAGGGACTTTGACACCTAGGTTTGTACCATTCTGATGTCCGGGACATTTCTTTTAAGTTGCAGGAGACAGTGTAGAAAGTCTTTGATGTCATTTTTTATTTGATGTGTGTGTGTGTGTGTGTAAGTGTCGGTGAGAGAGAGTATAAAAGCTGTCTGTAGATATTGGTGTTGGGGAAGAAAGGTTTGAACTTTTTTTGTTTTTATGACAAATTTTCATTGCTGAATGAATAAATAAACCAATGTTTTCTTTTTAATTTACTGACAATTTACTTTTGTACACAATTTTGCCATTATTATCATCATCATCATCATCATCATCATCATTATCATTTAAAGAAAGTTATTAAAATATAAATGAAATCTTTACGGATAATAACTTCCATTGGATTTTCTCGCCTATTTCCCTCAATATTCATCCAAATGTTGAAGAAAATTGATTCTTGGTCTGAAATGATATTTTTTGTCCTGAAATAAAATTCTAATTTACCTTTTAACATATAAATTGTTTTGTTTAAAAATTTCTTAAAATTAAGAAAATGGCTGCTTTTAAGAAAATTTTCTTTAATTAGCCAAGAAGTTGAGATTCCAATCTATGTAATTTTTATTTAAAATACACCAGAATATTTTACTGACTGGAAATAGTAAATTTAATCATTTAGCTTTCAATTAATGCAAAAAAAATGAAATCTTCAAGGATACTTTTTCATTTTAAAATTGGAGGAGGAATTTTTTGAAAAAACCCGTCACATCTTGAAAGACAGAAATTTTGAAAAACAACTATTAAAAAGTTAAACTCCAGTTTATGATAAAATAATATTTGTAAAACTGAGTTTGTTGAGGTAATTCTTTTGGAGTTAGGAATGACATATGTTTTATAAGGAAGTACATTGGGGGAACTTCGGTATGTTTTTATGGGTAAAGGGTATGCTGACAGGCTAAATGTTGGTTCTTATTAAACTTGAGTACCAAAATATCTCATATCCAGCTTATTAATTGTAAAAATGTCCAATGTTTATGAAAGAAGGTACATTATAACTATGGAGCACTGAAAAAGAGCCACTCTTTTTTTAATGGAGTTGGAGCTGGAAAATGGAGAGCATGAGGGGAGCCAGCTCCAATTTTGGGTATGGGAGCAGCTCCAAAAATAGTATTTATATTCAACATATTATAATATATATATATATAAATATATTTAATGTATTATAATATATATATATATATATATATATATATATATATATATAATATCTGGATAAAATAAATGAAACAAAATTGGGTGGTTTTTTTATGAAAGTATTTATTTCTGTGTTTTTGTATATATTTATTTATTTAATATTTCAGACCACCTAGGTCTTTCCTTTTCTTAGGAAATCAGAGGAGGAGATTGAAGAATTAAAATTAGTTTTGCAGAGATCTAGGATGTCTGAAGACTTTTCAAAGAGGAACGATTCCAGACTGCAGAAGTTGGTACAAATACCATGAATATTGGGGAAGGAAAGGTTAAGGGGTTTAGGTTTATATCTTTGATTATTTATAGTCATGATGTGCTATATTGGTAAGGCCTAAAGTAGTAGTAGCAGTTGATCATCTAATGTAACATGTACAGAAGGGAACTGGCACAGACTGCAACATAGTGTGACCTCGGGGTTGCCCACACTTCTATGTGGGACATGGCACTGTAAGAACCCCAATACTATGCAACTGTTGATCAGAGCAGCCTCTCAATATGCTATGCAAGAGTTTGGGGTCCTAACTATCAGTTGGGAACAGCAACCAGAAAACTGCCAACCTGGTACCCTCAGTATGATGAGAAATTTATGACAGTACCACTATTAAGGCCTGAGAAAAGGAAAAGAACTTCTTCCTAAACAAGAAAAAAGGGATGAGCCTCTATTCCAGTTCAAAAGTAAAGGGAGGAGTTTGGACTGGGTGATAGGAGAGTCTATCTACACTTATTAAAAAAAATCCTGGGTTTGACTTCCAGATAAATTATTTCAGATAACTTATCTGAAGAGTTGAGCTGCAGCCCCCAAATGCTCCAGAACAAACATGTATACATACCTGTGAACCAGGGGTAAAAAAAAAAAGTGGAATGTAAAATAATTAAGGTTTAACTAGTATATGTCTGAACACCAACTCTTTCAAATCACGTGGCTCCCTCAGGAATCTATGATAGGGGGGTCCTCACCTCTACTATATCTCAGTTTTCATAAGATAATATTCATATAAAATACAAATTTTATTGTAACCCAATTATGTACAGTAATGGATCATATGCAAAATATAGGTGAAGAATTCAACTAGAAAAATTGAAACTAAATAAATTGTATCTAAATACAAACAACAGACATGTCATAATAGATCATTCCAAATTAAATAAATTAACAATGTTTTGCAGCATTTTTTAAACATCAACTTGAGATTTTTGTTAAAAAGTTGAATAATTTTAACACAGTCAACATTATGGATAAAACATAGTGAATTGTGTTTTTTCAAGACTTAGCAAGAGCAAATATATTCATGACTTGATCAGTCAAAGGATTGAGCACATTCGTTTTCAATGGAAATTATTGCTGACCCAGATACCCTTTCATCTCTCATTGTAGATCATAGATCATTTTTTATGAATTTTAGTTTGCTGAAACATTTTTCACTGCTTGCAAAAATCACTGGTGTAATATGCAATACACGCAATGCAGTGTATAATTTCGGGTAAATATCAACTAAATGATTCCAAAAAATATAATCTAAAATCTCATGGACAGTTTCTAGCTCACTTTTTCTGTTCTTGATCTTTAATTCACATTGCAGAATTGAGGCAAATCTCTTGATCTCATGGGAGCAATTCTTCTCATTCAACGTTGCTAGATTTTTTGTGAAATCATTTGCACTGCTCATTCAGCATATCACTCTTCACTGCATTCAAAAGTGAGTCTGAATTCTGAATGAATTCATAAATTTCATTCGAATAGGATACCTGAGAAAACTGAGTATTAATTGAAGACAAACATTGGTCTACAAGAGAAATAAAAACGGCAAATACAAAGGTGTTCAGTCAAGGTTAAAAATCTTTCAAAAATAAAATATACTTTTCTGAACCTTTTGTTGAAGAATTTTAGCTGATTTAAAGTTTAATTAATCTCATTTCAAATAAATAGTACTTACTTTTAGCTTAAAATATTGCAGAAATGCATTTTTTAACACGGCAGTAGCTCTTTATTTAAGGTGTTGACAGCTTGACTGACAGCCAGAAGTTTATCTAATTTTTTCTCTGGTATTATTTAAGTAAAATAATATGTGTGCTTTTTTATATCATTTCTAACTACCCAGTAATCTTAAAAATTTAGGAAAATATTCTCTGCAATCTAATGTTTTATTGAATTTTACGTACTTTGGCTTTAAATTTACTTTAGTTTGACTATCACTCTTATTTTGTGGTAATGTTGTGTATGGACAACTGTATTTATAAAAATAGGTACGTTATGCACATACAAAAAAAAATTCAAAATTTTTAAAAAAATATTTGGGCGACACTAAATTGTAATAAGCTATTCCATTTATAATTAGTAAACATAGTTCTTGCTTAATAAAAATATCACCTAACCTCTACAAACTAAGACAGAATTTTAAAAGATTTAAAACTTTATAAATTAGAATTAAAATTTTTAAAAATGAAAACAATTTTTGTAGAAATTCATTATTCATATCCTTTGAAAAATTCTTTTATTCTTAGGACAATAGTTTCCCTAATATATCTTATTCATAAAAGCAATTAAAAGCTTTTCTAATTAAGTAATGTCTTAGTTTTATACCATTTTTATTTTATGATTCAGAGCAGGTTTTCCACAACTGTGGTTCCTGTTCTACAAAAAGAATTTGCAGATTTAAATTCTCTAAAAAGTTCTTTTTTTAAGTAGGACAAAATTTAATTTGTTGAAATTTCATAAAATGAAATAAGTGGTGGCTATCAGATGGAAAAAAAAATAATTTTACCAAGATTTTCTAAAAAAAGAAAACATTTCTAAAATAATTTCATTCATTTATGAATAAGTCCTGAAAATTTAATTAAAATCTGACAATTATTTCATTTTTGCAAGAATTTGCAAATCAATGTGTTTTTCGCTGCAAAAAGATGCTGGAATTTCCTATACTAATCTTTGGTCCCCCACTGATGCAAGAAAAACAAAATTTTGAACGTTCTAAAAATGATAAAAAAATATAATTTAATAATTCAAAAATCTTTTGGTCTTTCCTGTTAATAATAAAATATTTTGATGATAAAACTGTTTTTATTAACTTTAGGGCATTTTTTCACCATGGTATGCTTATTTTTTAGTGAATCTGTGGAGGTAACTAGTTTTTATATAAAGATTATTTTATTCAAATTTAAAAACTCTAGGTAGACAAATAAATGCTGACTAGTGTTTACAACATCAATAATGTTAATTATGATTATGATGATGATTGTAAGCACTTCCGGTCCCACTAGGGAATGCTGGGAGCAAAACAGATCAAGTGGCAGTTTGAATAAAATAGTTGTTAATGTTAAGTTTATCAGGCTTGTGTCATCTTTGTGTTGATTCAATTTTTCAGTGGCCAGTCTCATATAATTTATTTTTCCACCCAGTGGAACAACTAGTATCTTAAGTTTTTAAAGCAACTTCAGTTTGTCAGTGAAATCTGAGAGAAGTCTTCTATAAAATTATGAAATAAAAATTTGACAATTCCAATATTCAAGAAATGTTTTGTTACTACTCTTTGATTTTATGGCATTGTTGGAGAAAGATTCCATGGGATACTGTTGAATAAAAAAAATGAGAGAAAGATTGTTGCATGTTCAAATAAAATGATAATATTTATTTAAAAGTAAGATACACAAATTTTAAATGTAATTACTTCATGAAATGAAAGTTAGAAAGTTCTTCTCTTTGACTGTAAGGAAATGAACATGAATAGTCCTTCAGTGAGGAAGAGAGAAAGTGGAATTGGGGGGACAAGATCAAAGGGAGTCCGCTGTTGCTTTAGTGAGAAAAACAAGACTCATGTCTCTTTAGTGCTGTCAGTCCTTCTGTCAAATTGAATGAATGTTTGGTTTTTCTTGTATAAGCTCCAGAATCCTGTGTTTATTTATTGGCAGGAACTGATTTTTTATTGGCTATTGTTATATTGCGTGCTAATAGGAATATTTACTTGAAAAACAAGGTGGATAAAATAAGTAAAGGTTTATTATACAAAACCAGTACAATAAGAATAAAGATAACACTTATGCACAAGGTCGTCACAAGTCAATCCAGCAGTGAGTGCTACTATTGGAAGGTCAGTAGTTCTCGCGTAAGTCTGAGTTGTATTCAACAGATCCCAGCTAGTAATATTTACCAACCGCCCCATGGTGTAGGATGTGGCACAAGGCTGAATTTAATGTAGGGCAATCCGAGCCCATGCTTGGCCAAAAATTTCCTGTAAACCCTGCATAAATGGGTTTGGGTCTGTCTACTTCCCCAGACAAGACTCTGGCCTTCGGCATAGCCTCGTCCGGGCTCCTCTCTAACTGAAGGCAGAGAGTTCGACAACAGCTAAGAGCTGTGTAACAGATCCCAGCTAGTCTCTTTAGTCACTTACAGATTGTCACTTACTTATTGACTTACAGATACATTGTAAGTGCAAGATTTTGGCTAAGAGTCCTTGCAGCACAAGCATCTGCTCTTGCTGGAAACATTGTCTCATGTGCATAACAGAGTGCAATGATTGCAGGTGTAACACCAGTAAAGATGTTAGAATATACACAGACCATGCAACTGGGCCAGCATCAAATAAGAAATTAAATGAAATAAAAATAGCTAAGAGAATTTTGAAATAATCTGACACATTTCAAGTATTAATGGCATACCAGGGTATGCCAATTGAAGCCAAAGAAGTCAGTTCTACAGAATTAATTATGAAAAGGAAAATAAGAACCACATTAGATTTACATCTAAAAAAGTTATTACCAAGATGGCCCGATTTCACATGAATCAGGGAGAGAGACAAACTGGCAAAAAAGCAAAATGGAAAATAATTTTAACAGATTCCATGATGCCAGAAATTTACCAATTCTAAAAGAGGAAATAGAGTTAGAATAAAATTAAAGAAAAATACTGGAACACTGAAGGAACGATCAAATCAGCAGACACTAATAACAAGTTGTATATTGTAACAACTAATCAAGGGGATTTCTGAAGAAATAAGAAATATATTTAATTTCCAGGTTTTGAAAATAGACATTTGAGAAAGAAACCAATTAGTGATTATTATAAGGATTCTTCAAACAAATAATAATACAAAAGAAAATACTGGAAAATCTGACAGAGAATATAAACTCCAAAATATTTGTTTAATTTCACAAAGTGAGTGAGTTACCGCCCTTTGATTGTAATCAAAACAAACTTTGATATCTAATTATTTATTTTGTAATTTGGAAAAGTTAAAAATAAATTAATAAAGAAAATAAATTATCTTAGGAAGGGGGACGTTTATAACAACATCAGTCATGTTGATTATGATTATGATGATTGTAAGCACTTCCGGTCACATGACGAAATGTTGGGAGCAAAAGAGATCAAACAGGAGTTTTTTAAATGTTGAGTTTACCAAGTCTCATGTTGTCTTCATGTTGCTTCACTTTTTCAGTGGCCAGTTTTGTATAATTTGCCTTTCCACCCTAGTGGAACATATATGATAAGATAAAGAACAAATAGGAAATGTTAGATTGATAAACATTTCCTATTTGTTCTTTATCTTATTATTCTGTGAGATTTCAATTCATATTTGATCTATATATTTGATCCTTAACTCACACACACACATATACACACCTACCGGATGTAACAGCAAAATTGTCCAATTCTTAAATTAAGCTTTGAACTGTTGTATCTTAGAAATGATAAAAGATATCTTACTGGAATTCACCAAGGTTTTTATAACACTACTGGACTCTACTTTGATCAATAAGAATGTATAATTACTCTCAAGCTTTACAGAAGAATCATGATGAAATTCATCATAAATGGTAATGACATGTTCATCATTAATTAATCATAGCTAAGGATTGGAGGCTCATGAAGGATTGAACTAAAGTTCAAATGGAAGCTTAAATACCAGTATTTATTTCTCATTGATAAGAACAATTCTGGCACAAGCCCAAACTGTTAGGCATTAAGAGCTGCTCTGCCTTCAGCAATGACATCCTCAACCCTCTTCTTGGATGCACTACAAGCTTTTTAATGAAGTCTTCATCAATGTTCTCCACCCAGGTCTTATTGATGGATTTTTTGAGAGCTTGCAGGTTACTGTGGGGTATCTCACAAGCTTTTCTGGCCAGTTCATTCCAGATGCCAAAGTCTAAGGTGTTCAAATCAGGCACTGAAGGAGGCCAAGTTCCTTTATCCCAAAACCTGTTCACGAACTAATCCCTGAGAAATTTTTGAGCCACTGTGTTCATGTGGCAAGGAGCTCCATCCTGTTGGAATGTAAATTTGAAGGGATTATTGATCTTGTTGGGGGTTTTGATTATTAGCCTCAAGATATTCAAAAAAAATCCTGGTTTTTATCTTTTTCAAAATTTGAACAGAGCAAACTCCTGTCAGTCTCTTTTTCTTCTCAAACATGATCAATGGCATCTTCTTGCCATCAGAGGCCACACAGGCAAAACCATTACCTTGGCAGGGTTTTTGCTCATGAAAGTGACATTCATATCTCTCTTGTGAGGATCTGAAGCCAGAATACCACCATTGTGTCTGTTTGTGTACACATCCTCTGTAAAATTCTTCTCATCTGTGTAGAAAATTATAATTTTCCAACTCATTCAAATTGAACTTTGCCCTCTCAAACCCTCCAATTTTCTGTCCTGGAGTAACGAGGTGAGTCACAGGTTTCACATACAATTTCATTTTCAAACCATTTTTCACAGCTCTTTGAACTGTCATAGCTGAAACTCCTCTCTCACGTGCCAAACATCTCATGGATTGAGTTGCATCTTTTCTAATTGATCTCTTTAGCTCTAATTTGAAAAGATGATCCCTCTTACTCTTGTGACTTCCTGGTCTAGTTTTCCTCTCTACTGTTCCCTCATTTTTAAACTTATTCAGTGTTCTCTTGATGGTTCTTGAATGAACTTTGAAGATAAGCTAGAGTATGAATGTTGGTATCATTGATGAAGTCCTGAATGATCTTTTTTCCTATCACCATTGCTCATTTGGGAAGACAGTGGGGCTGACACATAATGACTTTAATCTTTTCTAATTCTAGCTGAATAAATATGTGAGATTTATGACTGATGCTTGTTGTTCCCACAATGAACTAATTTCTCTGACAGAGACTCATCCTTTTTCTTTTCCACAACACTAGTATTCCGCCTAATAAATAGTTGTTATTGTTTGTTCCATAAATCCATGTTTGTATTTATTCATAATTCTATAGTTAGGGGCATTGCTACTTTCGGGCCAATGAAACAAATTGTAGCTATCACACCCTCTATAACTAAAAAAAAACACTATTAAATAAATAAGTTAAGCTTTAAAAATAAATGATTAGAATATGAAGTCAGGTAAACACTTTTCCTTAAGTAAGAATAAGGAAGGTAAAAAACTTTCTACTGTTGTAGTGGAAAGTTTGGTGGTTACCATTTATTTAATGGTGTTATTTATTTAATGGTGTTATTTATTTAATGGTGTTATTTAATTTAATGGTGTTGACAGACCAAATCAATCCATACAATTTTTACTCTGTATGTTAAGCAAAGTGCAAAAACAACAAGAGAAAACAACAAGAAATATCTGTGATAAGAGATAAAAGGAAAAATATTTGAATAACAAGTAATTTTCAATATATTTTTGTAATGAAAATATTTTACAAAAATGTAGTGAATTTTTTTAGGTGAAATCTTGTTAGTTTAATTTATGTTGAACTCAAGTTTGGTGAAAGATTAAATTTTATTGTTAATGAGTTCTGATTTGAAAGGATATTTGTTAGAATCTGTTATTGAAGATTTTGTAAATTAATTGCAAGAGAAAAATTTACATTTAAGAATTTACAGTTCATGTAAGTAGTAAATATCTGTAAAGTCGAATGCAATTTTGTGATCAAAGAAGTTATCTACCTTTGACTGTTTTGTGTAATACAATGTTCTCGAATGTTGAGAAATAAAGCTGATTTGTTAGCAGGAATTTGTTTAACTTCTGCATAAAGAATTTGGTGAGTGAATGGGAATAGAGTTCACTGGTGAGTTTTGGTGAGTGAGTGTGAATATCGTTAAGCTTGTATAACATTTGTATGAACAAAAAACTTAAGAATGTGTGACGTGAAATTTTGTTTGCAATTTGTTTGACGTCACAATGCTCACTGGCGAGTGTGAATGAGTTTCTGTTTTTATTTGCTTCGGATGGCTCACAGAGACTTGGCACAAACTTGGATTTCACTCACAAGCTGTAAAAATTAGTTAGGCATGGGTAGATAGTCACGCCTACTTGTATATTTATTAACCAATGAGGGCTCAAGATTTTTTTGAAAGTGTATGAAGTTAAAAGTGTTTTGTGATCCACTTTTTGCACAGATTTGATCAAACTATTTTTGGGCATTGGGTAATGTAGAATGTGGATTCTACACTGTCACCATTTACTTAAATTATTTTCATATTTTAATTTAATCAAGCCAAGGGAAATTTGTTCTTTTTTACATTTTAACTGAGGAGGTGGGTATCTGAGACTAATATTGGTTCTGTATATTTTTATTTATGAAATATCAAGTAAGTAGAAATTTTTTGCAACATGCTGACATGTGTTGAAATCTTCATAATATTAAGTATTGTTGAAGTTATTGCCAACATTTTTTGTTGAGATTTACAAACCCTGTGTTTTGTTCAATTTCACAAACCAGTCAGTGGAATTTGAATAAGCTGATTTGTTTGGAAAATATTTTGACAAAAACCCTACTTCACAGTTTAATAATGTCTTTAATTTTATAGAACTTCATGGTAAACAATATTTTTTAAGAAAATTTCTATTTTTCCTTTTTAATAGTAAAGAATAAATTCTTCTGAATTCTTACTCTTAAGCTTGCAATATACAATTAACCATGCATAAATATTTCTTTCCGGAGCCAAATTCCAACTTTTTGAAGTGTTTGGCCTTGTGATTTGTTTATAGTTCTCACAAATACAGGACTGGAAACTGGATTCTTGTATATATATAAAAACTTAAAGAAAAGATATGCAAAAAGTAATATTAAATTTTTATTTACAGTATTTACATTAGTCGGACTATTGTCCTCATCTTTGTCGCCATATTTGTCACGTTTCGGTCGTTGTACGCTCTGAAAATTAGCAGGAGATAACTGATAACTGACATCCATCAAACATGGCACGTGGAACTAGAACAGTCTACCCCAGTGATCGAAATAAAGGGTTCAGTTCGAAATTCCAACCACCAGAAGAAGGCCGAAACGTTGTGACAAAGATGAGGACAATAGTCCGACTAATGTAAATACTGTACATAATACCTCATCTCAGAAATATAGACAGACTCTAAATTTTTATTAAATAAATATTTGTTAATTAATCATTAAATTGTTTTTAAAATAGTGGGGGTATTTTGTATGTTGAATAATAAAACTTTTTATTTTTAAAAAAAATCATGAATGAAAATTTATTGTACTAAGTTACGCAACCTAGTAAGAACCAACTGTACTTTGTACCCCGTTACCTGTTTGCACTTCTCCCTAAAATTTGGTTTCAATCTGTCAATGTATGGCTATTTTATATAGCTAGATAGATGAGAGCCAATATTTAAGATACTTACAAAAACATCAGTTTATATATATATATATATATATATATATATATATATATATATATATATCCATCAGATAAGATATTGTAAAAATATTGAAACAATACAGGATTAACAGTGTAACCCGGATATAAGAGAGTTGTTGGGACTGGAGAAGAAGTCTCTTATATCCGGGTTTCTCTTATATCCGGTTTTGGTCTACTTTGTTTTATTAACACAGGCTCTAATTTGGGACCAGAGAAAATCTCTCTTATATCCGGGTTACACTGTATATACATTAACACAGGCTCTAATTTGGGACCAGAGAAAGTCTCTCTTATATCAGGGTTACACTGTATAGGATTTTAGAATGAGTGTCAGGTACTTTACATACAAGCAAGTAGAAGAAAAAGTTTAAAAAGAATAATCAATTCCAAAGTGTTTGATATGATTAGTATTTTTGTAAGGTAATTCTCCTTGTTTATTTGAATGAACTGTCAATTATTTTGACATTTTCTATTATTCAAAAAAAAAAAAAAAAATCTAACCAATCATTATGAATTTATTCAAATGAGACCAAACCAAAATGAATTTCTATTGGGTATTTATAATCAATAACTAAACTATATAAGTGTGATGTTCTTTTAGGAACAATTGGCTGTTGAGCATTACAGAGAGTTTGGAGCAATAATCTGATTAAGGATATACTGTGTTTTATGCTGAAAATAACCATTTATTTAATTGGTGCAACAGAATTCCACTTGTTTTATTCAAGTGACTGTAAAGATTAATTTTCCACTTTCCTTTAACTAGAGGCCATGGTATATTGTAGCATATTTAGTTTAGATACGCGCATGAAGAAGTTTATATAGCTACAGATTCTGAACTACGTCGGGTAGCACTTGAAGCTAGCAGGGGAGACATAACCCTTTTTTTTCTTTAGGGGTGTGTGAACATACCTTGTTTAGAAAGCAGAACAAAGGCTAGCAACCCTGATATAACGAGGTTTTCACTCCACATGGCTTACTTCCCTACAATACTGGAGAGCTTAATTCTGCTAAAAACAAATGTTTTTGATCTTTCAGAGATTGCTTACTACTTTAAAGATGTAAAAGTTTTGTTTTGTTTTGTTTTTAAATTGTGTAAATTATTTCTACAAATAAAGTAAATTAGTTTCACGGTAAGAACGGACAGTCGTTGGAGAAAAAAAAAAAAGTTTGAAAATTAGTGACTACTACCAATGTTTAAAAATAGCTTTCAGCTTTAGGCCCTAGGGGTTAAACATTGCTATGTGCTAGTTTTACTGTTTTTAAAAAAAAAAAGAAAAAAGTTCGATGTTTTTATTTTTATTGTATTGCATAGCCTATTGGTTGCTGTTTTTTGTTACTTTTTAAGTATTTTTTTTTTTTTTTTTTTTTTTTTTTTTTTTTAAAGATAATGCTTGTCTTCATTAAATAAATTCACTTTATTTTCTATAAGGAAGCGACCTTTTTAAATAAACATTTTTTAAAAAATTTTCTGATTTGAAATTTTTTAGGAGCATCATGGTCGATCACTTGATATTTTTTTTTTTTTTTTTTTTTTTTTTTTTTTATAAATTCTTTACTTTGGACAAATTTCTTTCACAATCATTTCTTTATTTTCTTAACTAGTAAAATTTTCTGATTTTTTTTTTTTCTGCGAATATCTTGCTTAGTTTAACTAACATTCCTCCTTCTTACAACCTGCTAGTTTTGCTCATGTGAGTGACATTTATGCGCATTATTTTGAAAGCTAACTTTGTTTGCTAACACAGATAGCAAATTAATGTTGCTAAATATCCCAAAATTCGTAGAGTGTTAGAAGGGGAATATAATACATTAAATACATTTTATTTACATTTTTTGTTTTCTTTTTTTTGCTTGGAAGACACGGATAAGGAAATCGTGAACAACATAGTTTGTTTAGGGGGCCGTTAATGACGTCAGAGACACGTGGTCTAGTTGCTATATAAATTCAAGAGACGCTAGGCTGTCGCCATTTTGAAGGCTGAGGCAAAAAGCCTCTTCAGCTGGTGTAGCATTGTGTTAGTTGTTTATAAAATAAGTCTATTTGCTTCCTTACACAGCCCGTTTGACCCAAAATCAGTTCTCTGCTAGTCTCAGCGTCAACGTAATCCCCCACATGCGGGGGTAAATGACGTTTTTGAAAATTGCTTTCGCTGTAATTTATACAAAAAGATATCAATTCCTTTTCACTTCAATTGATATACCTCACCATAAGGGAAAATATTTGACTACGTGTCTAGCCGTTTAAAAATACGCAATTCATTAAAAAAAAAAAAAAACAGCATAAATTTTTTAGATTCTATTTTTGAAGCAGATTTTTCTTCTAGAGTTTCTAACAAAAATTGAACCAGCTTGGACGAAGTGATTTCTTGAATTATACAAGACTAGAGAAACAAAAGAAAATCTGCATTTTTAATGGCGCTGTGTGATGTTCTAACAAAAACCAAAGGAAGGCTATGACATATTGATACTAACAGCATCGTCACAATTTTGCATCTGCTTCTACAAATATTCGTTTTAGTAGTAGCTGCACTGCTATTTTTTTTAACATCCATTTAAAACCGAGTCGCTGTTCTAATTAAAACCGTTTAATTCCAACGAACAACTCGGACAAGTTTGTTTCGTATTGTCAGTTCATTTCTTTTTGAACATCAGTGGAGGTTGAAATCGCCTCAAAATCATTTTAAAAAATGTCGTCTGTGCACTATAAATTCAAAAGCTGTTTACAGTACGATACGGTAACCTTTGACGGTCTTCATATTTCTCTCATTGACTTAAAAAAGGCCATCATTCAACAGAAAAAGTTGGGCAAGTCGACGGAGTTTGACCTGCAAATAACCAATGCTCAAAGCAAGCAACGTAAGTAGATTTTAAATTATTTCTGCTTATTGTTATTTTGATTTTTAAAATAAAACTCGATTGAATCAGTTTTGTAAACAATCCTAAGTTCATAATTTATCAGTTTGATTTTATCAATAGATCCTTCTTGCATACAGAATTCTTTTATTTGGATTAACATCGAAATTAAAAGCAAATTTTTCTTTTTAAAAATGTTTTTTGTTAATTCGTAATTGAATATTTTTAAAACTAAGGTGTGTAGCAATCTTGACTTTATTAACAATTCTGAATTAAATATACTGTTTGTTGCTTTAAAAATTAATCTACAAAGTTTAAAAAAATTAAGGTTTTGCTTTTATTTTATTTAATAAATTGTCCGACCTAATGTTTTTTTTTTCTCATCATTTTTCTGTGCTTACGATAAATTAATGTTTTAATATTTTAATTCGGGTTCTTCTTAAACCTGATATCCCGTTATTTTGTAAAGTAACGGATTTCTTGGAAAAGTACATCCTTTTCATTTGAAAATAATTAAGCAATTTCTTTTTTAACTTGTTTATTTCATCTCTTTATCTTTTAACATACGTCGTACTTTCAAAATGTAAAAAAATTGAGCAAAGATGTTAGCCAATGTCTTATGTAGAAGTCGTAACATCAGAGAAAGTCAATATTTTTAAAACCTCTTTCGTTTTGCATTGTTAGCTTAGCACTTGATGTAAAAAAAATGTATTTGAAAAACAAAAAAACAATATTAGCCGAGGAAGCTTATTTCTTTTTTCCATTTTGACTGAAATTGAAATCGGTTGAATGAATAGTTCCTCATTTTTAAAATTCCACATTTTTCTTGTGATGATCATATTTTTGTAAAAAGCCTTTCATAATCCACCAATTTTATTACACCATCCCTTTCAATCAGTTTTTTATTAAATATTTTTGAACTGGAATTTTTAATTACGTTTTTTATCATTTGTCATCGGCGGGGCTGCTTTTTTTTTCTTGATTACCAAGTTTCATGGATCTAGAGAAAAAAAAAAGCCACGTGATAAAATAGTAACAATGTTACATTGCTGTAAAATCGAATAAATTATTCAATTTTCCAGTTTCTTATAAAACTGGTTATTTTAGTCTAAAACCAGTGTGGTACCCGTTGATGGGATTTCTGAAATGTTTTTTTCTTTTTCAAATTCTGACTCTCCCATCCACAGCTTTTTCTCCTCCGTTTGTTTATATCATCTTCCATAAAAAGGTTTTTTTTTTCTTTTCGAAGAGTTTCAAATTTCAATTAAAAAATATTATAATTCATTCTGTTTCAAGTAATGGGCTGCTCAGCTAAGACTTAATTTGAAAAAAAATATTGACAGCGAATATAGCTGTTCTTTATAGCTAGGTTTTATTCTGTCACTTTGTTTAAAAGTGGTGAGTTAATAAAATAAAAAATTACGAACATTGGGGTAAAAAAAATTTGTGGCCGGAGGAGTAATCCGAATCGACTTCCTGTCCAGGTCGGCCGTTCGAATCGCTGCAGTTAACCGTAAATTTGTTTTTAATGTAACCGTTAACATAGATATCCCCCCCCCCGTAATGACACGTGTTTTTATGGTAAGGTAATGGAAAAATTAAGGGTCCTGTGGGTGGTGTACAATGGTGAGGGAAGTCTGACAGTATGAATGTATTAGGAAAGTAGTTAATTACTTTTCTCTTTCTTCTTAAAAGAAAACTAAACTTTTTTTTTTTCCCCCGAATAATAATAAACATGGAGAATGTTTTCGAAGTTCATAAAAAATCTTTTGGAGAGGGTAATGGCACTCTAGTTCCTTTCCCTTTTAAAACACAACCCAAAAAGCTAGCCTTAAAAAAAATTCCTTGTCCTTGGACATTTTCGTGTCATCAATTCCTTCCTGTTTTATACTTGTGACATAAAATCATTAATCAATTTTTTTTTTTTTCAATTTATGTAGAAATGTGAACTTCAAACCTAATATGGAATTTGTTGAAGGATCAATATGAAGTGGTTTCGCTTTGATTAGCTTTTTTTTTATTATTATTATTCAATTGCTACTTTTTAATTCTTAGATGGTAAGAGATTTTTTTTGTAATTTTTGAAGCTTTTTCATGGTAAATAAATATTTTTTCTTTTTCTTCTTTCAAGAAAATTGCCTTTATGCTGTTCAAATACAAAATCTGTATAGTTTGAAAATATTTTTTGATAACATTTTTATAATTTTGTGGAAGGTAATTTTACGCCGTACGGCAAGTTAATTCTGAAAATTCAAATTGTTAAATTTACCCCCCCCCCCTCACTGTTGTCCAGCAAATGTAAAGAAAGAGTATTTTTCTGGGTCTGACTAAGGCATAAAGAGCAGTTTTTAACTTTTCTCATTGCATTTTGCTGTTGGATTAATTTGGGTTGAGAAATTGTTTCTAGGGCTTATATGTAAACAGGAGGACTCATTCGGAAATTGGCATATTGATTATGCATTTCATTTATGTATAAAATTATTTTTAAAAAATGTTTACAATCTTTTTTAAGGGTATATCTATGATGAGGATCTGATCCCAAAGAATGCATCTGTTATTGTAACAAGAGTTCCCATAACTGAACCCCAGAGACCACAACCCAGATCGTGGTGAGTATATAAGGAAATCAATAAGTCTAATGATAATGAAGAAAAACGTTTAAAGCAACAAATGCTTTTAATTTAATATATTTCTTCTTTTGTAAGTACCATTCAGTAGTGTATGAACATTATTTCAGATAAAAATTCAGTTAATCACTATCAAGCTATGGACAATGATCTACTATTTGATTTTTAAAATTTAAAGAAGTTTCAGATTTTCCCAGAAGGCATCTTTATAAAGACTGCTGTGAACTCAAAGGCAGCTGATAATACTACTACTACTTTAAGAAAAACTAGATTTAAAGATTGGTGTATCGAAACTTATTCATTTTGAACCACTTTTCAAATATCTAATTTGAATATACAGTGCGTCCCCTGTATTCACAGTGGGTAGGGACCAGAACCAGGCACGAATACTTGTAAGACACCCCCACCCCACCCTAGTGCTTATAAGTACCTATTTTGATTGTTAAAACCCCATATGCCTTAAACTTTCTAAACGTTTTAGAAACATTTCAGACCCTTTTTAAAACATTTTTGAAAAATAGTTTTGGTGACCATACACTTAGCGTAATTTTTCTTTCAAACATACAAAAACTGTTTTTAATTATGCATAGATCGATACAACCATTGAAAATGCTGTGTGAAATGTGTAACAAGAACTGTGATGATGTCCCCAGACTTAGCATAAGCCACTTTTAAGACCCCAGCTGCAAACCCTAAGAAAGAATAAAGCTCAAGCACTATGAATGATTTGTGTTCATTTTCTTACGATGAAGATATACAATTCTGCCAGTTTTTACCATAAAAATGTAAATAATTTGTACATATGTTCTTCAGAAAAACATTTGGTGTTTCTGCAGATAACAAGTACATATGTTCTAATGAAAAATCCATGAATGCTATAACACGAACATGAGTTCACTGTACCCTATTACTAGATCTGACTTCTCAAAACTGTTTTATATATATATATATATATATATATATATATATATATATGTATGAGGGTTTAACCAAAGATATGGGGAGGTCAAAAAGACAAAACTTGCCTTGGTGGGCCCCTTGAATTTATAAAATTTATGCTTTTTTATTTGAAAAAAAGTAATATTAATGTTTAAAAAAAATGATTAAAATAGGCAAAAAGCTTTAAGATCAAATATTTTTATTGACAAAATAGCATAAATTATGATTAGAATTATTAGCAATGATACATTGCAGTGGAACATTTCCAAAAAAGAAATCAAACATTACAACATGAGCTGAGATAGGTACCTCCACTTTTTTTCACGGAAAACTGTATAGCATAATGAAAATGGCCACCAATTTAATAAAAAAAATAAAGTTTTATTGTCAAAATGTTTATTATTAAGATGAAAGGCCAAAGTTCTGTTCCTTTCTAACATGTTCAAAATTTTGGTTAAAATCTTTTATTTATGTCATCGGGGTAGCATAATAATTACATTGACTTTTTCGTGCTTTTTTTTCCCATTGATTTGGAAATTCTTGTAAAAATCAAATAATTGTCCAATTTTAATGAAATTTTCAGGACTTATTCACAAATGAATGAAATTGAGTTTTGAATATTTTTTTTTTTTTTAACATGTTACCCTCCATTTACTTAAATTCAAGAAATTTTGCAGAATACCTTTCTATTTTTGAATTTATACGAGAATTTCATTTTTTTTTTAAATTTTAATTATAATTTATAATAACCCAAAATTTGTTTGCAATTCTGTAATTGCACTATTTACTGGATGTGACATTGTAATTAAGTGGAAACAAAATTTATGAATCCAAAATTGAAAAAATTAAACTTCTAATTCAATTTTTAAAATAATTTTTTATTTTTTTCACTTTAATTGTTCCTTTTTCATTCATTCATCTGTGGTAGCCTAAGCATGTCATTATTATGAAAAGGTAACATGCTTGGATTGAAGAAAATAGAAATATGTTTTTTAGCTAATGTTAGTTAAATTTATTAACTATTAATGATTAAACAATATTTTAATTAATATAAAAAAATCCATATCACTGTTAATTTTTTTTACTTAATTTCATCTGTTATTAAATTTTAAAATTAATTTATGGAAATTTTATAGTACTTAATTTTTTATTTTTTCAAACGTAACTAAAAGTCAATAAAATATTAGGTAATTGCTGAAAATATGTTAATTTGTAAAAATAACTAGGTAGTTAAAAAAAATGCTTTCACCTTGATTTTGTAAATTTGTCGATTTTAGTCAGCCATACTAGCTGTCATTGCTTCATCAATCAATTATTGCCTCAGATAAACAGGACCAATCATTAAGAAATTCTTTTATTCTACAAGTAATATTTATTTCAAATCAGATTAATTTAGCTATGAATTTAATTTTATTCAAATAACGTGTCCTAAATATATATTTTACTTTAGGAAGGTTTTTAGAGCTGAAAATTTTGTTTTTACAAATTTCTCAACATGAAGAAAATGGCCGCTTTTAAGAATTTAAAAAAATCGAGCAAATATTTGACATTCCAATCTATATAATTTCTATCTGAAATACACCAGAATATTTTACTTACTGGAAATAATAAATTTAATCATCTAATTTTCAATTAAAGCTAAGATAAAATCTTCAAGAATGCTTTTTCCTTTTTAAAAATTAATTTCAAGTCTTAAGTATTGAAAATTTATGCCGAAAAAGTGGAGGTACCTAGCTTAGAATACATTGTGGAAAGAATAAGATTGTTGTATTACTCTATAAAAATGTAAAGCTTTTTTAGCATAAAATCAAAATAACTATTGAAACAAAAAGAAAAAAATATGTACAGTAAGTGTCAAAACAACCCTTTACTTTCTGACATGACTATTAATTAGTAATTTCTTATAGATATTTTTCTGTTTCCTAGGATTCAGAACTTCCTCTACTCTGGCAATTTGTCACAATCGAAAAAACACAAGTATTGCTGTTATAAAATGAAATGTATTGTTACTATGTAATGTATGTGTGTATGTACGTTCATTTCCTGTCTTGCAAGATTTAAATAAACCCGTAACAGTTGTTGAAATTTCCTTTCATCTACTTTGAAAATATATCTGCATAGAAATTTTTTTCTTGGAAAATTCCCACAACCACCTTAAGAAACAGGTAACATTTTCATTCTTAATAATAAAAAAGATTTTTATTTTTTTTTAAGTTGAAGGCAAAAATTGCCATGGGTTGTTTTTTAAGGGCACCTCAGCATTAAATACATGCATTGTGTAATTTTGGTGTGGTTCTGCAGTCTAAATTCATCCATCTCTCTCTCTCTCTCTCTCTCTCTCTCTCTCTCTATATATATATATATATATATATATATATATATATATATATATATATATATATATATATAATTTTCCAGAAAAACATTACTGTTTTAGTGGAAAATCTTAATGCGTTATTTACAATGAATTTCAAAACTAAATTTTTCTATTTCAGGCCTCATTATCGGAATGATGAGTACAGAAAAAGTGTATGTACTTTTTAATTTTTTTTTTCTTTTTTTCTTTTCTTATTCAACTGATGTTTTTGACTGATACTCAGGTTCCATTCCCTATCAACAAAGATCAAAAGTTATTTGGTCATAATATGTAACCATTATATGGTGTATTTTAGTTGTTTGAATAAGTTTCAATAAACCATAAATATGTAATTTTATTATGTATCAAAATTTTACTTTGCCAGTCAAATTTTTTCTTTTAATTTATTTAAGCGATATGAAATTAACTTTTAGAGCATTTTAATTATATTTATAGAAGAACATTTAACATGTATATACCCCTACTTAGATATGTGTCTTTCTTCCAGACAATTTTCTTTCAGGAAATTTGTAAAAAAAAAAAAATGCATGAAAATGTTTCCATTTGAAGATTTTTTTAAAAACTTTATTCATTCATTTTGTAAACAGTTTAATTGGATTAGCTAACCTTGCTAGTAGTGATTTTAATGGCATTGTTTTTTTTTTTTTAATGGCTCTAATTATTTTAAAACTTTTGTAAATGCTTTTTATAAAATAGTCATATAAAATTGTATGTATCTCTTTAAAAATAAGTAGTTAAAGTATAACTTCTTTTAGCCAAATTACCTGTACAGAACCTGAAATGTTGCTACAATACATTTATGGATTTTAATTTAATTTTTAGTTTCAGTTGAAAAATCCCCAAAATCCTGTTTTCCTTAACTCCGTTTTAATTTTGTAATTAATAAAAATATTCATGACTACCTCATAACTTTTCATGAAGATTTTTTTGTTTTTCAAAGGTCATATATTAAAATTTGAATTTTACTTAAGATTTTTGTCTTTTTGTGAGCATACTACAAAAACTGTCATGCATTAATGCTCCTTTTATGTTTGATTTTAAAGATATCAAACAGTAATATATAATTGGAGATAACATCTAGGTCCAATATGCTCAAACCAATTTTGAGTATGGCTATATAAATATTGTAACATGTTATGCTAGAATTAAAAAAAAAAGTTTACAAATCTGTTTTAATGTCAAATTTGAGTCTTTTAATTTGTAATCATAAGGAGTTAAAGGAATAAAGGTTCTTAACTTTCTTGATAATTAAATAAAACTGGTTTGATTGCTTTGAAATTTAATTTGTGTATAAATTGGCCAGAACAGATCTGCTCTTGAAAAGCACTGAAGTGCTTTTAACAGAACGATACTGCATTTTGTACATATTTACATTACACTTTTTGTCTTTCTATCCATAAACTGAATATTTTTGCTGTCAAAATGCTGTACAATTAGTGATTTGTAATAATTGGTAAAACAAAATAGGCATCATCTGTGTGTCCATAAAGTGCACATTTAAGAATTCAATAAATGTTGAGAGTAATTAAACAGACAAGTATTATAAAGTTAGAATTTAAAAGATGTACTAAAGAACATACACCGTGATAGTTAATGGCATTAATTTGCAATGATTTCCATATAGACTAATTCAACAATTACTTGTGCTGTATGTAGTAAATTTTTGACCTTCATAAGTGCCACAGAATCACTATTAAAAATTCAAATGTCAAAAATGTGATAAATTCAATAATATTTTTTAAAAAAACAGCTGTTAATGAAATTTAGGACTTTCAGAAACTTTTTAATTTTTTGCAATTTGCATAAATTGTAAACAAGGGTTTTATATACAATGAATAAAACAAACATTTTATTTTTGGATACTAAATTTTAACAAAAAAATATGCAGAAATATGTAGAAAATGAATGCAAATGAGATGATAATCATGTGATGCAGTTGCTTCACTCAGATCTATTAGCACTATTTAACAATTTTGGCCATGGCAAATATTAGATTTCCTCTTCAGTAATGTTAAGCAAGGTGTTGTATCTTTCCAATTGAACTGTCAAAATGTGTTGCCTTATTTTTGTGTGTTGGTTTTAATGTCACATGATCATTTGTCAGATATCTAAAATCTATTACATCTATTGTGTGTTGCTCAAACCTCAAATTACCTTATTTCAGTTTTCAAATCATTAAACTTTCACACATTAGGGTATCTATTTATTAAAAATACTACAAGGACTCTGGAACAGAAATCTGTTCAGATTTAGTTGTAGCTAAAATTCCTGTCTGGTCTGTTTCCCAGGCAACAAGCATTTAGTTTTCATGATTGTTGATTTATTAAAAAAAATAAATAAAAAAAAATAAATAAAAAAAAAAATCTAATGTAACCAATATATTATCAAAGTTTTTCCCCATGTTAATTTTTCAAAGAAACTAATTCCTCATCCAATGAGGAAATTGTTGGTTACTGAGCCAACATTTTCATAATTAAATCCACATATTTTGTATACTTTTCATTTTTGAATAAAAAACATTTTTTCTGATGTTGTCTTGTTTTTTTTGTTTTTTTTTTTTTTTCCAAACGCTTCTATTTATATCTTATTTGAATTGTTATACTCCACATATTGATTGACATGTTTTCTGATCTTTGCGTGGGATAAATTGGAAAGATATTTTCACCTGAAGATTGTGTAAACAATTTGATCACTGTGAAGTTTTGTGTGTAACACTTCAAATATTCTTTGTTTTCATTGTAATGTGTTCACAAAATGAAGAATTTAAATCTTAAAGGATGTAGCATCTCATTTTTGGTGGCACACACTTGGTTTTATTCTGCTATAGAATTTTTTTTTTTTTTTTGTAAAATAAGTAAAGATTTTTATTTTTTTTTTATTTAAGAAAATGAGGCATGGATTGTTTTTTAAAAAATGAGAATATTATATTCCCTATCACAACATTTTATATTGGTACACAAAAATTATATCGTAACTTAAAATCAGATATTTATATGGATTTAATTTTTTTGCCTTCTAAATTAGATATGTTTAGTCAGTTGCAAGTGATATGTACCAATTGTTTCATGTTTTCAATTTTATACTTGTAAATGGGCTTGTTGGGCCCTAACTGTAGCTATGGAAGATTTATTGGGTTTCTTTTAAAGCTATTTACAAGTTAATCTTAGTTGCAATAGGTCTAAACTAATAAATTTTTCTTTCTAAATGAAGTTCAACTGAATCGGCTTCATAACATGCCTTAATTGTAAAATATTTTTCATGAGTACAAAATCTGTTTCTCTGGTTATCTATCAGAAATGAACAGCATGTTTGTGCATAGATGCATGTTGGTTCAATGGTCCTGCTTGTGGGCTAGAGCTACAGTTAAATTCTTTTTATTATTTAGGCCAATGTATTTGGTCAATTATGTATTTTTTTTATCTCATTGAATGCAACTTTTTTTTTTTCCTTTGATATTGTTAAATATCAAGTGGACTTGATTGTATTAGTACATATCTTTCCTATCCTTTAACATGGTTGACTAATGTTATGTAATATTTCTTATATAAACAAACTAAAAATGTTTACATTTTGCTAACTGTAGTCAGTATATTCAAATTGAATCTTGAATTTGTGAATTTTCCCAATTATATTAATGATTTAACAGTATTTTTAATTAAAGCTAAATATTTGACACTGTATAAAGAATTTTGGTAGTTAAATGTTTAGAGCATTATTTTAAAATTATGCTCTTTCTGGTGAAATAGTCTTTTTTTTTTTTTCCTTAAAAGAAACAAAAAATACATGTTACAGTGATTACCTTTTTATTTTATTTTTATTTTAATTAAATATAATTTAAATTAAATATAACTTCAGGATATTCTTTCAAGATAGTGAAACTTGTTTATTTTTATAATTACGTGGTCTTTTTCTTGAAGCAGTTTTTATTTTGGTGTTTATTTTTATCTTTGTAAAGGCAACACATTTTTTACTACTGTTGTGATTTTTATGATTGCATGAATAATATTCAATTGTAGTCATTGGTATAGCTCATTTATTTTAAATTAAAGTTACTTATACAGCAGAATTCTTTAAAAAAAAAAAATCAGAGTTAGATTTTTATACTTATTTTCAGTGTAAATTCTGCTCTTATTAACATGTTAAAATTTCTATGGCACATTGTGTATTTAGATCTCTTGCTCTTTACATTGCTTGCTGTGTATCCAGCATTTATTGTTTTGCAATATTTTTGTAACTCCATAGAAATAAAGTCATTCTTCAACACTTACCAAAGTGCGGGAGCTTTTGCCATGTTTAAGCGTACTAGTCATGGTTTATTTCAATGGTAGAAAGCATTTTAGATTACTTATTTGGGAATCTATATTACTACAGAAGTATGCTTTTATATTCTCTGAGCTATTATTCCTTTTCAAACATTCCTCTCAATATCCCACAAATCTTTGGCAGTTCATTCTCAACCTCTTAATACTTTGATTCCGTTTAATTAATAGCTAAGCTTATTTCCTAATGAAAGCTTGTTCAGTTGACATAGTTATAAATTTAATTCTCATTTTTATTTTTTTTGTAATAGAATTTCTACAATTTGATGGCTGACATTACAATTATAATTAGTGTCCTTTTTTCTCTTGATAAAAGGGTTTTGCTGTTTGTCAAACTAATAAGCTTGTAAATGTAACAATACGTTTAGATTACTGAAAAATAAATCTCCCAAGATTCTGTTCAGCAGATTTTTTATTTGCTTTGTTTTTAAAGGCTTATTAAATACAAAACTTGGTGGAAATCATAAGTATTCAGAGAGTTTGATCTCTGAAAATCTTGAATATTAATCTATTTAAATTTTATAATTTAAAAATTTATAGGACCATTATGAATAAACCATGACTATCATTGTTGGTATGCTCGTGAGTGTGTTATTTTATTTCTTTTTTTTTTTTTAATTCATCCTGCTTGCTGAGATTCCAGTTCCATCCAGTCACCTTACCTGATTTAGTCAGATGGTTTAATTTCATTTGAAAGAGAAGAAACATGCATACACACACACACACAAACACATGTGTGCACACACACACTAATAAAAATATTTTGGTGTGGACCTGAAAGGAAAATGCGTTCAGTTCATCATTGAAGTTCTAATTATAAAATCCATGTGCTTCTCATCACCACATTATACTATATAAGCATATTTATTTTATGCTTAAATTTTGTTTTACTGCATAGACAATATATTAAGATATTTATTTAAAAATATAAGCCTGAATAATAAAGGACAATCAATTTTGATTTAGTTTTTTTCTTTTTCAAAGCAATATTTTAGTTGATAATGTAACTGAATACTTCAAAGTGTTTTGTTGGTAAAGCAGTATACTAGACAATTTAAAATATCTTTTCATTTATCATTAAAAACGTTTGATAAGCTTCAGTTTTTCTCCACTTTTTAAATAATTACGAAAATAGTCCTGTGCATTATTTTATTTATTACTTTTTAGCAATAGATCTATCACAAACCAAACCTTTTGAAACTTAGTAAAATCCCCTGACTATTGATTTTATATCTGGCAGGTCAAAATCTTAATGAAGTGCTTATTTTCTTTTTTACAACCGCTACAATTTTTTATATATATATATATTAATGCACGTTTCATTAAACTTGCTGCCGAAATAAATAAATATATATATATATAGATAATGAACAGGCAGTGATAGTTAGATATGAACACACTGAGAAATGTAGATACATAGATATGAATACATTGATATATAGATCGATCGATAGAAAGATTTTATATATATATATATATATATATATATATATATATATATATATAAATTGTAGCCATTATCCAGTTTCCAGATTTTACATAATTTAAGTAGAAACTTGACCTCTTCTCACTTAAGTGAGACGTCATAGAAAAATGTCTTTAAATTTTGGTCCAACTCAAGCACTACTGTTTAAGATAGGTTTAGTTAACTATCTATTCTTAAGACCTAATTTGTTCTAGTTAATGCCTTGCCAACAAAACTGGGCAACATGGAGAAAGTTTCATGGACTTTAATAATTATTTGGATCTAGCCACCTTAAGGACTGACTGACTGACCAGGAGGAGGAGGAGGAAACGTTAGCAAATTTACAAGAGAAAGCAAAAACACAACTAAATAGATTTTAAATCTCGGTATTTACAGTCACGACTTGAACAACATGAATTTTTTTTCATAGATCTGCTAATCATGTTGGTTTATATTGTCATGTCTTGTTTTAATATGGTCTCAAGCTAAACTGTTACCTTTTGCTTCTTAAGCTGACGAATGGGGTGTGTGCGCGCCTTCCGGAGTCAGAGCAGCTTAACTCACCAATCAATGTCTTCAGTATATCCTTTTCTCAACAACGAGTGGTTTAAACATTGGCAGGGAGATCAAGAGAAGGGGAAAAATAACGGATGCAGAACTTCAACCTTTGTACATTTTTTTTAAAAAAATTTTTTTATTACCCCCATTTTCTCCTTTTATCCTTTTTACAAAGTATACACTTGATACAAGAGCTATCAAATTTGTTAAATTATAATGTTTTAAAATTTGGCTTTGGTTTAATTTGTGTTAAAACTTTAAAAACACTGTCCAATTTTGTTTTAATAGAACTTTTTTTTTTTTTCTTTATACTTTTCATTTTCTGTTACACTCTAAATACAGATTTTAAAAGAAACTGTTTCTATTTAAAAAAAAAAAAAATTTAAATTTTGACTTAGTATTTCATTTTGTTTAGAATTTCTCCCACCCATGGCCCTTCAGATTTATACTCAAGACATTTTAAATAATCTTGCTGTTCACTTCAAGTGAGCATGTTACACCACTTTGTCCACTTAATGATATAAATTTGCATTTCTGTTTATAGCCGGATACACAGGACTTTGCTCATGATAGACTCAGCCAGGTAAGTTCTTGCTTTTTGAAATCCTATATTTCTACTGTTCAGTAGTTAGTCTTTAGTTTGAAGGTATAACCCAACAAGTCCTTCCTTGCTCAAATTCTATGGATTTTGCTGAGGGCCTTTCAGCATTTGCTTATATATACATTTAAAAATGAATTGTCACAAGTGACTAATAGGGATGAGGGTGGAAGGATTCAGGTTTTAAAAGAAATGGTCATTGGTAATCAGTTATAAATATTTTATCCCCACCTCCAATGCTAATATGTAAATTTTTTTTTTTTTTTTTTTTTCTTATGAAGTTAAAAGTTTTGTTTTTTGTAATGTTTTCTTTTTAATTTATAAGATATTTATATTTACAGACTCCCGATTTAGCTAATGCAGATGCATCTGAGGATGACAAAATAAAAGCTATGATGGTACAATCAAAGTTCTTTGATCCATCAAAGTAAGTGAAAACTTTTAAGTATAACTTTAATCTTTTCAGTGATTTCTAATCTTTTTTTTTTTTCTCTCTCTAAATATATATATTTTTTCTCTTCTCCGACACTCTTTGTTTAGCAGTTTTGGCAAAGGCAAAACACAGACTGGAACCCCGCCTGTTGGATATGTTTGTTATAAATGTGGTAAACCAGGGCATTATATATATTCCTGTTCTTTAAAAGGCGTAAGTATAAAATTTCAAATTCACAAATGTTCTTTTTAAATGTACTTGCAATCAATTTTGAATTTGTATTACTAAATTGGTTGTTAAAACTACTTGGCAATTTTCTTTCTTTCTTTCTTAATAATTGTATAGCTTATCACCTTTTAAAATCTTCAATTCATAATAGTTGTGCTTGATGCTTATACTTTAAAATTGTTAATTTTTTTTAGGATGCCAATATGGTTGATATGAAGATCAAGAGAAGTACTGGAATTCCTCAAAGTTTCCTTACCTTAGTTGATAGTCCTGACCACCCGGGTGCACTTTTGACGCAATCTGGTCATTTTGCGGTACCTACAATTGATGCGTAAGTTTGTGTTCTTTAGCTCATATAAAAAATCGTAGCTACCTAATATTTGTTTAAATTTTGTGAAGTTTTTTTTTAATTTTGTGCCCTAATTTTCTTGAAACATTTCAGTATTGCATACAAACAAGGCAAGAAGGAAAGGCCTCCATTTCTCCCTGATCCAAATCCTGTGAATACAGTTTCAGCTCCTCCTGCACCAAATGAGCTGCTCTGTTCTTTGTGTGGTGAACTGCTAACAGATGCTGTTGTTATACCTTGCTGTGGAAACAGTTTCTGTGATGAGTGTAAGTTTCTGAATGTTGCTTTTACCATTTTACGGTTTTGCTTATTTTCAGTTTACATTTAGTTCATTTGGACAGCCCAATTATATTGAACTCAGACTGTTCATAGCATAAATGGTGGATTTGTGGCTGGTGTAAGGAATAGTGGCCCCAGAATGAAGAATTGGTGATCTTTTAAATGATCTTGGGAAAAGTGTGAATCATCTCCTTCCCCTTGTTATAGGTTAAATAGTATGACTTGTATCTGGAAAAATCATTATTCTCAAAAAAAAAAAAAAATTACAATCCGAAATGTTTATAAAAGAAAAAAGTGTATGTGTGTATGCAGTTTTAAAACCTTAATTTCTTTAGGGAGATATGTGGTATTTACCAAAGTCTGGAAATGATGTAAATATTACAATGCATCCAATGTGCTTTTTATTAATTACAAATACATATCCCAAACTGCACTAGTGTGAACATTATGAAATAACCTCCCATTTTGATTGCAAATATCTCGCTTGCTTCACTGTTGATCAATCTCTAATATGCTCAAGCACAACCAGACTACAGCTTGGCTGCAAGCAAAATCTACAACTGAGTGGCAATCAGTTCTTGGCATTTCAAAAAAAGCATGCGGAACCTCTGTGACAAAGACAATTACTTCTGAAACTTCATACAGGAAAGGGTTGCTAAAAATGAGAGGCAAAAGAAGGAAAGAGTGCCAAGCTGCTGCTGAGAAACAGAATCCTTAACTTGGTCATCAAGCATGGTAGCCCTGGGAAGTCTATTAAAGAGATATATGCTAAACAGTGGTTAGGGTTAGCACTGAAAGATCAACACCAGTGGAAGTAAATCTCGGCTGGAATTTGCAGCTAATTAATGACAGGAAAATCAGTTGATTCATCTCCACCACTAATGCAAAGAAAAGGCGCCCAATGATTCTGACTATTTAAACAACTATAGTGGTTGTGACGACAAAGAACCACACCTCAGGTGCAGAAGAACCATTCACAATGTTCAAATCTTTTCCATCAGGTTAAAACTGAAGACATTTAAAGCACTATTATGAAATATATTTGTTTTCTTTTGTAGTATTAGTGTCCTGTTCTTGAAGAGTAGAAAATTACATAATTTCATACAATTCTCTCTTGTGCTGTGAAGTATAGGAAAAGTTGCAAGACTTTAACTGTTGAAATGAAACTTATATGACAGTCAAATCTGCCCTTCTGTGTCATGTTTTGATGATTCTGTTTGAGAACAAAATTTTCCCAATGTTTAGGCTGCTGTCATGTAAGAATTATTTAGTCCATTGGTATTATATTTCTTTTACTTCAAGACTATATGGCATTATATTTATGACTTTGAAGCTTACATCTTCAGTTATCCACTGTTAAAATTGGCCTCTTGTCCAATAGCACATGAACTAAAATTTTTATGAATTTTTAATTGTCCTAATACATTTATGCTAACTGAGTTACAAAGATAAATTTGGTACCATTTCTTTAAGGCTTTCCAAAATGTGTCTGTATTAAAACTTATTAGTTATATTGAAAATAATATTTTAGTTTGGGATAGCTATTACAAAATTTTTAACTTAAAGTCTTGGATAAGTTTCAATTTCTCCAAATTTACTTGCTTTATATTTTACATAATTTCATACTTGCCATTTTATACAATTGATAATTTGTCTCTTTTATTAAAACTTGATCATCTTGTCTCCAGGTGTAAGAAATGCTCTCTTAGATTCTGAGGAACATGAATGTCCATCATGCCATGAGTTAGATGTGTCACCAGACAAATTAATAAGTAATAATTTGTTAAGGCAAGCTGTGATCAACTACCTAAATCAAACTGGGTACACTAAAATGAAGGGTGAAATAGCCCAAATGCAGCAGCAGCAGCAGAGGATGCAACAGAATCAATTGCAGATGCAACAGAAACCACCAAATGCTCCACAAGTCCCTATGCAACCAGCACAGCCACAACAACAGCAACAACCAGCAGCACCACCGCAGCAGCAGCAGCAACCATCTCAGCCACCGTCACAACAACCAGCACCACCTCCACAGCAGCAGGCAACATCAAATGTTGTAAACAATGTTGCTGTAGTATCACCCACAAATCCTGCTATACCAGTTGTTAATCAAATTCCTGTAGCTGGACCTTCAGACAGCAGGTTTGTCTTTTTTTCTTTTTTTTCTTTTTGTGTTTTCCTTCTAATTTTTATCTACAGTTTTAAGTTTTGTACAGAAACTAGTTTTGCACTAAAATGAAATATTTGCCTATTATGTCTTACAGATTATATAAAGTACTTGTTCATAACTTTTTAGAATTCTTATGATTCTGTTTATAATTTACTTTTTGCTTTTAGGATTTAAGTTTTTTCCTTTTAACTTTAGATTGTCCCCAGGAGAAAGACCACCCACGCCATTGTCGGATGAAAAAGCTCCAATACATCGGACAGATGAGCCTCAGAAGGTAAATCAATTAAGTTTTATGATCTAACAGATATTTATGACTTTTATAGAATATAAAAAATTCTTAACATTTCAACCTCAATCTAGCATTGAAATTTCACTTTAACCTTATATCAGTCTGACATTGGTTTAAGCTGATGGCTTCTTTTTTCCCTTATATTTCAGAGAAAAATTTGTACTTTCCAAAATCCTAGTTTAGATATATAGTAAGAAAGCATCAGGAAGACATGGGTTAAAGTTCGAAAGTTAATGCTTGGAAGTTCAGATCTGTCTATAAATCACTTTAGGTTTACTTTGATTAATTTTTATATTATTTGCCATAAATTTTGTATTGGAAGAATCTAAGAATTCAATAGGATGCTCAGATTTGATATTGCATAATCTTTTGGCTAAAGTGAAAATTTGCTTCAAAATACTTATATGAAGCCCTTTATTTGTAGATAAAGATGAATTTTTGTTTTGATTTTATACCATTGAAGTTGAAATGTTTTTGAATGAAATTTCAGTGTTTACACAAAATGTGAATTTTTCAGGGTATGGCTGTGCCAGTATTGGGTTCTCGTAATCGCAATATCCGACCTCTTCATCCAGGTAAGTTATTCATTCTTTCTTAGTATATAGCATCCTCTTCAATAAGGACATATGCTTGTGGAATTGACATCTATTTCTATATCTTAGGGATTGTTTAGAATTTAAATGGAGATTATATTTGAAAGCATACTGTATGTATGTATGTGTGTGTATGTGTGTGTGTATATATATATATATATATAATATGGGTGTAAATATTTGAGCCTTAAATACTGTAGGCACCATTCTATACATTCAGATTTTGAACCTAGAGTATGAGTTTGGAGATGATTGTCAAATTAAATGAATTTTTAACATTTGAAGGATTTTTTAAAACAATTTTTCTTGCATTTAAACTATTTGAATAATATTTCTTGAACTTTTTTTTGAGTTCAGTTATTAACTAAATGGAATGAGTGAAGTCATAAGCAATGAATGATACAATTGAGGCTTTTTGTTTGAAGGTTCATTTTAATTTGTCTTTTAGTACGTGAGATACCCAGACCAGTTGGTCCTCCAAGAAACAGGTAGGTTGAAATTAAAAGTTTGACACTTCAGATCTTTGATACAAAATTTAATAACAGAAAAATGTTATTGCTATAATTGATCAGAATGTTTGCAAATTTTTTTTTATTTTTTTTTGATGTATCATATTCAGAACAATGTTGTTGAGTCTTGAGATCAAAATCAGGAAGTATTGTGCTATTGACCATTTTCTGCTAGGATTCTTCTTATCTGGTCTATTCTTTGCATAAACCTACTCCTGCATTCTGTTTTTTTTTTTTTTTTTTTTTTTTTTTTTTTTTTTGTCAGTTTTGTTTGTTGATGGGATTCATGTTATCTCTGACTGCTTGCTTTCAATATCTTTTGACCTCCACCCAGTGCCTGTGGGTGTGTTGGAGAGCCTGTAACACCCAACAGCAATATGAGGCACCCCATAAGGTGCAAAATAAAAACGTCTGAATCAAAATTGACATGGAAGACTAGCCACAAGACTGCAAATCAAAATGTCAACATGACTGTTTATTCACACACGAGTAAATGTAACCAATATCAGATTCGATCATGACCACCATCATCATCATTATTATTATTATTAACTTGAAGATGACTGGACCACTGAAATATTGGTAATGTGGTAATGTTTAAAGAGAAACAACACCTATTTTGTTTAATATGCTTATTCTTTTTTATTCTTCAGTAGTGTGCCCCCCCCCCCCCCAAAAAAAACCAAGGGTACTGAAATGTTGCTGCTTTATTTATGGGTTACTATTGTCTCCATAGAATTGGTGATCGTCTTCCCCCCGGGCGCAATGCACCATCTCATCCTCATCATCCTATTGCTCCAGCAATGCAGCGCTTATCACAGTCTATGCCTACTTCACAAACACAGCAACCAGGTTCCTATATGCAAGCAAGAACTTCTATGCCACCTGGGACCATGCAACCTGGATATAGGATACCAACACCTGGTAAATATTCATTTTATAATGGTATGGCATTTTTTTTTTATAAATGTTTTCTCGCACAATTTATTTGTAATGGTTTTACATAAACTTTCAGGTCATTTGCTTAAAGTTGAGAATCTCTATCCAATATTTTTTATCTCGATATTTGCAAAACAAAATCTGTAACAAGTGAGGACAAATGACATGAATTATTCAAATGGATAACTTTTCAAGATTTCAGTAACTTAATGAATTCTCTGTAAATGTTTAAAAACTTTAAGGTATTCTGTTTTACAACAAGAAATAATTCTATTTAACTATCACCATTACATTTGCAATTTACATTTTTATGCATAACAATCTTACATTTGTCTTATTGATAGATTTTGAGGAAAAAAATCTATACATGTATAATTTCAGGAAATTTTTTTTATTTTTTCTTAATCCTTAACATTTTTCATCTGCTTCTTGAAATAATTGATGGTTGAATTTAATATTACTAGGTGTCCCAACTGGACCAGTGATGCCTCCTCCATCTGGTTTTTGCCCTCCACCTATGGCGCCATACAATACGGGACCCCGTCCATATCCAATAAGAACAATTCCTACAGGACCTCGGCCACTGACACCAGAAGAATTTTATCGAGAAAAGAGACGACTTATAGAAGAAGACAAGTAAGTTTTTGCTTTTTTTTATACACTTGTATTATGATTTTAGTGTGGGCTGAATATTTGCAATGATGTATGACCGAATGGAATATTCCATCTGCAACAGACATTCATCCTCACTTAATATTCTTTAAACTTTCTTTCATTTAATCATTTATAAAAGTCACGTCAGTAGCTACGTTTGCTGATCCAGTTATGTGCTTCTCGACTCTTATTGACCAATCTAAAAACATTAAGTTTTTAACTAATACTATTTTCATTGCGTTAAAGACTAAGGATTTAAGCCATTTTGTATTTAACATGGACAAATCTGATTGAATCTCTCTTAAAAGTGGACACTGAAGTCAACACCAAGTGGTGACATTAAGCTGATGTTAACATTTTTAATTCCTCATGAGAAAGAAAGAGAGCCTATTATCACATGGATTTATTTTGCTTCATTTTTAGCTTTTAGTTCAATGCAGAATTCATCTGATAGGAAGTTATTTTAGTTATTCTTATTTAGCTAAATGTGAGATAATCACTTTTAGAGCTGCAATTGCAAATCTTACAACTGCTGAGTCTTAATTGATAATAAAATTTGAAATTGGTGTAGATTTTCAGCTTAAATAAATTAAAAACTCTGATTTACTAGCAGAAAATAAATTGATATATGTAGTTTTTGATATTTAAAATGAATTTAATTTTTATTTAATTAAATACAAGCATACTTTTAAAATTTAATTCCAAAGTTAATGTAAGAACTTCTGCCAGTCTCTGTAATTATCAATTAAAATATAACTTAATGCTTTAATTTATTCATTTTAAATTTACCTTATTTGGTATCTTAAAATGTAATTAAAATCTAGAAATCTTCTTGCAAAAATTTTGTAAATTGTAATAAATCTTTACTTTTATTCAGAACATTTGAATGTTTATGATTGCAGCATTAAAGTTTTATTTTGTAGCTAATGTCTATTTACATTGTCATGGTGTTGCATGTTTGTAATTAACTGCATTGCTGTGGAACTAATATTAAAACTAACCCTCAGACAATTTAAATACACCAGTACATAAAAATCTTGATCCATTATTAATCAAATTTTAAACATAAAAATATTGAAGGAAGCCAAAAGAATAAGTTAATGTTCTCAATGTATAAATAAGAGTGTCTTTAGTCTTTTGTAGCTTCTAAAACTGACTTTGTGATTGATTTTCTACATTTTTGGTCAACACACCAAAGCATTAAGTTTTTAATTTTTTTCTCCTGATTTTAAATGAAAGACATTCTGATGATAATGTTTCATGGCCAAAAGAATTGTGAAAAATTCTTTGAAGATTTAAAAACCTAACTTCCTATTCTCTCTGTAAGATTTTGACAAGTTTTACTACTGTATGGAATATTGGTAAATTTTAAATTAATGCTAGTTTAAGAAACTTCTTTTAATGAACCATATTAACTTTCTCTTAAGGATTTTTTAACTGGCAGAAATGTCACCAGATTTTTTTGATTTCTTATTGTTAATAACCACCAACCTAATTGGTTTTATATGCGTGCTCATCTGATTTGAGAACAATGTTGAATATGATAATGTTCATTTTTAATATATTTAGTTCAACAGAATAACTTTCATTTGTTGTGTCAGTAAATGTTATATATATATATATTTCATTGAATAATATAGACATTGTCTTTTTTATAATAATCCTTTCTAGTTCTCTAATTGGTTTCTTGATAAGATGAAACTCATTAACTGTAGTTTTTTTTTTCCTACCCAAATACTTTCAATCTCCTCTTAGATCATCTTCAGGAGTGAATTACAAGTACAGGAAAATACTTAATGATAGCACTAATATATTATACAGCAAAAATAATAAATAAAAACAGCAAATATTCAAGGCCCTCTATACCAAAAGCAACTGACTAACTCTCAACAAAATTTATAAGTGTAGCAGCAATCTGTTGAAGTGCATTTAACAATGTATTTAATGACATTTGGCATTTCCACCAATTTCTATATATTTTTATATTGGAATGCTTGTTTTGCAAAAAATTGCATAGATGCAATGGATAAATAAAAAATTTTTAAAATAATTATAATAGAGCACATTTACATGTTTTTTTGTTTTTTTAAATCACCAATTGCAATTAGAATAAATTTATTTTTGTAATTCATCCCTGAGGATGATCTTGGTAGAGATTGAAAATCTTTGGGTAGGGAAAACTATGGCAGCTTCCTTAATGAATTTCATCTTAACATCAAGAAACTGATTAGAGAACTAGAAAGGATTATTATGAAAGTAGACATAATGTCTATTATATATAATGAAACATGTTTGAATGAAGATATTATTTATATATATATATATATATATATATATATAATTCATTTATTTATTTTCATACACACATACACTTGAGAAGTGAGTTTAATTGCAGGGAATTCCCCACCCCCACAAAAAAAAACTAAATTAAGTAAAATTTAGTGTTAGCTGCTGGCTTTGTAGTTGCATAATGCCTACAAGCTTAAACTTCATTTTCATTTAGACCTAATTTGCATTGAGGCAGACATTTGCTCAGCCCCTCAACAATGGGTGTGAAACATGGCAACACTTAATAACCACAATTTTATAGCATCACTTTCTTTCAGTGTATGCTATCACTTACAAGCCCACTGTTTATCTAATTGTTTTGTTTACAATGTTTCTCTTTTTAGCAAATTTTCATATGGCAATGTTTTCGTTTTTTTAAATCTTTTAATTAACTTGCAATTATGGCTAACAATAGAGAGCAGCTCTAAATTGATCAATGCTGGCGGCATTAGAATCATTTTCTCTACCGTATGTATTTCTATATTCATTGTTGCTACTCTCAGATGCACGTTTTCTTTTTTGTTTTCTCAATTAGGGTTTCTTTTTTTTTTGTTGATTTTTTAAATAAGATTTTGTTTGCTTTTGTTTGCATGCTTGCCATAAATGTCATTCTAACGTACAGTTACGTGCACTAGGTTTTAATTGAATCTATGTGGAGGTAAAAGCAAATATATAGCTAGTATTTTTTTTTTTTTTTTTAACTATAAAATTGTCTATCAGGACTTTTTTAATTTAAAATAAATGGTAGGTAGAAACTTGTCAAAAAATGTTTTTCCTATTAACTCTATGCAGCATATTAATGTTTCTCTCATCACATTTGAATCTAGTCACAATTTTTCTGTAGGGCTTTTTATTAATTGCTTTTGTTTGCAATTCAAAATATTTGGTTTTACTGATAAAATTAAAATAGTTGCCTGTATTCATTTCCATGTGCATTTGTAACCCGATATAACTTCCTTGTTGGATCTGACAATATCCTTTTTTAAGTTATTTATATAAGGCTGTTTTATTTGAAATACTTTGGTTTGGGATCAGAACTTTTGTACTTAATTTTATCATTAACATAAGGGATTTGTGACCTCAGGACCTCTTTTCTAAGATTTTGCAACATATTTCCACTGTAATTTAGGAATTTTTAATTTCTTCTTTTTGACTAATTTATGATGTTATCTTGTGTTGTCTTGATAACTGTTGGGCTTTAAGTGTAGTGTTTCTTGTAAAGCATTAAGGGCTTTATATATATATATATATATATATATATATATATTAATTTAAAGTGAAAACTTTTTTTAAAAATTGATATTTGTCTCAGCTATCAAAATTGCAAACTGTTATATTTGGGCTTGCCACATTTTGGTTCCAGATGCTTTACAAAACTCTGCTTGTTGAAAGAAAGCCTTTTATTTTCATCACTTTCCAAAGTGACTCAATATATAAAACTTTAGTGACTGTATTTATGTGGGATGTAAGTAGATGGTGTGGGTGTCTATGGCAGACAAAATCATTGTCAGTATGAGGTGGTGTTTAATGGCACAGGTAGGTGGTTACTCCAGTATATTGTCATTCCTGATTTGCAGGAAGAAATCTGATCCGTTTGATGACTTTGCTCGTGAACTAATGGAGTTCCGTCGAGATCAGAAGCGGAGACAAGTGGAACAAAGTTACAGCTTGTCCCCCTCAAGGTCTGTGTTGGTGTTGTCTTTGTACTTGTCTTGTTTTCAATTATTATATTTTTGGAAAAAAAAAAAATAAAATGAAAAAAAAATGATCAGAAAAAAAGGAAAAATATTCAGTAAAATAATTTACCATCTGTTCACAGAACTAACCTTGTTTTAAGCCCCAGTTTTTCCTTTTGTTCATTTTTGTTTTTGCTTAGAATTTTCAAACTACCCTTAAAATAATTCCTTTAAACCTCTGTTCTGCTTGACTTGTTTTTAAGCTTCTGATCTTTATGTAGAGATAAATGGAATAAATCGGAGAGAGTCACACCAAACCTAGGATACACTTGCCAGTGTATCCTAGGTTTGGATTTCATTGTTAGAAAATAGTTTTTCAGCATGTTATGAAATGAAAAACCTAAAATTATATTTTACATTAGATTAAAGTTCTAACCTAATTCTAAAGGATTTTTAATTTTTACAATACCTTTCAAAAAGAGGTAAGAATTCAAAGGCTCCGTTGTGAATCTAAAATATTTTTATAAAGTCAAGTTATTTAGCATCAGTTTTGTGCTTGTATTTGAACACATCTCAACTCTGAAATAAACAATTCAAATTAACACTTGCTATATTATAATAATAATAATAATCATTCCTTGATTTCTCTTGTGATGTACTTGTGGGTGCTTTGGATATGATTGTTGATTTCTAACTCTACTTTCCTACAAATCAGCTTCATTCTCCCAACCATCTTCCTTGTTTTATTTTTCCCATACAATAAAAAAATTAGCAATAATCTTTCACTTCAACATTTTTTTTTCTTTTTTCTTTTAAATTTCTTTGATTTGTAAAGTTCTTTTGAAATAGGTTTGATGCTTGTGTTAATGTTATTTCAAAACAAAAGTTATTTAGCATAATTTGAAATGAAAGTGACAATTAGGTGCAGTTTTTGATGCCAGTTGTAAAATTGTTTGCATCCAATATTAGAGTTGTACAACACATTGCTTGCGGTGGTCTAGTTCTGTGGACGGTTGATGTTGTCTGTGCCACAAAAACTTAAATTGCATCCTTGTTGCTTGTGGCATGTTGCATGGTTTTAATTGCACTGCACAGCTCTACTTAAATAGTTTAAATGATCAACACTAGCAATAAGTTAGCCTTTTAGTTGGTACAAGTAAAGAAATTTGCAATTGTACTAAATACTGGTGAAAAATAAATTTCTATTTTGTTAGCTGCAACTTAAATTTGCATTTTTATTTATTTATTTTCTTTCTTGCACTTGTGCCTCTTGGGATTTTCTAATTTCATATCGGCTTGAAATGTTTTTCTTACTTGTTGGTGATGAACCTCTTTGGGTTTTCTTCAATTTTCATTTTAGTTTTTCCTGTTGGGAATATTTTTCAATTTAAATAGCAGTTTAGACATGATGTTTATAGGTTGTGCTGAAAAGTTCTTGGCCCAACCAAGAAAATTTTTCCCCCAAAATTCTGATGTTTGGTTATTTGGTCAGGTTTAGAGAAGTGGATTGGGCTGAGCATTCAAAACGTTCATAATTGGCTAAAATCTGGATGATTGTTGGATAAACAATGTTTTAGACGGCATTTAAGATTTGAAGATGGCTTAAGATAGTATGCTAAGATGAATTTGCTTTGATGACAAACAACTTTTGACACTTCAAATAAATTCAATATTTTTAATTTTTATATATTATGATGTTGGATATTTCAAATCTATTTTCTTCAAACTTTCCATAGGAAGGTTTCTGTCCAAGCTCTTTTGGTCCAAAACCAAATTTTTTTCTGTTGATTTTTGAAGTTGGTTCCAAAACAAGAAAATTAAAAATGCTTTAAATGTTTTCAGTTTATCTTTCCCTATTATTTCAATTTTGAAACTATTAAGTTTAATTATTGTAAATTCATTTTTTTTTTTTTTAACAAAAATTGCTGATAAATTTTAAAATTTTAAATGTTGTGTATTGCTTATCTTGTATGTATTTTTGGAATGTTAATGCATTTTTTGTAGCTGCTTTTTTCCCTCTACTATTCCCAAAGCTAGTGCTATTATCTCAAATCTGATTTTATTACTTGTTTTGCATACCATGAGGCTTAATGTTTTTATTTTTTTTTTTTTTTTAATGAAAGATTGAGTTTTTGTTATTTATCCAAATTAGAATTTTTGAATTTAACCTATAATAATAATCAGTAGGTGGCATTCATATTTTGAATCTGGTCATATTATCTGAAATTATTAGCTACAAAGAGCTGTTAAAATGTCAAAGGATTAAATGACTGGTCCAGGTTTATTCCTGTTAGTTTCCCTTAATACCATCAATTTCTATTTGTTAGAAATAACCAAATCATAAGCACTTTATGACTGTAAAATAAATTTATTAATTAAACATTATGGCATTAGGTTTGTATTGGGCGGCTGTCTAAAAGTTTGTTCAAATTATTTTATTTTTATTTTTTTAAGCATAGCATAGCATCTTACTCATGTGATAGCATCAAAGGTGAATTTCGAATACAGTTAATGCTCTTATGAAATCTTGACCCAACATTTCACACCCATTGAAAGCTTGTTTATAGCTTTGGAAAAACCTAACCAAAAATAATTATCATTACAAAGTTTGTCCCAAGCTATTTATAATTTATCTTTCTTAACCTGAAGGAAGCATTGCCTATATTTACTAAAACATACTCGACTATGGCGAGAAAGAGATCCACTTCTATGTTTGGAAGTTAAAATTATACATTGTTATGTGATTGACATAGTTATCTTTTCTTATTTTTATAAAATTTGTTTCATTTTTAAGGGGTTAAATGAATTTGATAGGGCTTGTTTACCAAACCAAGAGTAATCTTAACTTTCCTTCATTGCAACTTTTTCAGATCAAGAAGTCGATCAAATTCTCGTTCGTATTCACGCTCGTTGTCCAGATCTCCTTATCGGTCAAGGTCCTCGTCACGTTCTCGTTCACGTAGCAGATACAGATCATCCTCACGATCGAGAGGGTCGTCGAGATCACGATCAAGTTCACGTACGACTCCCTCCAGAAGACGCCGCTACCGTAGCCGATCTCGTACAAGGTCACGATCTAGGTCTCGTTCTTACAGCCCACGCAAATATTCACGGTCTCGGTCTCGCTCTTTGAGTAGAAGTCGCTCCCGATCCAGGACACCACCTTACCACCGCTCTCGATCACCCATGCGCCGAAGGAGTCGAACTCCTCCTTCTCGAAGCCGAGGCCGTACTCGTTCTCCTCTTGCCCCAATCTCCTCTAGAGATCCATATTATCGAAGAGATTGGTCTCCAAATTATAACCGTGGTATGCGATCAAACCCAGTAAAACGTTATTCACCACCAGAAAGACCTTTTGCGAGATATTCTCACTTCTCACCCCAAAGGCCTGAAGAGTTCTGTAGGTAAGGGGTTTTATTTTTATTTATTTATTTATCTTTTTTTTTATATCACATTAGCTCTTTACTAAACATTGTCATGCATTGATTGGGAGGGGGTGGTAGTGAGGTACCTAGTGAGAATCAAACTCACTGCACAAGTGAAATATTTTTGAGGTAAGCTTGTTAATTATTGCACTTTGGCAGGTACCAGCATTTTTCTTGATATCTGCAAAATTCTCTCAAGACTTGCAGCTCATCGAGGTCTGTTTTAAATATTTGAAAAGTTGGCAGATAAGCTTCATGTCTATGAAGGTGATGAATGCAATCTAATGTTGCAATTCAACTCTTCCGAACCCAAGAATTTCTGCTAATGTAATTTCTTTGAGAGTTGGAGTAGGTAGAAATTTAGAAAAAGTTTGTTCTTCTAAAAATGCTGCTTGACTGGCACTTGTATTGCTATCTGTCATTTCTGTTCTGCTATTGGGAATTAAGCTCTTTAAAGAATTTTAAATTTTTATTAGTGATTTTTATAGATATTCACAAAGACTTTTTAAGTCTTTGTAGAATTTGTTTGAAATATTTTTGTAACATTTTCTTAATGTTTATTTTTCTTGCAGGTTTGATCCTCATGCATATGAAGATTATTATCGAGAATACTTTTCACGGTACAATAACCCTCATGGCAGTGTTGGTACTTACCCTGCTCCTGCAACAGTTCCAGTTGCCACTACAACTACTGCCCCACAGTATGATAGATCTTATTATGACCCCAGGGGACGACCAATGCCACCATCTAATGCCTCTGTGAATGTGACTGCTGCCAACTCACCCTCCAATAGAAGTCGCAAGGGTCCAATGACAAGAAGTCCCCTACGCCGAGATAGACCAAGAGAAAAGCCAGATGTTAAGACAGCTAAACTAACTGAACCGTTACCGTCTAAACTCAAAGAGAAAAAGATAAAAGTAAAATCCGAAGATGATCTTCGGAAAAAAATGGAACGTAAACGGGACGAAAAAATTGAAAGAACAAATAAAGAGAAAGCAAAGGATCCACCTCGAGAGGCGGGCATACAGGCGAAAAAAGCTGCCAAGTCAAGTGAGAAGCCTCCTAAAGAATCTAAGAAAAAATCTGATGTTAAAAAACACAAGCCAGTTGAAAAACCTGCGCGAAATGTGGTAACAGATCCTGTGCCAAAAGAGGATAACAACCACAAAGAGCCGAGCCAGAGTAAAGAATCGGTCTCTGAGAATGCGCCTAATGTATTGAAACGACCTGTAGAAACGAGTAGCAGTAATGTAGATGTATCGAGCAATAAAGTGATTCGGCCTGTTCATGTCTCTGATCCCAAAATCCTTGGACATGCTGCTGACATGAAAACTGCTCCAAGAACTGTGTCTGCTAAAATAAAACGTAAAACTCGTCACCAGTCTGGAGATTCTTCTCAGAAAGTTAGCCTTCCATTATTAGATGATTCAGACAAATGTGGGCCTGCTAAGAAAAGTCGTCGTGAACCTGTACATGAGAAAACTGATGCAGACACTGAAAACGACCAGCATAAAATTTCTGAAAAGGTCTCACGCGGGGAGAATGATATGCTGCTTCCTGCACCCGAATTGTCCAAATGGGAGAGAGATGATTACGAAATCAATGTAGAACCAATGAAACCTAAAAAGAAACCTGCTGAACGAAAGCCTCTTCCAAGGTAAGTTGAATTACTACATGATTTCCATATTTAGATCAGATTTTCTGAAAAGTTCGGTTTCCTTGATATAGGATTAGTGATTTTATTATGCCTACAACAAATATAAGAAGGGTTTTGTGCTAAACCCTTCTGCTATATGTAAATGTGTCTTACAAAATATCCATAAAAATAGTTTTGATATTTTTGTTTGGGCTCATGATTTTGCCATTTCGTTTCCCCCCTCCCCAATCATAAAACAGAATTTATTTTTCTCTTTGCTTCAGATGTTTAAGTGTTGCAGTTTGTGGCTCTTATCTGGCTGTAATTTATGGTTTAGTGCGTGTCTGGTGTATGTATGTGTGTGTGTGTGTGTGTGTTTTTTTGCCAAGTCAGTGTAAATGATCAATTGTATAAATGAGTCGTGTTTTGTACATTTCAACAAAAGCTACAATAATTTATTGATAAGCTTGTTTCTTCAAATTTTATTTTTAGATCTGTGATAGAAAGTGCCGAGAAGGCTATTACAGAGAAACGTCGCAAGCCTTCCATGATGTCCACTTCAATACCCACTTCACCGAAATCAAGTCTCTCGTCCCGCAAAGTTTATGTTGATGAGAAAGACAATCGGAAACTCAGCTCTGTACAAATTACAATTCCTGGTGGTGAACGTAATGAGGGCGGCAGTGGTGAAAAACAGTCACGACATGAGACGAGTGAAAAGCGAGGAGGACATAGAGATTCTTCACGTGACCATTCAAACAGAGAACCAAGTGCTAAAGAAAGCAGCAGCAGCAGCAGCCATAAAGTGCAGGAGGCATCCAAATCAAAGCAACAACTATCGGATGTGAGCACAAAAGAGAGCAGGGGCAGTGATCGCTTTGAGCGTAAAGAATCGATGGTGGATGAGGCCAAGTTTGTTCCTGACTATGAGGAGTCTGAATCTGGTAGTGATGCTAACACATCGGATGTGGAACCTGCTGAACACACACGTCCGTCACCACGTAGGTCAGGCGCCACAGACCTGTCATCTGAGGAAGAGACGGCCAAAAAGCATAGTAAGAAATCCAAAGACTCCAGCAAGAAGAAGAAACACAAAAAACACAAGAAACATAAGGCAAAAAAGAGCAAAAAGAAAAAGTCACACAAACGCCGTGGGAGCAAGGAGAAGAACGTTGTGCGTGATAACAGTGTCCCAGAGCAGGGACAAGTAAGGGGTGGGCATGAGAAGGACTTGAGAGAGTTAGTTGACTCTAGGGAGTACCATGAACATCGTGATAGTAAGGTTCGCTCCAGAATAGCTCGTTATTAAGAGCCAGCAAAGGGATGCATTACCATGTCATCAACTTGTGTATAGACATATTTCTTCAATCAAATGAGGAAAGAATTTTCAATTGGCTTGTCATTCCATTTTTTTTCTTTTTTTTTTTTTCTTATTTTTATAAAGGTGCTAAAGGGCACTTTGATATCGATTGTTTCATTTTTCTCTCCTTGGCCTAAACTCCTCATGTCAGGTGAGGAAGGCAATCAATATTTTCAGGCTGATAAGAACTTTGATGGAAGACTTATTATTATTCTAATTTCAGTTTCATTTTATGTGCAATATGCAATTGGGGATTGATGAGCCAAGTGAAGAAAATCATTTGATAAACAGTATTGCTGTTTACTGGGATTTATTCTGTCAGCCTAGCAGAAAAAGAAGAAAAAATTGTTGGCCTCCAGGCAGTATTACGGTACGGGGGGGATTTTGGAGGGGGGGGTCCTTGGTAATGTGACAATAGAATTGGCTTTCTGTACTGTCAATTTGAATGGAAGCTGGTTTGTGCCTGTACAAAATTGATCCAGGTTTTCTAGCCAAAAGACTTTGGCAGATAACATTTTTTGGGTGGGGGGAATTTCTAAAAAGCTGTGCCTTTTCAGAAATCTGCCCTGATGGTATGAAATTCTCTCTCTCTCTCACACACACACACACATAAAACAAAAAAACAGACCTAAAGAACAGGTTTTGTGAGGGGGCACACACACCCACATGCGTTTTGGAGACCATTGGCCAATGAGTGATATTGTGAAGAAAATAATTGGACATTGTGTATTTTTTGTGATCAGAAAAATCCTTGATGCTTCCCAATAACCAACTCTAGCCTCCTCTTGGTGTGATATCAAACTTAAAGTTAGCTGTGAAGCAAAACAAATCTTCTTCTGCCACCAGCCAGATGGTTGTTAAGGATTAAAATGTTTTGTCAATTTTTAACTTGAATCATTTTAGGTTCCAGACATTCTGAAAATTCATTCCTCCAAAAGAAATAATGCAAACCAAAAAATAATGTCCAAGATTTGAAGAAATGACATTTTCCAATATTTAAAATGAGATAAACATTAGTCAGGTGGGTGCAAGGAAGTCTTGTCCCCCCTCCCCCCCCCAAATCAATCTTTCCCTGCTTTTTTTTTTTTTTTTTTTTTTTGCTCTCTTCTCCCCCCTCCCCATGTGAATTGACTGTCATTGGAACAAGTCTCATATTAACTTTTTTATTTTGTGATGGTGAGAAAAGAAATCTAATTTGAAGAAAGATGTTTTTTATATTTACAGTTATAGATTTAAGATTTAATTGCATTTTAAATCTATAATCCCAATATAGTCTTTGGCTGGGTCAATTTACATATCCTAAGATACAACTCTTAAAAGTAAACAGTAGACTTAAAAACTTTTTTCTGTGTGCGGGGAAAATTCTATTGCTGACTCAGTCTTCATAGATTTCAACGGAGTTCTGTGAAACATTGTCATAACTTTGTATAACAGTAACAAGTATATGGTTAACAATTAACTCATTAGGGAAATGTGAGCTTAAACCTTTACTAATGGCCCACATTCACATTAAGGCTCTGGATAGTTTTGAGGATTCAAGCTTCTTTTTTTTTTTTTCCTTTAGTCACATGACCATTTACTTTACAAAATTACACACACCCACACACTACTGCTTATATATTTATCAAGGAATGATTGAAACTTTGTCACAGAACAAAATGTATATGAACCATTTTATTTTTTTAACTTAACCGGTTGCTTGTGCTGATATCTCTACATACATGGGTAGTTGTCTTTTCTGATGATGTAACCTTTTAGTAATGCAAGGTTTTAAAAGAAATGTCAGCATAGAATAATGAGTTAATGAATAGTTCATTCATGAAAGAATGATTACATTTTTATAACAATAATTCTTGTAGTTGTCTTGATGAATGCAAAGGGATTTAGACAGTTATGTGAAACTCATTTCAAGGGCATTTCTTTATTCTCACTTATTATCCATGCTAACTTGGTCTACTGGTTTTGTACTTCTTAATTCAATTACCACTCCCCCCCCCCTCCCAATTTATCATCCCCTGGATTACTAAGCAACACTTGGGGTTTATATTAAACTGACAAGTTGCTTCCTCTCAGTGATGCCGTGTTATTTGTATATAGAGTAATTAATCCAATCATCATCACATCATCATCGTCGTCATTACAACTTGGCAGGAAATGGCCACAACTCACTGCTGACCTTTCCTGCCATCCCCAGCACTCATAAGGCGAAACAAGATCTTGTAATTAATAATAATAAAAATTAATTAAAAAAAAAAGTTGTTTTTTGTTTGTTTTTTTCTGAGGATCAATGCTCGTATATAAAAGGGTTTTGTGATAACTCCCCCTCTACAAATTGATAAATAGCACCAATTTAAGTTCATATTGAAAAAAAATTTGAATTTTATTACTAAAATTTTTTTTCCATATTCATATGACTAATTGAAATTAATAAAATGTTATACATCGTTTAATAATCCAAATTTTCTTTTGTTTTTCTTTAGCTTTGTTAAAAAAAAGTTTTTAAGTTTTTAAGTTGCATAAACAATGTATTTTTAAATTTTTTAATGTACTTTATCATGCTTGTTATACTCCAATCAATCTCTGTGGATTGGATAAAGTTGGCTTTGAAATTACAAAAAGGTTAAGACAAAAAAAAAAAAAATCTGGATACAACGACCCAGATATAACAAATAGTTTTGAATAGTTAATAGAAACTGTTTGTCAGACATTATTTGAATTCCTCATCTCAAAAGTGGTCCGATTTTGCAGAAGTAACCATACTCTTCCAATACCAGCCAATTTTCATTGCCTGTAATCTAGGTACCTTCATGAGATCGCCAGAAAATGAGCCATAGCATGATAAAAATGGCCTTAAACTTGACGAAAATAATTTTTATTTGTCTAACTGTTTATACTATAATCAAGAGGAAAGATCAAAGTATTTTTTTGAATATTTTTTAAAATTTTTTTTATCATTTCGAGCACGTCCAAATTTGTCGTTTAAAATCATGTTTTGCTTTTTTTTTTTTTTTTTTTTTTTCCGATTGTCACATTTTTTTCAATTTTTTAAATTTTATAAAAAAAAAAAAAAGGTAATTTTGCCGTTTAAAATTCTGCCAAGAAATAGTTACACTTTTTAAAAAAAATTATTTTTACAAAATTTAAAAGTTTAACATATTTTGAAAGAAAATATTACTTACTTTACGTGCTGAAAAGTGTACTTTTTTTTTTTTTTTTAAAAGACAGCGGGTCTGAACAGCTGTGACACATTCGAGGTGTTGATTGATGCTGTCATCAAGTATTGACAGCTTACGCGAGCTAATTTCATCATACGGATGGACAAAAGGGAAATAATTTAGCTTTTTATTGAACCAAATTACGTAACCAGTTAAGGGAAAATTACAGCGTTTTAATTTTTAATTGTTTCTTAGGGTTCCATCTTTACGTGTACGATGCTTTATGAAAATTTTTTAACTAAGACTGTTAGAAAAAATTTCATACGGTGCATACAAATTAATTTAATTGCTAAATTACAGTGTAACCCAGATATAAGAGACCCGGGTATAAGAGAAACATGGATATAAGAGAGATTTTATGTGGTCCCAAATTAGAGCCATACTTACCTAAACAAAATAGATCAAACCCGGATATAAGAGAAACCTAGATATAAGAGACTTCGTCTCCGGGCCCCAACAACTCTCTTATGTCAGGGTTACACTATTTTAATTAGGTACCTTTCTTATGAAAGGCTAAGTGTAGAATATAAATATATACATTTATTATATTTCATTTCATGGTATTATTTGTATTTCCCTTCATTTTATTAATTTTGAAATGAAAAGGCTGACAGTTACATTTTAAAATATTTAACAACTTTAAGCAATAAACAAATTTAACAATAAGAAATAAATGTTGTAAAAATTTATTTTTCATCGAAAATGTTTTTTGCTTTCAGGAAATATTATCCATAGTCCTACAAATAAGTAAAAGAAGCTAAAAGTTTTTGAAATTAAATAATATCTTTGTTTTATTGAGTTTTGTATGTTACAATTCAGAGCTGATTTTAAGGTAGACGGGTCAAAAAAAAAAAAGTAAATATGATTTGCTTTGGTCAAAGCCTTGTGCTTTTAACTAATTAATTGCTAAATCATAACACTTAGAAATTCATGAGATTTCATGAAATTACTTATGGGGGGGTGTAATAAATAAAATAAAAAAATTACCATGACTTAAAAAAAAAAAAAAAATTTGAATAGGCTCTGAAAGTTTCATGAAAATCCAACAATTATTTTTATTTTTACAAGATTTTTAAAATTAATAGCTCCCATTAAAAAAACAAAAAACACATGCTCTCATGAAGGTACCTACTGTAATCAGTTTCAAAACTGGGTAGTTTTTATTGTTTGAACTGCATATTCTATTTTTTCATTATATTGGTTTGGAAAGTAAAATCGGCAAACGATTCAGATTCGAGTTTGGAAAAGACATTAATCTGTCTCCCTTTCTCCAGTTTTGGATTAAAGTGTAGACTGGGTTTACTACTCTTAGGGGGCAACAAGTCAGAGTGAAAGCTCTGAATTCAAAGGCAATGGAAATCACCCCCCCCCCCCAAAAAAATAAGTTCATTCTGCACCAAATATTAAGGCATATGTTTGGTCACACACTTCAACATAGTGTGATGGTTAGCAAGCTTGTTTTGCTACATCAATTAAAACAGTAGTGACCTCAATCCTTACTTGCTGCTCCATACTTTTGGCCTTGTGCCACATCTATGTTTAGAAAAATCACCATTGAGTTGAAAGGAATTTGAAATGATATTGTGTTTTGCAGATCTTGTTATCTTTAAAACAAGCAACATATATAAAGCTTATTAAATAATTTCTTTTGAAAAAACATCTGAGAATCTTACAGCTTTCTGGCCTAATGTCACCTTTGAGAGTGGTTGGCAACATCTGGGCTGCCAACTTAATCAGACTGAGGAATTTGCATGTTTTTGTTGCATTGTCATCGTTTTATTCCTGCAGTAAAATAAAGAACCAATATTAACTTCATAGTTTTTCTTTAAACTACCAGACCAAAGCAGTCTGAGGTCAAGACAATTATAGTATATTTAATATCATGGCCCTCCTCTCCGAAACCCTGATCTTAGATGTTCATGATTAAAAAATAAATTCGAAATATGAAAACTCAAAATTTAATCAGTTTTACTAAGTGAATGATTGGCTCTAAAATAAAGACAGACAACTGATTTTTTTTTTAAAGTTTATTTGAAAATTGAAAAAAAAAGTCAAATAAATGCAAAGATTTAATGCTGTTGTCAAAGTCCACAAGATTTTAAAAAAAATACATGAAAGACAATGTTTACCTGATGCATGTATCAAAGCTGAATTACATAAAAATAAACATTACTCTGTCATCCAATTTAGTTTTATTATTTAAGGTTGTTAATATTAATTGGTCCCAATCTTAAAAAAAAAAAATTCAGTTGATGTTTAATCTGATGAAGACATCTTTTAATCAGGAATAGAGTGGACATGTAGACTTTTTTTTTCACTTATAAAGTGAAATTATTTCAGTATGAATCTAATAAAATGCCTGAGTTATTTGTTTCTACAATTTGGTTGTTAATGTAACTGTTTAATCATATGTTTTAAAAAAAAAAAAAAAAGGATAACTGAAATTGGCCCAAGAAAATAGCCTTTTATTTTTTTGTGGTAGAAGATACCAAAGAAAATTTGACTAATCCAATGAGCAGTGGTTGAAATTTACTATCTGAACTGAAAATAGATATTATGGCAAGTTTGGGTTTAATTAAAATCTTTTTCTTAGTCTAAGATATGGAAAGGGAGAAAAGAAAAAAAAAGAAAATGGAGTTTTATTGCTTTATTTTCTACTAAAGACAATCACTCAAAGATTTATTCAGTAAAAAAAAAAGTTTGAACCCTTGACATTATGGATAAGCAATTGATGTGAAAGCTGTTAGCTTGGCACTTAAGTAAAATTTGAAGTAATTAAAAAAGAAAAAAGTCAAGTTGTTCCCAAATGTCATGTAGTAAAAATAAAAAAATAAATACTACACATGATGCAATAGTACAAGATTAAGTACTTAAAGCAAAATATTTGCCTCCATTTTGGCATTGGTGTGGTCTTTAATAAAGTGGAAGTTAGATATTTGACATTTGTTGAGGGGTGGGGAACAAAAAAAAAAAATCAGATAATGGCATTTTTTTGTGTGTTTCTAAGAAAATCATTAGATTCCAAATATACCACAGACTTCCAATTAAATAAAAAAAAAAAAAAAAAAAAAAATCTAGATTTACTTAACGGTAAGAGTGACGTCCCCTGAAGACGAGTATTCTCCCCTGTCATGGCCGCCAGCAAATAAGTTATGACTGAACATGGGCGTCTTGTCATTAAAAAGCAGATACTTTGTAAGGAGTCTGATTCTCACTGTGCTTTATAATTACGGCCATGTGCCAAAACTAAGCTACACTTAGTAAATATCAACAATGATTAAGTAAACAGTTATCACCGGATAATCAGTTTTGTGCTACAAAAGCAAAAATGGAGTTTTTTTTTAAACCAGTGATTTTCCAGTTTAAAAAAAAAAAAATAAATCATTAAAGTTATTTTAAATGCACCAAGGTAATTTTTATCATAATTTAATAGTATTAGTTCCGAGTTAGATGGGAGAGATGGCAGAACTTATGGATAATAAATAAATAAAAAATTCCATATGTAGAGCAGGGGGACTGGTCTAGACCAAGCTGGTGGAGTGGAGGTAGGTGGCAACCTACTCCATGTTATTGGGATCTAAATTTGTCAATTCTGTGTGTGCTTCAACACATGGACTCTAACCAAAGCATGTCTGTAAATTTGAAGCAAGAAAAACGTAATTTTTCCAAATCAGACATGGTAGAAGACCAGACAAAACGGCACAAGTTAGAATTCAGTTAGTGCTAATCTTTTTTCTTTTTAAATTTATACCAAAATTTTTTTTGTCAAAAGTTTTCAAAAATTATCTGAAAGAAGTTATATCCAAATGTTAAAAAGAAACTCTACAATGAGCATATTCTTGCTGTGTGTGTGTGGTTATTACAGAAACATAAGAGAAAACAAAAAATCATGAATGTTTTAATCTAGAGGCAAGGGTCATGAAATGATACGAGTATGCATTTATATATTTGGAAACTGCAAGTTATGGTATACATAAAAGGTAGATGTTACTTTATGCACATATTGAAGCATACATGTACACAAACACACATATATGCAAATAGGCATCTAACATGCAATCACCTTTCAATAATAAAGAAATTTTTCATAGTTGTGCTAATTTATACTTTCAACATTTTTTCTTGTTAATAACATCACGATTAATAAAAAATAAAATATGAATTAAAGCAGAAATGTTACAGCACCGACTCAGGTATCCTTACCCTATATTGGTTACTACTTGAAAAATTTTATTATTATATGCACACACACACACATATATATATATATATATATATATATATATATATATATATATATATATAAAGGAATTAACTACATATTCAGTTTTCTATTCTGTACTCTGATGTTACAAGAAAGATTTTGTACATTAAAGTAAAGCTTTTTTATCTCTTTAATTCTTAGAGACTATTTTAAATTATATTAACTTCAGTTGCAAAGGACATTATTACTTTTATTTATTGAGCAAATAAAAAATTACTTGGGATTTATTTTAGTTATTTCATTTTAAAAAAAAAAAAAAAAAAAACACATGCAAGAAAGAAAATATACTTTGCAAATCTTGAGAAAATGAAAATTTTAAAAATTCATATTCTTGTAGTCAACCCCCCCCCACACACACACACGAAGGTTCAATATATTTTATGAAGAACTATTTTCTGTTGAAATGAAAAAGATTTTTAGATGTAGTGAAAGGCAGACGTTTTCTGGAAGAGAAGATAACTGATGCAACATGAAGCATTGTAGAGTTGGATGGATTCTATAAAAAGCTGGTTCCAGAATAATTTCTGCCAATTCTTAGCTTCCCATTCTTTCAAATGGCACATTTCTTTTCCTTCGAATCAATACATTTATCACAAATGCAATCAGGACAACAGTTACACAAACTGCTGCTATAATAGCGGCAATTAAGCCTGCAAATAAAGAAAAAAAAAAAAAAAAAAGTCTTTTAAGTTAAATATAAAATTACATAAAAATTAAGTATAAAAATAACTAAACCACACCATGAAAGTTACATTTAATATTACAGCATTATGGAGTTAGAAAATATTTATCTATACACTAGCCTAATAACTTGAAATTTACAAAATTATTATTCAAAGTCATCTTCAGATGAACACTTGCCAATAAGAAATTTGCATGAGGGCTTTAAAAACCATGATGGCATTTTATGGAAAAAAAAAAAAAAAAACTTCCAAAGTGTGGTAGGAAATTGTTAGAGAGAAGTGAGGCAGGTTGAGGAACACAACAGCTGCTCTAATAGTCAATTTGCATAATGAATCTTATAATTTGCATTTTTGAAAAACCTCAAAGTAATGTATCAATTTACTTAAGATAAATTAAGTTAGTGAAGTAATCATTTTCAGTGGAAATAAGTGGTGTGATTTGAGGAAAAAAAAAAGATTCTCAAAATGAATGGTTCAAAGCACTAAATAAATAGTTTTAATTGAATTATTTTCTGTTTATTTATGAATGTAAATTATGAGACATAGGTAATGTTTCATAAGAGTTAAATAGAATTGTTATAAAGAGAACAAGAAAGGATTTATTTACCATGACTTAGTCCACCACAGTTTATGAGACCATCGAGTATTCTTTTAATAAATCCCTTCAGAAAAGCTTTGCTATCTTCACCACAGGGAGCAGCAGCTCTTTCTACACACCGAGTAAGATTGTTGATTTTACTGAAATGAACAAAATAAAGTTTAAAATAATTTAGAAAACCGTTACAGTAATGACAAAAACAGCAAAAAAAGTGAGGAGGGGAAGAAAAAAAAAAAACAAAAAAGAAAAAAAAAAAAAAAGATATTTACTCGCAGGCATCATCTTTTGTTTGTATGAAATGCGGGCTGTGTGCATAGGACATGCATTCTTTCACCTTGTTTTTAACAGGTTCTTGATTCAAACAAACATGGGTCTTCAAATACACTGAAAGAGAAAAAAGTTTTGATAAAATAAGGATTAGAACATCAGCAGTAAAATATAGTTCTTCTGTTTAAAGACTAAAATTTGCCAATATTTATCTGAAGAGGACCAGAAAGAAAATGAATCAAAGTCAAGCAGAGAGGTTTATAGGTCATTTTACAATTTCAGACAAATTTTAAATATATTTATATACAAGTACTTGCATATTTAAGAAGGACCTTATACAGGTTATCATAACATTCATTGAATGATTAGTAGGTTAATGCATCTTTAAAAATTCTGTTAGCAAAGGGATTTTGCCACTTTATATCATAAACTTTACTAATTTACTTTTTGGATGAACGATTCATTTTTATATATATATATATATATATATTAGTTATGTTCAGAACGGCATTGTTTTCGTCAGAAAAGTAGGTATAATTTTTTATCAAAGTTGTTTTATATTCTATAATTTTCACAGACAATATTTGTTATTGTCCGAGATTTTGCTGTAATTTGAGAGGATAATACAAAAGTTATGGATGATTTAGTGATTTACTGCAAAACCCATGGTGGCCAAAATGATCAGAACAGTTGCTTTTACTCAGTGTTTTAGTATATTTAACCGGAACACTAATTTTTTTTTTAATTTGTTTATGTGACGGTTCATTTACTAAACATTAGTAAGAATATCTGCAGTGTACTTTGTTAATATAATGTCACTTACTCCGTTACCAATTTGTCATCAGATTATTAAGCTTCGAAAGAAGGATAATTAAAGTATTGGGTCTATTGCAAAAATTGTTAAGTCAAAAAGTGTTGTTCACGGTGTTCTTAAAGTCTACGATGATTGTGGTTCGTGTGAAGCAAGAAAGTCTACAGGTAGGCCAAGGAAAACGACCAAGAGAGAAGATCGTGCTATGGTAAAGTTTGTTAAAAAGGACAGATTTAAAACTGCTGCTGCCGTTTCTTGGAAAATGAGCATTGTACTGAAATAAACTATCTTGAAAAACTGTGTCTCATCGTTTAGTTGAACATGACCTACAAGCAAGAGCACCTGCAGTGAAGCCACTGATCAGCTCCCAGAATAAAAAGTGTCGTCTTACCTTTGCAACCGAACACGTGTTGTGGTCTCAAGAAAAATGGCAAACGGTGCATTTCAGTGATGAATCTAAGTTTATGTTATTTGGCTCAGATGGGAAAAGGTACATTCATCAAAAAGTAGGTGAAAAATTGTCGCCTAAATGCCTTAAGACTAGTGTTAAATTCGGTGGAGGAAGTGTCATGGTTTGGGGGGGGGGGGATGATATCTGGAGATGGTGTAGGCCCTTTGGTGCGATTACATGGAAAGGTAAATGCAGGAGTTTATAAACAACTTGTAAAAGATCATGTCTTGCCTGTGCTGAGAAATTCAACTAAGCGACCACCCATATTCATGCAGGACAATGCCCCATGTCACAAGGCTAAGGTGGTCATGAACTTCCAGGCTGAAAAGGTTATTGTTATGGATTGGCCTGCTCAAAGCCCAGATCTCAATCCTATTGAAAACGCGTGGAATATTCTAGGAGAACGTTCGAAAGCCAGAAATCCTAAAACAACCGAGCAATTACGGAATGCCCTTCAGGAAGAACGGAATAAGATCACCCAGAAAGAAATTGAAAATTTAATTTCCTCATGCAGTCGAAGATGTCAAAGTGTGATTGAAGCTAAAGGGCTTCACACTAAATATTAAATAATTCCAGTATTCTGTCATTTTATTATTTTTTCAACCGTTCTGATCATTCTGGCCGCCATGAGTTTTGCAGTAAATCACTAAATCATCCATAACTTTTGTATTATCCTCTCAAATTACACCAAAATCTCAGGCAATAACAAATATTGTATTTATTGTCTGTGAAAATTATAGAATATAAAACAACTTTAATAAAAAATTATACCTACTTTTCTGAGGAAAACAATGCCGTTCTGAACATTTTGGCCGAAAGACTTACCCCACTAGTTTTTAGAGAATTAATGAATTCCAAAAATGTACTCACTTATTAAGTGACAATAAAATGCAGTGTTTGACTTAATTGTTAAAATTAATAAATATTAACGTTTAATTTACAAAGATTAATGGTTTTATTTAAATTTAATGCATGGTTGGAACAAAAAAAACAAAAAATCATGTTTGGTCTTTGGGGCTTCAAGAACATGGCATTTAGACTGAATCAGAATTAACAAATTGCTGCTGTCTGATATTACTATTAGTGTGGCTTAAATGCAGCGGAGACAAGTTGTCACCTCAGTAAATAATTTCATATTCATGTTCAGTGCAGGAACATAAAAATCACTCATTAACAAGTTTGAAACAATGAGATGACCTGCTACTGCAACATTTGATGTAAAGAAAATGATCAGTTGGAAGTTTATCGAATTGACAATCCATTTGGCACCGATCTCATGAACTTTAAGTCAGTTGCCAGAGCGTGCATAACTTGTGTAAAAAGGAATTTAAAGCCCTATATTCCTCACCTGTTTCATGCTCTGCACAATGAAGATGCTGATTGCAGATTTGAGTTTTTGGAGATATACCTTGCCTTGATGTGCAATGATGAAACTTTATGGTCAGATAAAGCATGCTTTAAATTAAATGTCCACATTAACTGACATAATTGCTCGTATTGGAGTCATGAAAATCTCACATGTGGTTTTGGAGAAGTTAACCTCCCAGGAGGTAACCGTCTGGGCTGTGATTTAAGCAATGGGATTATCAGTCCATTCTTCAATGCACTGGAAAATGGTACCTCAACATTCTTCAAACCACCCAAAGAGACATGTGCATTGTGTTCATAAATGGCTTCACGTCAATTTTAATGGCTGATGGATAGGTTGGCATGGACCAATTAAATGGCTGATGTGTTCAGATTTAACTTTGATGGATTTCTTATGGGGCTGTTTTTAAAGACATGGTATACAAAGAGAAACTGCAAACTATTTCCGACCTTCGTTGAGTTATTATAAAATTTGCTACAAACAGCGTGAAACTGTGCCAAAGGATTTGTTGCAGTGGTGCTTCGCATTTGCTTTCTTGTATCAAACACAATGAAGAACAATTTGAACCATTTTGTTTGTAGTTATTGTTCTATACAATAAAATTAATTGGAAAAAAAAAAAAAAAAAAATCATTTTTCCTAATTTTTAGAAAGCTAATGATGGGACTCCTATAAATATTTGCACTATTAATGAGCAGGGTATTTCAGGTCATGAGTAGATAACATGACATTTTTAGGATTTCCATCTTGGACTTGATTTTTCCTAATCAGTGACTGACTAGGGGAAAAAAAAACAAAATACCCAAATCCAAGATGGAGAAATCTGGTAAAAAACAATGACTTACACGTTGAGCAAGATAAGAAATATGAATAAAATTTTGGCTTTTTTGAAAGTCATTTTCATTGTCAGTTTTTCTTTTTTCTAAATACTTTAGAGACATACTAGTATTAGATGACTGAACAAGATATGAATTAGAAAACTTCAATGACATCTGTAATGGTAATATTAAATGTTTCCTGATAAAACATTTGGCATTCATTAAGACAAACATCCAGCATTAACTGTCATTTGAAATTTATAAAATCTTACTCTCGAAATGAAATTATTCCAGGTTCACTAAGTTTTGCATTAGCCAAGTTATTGTAATGCCAAATTAAGAGATTTGGATTACAGAATATAGAAAAAGTGTACTTTTTTTGGGGGGGGGAAGCATCATGGCAATGGCAACAGTTCAAAAAACAATATTAATGTGAAATATGCCAATGTTTTGTAAATAATTCATTAATGATTTTGTTAGCCATTTGTTTTGTCCCACCCCCATGGGAAAATGAAAATTCTGCACAGCATCCTGAATAGCATTTCAGAGTTCATTTTCGTTGGTAAATTGCCTGCTAAAGTAAACCATCATTTTTCAGAGTTACACTCAGTCAAACAAATGTCTTTGAAACTCATATTTAGGTAGCCATTAGTTTTTAACCAAGTGTGATGAAGCATTATTGCACTTTAGGGAGGAAAAAAAAATAAAGTGCAAGTTGTCATCTTAACATGTAGCACACTAGACAACATGTTTGAAATGTTGGATAACTGAATGACAAAGTAAGAGAAATTGTGTGTAATGTATTTGTTCATCACACACACACACACACACACACACGGGGGGGGGATATAAATGTAAAGCAAGCAGTCCCTCTCTCCCAACATGCATATATAATGCCATTGGTCTGAAGTCCTTTTAGAAGACTTCATGCATAATTCCCCGCCAATGTCATTCGAATGCCTAATTCGAATCAGACATAGGAGTTTGTATATCAAATTCCTGTATAAAAATTATTTAAATCAAATTTCTCATTTTTAATAGAATGAAGATGGACTAAGGTTACTATGATTTATTATTAAAAAACAATTTATCCATATTGGGTTTGTTCGAATCTGACCCCCAGACCTATTAGGCTGAAATACTAGGAATTGGGGCTTCATAATGACTGTCAACTGGATTACCTCAATCAATTAACATTGCCTGGTCAAAATTTTCCCAGCATTCTGTTTTCAATCTCTACCCATGTACTTAAAAGTTCAGCTTATTTGTTTTTCACAGAGTTATTAGCTCTTCTTACAGACAAATACAGAAATCGTTCAAATATTTGTCCTCAAAAGAAATATTTCTTTAGCTTTTATCTGGATCTGTTCCATGGTTCACATAAACATTTTAACTCTAGACAGTAGTTTTCTTAAAGCATACTCCCCCTCCAGTGTTTCTTCAGATGGTATCTAAATGTTGAGCCTTCTTGTCAACATCTGAAACCTCAATTTATATTCAAATCTCACTTCCTCCAGGATTTTTAGTTCAAAACTTGAAAGAACCAACCCAAATGTATCATTTCATGCTAGTAAAATCCAAATTACCCAACTTGGCTATCTACGTTTTTCATAGCAACTTGCCAAATTAAGCGATTCTAAATGGCCAGGTATAAATTCATTTATATGTAAAAGATAAATCAAAAAATTTTAAAAATTTAGAATTTATTATGAACAAAGAAACACTGACATGGATTAAAAATTTACTATTTTTTGTCAATACCTATATGTATACAAGGTTTATATATTAAATTTATTGATTAATTAGCTAGAATTAAAAAAAAAATTTGAATTAAAAATAAAAAAACAACTCACATTCACGCCCATCTCCACAGATATAACCAAAAGTTTTGGTAAATACGATCTTGACTTTACGAAGTGATTCGTCATGACATTTATTCGCAGTATCATCGTAGCACTGGAAGAATTCTGTAAGATGACTGTAAAAATAAAATAGAAACAATTTATGCCATGATATACAATTTTACAAATAAGCAGTCATTAAGTTTTAATGGCTTACTTTAATTACAACATTCAGACTATTTCCAAGCCATACTGCTTATCAATTTGGGAGTTATTTTTCTTCAATGTCCAGGTCATTTTATTTCCAATCTATACTTATTTAACAGTCATAGAAATGACTTGTAAATAGATGTTCTTAAGTTGTCTGAATTGTTTATATTCTTATTAATTTGTGAGGAGGAGTTGTTTTTATAACTAGGTTTCACTGAGGGGTGCATGGGCAAATATTTAGAAGAGACTGGTTTGAATCTCACAATCTTATGAGAGAATTCCAGCATGTAGTACCACTGGAAAGTGTGTAATTGGATAGACAGAACTGTTGATCATGCCAGATGACATGTGCTCTTCCAGAAATTCTAACATTCAGCACAGTTGCAGTGTAAACTGCTAATGGTCTCTGTGGGTTTTGAACAAATGTGCCTGAGCAACAGGAATTGGCAAGGCACCTTAACAGACAGGCATACTAGCTGCCAGCTTTTGATATTTTTTTTTTTTCTTTAAAGTTTCCTAAACATTCTGGCCTCTCCCCACACAAATTTTATTAAATTCAATCTACAATACTAAAAGTGTTATTATTTTAACTAACTAAATAAGACTACCATTCATTACTTAGAATATTGCTGCCACATGGTCCATTGCCCTTGGGCTCCTTGGTAAAATCCAAAAGAATCGGTAATATTATTAGTCCTGATACGGCTCTGCTTTTTCTAGAAATACTTTCATGGTAGTTGTTTTTCACTATGGTACCGAGACATTTAGAATTTAAGCGCAGTAATAGACTGGTGTAGAGTCTCGTCAATTTACAGTTGAGGTGGCTAGATGTAACTAAGTTCTATGCTAACAGTTTTTCTTGCACTTCTCACATGTGAAACTCCCTTCCAGCTCCATGCTTTCCAGCCAACTTTAATCTGCAAATATTTAAATGCAATGTTAATTGCTATCTATTGTCTTCTTGATTAGTCTTTCCTCTTCCCGCTCATTATTAATGTTTCTCTTCCTAATTCCTCCATACCTTGTAACCCCTTTTCTCTCGGTGCCTTTACTGGCCTGCATGGGGGGTGATACCAATTAAAAAAAAAAGGCGATGCATGTCGGGATTTGTGGAGAAGCTGTTCAAAGTTTTTCTTCTGGCACCGAGGCGTTTCTCTGCATGTCCACTATATAAAGAGATTTATTTTAAAAATGCCAGGATATACCCCAGAAAATCTTGTCTACCATACTAACAATACCCAGTCTTTGAAAATGACTGCAGATGGTTGAAAGTAATTCAGCAAAAACCGAACAAAAGTTTTACGCAGCTTAGTCACAATTTTGATTCCAGTGTACGGATTACTTAAAAACTGGGGAACAGTAAATCTTAATCAGATCCTGTTTGGATGAATTCTTACTGCCTAAATAATGAGGCTTTTTTTATTACTTCACCCCCATGCAAGGCAATAAAGCCACTAGGATACAAGAGTTTACCAAGTGTTAGAGAATGAGAAAAACTATTAACACTTCCTCTGCCAATTATTTTGGGAAAAGTTTCCTTTTCAGAAATTTTTTTTCATTTGTTTTTAAATAAACTGACAACCTTGAAGTACCCAAGCACAGGCTAACACCTCTACCAGACATACGAGTTGACAATTGGACTCGTTACAAACTTGGAAAGGCATAAAAAGAATCAAGATAGACGTACAAACATCTGTAGCTGGTTGTTGCTTGAGATGTATTTATTCACTGAAAAAGACACTTTTGGTAAAAAAATATATTAGGCTTAAAGAGAGGACAATAAAAGAATAAGATGACAGAAGATAATGATTTTAACATTGCATTTAAACTAAATTTTTGAATATCAACATTGACTGGAAGCAAGAAGCCAGAAGTTCCACAAGCGAGAAGTGCGATAGAAGAAACCATTAGCTTAGGACTTACGGTTACATAGAGCTATTTCAACTGTAAATGGCAACCTTTATTCATAAAATCTAGGTACCATAGAGGAAAGTAATATTTGTTTTGATAATACTAAAATATGGCACAAGGCCAAAGGAGGGGGGATATCAGAAGCCTGGTCTTCAATTTATCCTAACTTAGCTGACCACAATTACTGACCCAAAGATACCAGTATTCTTTACACCAAAACTCATTCTTACCATTCCAAAGATACCAGTATTCTTTACACCAAAACTCATTCTTACCATTTTTACTACAGCCACCAAAATACATAAGTCTATGAAGTCCTAACTAGTTCCTCTATGTACAATTTGTATGTGGGGGTGGGTGGGGAATAAAAAATAACATTTAAAAGCACCATGGAGGAAAGTTCTTCAGAACAATTACCATGAAAGTATTTATAGAAAAAGCACAGGGAAGCTACATTATGGTAGTGGGAATGAAGATGAGATGCCAGGTCAGGACCAATAATATTGTAGATTTGTTGGATTTTATCAACAATCACAATATATATAGCAGGAGCACGCACACACATGCACATGGTTGCCTGCTCACTGCATGAGGGTGTCCACCATACAGTCAATATGGTAGTTCCTACCCAAGTGATGAAAGCCTGAGGGTACCTGTTTAATTGTTTATAGCTATTCATAGCTTGCATAATACTATGTACACTCAATACCAGGCAAACATGGTCCAATGAAACTGATTGATAACTGCCATATAAGATTTCAGTAGTCTGCTTGTAAGACACTTGCAGGTTTGTTAATAGGGACTTGGGTTTACTCAGTAAAACTTTCACAGGGAGACCAACAACAGCATTCCTTGAAAGAGGAAGTCCCACTTTGGTTATTCATTACTTCGTTGAAAAGGCATGTTTGAAAATTCCTACTTTAAAAAATTGTCTGTGCTTAATTTCAATGAAAAGGTTAATATGCAATAATAATCAACTTTATTGATAATATTGGTATCATTTTGTTGGTTTTTATCCTTGAAATTTCATTAACTGGCCTATTTAATCTCATATTATATATATATATATATATATATCTTAAGAAATATATTTAAGAAACATGATGGAAACATGAACAAAAAACTAAAAGAAAATCAGCTAGACTATAGCTACATACCCAAGTCATTTATAAAGAAAAAAAAAATAATTAAATTTAAAATTTCAGTGTCCACCTCTTGTGCACATGTAGTCACATCAATCCAATGAAGTTCTAAAAGGATGAAAAATGTCAAACTTTTACCACACACATATATATATATATATATATATATATATATATTATATAATCTTGATTGATTGCCAGTGGTTCTAATAAAAATTGAGAAAAGATGTCAGAAATTATGGAAACATTACTAACAAAACAGCCTTGTATATTAAATGTAAATTTCATTTCTAATGGTTTTACCAGAAAAATACATTGTAATATAGAGATCTATTATATGCATAATAGTTTGTTACTAAAATAGTTTAAGATAAATTTTATATTTGGTACATTACAATTTAGTCCTAAAAGTAGTACAACACGTTTTATATTCTATATCCAGGAGTCCTTCAATGACTAAACTTCATTTATAACCAATAACAAAATTGTTCGTTTGTACAATGAGAATTTTCTTATCAGTCCCTCATCGGATTCAATCATCGGCGGGGGCTGAGGGCAAAAGAAATAGACCAATATTTCCTCATGATCCTTTTAATGGACTTACAGATTGCTTGAGTTTTCCGATATAAACAATTAAGAGTTTCTTACCTGCAAGCATGATTTAACTGTGTCCTATTCCAGGTTGGCTGATTACCTGTAATGTCCTTAAACTGAATTCCTGGTTGCAAAATATCCACACAATCCTGTAATTCATGTAGATCACAATATCCATTTATTCCTGAAGAAGAAAAATATAGTGATTAATACCATCTGAGCTAAATGGAATTGTATAGCGCTGACATAGGATCAAATCTAAACTTAAACCTATCCTTCACTATGTTATTGTAGTATTAGTAGCAACAATATGTTTAGATAAAGCTTTGTCAACCATAACTAATTTAAAAATTCAAAATATTAAAATTTTAATTGTTTACAATGCTTCATTTAAAATTAAGGTTAAAAAAGAAAGAAAAACTCCCGAAACAAATGTTTCTCAGTATGCGTTTTATTTTAATTTTCTTATTTGTAACTGAAAAAGCTCCTCACAAGAAGCATGCCCCTCCCAGCTATGGACTAAGTAGGGGAGGGGGAGAATCACCCCGGAAATTTCCACTTGAACAAAAGTTTGCCATAAAAATCATTCATATGAATGCAGGTCATTTAAAGACGTATAGAAGGTAACGATGAAAAGATTTGAAGTTGACAAGTTTTTCCATTTCACTGAAGCAGACATTAAACACAGGAGAGCATTATCACCACCTCTATTTTTTTTTTATTTTAATATACGCTTTTTTTCTTCCACTAAAATCAAACAGCATCTCTGATACATCTTTTTGTCAATCCAATCACTACAAAACAGACCATTATCTGAGTATAAAGCATGTACCGACTTACAAGAAACAGTAGAATTATGATATTTATGAAACTATTTAGTCTGACACAAGGGTTACAAGTGTGAGGTGTGTAGTAAAGCTCAAACTTAGAAGTTTATGGTCTACTGTTAGACTACCTTGTTAACCATTACTACACATCTAATGTCATTTAGCTTAGTTCCTCATACTCCATTGGGAGAATTGATTGATTGTCTGACCTAAATCAAGCCTATCATAGATGTATCTAAAAAAAATGCATCATCTCATCACCGTCCATTTGGTTGGTATAAGTTATTTGGTTTTGTTTCTATAGCAAATTTACTTTCAAGAGACAAGGTTACTGGCATTCTGCTCTAAACCTACTATGTTGCAATCACTAAGTAACCAATACAAGTAAGATTTTTATTTTTTATATTACCACAGTACAACCTATCTTCAGAATTGGCACCACTGTGGTTTTTCACATTTGTACATTTGGATGTGCCTTTGGTGTCACAGATAACGGAATAAAGAACGAGCAATCAGAAAGCCAAGTTTGATTTCCAGTTAGGCTTGTTACAGTCACTTATGTGCAAATACCCGATGAGAAACGTATGAATATCTCTTCTCTACCCCCACCTGCTGGCAATAGGTTGAATAGCAGGACAGACGGTGTCCTAGAGACTTATTACATACGGAGGTCAACTGACAGATATTTGACCCAATCAGCAAAACTTAGATTTAAAACTTATGTCAAGTATATTTCAAAGGATCAAAGCAATTAAGAAAGAGAATTTGGCACTGTGTCTGGAAGGGGGGGGGAAAAAAAAAAAAAAAGGGAAACGAAAAGAAAAAAAAAAAAGAAAAAAAAAAGGTAACAGAAGGACAGTTTGCCCCTTTGACATTATTTTAACTACCTTCACTCCTTGGCAAGGTTTATTCTTTTAAAAAGCAATGATTAGAATGGTAATCAACTTAAACATGGCTATTATATTGTTTCTTGAATGGCTGTCAAAACATTATCTCATTGTCAAACTTAAAGTTTCCTTTCACTTTTTAATTTAGCAAAAAGTTTATAAAATTATGAATATTTTTTTTATATTTATTTCTTTAAAAATTGATAAGTGATAAATATTGCAAATATAAAAATTCTTGTAAATATTGTTTAATATTTTTGTTGTAAATTCAAGAACAAAAAGAAAAATGTATAAATTCATTTACATCATGATTAGGTTTTATTACAATTCTAATCAGTTTTTTTTTTTTTTTTTTTTTTTACAGGTTCAAAACTCCAAGTTTGATGATATAGAGTTTATATTATAAATATATTACTGATTAAAAAAAGTTAATAGACCAATTCAATAACAAAAAAAATAAAAACACAAAAAATTGTTAAATTCTTCCAATTCTTACATTAATATATAGTAATTACTAGAGATCATTTTAGTACTCAAGACTGATCAATAATAGTTCAAAGGGATATTACTGAATTACTAGTTAACCTGATCTTGCTACCAAAAAGGGGCACCATTTTTTTAATATTTTTTTTTTCTTATAAGAAGTTTGTCTGTTAAGGTTGTTAAGGGTTCTCTCCCTTACACCCATGAGAATGAACGTTGTTAAGGGAGACTGTGAGAACACGCATGTGCGGGGACACGCGAAGGAGCCATGATTATTCATCACTTTTCGTCCCGAGTGTTAACGGGCACACGTGTTGACTTGAATAAACCTCTGGATTCTATCCATTCATTTCGCTGTGGTCATTTTTTTTCATGTCACATTACCAATAATTGTTGAACCGTTTGTGGAGTCAATCTTTTCATTTTGTAACCATCTTCAGATGGTATAAACTCATTACTTGACACTACTAATGCAAGAATTTTCTATCTTGCATTGGCTACATTCAAATTTACAGACATTATAGACAATATATTTGAGAATCATACAGTAAGTAAATTTCTTGCTATAAAAGTAATATTTAAATGAGTACCAATGTTTGAGAAAACATCTTATTTAAAAAATAAAAAGTGAAATTCATGTCAGTTGACCTAAAGATTGAAAGTTTAAATAAATGTTTCTGTCAAAAATATCTTTCATATCTTTACATGAACAAGAGGTTAACACTTCAAACAAAAGATTAGAAAGAAAACTCATCAGTACTAAAAAGAGCTAGTGGACTGGAGAAAATAGTTTTCCTAAAAAAAAAATTTTTTAAAGAAAAGTTCGCTGCTCAGTCAAATGTTTCCTTATAGGGAAAAGGCTAATATTGCCATTATGAATTCCGGAGTCAGTCAAAGTAAGAACTTATATATATATATATATATATTAGGGCTTGGGATGCCCTCTAAATTAACATTCAGAAACAATGAGTAACATTGTCAAGATTGTACTAATAATCAACTAGTATGAAAGCTGCACTTAAATGACAAATAATAAAATGTACTTGAATTGAGATTAGGTTAATAACAGGCCTTGAAAAAAAAAAAAAAAAAAAAAACAGTATGACAGAATTACCTTTATAATTTTCTACTAATGTATTCATATATATTAAGTGGACTTTGCCGTCAATCTTGACAAATGACTTCCAACAGTTCAGTTTATAGTTGAACCATTAGGCTATCCACATGTCTAATATGATGTGAATAGATAAAGGCTTGTGGCACGCACATTTTTTCAGAAGAACTGATAATTATGCACCATGAAGTGTCCAAAAAGTCTTCCACAGGATTGAATTGAGGGAAAGAGCCTAGAGTTGTTTACCATTAGGTCCAGGAGTTGGAAGATAGATTCAGGTTTTTTTCCAAAGGCATGAACAGAAAGTGAAGGAAACATAACTGGAATTTAAACTAAATAAGTTTATTTTCAAGACAGACAAGTGTTACATTTTCTGCACATTTATTCAACGTGGGTTAGAATATAGAATTCAAGCAAAAGTGGAAAATCTTTTTACCAACAAATTTTGCCTTCATTAAGTTGTCTAGCAATCAGGTAAGAATGAGACAAATTTATTTATATTAAAACTGTTAAAAAGGTCTGTTTGGTAGGTTGGTGCCTTTTGGACAGAATGAAAAAGCTAATTTTAAGTCCAGCAGAGATTGGTGGCAAAAAAAAAAAAAAAAAAAAAAAATCGTCTTTCATTTTGACCTGAAGATACCTACCAAACTAGATAATGAAGACAAATAAATAAAAATCTATTTCATAAAAAACAAATGGGAATTTCAAACCAAATCCTTTACAACAGTAAATTGTTCTAACCCTAAACCCTGTAGATTAAATAAAGTGATTCAGTTCAAAATTTCATCAAACCTATCCAGATTGACATTCTTAAAAGCAGGAGTACATAATCACTGAAATATGATAAATGAATTAAAAAATTATATTATCAACATTTCAATCAATGTGACCTCCAGCCTTCATCAGGTGATGAACTTTCAGAAAATTTTGAACAGACACTTTATTTAATCTATGGGAATATTGTTATTCTGCTGTTCATACCCAAGGATATCACATCTAGTTCTTAGTACTGCTCCATTACTGCTCAACCCATTTTCACAAGCACACACTGACCCAGGAATAGAACTTGCAATTAATGTTACCAAATTCATAAACCAACCAGGCTATTGTCCTACAGAACAATTCTGAGTGGCAAACTGAGCTTTAAAACAAAACTGTTGATTGAACAGATTGAATAAGTCACCTTTGCAGTATAATTCAAGGCAACAACCTGACCGATTAAATGCCATGAACATTCCTGTTAAGAGGCTAATAGGCTCTAGCTGAGGAGATAAGGAGATTCATACACTTCTCAAGGGCATGTGGAAATGAACAAACTACCCCATTTGGAGTTTGGACCATTAACCTTTACACCTAATCCTCAGTTTAGGGTAACAGTGACCAGTTTCCCCAGATTGGAAAGTCTGGAATAAGAAAAAAAAATTACAATTTCTTTGTATTATTTAAAATAAGATTTCTTTTGACCAAGGCATACAATGGAAAGTGAAATGTTATCACTTGCTATTAGTAGACTAAAATTAATTCACATTTTTACTAAGAGAGAAAAAGTGATTTTCTGGTAACAGGGACAAAGTGTTAAAATATTAAAATAAATTAAGAAAATTTCTTCTCTATGAATTGCTGCTTATTCATTTTTTGAATTTGAAAAAAATATATATTGTATTTAATGACCAGAGACGTGGTCTCATGCTCTCATTAAGTTTGAAATTAATGTCTCTGGGAGGCGCTCGTTTTCTCATAAAAAAAACAGATGAAGCATACAGATTTCAAAGTAGAAGAATCATAAATCACCAAGACAATCAGCAAAATTTTAGAAGAATCATAAATCACCAAGACAATCAGGAAAATTTCAACTGGAAAGCAGATACAGGACCCAGGAGGAAAATCCATTTGGGCTGCTTCCAGAGTAAAATTTTTAAAAAAGGTACTGAAATCTTAAACTAAACTTTGGTAAAATAAAAATGTAAGTGTGATAAGTAACCATTTCAAATCTAAAAAATCTGCACCTTTTGTATTTTCTACTTTATCTAATTTTTTTTTTTTTTAAAATTGTGATTTTTTTTTTGTCACTTATATAGTTTGAATTGTTATCCAACCTTAGTTTTTATATAAAAGGCATACAAAAAGAAATTTGTAAATATTGTATTTGTCTTCTTTAATGTAAAATATCCTTTTTAATTTCAAAATTGTTTTGAGTCTTGTTTGTGCCTTATTCAACATAAGAGTGTTGATGTGCTATTTTTCTATTCTATAGCTTATATTTTGCACAACAAGTTTTTTTTCTCTTCATGTTATGGCAGTGGGGAAATGAAGATGCAAAGTCAGGGCCAATAATATTGCAAATTCTTTGAATTTTATCATCATATAATTGTTATATAGTGTGCTAAGGGTCTTGGATATCACACACAAAGAGAGAGAGAGAGTTGATGTACATTGCAGCTCAGGACTGGAAAAGAAAAAAAGAAAAAAAGTCAAGTGATTAGTAAACTAGTTTGCTACAAGATTTGCTTGTGATTCAATAAAATCACAAGATCTAATCTGGATTCCTTATGCATGAAAAAAAAAAAAAAAAAAAAAAAAAAAAAATGGATGTTTTTTGTAACCATATTTTTTATGCCATGTAGAGATGATCATGGCTCTGCACAGATTTTTGTTCTTTATCTGAATTGTAAAGGAGGTAAATAAGCCAAAATTTAAGGTTGCGCCACCGGATGTACTCCGCACTGAATTAGTGAACATTATAGCAGTAATGGGGGACGAACGACCAACAAGTCCGATTTTTTTTCTTGTCGTTAACTCCAAAAAGGGTAGGTTTCTTCATAATTTAATTGTTAATTAGAGTTCAGCATTAACATTTACACGGAATTATGACGATTTGGGAAAATTTTATTTAGCGCGCGGGCGTTAAAAAAAGCAAATTTACCCGATAAGTTTCTTAGGCTAAGAAGAAAAAGACTAGAAAAACTAGTTTTTCTAAACTAAAGAAAGACTAAAACCACAAAAATGTTTATAAACTAACCGTAGCTACTACCAAAATGGCGATTTTTTGAAGTGTAAAATAAAAAGAACTTTGTCCACAGGGACTGATTGGACAAGTTTTACTTTTTAACCCTCCCTTAATATCGTGGGGGTACTCGAACACCCCACTAAGTGTTTTTCCTTAATTGGCAAGTCAAATAGCTTTCTGAATAAGTTTGTCAAGTAGTAAATTAAATAAAGAAATTTTAATTTTTCGAAATTATTTTTCATTTATCTTAAAGGCAGAACACAAAATAAGAATTTATATTTGAAATGAGGTGTTTGAAAACCACTAATTTAAAAAATAATTTCATTCATTTCTGAATATGTCCTGAAAGTTTCGTTAAAATCGGACAATTTGAATTTTGCAAGAATTTCCAAATCAATGTTTTGCCTCGGAAAAAGCGCAAATAAAAAACAGACCTTCGCCGCTGTCGTAAAAAAAAAAAAAAAAATCCAAAAAGAATTAAGAGGAAAGACTGCAAACATTTTGATGACAAACACAAAAAACTGTTTTAAGTTTGGGGCCTTTTTCCATCATGCTTATGCAGATGCGGCTTTTTCTTCTTTTTTACGCGACCTAGTGGAGATACTAAAAAGTCACCACACAGTAAACAACCTAACTACTTTGTGATAAATTATTGAATTGAAGGAGTTTTTAATCTTTTTAAATACAAGAAATCAATTTTCATTCGATTTCTCTTCAAAAACAAGAAATGAAAATTAATTTCTAAATTATTTTTAAGAGTTGTTTTTTTATGCCATACTTCAGTCAATATATTCCTAAGTTGACCCTCTACGACCGGGAAGCGGAGGGGGGGGGATGAAATCATTAAAAATATGCTTTTTAAATTAATTCATATTTTGTTCAGTTAAGATACGATTTATTAACTATTTTTTTGTTATTTGTCTTGCGTAATGGGGCGGGATACAATACTAAACTTTAAACTGAACTTTAAAATTTTGAAAATTTTAAACATTCGTTATAGAGTGCTTATTGTTAATAATGGTAAATTATGAAAAGATTTAGAAGAAATACCTTTTCTTGTATAAAGTGCGTTTGTAGGTAAGTCAAGTCACAATCTGCAAGTTTAAAAAAAAAAAAAAAAAAAAAAAAAATCGGTACCCCCCCCCCGCCAAAACACTTACAGCATGACTATACTATCAAATTCAAAACTAAAAGATTAAAAAAAACAAACGAAAACAAAAAACTTCAGTCTACTTCACTACATTTTCAGATTTTGTGAAAAAGAACAGAAAAAAAAAAAGTCTGCTCTGACTGTAAAGAAAAGAAGGGAACACATCCGCACATGTTAGTTAATTTTTAACATTATTCGTAGTTTTCTTTTTAACTTTACAATTTTTGTATGTAAAATTAGGCATATTAAAAATACTTTTTTTCTATTGTGAAAGATTAAGAAAAAGTTTTCAAAGACTAGTGTTCACTTATTTTTCTCGCCACAGTGCGCGCGCGGGTCGTCTTTTGTACAGTAGTACCAGAAGTTTGTTTTGCTATATCACTAAAAACAAAGGGGGGGGGAATGAAGGGCCACTATTGTTAATTCCTTTAGTTAGCATCTTATTTAGGATCGATTAAAAAAAAAAAAAAAAAAAACTTTAATAGCGAGTTTCGTCAAGAAAGATTCAGATCCTTTCGATTTTTTTTGTCCAATCAATAGGGTGACGCAGGAGCTAAAAAACTCCTTTATGAAAAACAATTTTAGATTTTTATATCAAATATTTTTTTTTGTCCAACCTAATCAGAATTGGTTAAAGTGGTTGGAGAGGGCACTTTCAAGTTTAGGTAAAACTAAAAGTGGTTCAGTGACGCAAGTATCGAACTGTTCAAGAGGTTTTAAAAAAATTTGAACTGTAAAAACACTTTCCGTTTAAAAAAGTAATTGAGAGAGAGAGAGAGAGATTTAAAAACGACCACAGATAAATTAACCGTGTGGAATGTCAATCCTTTCCCCACTTGAAAGGGGGGGGGGTAAAAAAAAAAATCTGTCTACTCCCAGATTATGTACTCAATGTCAAAAAGTTATTTTTGCAGATTTCTTTCACTGTGCTAAAAAGAAAAGAAAACAAAAAGGGGGGGGGGGTTGTTGACAACATGTCATGCCCGACTGATTACGTCTGCTATTCCCAGTCATCAAGCTGGCTGGATTACAGAAAGTGAGAAGCTAGTTTTATTTTTAAATAATGTTTTCTCCATCATAGCGGCTGGCAGAGGATAGAAAAATTGTTTAGTTACGTTGTTCTGGAATTGTCATCATTGGTCGACTGAACTTGCTTTGTTTCAGTGACTTTTGTTTTGTTATTAATTTAATTACTTTATACCCATTATTATTAATAAAAAAAAAATCGGGTTCCAAATTTTAAATAATAAACGTGTGTGTATATATTTAAAAAAAAAAAAAAAAAAAAAAAGCTAGAGTTCTTTAGCATTTATTTTTAAAAACGTGTGTATATGGACAAACCTAGTTTTTAATCAAAACGAAAAACTAGTTTTTCCTAAAATGAAAAATGTATGGGGGAGTAAAACATTCTAGTAAAAAATTGAAAAACTAAAATATTAACTTTTTGAAGTCACAGTTAAAGGGGAGAGGAAAAAAAGAAAAAAGAATCGCACAATGACCGGGCAATGAGTGTGCGATTAGCGCGGGCCAAATGTTTGCGACATTAGGTAAGCGTTTTTATTTTTTTTAAAAAGTGTCTTTATTAAAGACAAGTAAATAGTTACTTAGTACGTAAGGCGGGGGGAGGAGGGGGGAGAGGGATGTGTCAGAACAACATTAATTAATTTGAAAAAATTGATTTCGGTAAAAAAAAAAAACTTGAGTTTTTCATTCAGAAAGTTGTACACGCGCAAAAAAATAATTTCGAATATTCTTTTTCAGGTAGAAAACTTTCGTTTTTAGAATAAAACTAAAAAGTCACAAAAATGTTTCTGCATGAGCGAATCGCATTCTTATAGTCCGGTCATCGAGTTTCAAAAGACATTGTTTATTGTTCTCGCTTTACTTTACCAGTTTTACCGCAAGTTTAAGAAACTTTATCTCTTCTAGTTCTTTTTTTCCTCTTGAATTTGGTCTAGAAAATCCAACAAAAAGGAACCTCTTTTTTCAAAAAAAAAAAAAAAAAAAGAAAAAAAAAAGTCTGGTTTGCAAAATTCTCCCTTTGTGTAAGAAAAACAAAACAAACAAACAAACAAAAAAAAAGAAAAAACAAAAAAACAAACAAACAAACAAAAACAAAAAACAACCCTCAGTTTCTTCCCAATGTTGAAAAAAAGAAAAGGAAACTTTTATCAACTTTGGAAAAGGTTTTTTATTGTATAATTTACTTACTGACAAACTTTCTGTAGTTTTAATAAAATGTGTTTTTCTTACAAACAAATTAAATCAACGGAAAGAAAACAACCCAATTTTCGTTCTCTTAAATGCGCAAATTAGTTAACAACTTGATAGCAAAAACAAACAGTTTTTTAATCATAAACTATTTTGTATTTTTACTTACCAACAATTAAAGAAAAAGCGATAGCCACAAGTATAACGGCGCGTACAGTCTCCATAATTCTTTCTTGCAGCTTTTTTCCCTTTGCAATGGGGGAAAATGTCGATTGTCTACTTTACTTAATTACAATATTATCCCTTGCTGTTGAGTGTTGTTCGTATAAACAACGAATTATCAATGAACGAATGGCCCCTCAACTTATATTTTGAAGGTGCGAGCCATGAAACGGTATGACGTCAAAGCAAATCCGACCAATCACAATTTGGGCCAACTTCTTTTTATTTCATTTTTTTTTACATCAAAGAAATTGGACGGCTATGTAATGTATGATGCAGCATATTCAACAAACACAAAATTTTTCATGATCATCATCATCTCTAATCATAAGTAATAAAAATGCTTGTGACGAAATAAAATATCGTAGCAGTAGCGATAGTATTGTAGCTGCAGAACGTTATGAATTTTTATTTGCCCTCTTCTACATCATGGGCTACTGCTGTTGAGTTGCATCAATATTTTTAAAAGGCTCGTACTGTTTCTGCTTATGACGCAATCGTTTTTGACGTAGTTACAGCATACAATTTTTTATTCCACACACTCCTTTTAGTCCACAGCTTCAAAGTAGTTTTTTTTTATACTTGTAACAGTTGTAATGGACCGCTATAGTGGGAGCGATATAATGGCTTGAACGCCCCAAATAAGTATGAGTCACAAGAGGCCCACTAACATTTTGGAAATAAATGACATGAATTCTGACAGGTCAACAAGAGGACAACAAACGACAAACTTAAAATTAATAAAAATTTATTTACATCTTATACACAATAGTAGTGATTCGTTTTATGAGCAAACAAAAAAATCAAGTAATGGAAACAGAATTAACTTTAAGTAAATCGAGAAATACTGAGCGTCTAAGATCTAGATATTATATCTGGGACTAAATGTTAAAAGTAGAGTCCATGTAAGTTAAGTTGGCATGTAAGTCCACAGTTCGAAAGTTCAGTTCATATGTCCAGTGAAAGTGTTGTTAAATAGTTGCTGGTTAAGTCCTTCCGTAGTATTTTAACCAAAGTGTACGGAGTAGGTTATTTGAAGTCTGGACGGTATAGCTAAAGAGAAGAAAGTTCTATTTAAATATCTGGTGCTGGTGTTGAGGAGTTGCTGGTTAAGTCTAATGGTGAACCTTCCGTAGTATTTTAACCGAAGTGTACGGAGTAGGTTGTTTGAGTCTGGACGATATGTATGCAGCAATTTCCTAAACCAGGTGAGTTAGGTCGACAGGAAAGCAGGAAGCAGGGACATAGTGTAGCTGGAAGTTCAGGGCTGTTATAAGCAGATCCATAAACGCCGATCAACCAGGTAAGTTAGGATGAGATAGAGATGCCAGATTTAGGGACCAATGAGAGGCTAGAAGTTCAGGGCTGTTGTAATCAGGTTCATTAACGCCAATCAACCAGATTAGTTAGGTTGAGATAGAGTTGCTGGAAGTAGGGGTTAGGGAGTAATAAAGGCTAGGAATACTGGAGAATATGGGTCCGTGGTAGCCGGAATTAATAAAGTCCAATGGTCCATGGTAGCCGGAAATAATAAAGGGCAAGTGTGCTGGAAGTAAGAATGGATAAGAAAGCCCAACTAGCGTCCAGTTGGCAGAACAAAAATGGGCACATAACTCAATACATAACCCGTCCAAGCACTTTGGACACAATGGCCAGGGGCCTGCGTTTCTCCCCGTCCTCTGGATATTTATTGTATATAAATACAATTATGGCACAAGGCCGAAAAGGGGGGGGGGAGAGGTTTAGGCTGGTCTTCACTGACTATCCTATACTTAGCTAATCCGATTCACGACTCATTCACTCATTACAATAAAAACACATCCGCCACGAATCAATCATCCATACACCATAATACTGCATCCTTTCAGGGGACCTACAAGACGCGCTCCCATGACATACAAATCTGATGATTACAAAGTTTATATTTTAAAAAATTTCATGGATTATTTACAATGAGGGCGGAGGGATGAACCCAGAAACAAACTAAATATCAAATAAAGCAAAATAAACATACATAACTGATGTTAGTAGGACCCGTTCAACCCCCAGAAAAAAGAAGCTGCTGTATTCTGTCCTTAGACAAAATCAAGAGAAGGGAGTGTAAGCATTAACTGGTCCTGCAAAGTACTAAAAATCTCAAGAAAATAAATTCTGAGGTGCTACGAAATATAAAAGGTATTAAAAAAATGTTCACAAAGTGTATTCAGACTCGGATCGTAACACTGAAACAACTAAAAAGACATTAGGTTTATTATGAATCTCTAAATTAACTTAAATTAAAGGGAGTGGGCAACGCAATGAAGAAAAGGCCAAGGTCATGAAGATATATAACGTCCGTGGACGGAGTAGCGAAGGGCTACCATACATTTCACGTAACTGTCTAATAATTAATAACTTAAACAATTTATTTACTAAAAATTTATCCCGAGATTCATAGTGTTTTAAAATTACTGTTAAATTTGAGTTAAATTTTGATTATAATTTTATCGCTAATGTTTAAATTTCAGGAAGACACTTTTTAAATTATAAGTAAAAGTTTAAGTGAATTTGTAACATTAGTAAACGTGGGATGTGTAGGTAGCTACCAATGCAGCCAATGGGATCGGCGAATCATTAAAAAAAGCCCCACCTAGTTTGTTGTAGGTTTGCCAGACGTTCCTTATATATTGGGCATGTCCTGTATTGCATAATTTTGTCCACTGTCCCGTACTGTCTGACCTTTAGACACCCCAAATATCTCGCATTTATTTTCAAATTTCGTAATAAAATATATTTTACTACCTTAATCGGTTCTTGGTTGTAATGTTTTAGTTTATACTTGCTTTTCTTATATTCTCTTGATGTAACGAGGAAACTAGTGTTGCAAGAAATTTACACAAAAAATAAAACAGGCGTGTTTATTTCGTTGTTGTCTTTAAAAATATTTTCAAATGATTTCACTTTTACCGAATTTCTTTTTCTTAGCTTGTATTAAATAATTTTCAAATGATTTTACTTTTATTTTCCCCATAACCTATTAAAATCATTGCTTTATGTTTTTAACTTATGTCTCGGTTTATGTCTAGAGAGAGAAACTTTTTAAGAATGTCCAGTATCTCTAATTTTCGAATCTGACAACACTATACTATTATTATAACCTTGGGAAAAATTTGATTCCATCTCTCCTACGCACAGATATAGGTTAGAAATAGCAGAGTAGACTGGCTACCAGTTTAAGTGGTGGTGGTGGTGGTGGGAGGACTCTAATTTCCAAATTCTGGGAAAACCACTCCACTCCACTCCGATGATATCATGGCAATGGATTTGCAGAAAAAGAAAAGAAATTTGCAAAGAACAATGATTACCAAATATCCTGAAAGGATAAGTCAATCCACATGCACAGTGTTTGATTTTGATTTTATCGACTGCATACTATAGTAGGGTCTGTTGGGCGCCGTCTATGAGAAAAAGAGCACCATGACGCAAATCACTCCACCAGAAATTTGGAAATGCCTTGATGTACTGCTTGGCATTCGTGCCGGAAGCTCCAATACGAACATTTCAGAGTGGTTGGATGAGGACAGTGCAGAGAATTCGGAAAGAGTTTGATGAGTCTAGACTAATCTCACTGGTGATTATGAAGGTACGGCAGCTCGGAAAACTCACCCTGATTGTTCTAATAAGAAAAGAACTCCCGAATTTGTTGGTGAGATCCAGATCATGATTGGCAACGATCCCTTCAAGTCAATCAGGTACACAGAAGTGTCCAAGTTTCTTATCAGGCAGGTAGTTCATGAAGAATGAAGACATTCGGTATTTCTCATACAAAATGAGAAAGGGCCAATTTTGATCCCAAGAGGATAATACAAGAGGAAAGGCCGCACTACGAAGCTTTTGAGCAAACTCAAGTGTCGCAGTTAGGTCCTCCTCATTTCCTTAATCCTTCAACAGGGGTCTCTCTCTCTCCCACGAGTATAAATACTGGCTGACCTATCGCCTTTTCCTCTTTTTACGGCTTACGCACACGTGCGGCCAGCTGTCTCGACCCAGGCCTCGGGCCGCAACCTCGCGCGTGAGGCGAGGTAAAAAAAAAACTTTCTCTTTTTCACTTACCCCAATATATGACCTCTCACACAAACAGCGTTTCCCATATTCTGGGAACACGCTTAAAACAATATACGCGTTCGTACGGACACTCAGCACACTCACCATAACTTCTCCATACAACACTCTGTAACCCTTCATGTCATTGTAATTGGTTATTAATATATATTTGTTTGCATACATGTATATCGGTCTTGTTTGTTTCTTTATCTTCTTTGGACTCCATTAAAGTCCAACATTCTTATGTAGCTTTTGAGCAAACTCAAGCATTCCCTCTAATCGAACATGCTTTGGTTTTTCTCAAACAAGAAAATTCCCCGCCAGGATAAGATGGTGAAGACACAAAACAAAACCGTTGGCTTGCTTAGTCCCCAAAAGATGTATCGAGGGTAATGAAAACCAAATATCTAGTCAACATCATGGTGTTTGCAGTGATCACCCATGATGGTGATGTTATGACGTTCACTCAGCTTCCCACAGGGCCTCAAACTCAACACAGGGGCCTACATCAAGTGCCTTGAGGAAGTAGTGCTGCCCTGGGTCAAGAGGATGGCTGCTGGAAGACCTTATGTCTTGCAACATGACTCTGCACCATACCACACAAGCGGGGGAACCCAGTAATGGCTGTTATAAATTTCTGTGAACACATCACCCCTTACACCGGCCACCTAACTCCTCAGACTGTGTGAGGCGCAGTTGAGTGAGAAACCAAGAAAACTCCCTCCCTCGGTGTTGACATCAGTGTCCACACTTCTTATATATATATATATATATATATATATATATATATATATATATATATATATATATATAAGACATTAGTTCCATTTCCTCGTCAAGCGAATTTTGTATATATATATATATATATATATATATGTATTGTCATTTAGGATTTCATTGGACTAAAGTGATTTTTTATGTTGATGGGACTACATGCGCCTACAAAGGAGAAGTGACAATGCAATTTTAAATTTATTTTTTTTAACATGTTTTAGGTATATAGTCTAACCAATTTCATTTAGTTTCTTTTTGCTTTTGTTGATGTTTTCATCACTTTTGTAATTAAATATCCCACATTGTGATAACGGAAGATCTGCCAAGATAGGTGAAATTTTGTAGGAACCTGGATGTAAATTTACTGTGGATGATCGATCAATTAAAGCACTTTCTATACATTTGCATCCTTCTCTCTCTTCTCTTCTCTTTCACTTTATATATAATGGACTCTCCCGTCGATTTCGACGTATGCGGATCCGACAACCTCATTCAGTTTTTATGTTTGTGTCGCATGTGATACTTCAGTCCCACTAGTGACCTGCATACAAGTCCACATAACAGCTAGGATCTCGGGACATAGCAACGGGAATATTTGATGATGCTTTTCACCGTTGTCTTTTGTAGTGGACCGTGCGGGGTGAAATTGTGAAGGATGAGGAGATATCTCTGGGTTAAACTTTCCCGCTGGCCGGTCCAGCTACATAAGAATGTTGGACTTTAATGGAGTCCAAAGAAGATAAAGAAACAAACAAGACCGATATACATGTATGCAAACAAATATATATTAATAACAAATTACAATGACATGAAGGGTTACAGAGTGTTGTATGGAGAAGTTATGGTGAGTGTGTTGAGTGTCCGTACGAACACGTATATTGTTTTTAGCGTGTTCCCTGAATATGGGAAACGCTGTTTGTGTGAGAGGTCACATATTGGTGTAAGTGAAAAAAGAAAGTTTTTTTACCTCGCCTCACGCGCGAGTTTACGGCCCGAGGCCTGAGTCCGGACAGCTGGCCGCACGTGTGCGTAAGCCGTAAAAAGAGGAAGAGGCGAAAGGTCAGCCAGTATTTATACTCGTGGGAGAGAGAGAGACCCCTGTTGAAGGATTAAGGAAATGAGGAGGAGCTAACTGCGACTAGCCGGTTAATACGACTGATTTCGCAATTTCTGATACAACTCTGGTACAAATATCTCCAGATATTTCTATCCAAGGCAACGCGCTCGAAGTTAGTATGCAACACATTGACAGCCGAGAGGTTACTCTTGAGCTTGTCTTTATACCTGAGCCACGGTTCTTTGTCCACTGTCAAGCTGTCTTTACATGAGGAGCTTAGGTATTCTGTCGTCACTCATCCTTGCAACATGACAAACCCAGCAAAGTTGTGACTGTACCAGGAAAGTCTCAATTCCACCAATGTTGTATTTTGCGAGAAGATCAACATTGGACACCCTATCATCAAAAGTATAGCCACAGATCGCGCGGAGATAACTTTTGTGGAAAACATCCAACTGGGACCTATATGGGTTCACGATTCTGAACCGTACAACAGTATGATAAAAATGGCTGCTGTATAACGCCTATTTTTGTGTCCAATTTGATACCTCTCTCATTCCATAGGCGGTGGCGAAGCTTCCTCAATATGTTAATGACTTCACATACTTCAAGTTCTTCCTAATATATATATATATATATATATATATATATATATATATATATATATATATATATATATCATCCTAACATAGGGTATTTGTAGATACATGTCAGCTAGCGTATGTATGTATGTACTTGAATGTAGATGTCTAAGTGTATGTTAGTATAGACAGCTATGCGAGTAGATATTGTTAACGTGGACTAACGCATGGGAACGCATACATATATATCCAAATTCCCTCCAAATCCTTGAAATAACTCCCCCAAACTTTGAGCTCTGATATATGAACTAGTTTAATACCAATACTTCCGAATTAACTCTCTTTCATTTTACCTCTTGATTGTTTTTTCATGTTTTCGTTAATTTGCGTGAATTCCCGTCGAATTGAATTTTGGCCGTGTGACCATTAGGATGTAGATCAGCTCATCGGTCTCCCCCTCCTTCTACCCAGGCCTCCTATCTCCATAATATAATTCCAGTAACGGTACCTTCATCTCCCCATACCTCCCAATAAGTCCCCTATAACATACTCTCTCTCTCTCTCTCTCTCTCTCTCTCTCTTTCTTTCTCCAAATAAACAGTATACCATTACAAACTGATACCATAAACAGTTTGAAAAATCCTGCGAATTTTAAAATTAAAATTCGTAGGTGAAAATGGTCACTCACTAAAAGGTATCTTAATTCCAATTGTAAAGAAAATTTGCTCTGTTTAATGAAAATAAACATTGAACGCTCTTTTGTGAGTCAGTTATAAGATATTTCAAATTCTATGCTGTGTTAAAAGGACTCGTCTGGATTATACCAACGGATTACTACCCATATATATAGTTGCGTGGGGCTTAATGGTTAACATGAACAGTTGATTTGCTCACACCAATTAATGGATTAATGGAAGCTGAGAATGAAGAGGAAACACACGGATAATTTAAAAAAAAAACACGAGATAAAGAATTTATTTACGAACTTACACGCTTGAAATTGTGTTAGTAGCTTGTTTTAGGAAAATAAATCAGAAATTTTTCTAAAGTCCGTAGTTTCAATGAATTGTCATGAAGATGAAATATTCATAAGTTTAAATGATTTGACACAACATAATATTCAAAAATGTTTAAAACAAAGGTAAGAGAGTTTGTTGCTCACAGCAGGTATATATGATTTGTATACGCTAAAAAAGTAGATGAAGAGAGATAGCGTGAAATACTTAACTTTCTTGGATTGTTGAAACAAAGTCATTTGAAGTGCCCCATGCTTGACTAAAAGCCGAGAACATAATTGGTGAGAAATTTGACACCGTTGAAAATTTAAACACAGGACACATGAAGAGAAAGGGAACTTTTCTCATGACTACAGACACTCTTTTCTCGTTAATATTTTTTCCTCATTTCATTTCAAAAAGGATTTCGCATAGACTCGCTACTTTCTTTTCTTTCTTCTTGGCTCAACTGCTAATTTCTGTGAAAACAAGGTTTTCATTGGCCCATAGAAGATTTTACATAGGCTTGCAAACTTGTTTCTGACTTTTTTGCAGCTCGCCGGCCAATTTCTGTGAAGGCAAGGTTTTCATTGGTCCAAAGAAAATTTCACATATGCTTGCGAATTTGTTTCCTCTCTTTTTCTCAGCTCACTGACCAATCTTTGTGAAGGGAAGGGTTTTCATTGGTCCATTTGAAGGGAGTGGGTAAAGGAAATTATTATTTTGTACTCACCACACACACACACACACACACACACACACACACACACACACACACACACACATATATATTGTTAAAATTTGCTCACTTTACAGTGAAGAGTGCTTAGTATCAGAGATAAAGTGTTTATGGATATAGACAGTGTGGACATAGGAATCAAGCATAAACGTTAAATATCAGTTTCATCTTTTGACAAGATATTCAGACTAAGTTTGAGTCTAAAGATTGCATTGAAGCTTAAAACTGTTAGCTGATATTCAGTGTTGATCTTTATATTCACATTGTTTTTATGTCTAGAAAACCAGAAGTCAAAATAGCTACAATTGAAAGAAGAGAGGAAAAAAGAGAGATGAGTTTAAGGAGTGAGTGTAAAGTGAAAAAACTTGCACAAATGAAAATTGCGTATAAAAAAGAAAATCTGAGAAGTATAAGTAGACCCTTGTTGATGAGTGGATGAAGTGATGGCTGGAGAGTTTATCTATGAAAGTCTGGAGTCAGGATGCTAAAGATAACATGAATCACCTAAGTGACAAACCTTTTACTTGTATTAATTCTATCAATTTATCTATCTATGATAAAATATAGTTTTTAAGGTACTCTATATTCATGGGTTAAAGTGCTCAATATCAGGGATAGAGCACATGTAAATATAAAAGAGGGCATCGAAGTCAACACCCAATGGTGACAGTCTGTCTTATGCTTATATGCAGTTGTATAAGCATGAAACAGGCCATGCCAATTGTGTAAAAGCATGAAACAGACAATCGGGACTGGGTGTTGACTTCAATGTTTATATATATATATATATATATATATATATATATATATATATATATAAAATACCAAATCCGTAGGTAGTAGGGATTATATAAAAATGTTAAAAAGTCAAATCCATGATGAGAGGTATAATGTATAATAATGGGAAATTTATATACAGAGCAATATAAATAATAATGAAAAGACTGAGTTGTGTTTCAGCCAAGAGAGTACAGCAAAGGAATTTGGGGTCACTTGACAACAAACAGAATGACATCCTAAGAAAATGAGTAAAAATCAGTCACCTATGCTCACATGACATACATCACCAAATGGAATTTTGGTATTGTAACTTTAGTTTCTTGATGACCTCCAATGACAATGGTTCATGAAAAAAATAAATAGAATCTCATCATGGAATCATAAGAGATGAGAAATATACCCACAAGCTTATTCTATTACTTGTTGTGCAAGGCATAAGTAAATTTCATCCTGGAAATCCTGGGTCTATTTGACTATTTAATGGGTAAAGGATAAAGGAATATTGTACCCAAATAAATACAAAGAAAACATCTTACTTTATCTTGGATGCACTTCAATTAACTAAGGAGAAATTGAACCCAAACATTATTCTTATATTTTACATTGCGGAAGAAAGAACAACTAACTTTTGTGAACATTCTACAACAACTTTGTCTCTCATTACAAACATTTGAACTCCAAATTCCTGAAGCCCAAATATTTGAACTGGCATCCAATGATAAAATTTCCCATATTATATATTTTGTTATATAAAATTTATTTACAAATGTTGATCTTGTGTTTGATGTTCATTGGTACCTGTTCATGTATCCTTATCTTTTTTTGTCTTTGAACCTGGGGTTCATATCTTTATATGCTGTGAATTCATAACAATATATATATATATATATATATATATATATATATATATATATATATTCCAATGTGGGATACTTCATAATAAAAGTGTTAAAAACAAGAACAAAAGTAAAGGAAATATTGAATGAAACTGGCTAGACTACATGTTCAGACATGTCTAAAATTTAAAACAAAAATTATTTAAAAATTTAAGATTTAAGCATTCTTATTTCTACAACATTTTCTATCGATGAATAATTATAATCAATATTGCATTTTTATATCAACGCACCTGTTTTTATTGACGAAATATATAATTCCATCAAGAAAACATTATTTTAGTTCAATGAATTTCCTCTAGAAGAAAAAATGCCTTACCCAGAATTTTCCCACTTTGTCATCCAATTGCTTAATTTTTTAACAAAATGTAGCATAGTGTCAATGTCTGAGAGAAGAACAAGTTCTGTCTCTCCACTTCTCAGGACGTATCAGCAATTTACTGCTTATACTTCTTGATTTTTCTTATATATATATATATATATATATATATATATATATATATATATATATATATATATATATATATATATATATAACATTTACTGGCCTGAATGTCCGAGAAATTTTCATAGAAAATTTTCGTTCGCCGACAGGAATCAAACCTGTATCCTATACGGAACCATCATTTCGCGTGACGTGCCTTAACCGTTCGGCCACGAAGAAGCATCCGGTTAGCAAGGTCGATTTTACTATCTTTAAACTTAAATCCTCCATGAATCTCTTCTATTCATATCTGCTCGATCGTATGAAATGTAAACAAATAACGTCATATATTTTTGAATTGGACAATATCCAACAATTTATTTAAAGATATATATATATATATTTGGGCAGTAATCCTTCATTTATGCATGTTTAGTTGAATATGTATATCTATAATATTTTGTGTGTTTTTCATTTTTTGTGATTAAAATTCTTTTTTAGGACTAAGCAACTAGAGTAACTGTTCATGGCGTTTATTGTTCTCAGCACTTTGTATTTATACATTAGGAATTTCCACCAAGATGGAGGTTGTGTTAATTTTCATTGTAACAAGGATTGTGAATATATTTTTGTTTTATTTCCTATACATTGTTGTGTGAGAGGCATTTTTGTATAGCAAAAATTAACACACCTTTGAAAATAGCAAAAGAATTAACCAAAAATGCTTTTTAAAATAAACAGTATGCATAATTTCTACATACAGTGTCTTAGAAAAAAGGTAAAATTCTAAACCCCAAGAAGAATTAAATAAAAACTTACAAAATATTGCTTGTTTTTTATATTTAACGAAACAAATACACACACACATATGCATATATATATATATATATGCTCCTGAAAAATTTATTTCGGTTGAGCTCTCTGGTTTTGTAAACAGTGACTATTACGGTTAATAATGCAAGACTCTTCAGTGAATCGAATCGAGTTCTCACAGTCACTGTGTGTTTATCTAAAAATAAATACGCTTAAATTCACCTTCTTCTCTGCCGTGCGGCAACGGTTTCAGGGTAAAATTTCCGACTGACGCGAATTCAGCCGTTTTTCGATTCTAGCCAGAGGCAACTGGACGTCTAGCCACACTGATGAGCTGTGATACAGCGAAACAGTCTGTCTGTGGATGACTATATATATATATATATATATATATATATATATATATATATATATATATATATATATATATATATTATATGTACCACTGTTCCGTGATGTGCAGAAACCAATTTTAAGTCATTCAATGTAACATCAGTTGTAACAGTCAAACTGAATTTTTATATGTAATTTTTTTTATTTTTTTTAGCACATACATTAAATAAGGTATTTTTCTTGAGAGGGAATCATATACTGAAGTATGTAAAAAAAAAAATAAAATAGACATAAAAATTCAGTTTGACTGTTATAAATTACCTCAGGTTGAGTGATAGAATTAACCAAAATCATTTATATAAACACACAAAAACATATATATATATATATATATATATATATATATATACACACACACACACACACACACACACACATATATATATATATATATATTGTGTGTGTGTTGCATAGAGAGTAAAATCATTATCATTTGTATATCTCAGCACGAGCACATTTACTTATTTATGAATCTCTTTGACCTTGTCTGAAAAAGTTTTATTTAACACCATTTCATTGCTGTCATTAATAAATTCCTTCTTTTCTATTTTTATTCAGTTGAGAGTATTTCCAAACTTCTTCATCTACCAGTTTCAAATTCAATATGGAGGCTGTAAAATACATATGACCTACTTTTATTATTAAGGATTCATCTACAACTCCCATGTAATAACTTATTGCATCATGTTAGTTGCGATGGTGATATGCTTTACAAGATTGCCAAGTCTGTTAATGATATTATTAGAGCTAAATACTTTGATATGACTCTTGGCTATTAAGTATATGTTGGCCTCCACTGATAACATTTGAAAACAAG
>OZ038516.1:18631970-18634470 GCA_964036315.1 Acanthosepion esculentum | reverse complement strand
TATATGTATGTATATATATATATGTATGTATATATGTATATATATATATATATGTATGTATGTATATATATATATGTATATATATATATTTATATATATATATATATTCATATATATATGTATGTATATATATATATATGTATGTATATATATATGTGTATGTATATATATATGTATGTATATATTTATATATATATGTATATATATATATGTATATATATATGTATGTATATATATATATGTATGTATATATATATATATGTATATATATATGTATGTATATATATACATATATATATATATGTATGCATATATATATATGTATATCTATATATGTATGTATATATATACATCTATATATGTATGTATATATACACATATATATGTATATATACATATATATATTTATATATATATATATATATATGTATATATATATATATATATGTATATATATATGTATGTATATATATATGAAAATATATATATGTATATATATATGTATGTATATATATATATTTATATATATGTATATATGTATGTATATATATATATGTATGCATATATATATATATGTGTGTGTGCGTGTGTGTGTATATATATATATATATATATATATATATATATATATATATATATATATATATATATATTTAATCCTAACACCCCAAGCAAGGCTGGAAGCCACTAGCAACAAGGGGTTACAGAAGGTTTGGAGGAAGAGCAGATAGGAGTGGTAAAGGAGAGGATGTGGAGAAAGATAGTGGATTGATCAAGGCAAGGGGGTTACAGAAGATTTGGAGCGAGAGCAGATAGGAATGAAAGGTGAAAGGATGTGGAGAAGGGAAGTGGATGGATCAAGGCAACTGGAGATGTCAATTGATGTTACACTTATATATTTGGAGATTGTATTTTTCAGGGAAACAGGAATAAGGAAGGGAGTTCCACAGGCGAGATGTGCGAGACATGAAGCTATTGGAGTAGAAGAGACGTCTACATCTAACAGTTTCAACGGTAAAGTGGTGGGAACGGGATGCCCGCCTCGTAGGACGTTTAAATTCATCAGGTCTAGGAACCAGCGAAAGCAGCTCATCGGAGCAATTACCGTGAAAGTATTTGTAAAAAAGACAGAGCGAGGCAACGTCGCGTCTGTGAGAGAGCGACTGCAGACGAGATGACAGATCAGGGCCAATTACATTGCATATCCCTCTCTGGATCTTATCAAGAACCCTGAGGCAAACAGCAGGGGCTCCAGACCATATATGGCAGCAATACTCCATGCAAGGGCGAATGGTCGATTTATAGATTTGGAGGATCGATTCCTTTGGGAAAAATTTCCTGGCTCGGCACAGGGAGACAACTTTCCTTGCGGTGGATGATGCAATTGACTCGATGTATTTGTTCCATCTCAGATCAGCGGACAGCGTGAGACCGAGCAGCCGCAGAGAGGAGCTCTCTAGAAGTTGGTCTTCAGAAATTCTAATGGGATGCAGGGATGGATCCCTGTGGTGGTTAATAGAGAGTAGTTTTGTTTTAGAGGCGTTAAAGTTAACCATCCAATTCTTGCCACAGTTCACAACCGATTGGAGGTCCTTTTCTAATCGAACTGCCAGGTCAACTTTGTCAGCATCACTAGATTTGTGTTTGAGGCAGGAGTAAATTGTGGTGTCGTCCACATAGATGCCGACTTGGGAATCTATGGCGTCAGGAAGGTCGTTTATGAATATGAGTAGGGCCTAGGATGGAGCCTTGAGGAACACCTGCGTTAGTGGGATAGGAGCTGGAGATGAATCCATTGAGAACGACCTTCAATTCACGGCTTGACAGGAATGATTGTATTAGGTCAAACAATCGACCTGTAATACCATAACCCTGGAGCTTGCGAAGAAGGCCGGCATGCCAAACTCTATCAAACGCTTTGGAGATGTCTAGGGCCACGGCACAAGCTTCACCGTTATTATGAATAGCTTGGTAGACAAATTCAGTGATGGCCGTAAGCGCATCGGCTGTAGATCGGGCAAAGCGGAAACCATACTGCTTGTCTGAGAGCAGATCATGGGATATCAGGTGATTAATCACTTCGGTGTTGATAAGGGCTTCGAAGACTTTGCCGAAGAGGGGTAGGAGACTGATAGGACGGCAATTAGAAGGGTCGGAGGGGTCACCAGAGTTCTTAAAGACAGGAACAATGGTTGAGGACTTCCAGCAGTCAGGAAAACAAAACTCCTTGAGGCAGTGGTTGTATAATTTAGAGAGGGCAGGCGCCAGTTCAGGCGCGCATTTCTTCAGGACAATGGCTGGTATCCCGTCACCACCAGTAGCCTTGTGGTGATCTAAGTTAGAAATAATGCCGAATACCAACGACGGGGATATGAAAAGGGCCTCGGTTCTGGGAGGGAAATCGAGCATGCTTACCCCGGAAGAGACAAAAGTTGAATTGGAAGAAAACTTCCGAGCAAAGCATTCAGCCTTGTCGGCAGGACCTCAAACTGATTGAACA
>OZ038516.1:18481970-18626970 GCA_964036315.1 Acanthosepion esculentum | reverse complement strand
TGTCTTTGATTTATTACATGTAGGTTTAATGGGTTCCAATGTAAAATATTCTTATTGTGAGTCACAGTAAAAAAAAGTTTAAAAAATGCTGTTTTAGAGCTCTTTCATAATCTTTCTTGGCTTCATTGAAAATGGTTTTATTGGAAGAATTGTTAGATAACCTATGATTGTGGGATCTGTTTCTTTTGGGGTGGTTCAAAGGTGTTAGTATGTAAAGTAGTTTATCATTGGGTTTTCTATATGACGGATATGTACCTCTTCTTAGGTTGAGTGTGATATCTAAGAGCTCTATAACAAACCTAGATCTACAAAAACAAACCTAAAAGAAGTGGATTTTAGCACACCAAACTATAATGCCAGAGGATGTCACTCCTCAGGTTTATGAGACATATGCAAATGATCATTGCTTGTATAAAGGCAGAATCTGCATGTATTACTGAACATAAAATAACACCAGTTGATTGATCCTCCAGGAGACCCTTGTATAACATTACTAGAGTGATATTGGGAAAGGGTTATGGTATAAGTGTAAATGTGGTTAGACACATCTGTTGTCTTAATATAAGTTGCGGGAAGCAGGTATGGTTAAGCAGAATTGACAACATTCTCAAGAAGAAGAAGAAGAAGAAGAAGAAGAAGAAGAAGAAGAAGAAAAAGAAGAAGAAGAAGAAGAAGAAGAAGAAGAAGAAGAAGAAGAAGAAGAAAAAGAAGAAGAAGAAGAAGAAGAAGAAGAAATAATAATATGAGGCAAGAAATATAATGTAAGGCAATGCAAAGCAACTATAAAGCAGTAACAGTAAAAAGTTCACAAAATAGTATTCCCACACAAAAGGGATACAGTCAAGTTGTCATAGTCTTCTGACTTAAAGAAAAGAAAATATATGTAGAACTGAGAATTGTCCAGTTTTATTGGCTAGAAAGAAATCCCAGCATGCATCTGTAGGATTTGTCCATAAATTTAAAGAGGGGGTATTTTTAGCAGTCATTCCCCAAAATTGAAACCAACATTATAAGTAAAAGATTTATGTTGACATTCCTGCAGCTGTACATGCTCTGATATGTGCTATGCATACAATTTAGCCTACTTCTGCTGCCCTTAAAATGCATCAATCTTGGCAAACATTTGTGTGACAAGGCAATCCAAAAAGTCCTATGTTCATTAAAAGAGCAAAAAGGACAGGAAGTTGTGAAGAACCACATCCTGAAAGGACATGGCACATAGAAGAAGGAACTCTATCTAACTAATACACAGAAACTTTATTGGTTCTTCAAAATGATATAAGGATATAAACAGGGTGCGATGGATAATTTGTCATCAATTTTGAAATACTAAAAGGATAAATTTATTCAATAAAATTGCCGTTGCCTTCAACCATGGCCTCGAGATGATTTCAGAATCTCCTGCAAATCTTTTGGACAAGTTGGTGAATGCTGCCATAATCCTTGTCTTCAGTTCATTTTTGGTGTTACAAGGAGTTTTGTTGGCCTCTTGCTCAACTGTGGGGAGTTAGGTGGACAGATGTAAGGTGTGATGTGGTCGTAGAAACTGTCTGGCATCCATGACTGGATTCTCCTGCTTTTGTGACATGGTGCAGAATCGTGTTGCCAGACATAGGGTCTTCCAGCAGTCACCCTCTTGACACAGGGCAGTACTATCTCCTCAAGGCACTTGACATAGGCTTCTGTGTTGTGTCTGAGGCTCTCACCAACAAAATCAGTTCTTTTCCTATCAGAACGATCAGAGTGAGTTTTCCAAGCTGCTGTACCTTCGTAATCACCATTAGACTCATCCAACTCTTTTTGAATCCACTGTCCTCAGATTAACTCCCATACATTCTGAAATGTTCATATTGGAGCTTCTGGCATGAATGTCAATCAGTACAGTATGCTGTTTCCAAATTTCTGGTGGGGTAAATTGCATTATGGTACTCTTTTTCTCTCAGATGGTGTCCAACTGACCCTAATATACTGTGCAGTCAACAAAATAAAAAAAGCAAACGCAAATGCTCTAAATTAAAAACATAAAATGACCATAATTTACCCATTGCACTCTACATATACAAGAAACTAAACAAAATGGAGTTAGTAAAACCCCCCACCCCTAATCTTTAATTGTGACAGAAATATCAGTTAACTAGACAAAATTAATGTGGGACATAGGTAAATTAAAATCAAAAAAAGATTTTCTAAGCATAGCTTAGATGTTGCACAAGGCCAAATGTAAGGAGCACCCACTGAAGATCAAGCTCACTATTTAGTCATAACTGATCTAGAGAGACAAACTTGCTAATCATTGCACTACATTGAAATGCCCTAATGATTTTCTAAGCAAAGTTTAGGTGTGGCACATGGCCAAATGAGTGGAGCACCCAGTGAGGATCTAACTCACTGCTCACCTATAATTGATTTAGCAAGACAAGCTTGCTTACCATTCCACCCCATTGAAGTACCCATCTTCACCAGACAGATTGATCTTACACAGGATCAGGCACAAAGCTTGTCTTAGCAGGACATAGCTGGTCAGGGCCACAGAACAGATACTAAAATTTAATCATAGTCTCAGGACCACAAAACACCTAAATAGTTTAAACATATAGAATTATTTGGTAAATTAATATGCAACTGTCAAATAAGCATCCTTCATATAAGATGTTATGAACACTAACGAATCAATGTAAAATGTCAAAAATAGCAACCATATACCAATACATCTGTACAAGATGTTACAAATACTACCAGGAAATTAATATAAAATTATATTAAATCCAGATTAATCTTACAAATATAAAGATAAGTCATATATTGTTCAATAAAGTACAACTAAAATATATGAAAAAGCATTATTAAATTTCAAAGTTTAATTAAATTGTAAGGTATGCTTACAGTTTACTGTTCACTTCTTTGATTTAACAATGAATTTTTGTCAACAAATCTGATGATTTCGAGTTTTTCATGTAAACACAGAAAACAGGGTTCATATAATGATCTACATGTCATTGTCATTTTTAAAATTTTCCATCTCACCTTAGGAGTCATATTATCATCTTTTAAACTCCAAAAATATTTAGAAAATGAAGTATTATTTCTGAATTTTTATTGGTAAAGGACAAGATATGTTGATACCACCTAGTCTTAAAAGAATTCTTAGTATTACCAACATAGAATTTTTCAGCTGTTGGATTCTCTATTGTAGGAATAGTACTAAGATAAACCATAGATTTAGTTAAACATGTGTTTAGCAATGAGCATTGGTTAGAATTCCTACAATTACATTGCCCAATATCATTAATATTTATCTTGGAACGTGTATTATGATCCAGATTATTAAATTGGTTAAATAATCTGGATTTAATAAATTTGGGAAGAAAGAAAGAGAGAGGGGGAAGTGAGAGAGTGGGGGGGAGGAAGAGAGAGAGAGAGGGAAGGAAAAGAAAGGAAAGAAGGGAGAATTTAATGATGTGTCAATAGGTTGACCGAGAAACAAATTTTTTCTTTAAAGTGCTGAACAAGTTAATAGACAGGGTTGGCACCACAGAAGGAACATTCAAACAAAGAAAATACACAGGATACTAGCCACATACATATAGCAACTAAAAGACAAAAACATCAGACCAAACATAACCAAGGAAATTATAAAATCTACACATGCCTGCAGCAACATATATGAAGGAGATGTCTTCTTTACCTGCAAGAAAAAGTGGTAATAATCCCCCACACGCAACAAAAAAACATTACTAAACCAAAGATCAGAAATAATCTCAAAATGCAGACATGAAAACAAATATCTGCTATCACAGTTCAAACCAAATGGATAACACCAATAACAAAACTGCACACAAAAACCGAAAAAATGGTAGAACACTAAACCACCAGAACACTAAAACCACCAAAACATAATCACCAACAGGAAACAATAACTCTACCAGCACTGTTACCCATACTACCACCACTCCCACAAACACAACCATCGCCATAACAATTAGCATGGCCATCACGACAGATATAACCGTGAACACTCCAAAACTATTATTTTGTGACTACTATTATTACTATCACTATTAGCATTGTTGTTACCACTTTTTAAACCATTACTTTATAACTATCATTACCGCCATTAGTACTGTTTTTTATCATTGTCATTATTAAAATTATTATTATTATCATTATCATCATTATTAAGATTACCACAACTATTATCATTGCCATTATTATTTTTTATTATTTTATTTATTATGTATTTGAAAATTTTTTTATGTTGTTTTCACTATCATTATTATTGTTGTTATTATTATTGTTTCCATCCTTATTAGGGATAACTTTACTGTTCATCATAACTGATAACATCAATTATTATCAATATATCAATAATAATATCACAGCTAATATTACCATTAGCATAATTACAATTGTTAATAACACAACTGCAGTTGTTGTTAAAAAAATACAAACACCATCACCATGTCTACAGACATAACCCAACCCAGGTGGTGGAGGTAGACCCAAAACAATGAGTGTGGGCATGTGTCAACATATGTGTGTATATGTGAGTGAATGTGAGCATGTATGCTGGCACAAAAAACCAACATGAAAAACGTCAAAGCCGCCCCACCTTTCTCCTACGAAGAGAACATTGTTACATATGAAACGCTACAATCTTGACACTGAAATAGACAAAATGAAAATTGCTTACATATATGTGATCAAGCATATGAATGTGTAACTGTGCTCAATCCAAGATTGAATATGGGTATGTATGCATGAACTAACATATACACACCTGTATGTATGTGTGTCTATGTATATGTGAGTGTCATCCCAAACAAAAACAGGAGAAAATTTTCCCTCTCTCCCCCACCACACACAAATAATCAAACACAAATAAAACATAAATAGATCCATTTTTAAAAAAATAAATCAATTTGCCTGAAGAGTGTGAAAGTGTGACACCTAAGGTCAAAACAACTCTCCATGCAGACACATCTGTTAGCACTGCCACGGATATTGAGCACTTTCTACTAAATACAGTATATATATATATATATATATATATATATATATTGACAATATTAGTGGTGAATATACACATACATATGCAATTATATATACACATACATATATGTATAAAAATAATTCCAAGAGGATATGATCCAGGTAGAACTCAATGTCCAGGACAGAGTAAGGATATAATAAAAATACTTAAACACTAATATTCCATGGTCATAATTTATTCCATTGGAATCGTAAAAACGATATAATTCATCAGACCTACAGATTCAAAAATTTTGAATCTGTAGGTCTGATGAATTGGATCATTCTTATGATTCCAATGGAATAAATTATGACCATAGAAAATTAGTGTTTAAGTCTTTTTATTATACATATATATATATATATATATATATATATATATAATGTGTGTATATATATATATATACATTATACATATATATATACATTATATATCTATTATATATATATATACATTATACACACACACACACACACATATATATATATATATATATATATATATATATATATATATATTATATAATCTATTATATACTTTTCTGATCTGGAAATGAGATTTTTGGGGGTCTGGAAATGCTATTATTGTTGACTTTTCCTCCTGCTAAAAGGAAAAGTTAACAATAATAACATTTCCAGACCAAAATAATAACATTTCCAGACCAAAATAATAACATTTCCAGACCAAAATAATAACATTTCCAAACGCCAAAGATCTACTGAATGAAAGATCTAAAATAATGACACAATGCATAGACACAGTAAAAAGTACCTTTTGAGTTCGTATGAACCAGGATGAAAGTATGTACACTTTATTTACTCCTCCTCCAATACAATTTCAATAGTCTTGCTTTACTCCTCCCCTTCACATTGTGTGTTTATATATAAATAATAAAGTGTTAGAAAATCATTTGGCATATATCACCTGAGGATACTGAAAGTTTGAAATCAAGGTAGCATGACTGGCTGGTTTTCTAATTTTTTAAATTTAAATGCTCTCCATGTTAAATTTTTATTTTCTTTTTATGTATATTGAGAACTTTTTAATATAACTGGTTCTAAGTTTAATTCAACTCAACAACTGTTTTATAACTGTTATATTATATATATTTATAACTGTTATATTATATATATGAACATTTCAGTGTTTGGGTGTCAACCTGAGGACAGTGCAGAGGATTTGAAAAGAGTTGGATGATTCTAATGGTGATTATGAAAGTACAGCACCTTGGAAAACTCACTCTGAGCATTCTGATGAGAAAAGAATCCCAAAATTGTTGGTGAGGGCCTCGGACTCAATACAGTGGCCTACATGAAGTGCCTTGAGGAAGTAGTAAGGCCCTGTGTCAATAGGGTGGCTGCTGGAAGACCCTATATCTGGCAACAGGACTCTGCACCAACCCACACCAGTGGGAGTACCCAATCAATTTGTGTGACCACATCACTCTGTTAACATGTCAGTGTTATTTTCATTTTTGCTTAGTTTAGATTACAATTTATCTATCGCAGCCTATATATATATATATATATATATATCGCACATTGAGTTCTAGTGTTAAGAAAATAGTACTTGATGTAATACAACAGAACTATTAAGTATTTATTAATAAATATACATATTATTCCTCACTGGTAGCATGAATTGGAGTTTCATGCAAAGTGCAATCTTCAAAATTAAAATAAAATCAATACATTGGATACACAACCAATACTCTCAGTAGACATCTAATCAAACACTCATGTGGCTTTAGCGTGATACGAAAACACTTAAATACTCACACCCAACTCTCCTTACCCAATAAGAAAAATCTTCATAAACAACATAGAGTTTATAAGAATAACTTGGTTGAATTGGAAGTGTGGCGAAAAAGCTTTCAAAAAGTTCTGCCCATTAAGTAAACATACAAAAAGGAACTAAATTAGTTATTTAATTTATAAGATTATTTTAAGTTTCTTTCATCTTAAAAAAATTAATAGAAAATAAAAACAAGTTGGGATAAATATTTAGATTAAAATAGAAATGGAATTTTCTATTCTTTCATCAGTGGGAAATCATAGCCATCAACTTTGAAGCTATACACTGGTCAGAAATAATAGATGCCATTTGTGAATATGTGACCACAGATATTTTCACATCAGGAGTCATTGGTAAATGACACAAAATCACAGTTGCCTGATCTACTTTCACATTCACACGGTGTTGGAAGAGCAGTTAAATTAACATCAGAATCATAGTCTACTCATGGTGCATAAAAATAAGTCAATGGCTCTCTAGATTACAAGCAGAATACTAAGAAAACTCTGACACTATGGACACCCACATGGAGGAGGGGAAGATATGATTTTATCTAACTCTCAAGTATTTCAGTTTTATATCCAGCAAATAAGTTATTTAAAATTTCCTAAGCAGTATCCACTTTGACTGAAGGGGAATAGGAAAGTAAAAGAGTGAATGAGGTTTTTTTTGGAGAACAAGCGATAACTAACTGGATATTGATTATTTCAAGGTGCTGGTTTATATTAACAGTCATAGAATTAGGGAGCCAGTTCTGATTCACCTTTGGTGGGGAACAGACTTGTCCATCATGTAGTTCTGATGCCACCTGTTCCTATTGACAGCCCTATTTCAGGGTTGTATAGATGAGATAGGAGTTGGTAGGGGAAGAGCTGATCTATGAGACCAACATCGCAGAAGTTGTCCCAAGTATCACCTACCTATCCACCCAGGTGAAGCTCTGAATAAAACATCTAAATATAATATTAGAAATGGGATTTGAACTCTCATTTTTCAAAATGGTATTCATTTTTCATCTTTGTTACTTTATGAGCATGCAGCATAAGTCTGCTAGCTTACCCACTAGGTAGCATTCTATTCAGGATTATAAAAGTAACAGACAAAACCGCTCTTCCTCTTTTTACTATCAGATATAGTAGCAAAAACACAAGCAGGGGGAGAGTTCTTCACACAGCCACGTAGCACCACCCTGAGACACATACACGCACAGACGCATAACAGCTAAGTATATTATTATCTTATCATTTTTAGCAGAAATATAATTTTCTCTTTCTCTTCATTTGTGAAGTATGTTGTTCTTTATATCAATATACATAGAAAATCCTTCTATTGCGTTGAAATAATTTCTTTTGAAAGATTTCATCCTCATCAGCAATGAGTCATTACTCCATTTGCTACAAATATAATACAGCATACAATGGCTAAATTGTCATCTCCTGCAACTCTTCTGAATGGTCTCCTTGTTTAAGTTGGTGAATGCTGCCATAATCCTTGCCTTCAGTTCATCTTTTGTGTCACAAAGAGTTTTGTTGGTCTCTCACTCAAGTGCACCCAACATATAATAATCAAGAGGGTTGCAGTCTGGGGAGTTAAGTGGCCAGATGTAAGGGGTGTTGTGGTCGCATCTTTTATTAATTAAAAGAATTACATTGATTTTGTTTTCTTTTTTCTATCATGAGTATTGGTCAGGAAATAATGCCTTTTCAAATTCAATTTTAACATTATTAGTTAAAATTCTTAGGGTTTCTTTTAGCTTTAAATCATAAAGTATCTAGACGTACAGGGGGAAAATTGTTAATTTCACTTTTCCTACTCACAATTTTCTTTCAAAATAGCTACCCTCATGGACAGATGTTAAAACAAAAAATTTGTCATAGAATTTCTGTTTTTGAAAAGATAAAATACTGCAAACATTCACAGGAGCTTTGTGAATGTTTATGAAAAGGCTGTGCTTGATGTAAACATGGTAAATGGATAGATCATCATGATGTGTCAATAGCAGTCAAGATCATGGAGTCCATAACACTAAGCCTCCCGGTCCTTCATCCCCAAGTCCTGCCTACCAATGCCTGCATCCCTTGAGATGACCTCAGGGAATAATAGTTTTCACCCCCTGGTCAGGTTTGACACAGGCTTCCAGAATAGGAGGGAGGACACAATCTCATTCTCAGCACGGTGGCAGTGGCCAACAAACTGTGCTCAATGAGCTTATATGAGAGAGGAAACAGAGAAGACTGCTGTAGATTTGGTGGATGGTTGGATGGCATTTCCAAGAAAGGTTTTGAGCTCTCATCAGAAGACAGGTGTAGGTTCCATGCAGATGTTTCTCCATGCCTTTAGAGAGTGTCCATGTCTCTGAGCCTTAGAGTAGAATGGATAGATATGAAAGCAGTCAAGAACTTTTATTACATGGGAAGAAGACTGTGTTGAGGACTAAATTTAGAATACTGAGACTTTGTCGGAATTTTATTGACTTTAGGTCCGTACCTTAAGAATAAAACCTACTATCAGTATATTAACCGGGGTCCGACGTAAGGAAAAAAAAATGTAACTCCGAAATATGACTACGTACACTACTGTAGGTCCAAATATATTTTTATTAATAGGAGTAAAAAAAGTAACTTTCCTTGCAAGATATTCCCCTTGCTAGGGAGTTGGAAATTCCCTGTTGTAACAATAAAAAAAAATGGCACAACAAAACAAAAGTAGAGTACAAAAAACAAATAAAAATAATAAAAGAATTACCCACTTTTTCCTTTGCCAAAATGGCCACTATAACATGTGGTCTATATAATTCTAGGTCTCCCTCGTGGGAGTAAAAACAAAGTTCTTGTTAAAATGGCCTCGTTAACTCGTGGCCTATATAATTCTAGTATTCCCTCGTGGGAGTACAAAACAAAGTTCTTGGAGTCGAAGAAGGACTAGGAGCTTCTTTGAAAATTTCTTCCTCAGCACATCTTTCACGACTGGGTCTTCCTGGAAATTTCTTTTTTCAACCGCCTCTCGCCGACTCGTCCGAGATCTTCTTTATAAGGAACAATTCCTAAAAGTTCTTCTTTGGATATAGAACCTTACTCAGGAAATAAACTAACTCGCTTATTCCTCGGTTCTAAAATTACTGCTCTCTCGGCTAATGGCACTATCAGACAGAAATTTGCCACTTCACCGGACCTCCCACAACTTGTTAAGCAGTCGAGCTGCCTAAAAAAAAGGTCTGACTCCCAAAAGGAGGTATCAAAAAGAGACGGAAGTCGTTTAGATCAGCGTTTATATACACCTTCCTCCCCTACCATTCGCCGCGCTGCTGCTGCTATCAGTGACAGGCCCAGAAATCCCCAAAGGGCGATAATCTCCCAGTCCTTCTTCATTATAAATTTTCACAACTTTTGGTATGCTTTGGGTGATTCTACTACTAAATCTATTTGAATTTAGAACAGGTATTTCGTTTTGACCAACCTTCACATATTATCCTTACGAGTATAACATATATATTTAGTCCTACCTATTGAACCCTTAAGTACAAAGCCTTCTTGTTAATGTTGTTTATTCTCTTTTTATGAGTCATACTACATTACACCCCCCATATATATACATATATATATATATATATATATATATATATATATATATATATATATATATATATGATGAAAATGTGGAAAAGACAAAGCAAAATCCGAATATGTGAGTTTACTGTTTTTTTATTTTGTTTTTGTTAGGAAGGATTGGTGAAAATTCCCCAGCCCAACCTGTTTCCTTAAATCTGACACAAATGTCCGAACATGTTTTTGTGAATTTCTATTTGGTCAGGCCAAACACTTTTTCAGCACGCACTTATTGCATATGTATATGCATAGATATAGAAATAGTATGGATATAAAAATCAACACTGCTTCGTGACCATATCTGAAGATCACTTGGAGTGTAAAACTACCAATCACCTAGCAGTGTTGATTTCTATATCCTCCCTTTCTATATCTATAAATATAGCAAATCTTAAAATATGGACATTTTTTAAAAAATCCTTTCACCCCAAACAAGTCAATAAAGCCAGTAAGATGCAAGAGTTACTGAGTGTAAAAGTATAAAACCAAAGGAAAACATTATCAAGGAAAGAAAATAATAAAAGAATAGGAATTAAGAAGACAAAAGATAACAACTGACATTGAATTTATATATATATATATAACGATTGCACTAGCATGAAACAGACTATCGCCTCTAAATGCTGACTTCCATGTCCACTTTTATATTTACACATGCTCTATTTCTGATATTGAGCACTTTGTCCCATAAATATAGCACACTTTAAGACTATATTTCTTCATTCATATATATATATATATATATATATAATATCTGGATAAAATAAATGAAACAAAATTGGGTGTTTTTTTATGAAAGTATTTATTTCTGTGTTTTTGTATATATTTATTTATTTAATATTTCAGACCACCTAGGTCTTTCCTCAGAAATCAAATGAGATACTGTGTTTGTGTGTTTATTTACAGCGTTTGTCGTGAAGCGTGCATGTCACGTGATGTGCAATGCGACTTTGTTTGAATTTTTGGCGGAAGACTGATGATAGTGTCTTAAATGTTGTTTAAAAGGTTTTTTGACCATAACTCAAGAAATATTTCTTAAAATATTTTTAACTGTTGAAATATTTATGTAGATTTAAAATATCCACGTGTTTGTTTACCCCTAGTTTATATGTGTCTAATTTTAGAATTCAGTATTTTTCTTTTTTTCTTCGACAAACGCTGTAAACAAACGCTGTAAACAAACACACAAACACAGTATCTCATTTGATTTCTGAGGAAAGACCTAGGTGGTCTGAAATATTAAATAAATAAATATATACAAAAACACAGAAATAAATACTTTCATAAAAAAAACACCCAATTTTGTTTCATTTATTTTATCCAGATATTATATACATATCAAGAAAGTATACGTGGCCTCTCATTATGCTATATATATATATATATATATATATATATATATATATATATATATATATACATATACATATACATATATATATATATATATATATATATATATATATATATATATATATATATGTTTTGAACAATAAAAAAATATTGAAAAATTAAAAACATTTTAAACACACTGGGTTGTATATTAATATTTTTTGTTTTATTATTTCAATTAGGTTCCTCAGCTAGTTTCAGCCAGCTTGGCCATCGTCATCAAAAAAAAAAATCCCTGCTTGTTATTAGCATTGAACTACAGGAATGAATGACTTTCTAAAAAAAATGAACTTTATCTGTAGTTTTCACTTGTTTTTTATCATTAATTTTGGTCAGTCCTTGTTTTCATGGCTAGATAGATTCTGAATTCGTTTGGTCATTTTGACAGTTTTATTTGTTCCTGGGAAATGTTAAGTTTGTGTTAACATATGTTATCATTTAGTTCTTTGGGTGTGTGCATGAGTGGTGTAAATGTATATATTAGAATGGGTGTGTGTATAAGTGTGAAACCTCAATACCTCTGCAAGCATGTCTGTCTTGTGTGCATGAGAAATGTGGGTAGGGTGTAATTTATGGGGTTATATATATATATATATATATATATATATATATATATAACCCCATAAATTACACCCTACCCACATTTCTCATACATATATATATATATATATATATATATATATATATATATATATATATATATATATATATAAATAAAGACAAAAGGAAAACTTATTTTAAATAGTGTGTTTTGTCATCTGATGGACTTTATCAAGGCAAATGGAAGGATTTTATTTTGCGACAAGTATTTATAAATAGAAGTAAAAATGTTAGCTTTTAGAATTTAAAAATTTAAGAATACTCATAAATATTCAATAGGCTAACTGAAAATCAAGGTAAATTATGGAGGGAGCTAAGTGATATAATTTAATGTCTACTAAACAAAAATTAATACTAAGATTTTAGGACCATTTTCTTTTGCTCAATGCATTTTTAAGATCACAAATAAAAACTATGCTATACTATTTTTACAGAAAAAATAGCTTTTATTTTTAAAAAGATTTCTTACTTGAATCACACACATATAAATATATGCATATATGTGTGTGTGTGTGTGTGTGTGTGATCTAGAGATTGTGTTCAAGTATGAAATTGATTGTCACCACTCAATGTTGGCCTCAGTGTCCACTTTTATATTTACACACACTTTATCCCATAAATAAACTATATTTAAGACTATATTTTTATCATATATACATATATTTAATATGGTATGAGTTAGATATCAAATGCTGATCAAATATGAAACGCAATCGCAATCTGACAGGATGATAAGATAAAGGACAAATAGGAAACGTTTATCAATCTAACATGTTTCACTTTTATTAAAGCTTCATCAGAGAATGAGATATAGAGAAAAAGAAGAAATTGTCTGGTTGATACATGTATGTGTGTGTGATAAGCTAAAGAACAAATAGGAAACGTTTATCAATCTAACATGTTTCACTTTTATTCAAGCTTCATCAGAGAATGAGATATAGAGAAAAAGAAGAAATTGTCTGGTTGATACATGTATGTGTGTGTGATAAGATAAAGGACAAATAGGAAACGTTTATCAATCTAACATGTTTCACTTTTGTTCAAGCTTCATCAGAGAATGAGATATAGAGAAAAAGAAGAAATTGTCTGGTTGATACATGTATGTGTGTGTGATAAGATAAAGGACAAATAGGAAACGTTTATCAATCTAACATGTTTCACTTTTATTCAAGCTTCATCAGAGAATGAGATATAGAGAAAAAGAAGAAATTGTCTGGTTGATGCATGTATGTGTGTGTGATAAGATAAAGGACAAATAGGAAACGTTTATCAATCTAACATGTTTCACTTTTATTCAAGCTTCATCAGAGAATGAGATATAGAGAAAAAGAAGAAATTGTCTGGTTGATACATGTATGTGTGTGTGATAAGATAAAGGACAAATAGAAAACGTTTATCAATCTAACATGTTTCACTTTTATTCAAGCTTCATCAGAGAATGAGATATAGAGAAAAAGAAGAAATTGTCTGGTTGATACATGTATGTGTGTGTGATAAGATAAAGAACAAATAGAAAACGTTTATCAATCTAACATGTTTCACTTTTATTAAAGCTTCATCAGAGAATGAGATATAGAGAAAAAGAAGAAATTGTCTGGTTGATACATGTATGTGTGTGTGATAAGATAAAGAACAAATAGAAAACGTTTATCAATCTAACATGTTTCACTTTTATTCAAGCTTCATCAGAGAATGAGATATAGAGAAAAAGAAGAAATTGTCTGGTTGATACATGTATGTGTGTGTGATAAGATAAAGAACAAATAGGAAACGTTTATCAATCTAACATGTTTCACTTTTATTCAAGCTTCATCAGAGAATGAGATATAGAGAAAAAGAAGAAATTGTCTGGTTGATACATGTATGTGTGTGTGATAAGATAAAGGACAAATAGGAAACGTTTATCAATCTAACATGTTTCACTTTTATTAAAGCTTCCTTGAAGATTGAGAGAAAACTGGTAAAAAAGCCAAAACTTTGGTATTTTCAATTTTGTTTGGGTCAATTCTCATTGGTCAGTCATGTATAATATACATTAAAATCATAGTTGATTCTATATTTAATCAGTAAATATTCAACCAACAAGATGTGTCTGTTTGTTTTCTTTATTGTATTTTTTCAATTTTTGAATAAAATGTTTATATCCAAATTGCAATTGTATGCAAACTGTTTAAGGTTCATGTTTGTTCATTTTCTTTTTGTTCAAGTAGTTTCAACCATCTCTTTTATTATTAAGAACCATGTAATTTCAGTGGACAAGATTCCGTTGGCTACTGTCTAGTATTTTAGAGACCTGAGCGTTTCAATCAATTCAACAGTTAACAGAAATAAGACCATACCAGGAAGAATGCATCAAATATTATGCATTTTTTTTAACCATATTAAATACACATTTCAAGATACTGTCCCCTATGGCGGAAGATATTATTTAATGTGGGTTGTTCATCTTGTAAAATAATAGCTTCTAAAATTTTGAATCTTTCCTTACATTATTATGGTATTATCCAATAATACTTGTCTTATGTTGATAGTTACGTAGGGATTGTTTGTGGTGTGCTGGTCGATATGTGCATAAATATTACTCAGTTTAGACAAGTGACAAATTAACCTACAAGAAAGTGTAGTCCATATGTAGCCAATGTAAGAATTTAATGTTGCTTTTTGATTGTTTGTATTGGAGATGCAATTGAAAATTGTTGTTTAGAGATGATCTCTATCCAATCAGACTGAGTTATTTTACAAAAAAATAGGCAAAGATTTCAGTCTGCATATGTGCAAAGTAGGTAGAGACATGCCCCAAAAGACTTGCAGCTGTAATTGCAGCAAAAGGTGGTTCTACAAAGTATTGACTCTAAGTGGGAGCTGAATCCTTATGAATCAAGGAGATGACTGCTTTGTTGTCCAAATTACTGTTCGTGTCATATTGAACTGAGATTTTTATGTTGATCAAATGGTAAATGAACATTTAATTTAATTTGAACATCTGTTGGTGACACTACAAAGTGTGGGAAAGATGTTCAAAATACTTATGTAAGGCACTATATATATATATATATATATATATATATATATATATGTAGTTTACGAAAAACTAGGTAATCCGTATGGGTAGACCCAATGAGGATAAAATCCAGAGAGCTCAATGTAAATCAGAGCTAATAATTTAAATAAAAACAGATTACTTTAAGGTTCCATATAAAGAGAAAAAGTTTCTAGTGTTTTAATCTAAATTCTATAAATGTTTTTTAATCGACTATTTAACATTAAATCCCCAAAATGTTCGTAATAAAGCTTTTTAAAAAAAACTTTAACATATAATTAAATTGCTTAGACTGTTTAAACAAAAAAATTTGCGTAATCTCAAAGTAAAGAAAAAAACAACGCCTATTCCAATGGAAGTCAATGACACTTTATTACAACTTCTTTTTCTTTTTTTCTCTCTTTTTCTTTTTTTCTTTTTATGCATTTGGTAGATCCCCCTCCCATATCAAGATATAACTTCTGTTAACAGATTTAAAGTGTCACTGTCTAGATTTCAGCGAAAATTTAAATTTGAAACAATAGAAATGTTACATCTAACTCAATGCTGTCTCTCTACCCCCCTACACTGCTCCCACTTTGTGAGTTTCCTTATTATTGCCTGTCGTAAATGTGTAAATTTATTTTTATTTCAACATTTGGAAATAAATCTGATGATCCACTGTCCTTTGAAAGGGCTGTGGTGAAATAATTTATTATATGGAACCTTAAAGTAATCTGTTTTTATTTAAAATATATATATATATATATATATATATATATATATATATATATATACATATATATATGTGTGTGTGTGTGTGTGTGTGTGATATAACAATGTATAATTTTGTATAATTTTATATATCAACAAACAGTATTTAGAAAACTATGACAAAATGGAAATTTTTTTTGTGAAGCGTTTCATCCATTAGGTTTTCATCAAACCTATGAAATCTTAGCGGATGAAATGCATCACAAAAATCCTTTCCAGTTTGTCATGTTTTATATATATATATATATATATATATATATATATATATATATATATATATATATATATATATCCTAACCAACAAACAAAAAGCCATAAAGACTCTAGGTCCAAATCACTACTCAGTTCCTTGCAACGTGATCGTCAGATGTTACTTGAAATTAGGAGTAATGATTTGGACCTAATCACTATTGTTGTTTCAAATGTTAGTGTTACTGTTCTGTCTTGGTCATTTTGCTAAAGGCATTGAGCACTTTGAAATATTGACTAGGTAGGGGTTCTGTCTTTTCTGTTTCTTTCTTTCCCTTCTTTAATCATTTTTTTTTACTTTTATTTTCTTGGTTTCATATTGAGAATCTATTATTTTCAGGACAACGCTCTTCAGCAACTACAAAACTGTCCATTTCAGGACAATGCTTTCTAGTGACCAAAAAACTGATCTTTTCAGGACAACACTCTCCAGCGATTACAAAACTGTCCTTTTCAGAACAACGCTGTTCTCATCCTCTACATGAACAAGCAGGGACATTTTTTGCCTAGCGCACTGTAACCTTATTTTTGTTGATGTATTTTCTTTAATGAAAATAAACTCAAGTCTTCATTTTGTTTGGTGTTGTCTTCCATCATCCAATCTCTGTTTTCAGGCCCATATACCACCCACAATAAATCTCTACTCATTTTCAAAAGACTGGGGTGAGTATGAACACTATAAAACATGTAAAAGTTCAAGGGGGTGAACACTTATACAAGACTCTCTATATATAATAATATATATTAGCAAAATAGATTTATTTTTTTTCTCTTATCTTTGCCTTTCTTTATATTATCATATTTTCTCAGTTATCTGACGCACCCTGTATATTATATATACAGAGTCTGGCAAAAAATGTATACACACTTTAGGAAAGGAAAAACTTGTATAGATATTGTAATACTAAATTTATTCAAGCATCACGCGATTAATACAAATTACCTTTGGACTCTAGAATCAGAAGAGATGCTCAAAATGGTGGCCTTTAGCATCCAGACATTTATTAGCATCGTATTTATTGTATAATAGTATATATTAACAAAGTAGATTGAGTTTTCTATTAAATATCTTTGTTTTTCTTTATAGTTTGTTCTCAATTACCTGACAGATCCTGTACATATCATCCCGGGAAGATAGACTCCTGTTTCAATAGTGAACCTTGTAAAATTCAACAGAATAAAACCTACAACATTACAGTTCTGCCACAAGCTTGCATAATGACAGGTTGGATCTATCGCCTCAAATGGTCTATTCCGCATAGAAAATTGCCTAAATTTGATGGAATCATAGCTTCTCTTATGAGGCAACAAGCATTTATCTTCTATGGTCTATGAGCAACGTTCTTTGGTCTAGAGAAGTGCAGTAACCACTTGTATAGTATCAAAAATTATACCCTTGTTGGCTGATGATTTTGAAACTCCGTGCAGTGTGGGCTATACATTCCATTGACTGAGGGGTTGAGTTGCACCAGATATTGAATTAGGATATGATTTGATACAATGCTCACTTTTGTTGATGGTTGCCATCTTTGTTAGACACCAACAGTGTCCATTTTGCATTACTTGCACACAGTTTTCACTGATGCCTTTCTGGAGTTTTCACAATCCTAGTTTACCCTTGTTATTGTTACCCCAAAAAGAACTGTTCATTTCCCATAGCTGCCACAGCTACACTATCACAGGTACACTGCATTTTTATACATACATACACCTATTTTTATAAGTGAAAGGAAGTAAAACCAACAGCGTATTGCCAGTCCATTTTGTTCATGGGCATATGTATGTGTGTGTGTGTGTATATATATATATATATATATATATATATATATGTATGTATGTATGTGCATGTGGATGTGTGTGTGTGTGTGTGTGTGCATATATATTCCAGAAATTTGTAAACAGTATGCTGTACTGCTTGACATTTGCACTGAAAACACTAATACAAACACTTCAGAGTGTTTGGGCGTCAGTCTGAGGACAGTGCAGAGGATTCAGAAAGAGTTGGATGAGTTTAATGGTGATTACGAAGGTGTTTGTAGTGATCACTAGTGATGGTGACATTATAAACCCATTCATCTTCCTACAGGGTCTCAGACTCAAGGAGACTTGAGGAGGTAGTGCTGTCCTGGGTCAAGAGGAGTGCTGCTGGAAGACTCTATGTCTGGTAAAAGGCTCTGCACGAATGCCACACAAGCAGGAGTACCTAGTTCTGGCTATCAGACAATTTCTGCGACCACATCACGCCTTACATCTGGCCACATAACTCCCCAGACTGGAACCCTCTTGATTGTTATGTGTGGGGTGCAGTTGAACGAGAGACCAATAAAACCAATAAAACTCCTTGCAACACCAAAGATGAACTGAAGGCAAGGATTATGGCTGCATTCACCAACTTAAACAAGGAGACAGTCCAGAAGAGATGCAGGAGATTCTGAAGTCATCTGGAGGCTGTGGCTGAAGCCAATAGCAATTTTCTTGAATAAATTTATTCTTTAGTATTTCAAAATATTTTTGTATAATTTTGGTAAATATATCCGTTAAAATGAGATGTCAGTGTTATTTTCATTTTTGTGTAATTTAGATGACAATTTATCCATCACACCCTATATATATATATATATATATATATATATATATATATATATATATATATATATTTAAAATTTGTGTATTTAGGCAGCAATACTTCTTTCATGCACATTTCATTGAATACAACAGACAGATCAGGTGCTTTGATTTAGTTTTTTATACAATTTCTTGTGTTATCTTATAATTTTTTTCTTTTCGGATGATAAATTATATAAAACTGTCCAATTGTTCTTTTTATCTGAGCACTTTTGGTTATACATTTAGCCATTTTCAAGGTTGAAATATATTAACTGTTAACAAGAAATAGATTGTTGTATTTATGTATTTATATAATGTTTTCATTTTCAAAACACGGTCAACATATTGTGTCCATGTTCATAGTTGATATTATTGAGTGTTGTTTTTGTTTTTAATAAGGCTTCCATTATATATATATATATATATATATATATATATATATATATATATATATATATTTGTGTGTGTGTCTGTGAGTGTTTGTGCATGACAACCATTTTATTGTATTATGGTTTAATTTATACTAGAATCTAAACATAGTACAACACCAAGTTATTCCATTTGTTTGGTAGTGACTTTGAACAAATTCCGAAGCAATTGAAATCAGTGTTGCTGTTTAGTTTCTAACCCATTATCCTTACTTTTAAAAGAATTTCCATGTCAAGGTTAACAATGAGTGTAGTATCATTTAAAAGAATTTCTTTAGTAACAATGTCAAAATAACACATTTTCAGAATATTATTCTAAACCTTCACCCCAAGTTCATAAAACATTTGTGCATGTTTTTGATGCTTTTTTTCATGTAAACTATGTCAAAATTGACAATGAATGGAAAAGCTTCTTTTTTTTTTTACATTTATTACCATCTAGGTGACAAGATAGTCATAGAAGAGTAATTTAATCAAGTATTGTTTCAGCCATTCTGCTTTCTGTAAATTATCATAGCATATCAGTGCTATTTTTATCTTGTTAAATCTGAACTATAAATCTTGCTTGTCAACTATTTTTTATTATTTTATTAGAAAAGATATTTGTTTATTCCCAGAATGCATCATGTCTGTGACAAAAAAAAACCCAGAAAGAAACAGGTTTTATCTGGCTTCTTTCAATCTTATAATATGTCTGTCCCACAAACATTGGTACATTTGCATACACATTTCATACAATAAGTGTAACAAATATTATAGGACAGAGGTAATATTAATTACTATTGCTGTCCCAAAATAGTTGGTACATCTTATACACATTTCATGCATTAAGTGTAACAAATATTATAGGACAGAAATAATATCTGTCCCAAAATAGTTGGTACATTTTCATACACCTTTCATGCATTAAGTATAACAAATATTATAGGACAGAGGTAATATTAATTACTATTGCTGTCCCAAAATAGTTGGTACATCTTATACACATTTCATGCATTAAGTGTAACAAATATTATAGGACAGAAATAATATCTGTCCCAAAATAGTTGGTACATCTTATACACATTTCATGCATTAAGTGTAACAAATATTATAGGACAGTAATAATATCTCTGTCCCAAAATAGTTGGTACATTTTCATACACCTTTCATGCATTAAGTATAACAAATATTATAGGACAGAGGTAATATTAATTACTATTGCTGTCCCAAAATAGTTGGTACATCTTATACACATTTCATGCATTAAGTGTAACAAATATTATAGGACAGTAATAATATCTCTGTCCCAAAATAGTTGGTACATTTTCATACACCTTTCATGCATTAAGTATAACAAATATTATAGGACAGAGGTAATATTAATTACTATTGCTGTCCCAAAATAGTTGGTACATCTTATACACATTTCATGCATTAAGTGTAACAAATATTATAGGACAGAAATAATATCTGTCCCAAAATAGTTGGTACATCTTATACACATTTCATGCATTAAGTGTAACAAATATTATAGGACAGTAATAATATCTCTGTCCCAAAATAGTTGGTACATTTTCATACACCTTTCATGCATTAAGTATAACAAATATTATAGGACAGAGGTAATATTAATTACTATTGCTGTCCCAAAATAGTTGGTACATCTTATACACATTTCATGCATTAAGTGTAACAAATATTATAGGACAGAAATAATATCTGTCCCAAAATAGTTGGTACATCTTATACACATTTCATGCATTAAGTGTAACAAATATTATAGGACAGTAATAATATCTCTGTCCCAAAATAGTTGGTACATTTTCATACACCTTTCATGCATTAAGTATAACAAATATTATAGGACAGAGGTAATATTAATTACTATTGCTGTCCCAAAATAGTTGGTACATCTTATACACATTTCATGCATTAAGTGTAACAAATATTATAGGACAGAAATAATATCTGTCCCAAAATAGTTGGTACATCTTATACACATTTCATGCATTAAGTGTAACAAATATTATAGGACAGTAATAATATCTCTGTCCCAAAATAGTTGGTACATTTTCATACACCTTTCATGCATTAAGTATATTATAGGACAGAGGTAATATCAATTACTGTCTCTGTCTCATAATAGCTGGTACATTTTCATATACTAAATGTACCAAGTAGTAATTTTTAGATGACTTTTAAAAACTACCTTTTCAGGGGTAATTAAACTGACATGCAAAAACTTAGAAACTACTAATAATTTGAGATTACCATCTAATAATTTGAAACTACTATCTAATAATGTGTCACCTTGTAAACTTTCAACAGGTTTCTAAGCTTTTCACTGTTCAAATGTTGTCCTAATTATTGTTCTTGTCAGTGAAACTGAAAAGGCTTGTTGTACATTTACGAGGAAAAAACAAGTTGAAAATATTCCCATAGCAAGAAATAAAAAGCTAGATACTGTTGTTAGTATATTTGGCTATTTATTCAGGCATTCATTTGCAAAACCTTTGGATGCGGGTGGTAGGTGACACTTGAGACAACCTTTGCTATTTCAGACATGACAGGCTAATGAATCAGCTTTTCCTTTCAACCAATGAAGACTCTCTCCTACCACCCCTCTGTCTATCACATTGCATAGCTGGCAATTGTCTAGTGGGTGGCTTGACGGACAGTATGTATGCCGCCAACAGACATGCTTCAGAAGTTACAATCACTTTTAACTGTGATTGTTTATATGAACCTCAGAATGGAACTCTCTAACTTCCGGTTAAGTAGCACTTGTGCCCAAATTTTGAATTTACTTATTTCCTTTTGGGTGACTTTTTTGAAGATCTTATTTTGTAGATTTTGCTGCTGGTCATAAAAAAAAACCCAGACATTTCAAATTCAAATAAAATCTTTTACCATCCGCTTCTATATGGATGTCCTGATAAGAACCAGGTTCCATTTTGTCATAGATTTTCCCTTTGCTTAAATAATGGCTACTAGGAAATGTGACATGGTATCTACAAAATGATAGAATCTTTACTTGGATATATCTATCTAGACATATTCCCAGTGCTGAGTAATATTTCTGGGATATGGCTGCAGAGAATTTAATGAGGTCTACAACACGTCCCATACATGCTTAATGGGGGTTTAAATCTGGCTAAAAAGGAGGCTAATCATGCACTTGGAAGTCAACTGAACCACTTTTGTACCTCCAATGTAAAATAGGGGTTTTGTTATCTAGCTGAAACAAATCTTCACCACTGGTAACTGTGAAGCCTTGAAAATAATCTGAAACAAAGTTTGTATATATCATACCTGTCATTCAAGATTTTTTTTACTTTTATTCAAAGATAATTCATCCAATACAAGGCTCAAAGGCTACTCAAGGTAGAGGGTTACTGAGTGAGGCTTTAAGGGAGGAAGAAGGGGAAATTAAGAGAGTATTATGAGGACAAGTAGAACAGATATTGTTTGACCCTAGACTTAAAGATAACAAGATTGTATTTGTCAGGGAAGCATTCACTTGGGAATGTGTTCCACAGAGTAACAGTTCTGAGGAAGAAACTGCCTGAGTGGAACTTGCTCTTTTTATCAAATCAAAGGGAATGGGGATGGTTCGTCAACATGAACACGGCATAGCGGATCATAGCTGCAAATGTCAGCTGATGGAACTAAGATATGTAACTTGTCTGAATATCTGCCATAGTAATAGAGATGTAGTAATTAAAAACTGGTCGTGCTTCATCTGTAATATAAGGATCACAGGGTAGAGAATAATCCATCACCCACAAGGCTGCGTAAGTATTTTTAAACCCTGTCATGGTTGAACAGTAATGTTGAGCAGCACTAGCCCAGATATGGCAGCAATATTCCATTCTTGGTCTGATTTCTTTTTTGTTTATTGGTTTTTACCCTCAGTACCTACTGATGTACAGTGTGGGTCAATGGATAATCATTCAGAATGAGAAATCAGAGAACCGAGTTTGAATTCCAGTCAAGTTCATAACATTCACTTATGTGCAAATAAAAATTGAAAAGGTGTGAATCTATCCCTTCTCCCACAAGCTATGGATTGAATAGCAGGACAAACTGGGCCCAATAGCCTTGGTTGGCAACCAGTTTACTGCAGAAATGTGGGAAATCTTCTGTCTTGTTAGTCATGAATTGAAAGAGACATGGTTGGCCAAGTATGTATTACATATGGCACTTGGCAAATGAATTAGGCTTTATTATTTTTTAAGATGTTTAATTTGAATTTGAATTATTAATTTTAATGTTATTATTTCTTCTTCTTATTTATTTTAATATTATTTCTCTCACAATGAACAGACACACACACACACACATTATATATATATATATATATATATATATATATATATATATATATATATATATATATATATATATATATTTGCAACGGTACAAAAGCGTATTAAGGCATAAAAAACAATTTTTTATTAAAAGCCATGATAGATTTAAAATAAAAACACCAGTCAACCGGTTTCGTCCCCTCTCATCAGAGCTGTTAACGGGGAATAGAAATTATGAAGAACAAATTGTCTGTAATGGATGACATGAATAAATGGGCAAAAAATAAAAGAAAAAAAAAGTGTATATATATATAATAAAAGTAATACCACCAAAGATGCTAGAGACACAGCACAGCAAGCCCAAGCAAACAGTCCCTTTGTTTGCAAAGAGACGGTTGCCTGGACCTGATGTACAGCGTCTCCAACACCCTGAGATGGAATATTGAGTGTGCTCTGGCCAAAACAGAAAACCAGGTCACACTGAAATCCAACGCACAAGTAAGATTATTTATGAAATGATCCACAATCGACGACCCATACGTATTCCGAATGGAATCGCCCAACGAATAATTTGTATTCAATATTTTCGCAGGCACGTGCTGTTTAATTCTAGCGTCCAAACGCTGTGTCGTTGTACCTATGTAGTCGCATCCACAACTACATTTGAAATAATAAATAACAGAATTAATATGGTGGTGGTGGGGGTAGAACATCTTTACACACAGACGAAAGGACAGACCTGGTTTGAAAAACAACACGGACGTTCGCTGCAAAATAACATTCACGTGAACTACATGAAATCTGCTTGGCAAAGGACTCACTAATCCTACCCAACCACGGTAAACGGAGATAGACCGGACATTTACCAACCGTAGCAGGCTTAATTTTATTAAACCTGGCAGTCTTATCCCGAATAACCGATTGAACAACGTCTAACGGATAACCATTGTTCACAAAGATACCAGTTAGACAACTAATTTCATCTTTCAAGGTGCTATCCGAGCAGATCATTAACGCCCTATGGGTCAAAGTCCTAATCAAATTGATCTTTTGTCGTTTAGGACAAAAAGAGTCCCATCGGGTATAAAGACCTGTAAAAGTAGGCTTCCTATAAACAGAAGTAATGAACACGGAAGGTGTTCTGTGAACCAAAACATCTAGGAAAGGCAATGAACCATTGACCTCCCTATCTACCGTAAATTTAAGGGCAGGATGAACACCGTTGAGTAGGGAGAAAAAGTGATCAACTTCCGATTCATGGGTGAACACGCAAAAGGTGTCATCAACATAACGAAAGTAAACTTTGGGCCGGGAAGAACCTGACAGAAGGCTTTCCTCGTAAAAACCCACAAAAATATTTGCCAAAACAGGACCCAAAGGAGAACCCATCGCCACACCGTCAATCTGACGATACATGATATTGTCGAAACTGAAATCAACAGACATGGTGGCAAATTTCATGAGTTCAACGAAAACATCTTCAGGTATAGTCGGAGGAGTTAAATTACTGCGATATAACATATCGCTGCAAATATTAATAATCTCCGGCAAAGGAACACAAGTGAAGAGGCTGCAGATGTCAAACGAACACATAAATCCATCAGTGGCATCACAATTCCGAATGAATTGGGAAAAATTAAACGAATCTTTAATACAGAAGGTACTATAACGCTGCAAAACTGGTCCCAACATTATAGCCAGCCACTTTGCAACTTTATGCTGTGAAGACCCAATCATCGATAATATGGGTGTCAACGGGACACCATCCTTATGAATCTTGGGTAATCCATACAGACGGAGACGAATAGAGCCAGACGGTCTCAATTGCTCCGCCATTTCAGAAGGAAGAACACCACTTTTTACCCGTTTGACAAGACGTTTCTGAAATCGAATTTCCAACGTCAGCGTGGAGTCATGAGTGTCAATGGAACCAAGACGTTGAAACTTGGAAGGGTCGTTAAGTATATTTAACATTTTACTAATGTAATCATGGCGGTCCATGAGGACAACGCCAGATCCCTTATCCGGTTTCGTAATAACCAACGACTGGTTGTTCTTGAGGGATTTAATAACCCTATGGTGTTCGCTTCTCCATTTCGATTCAGAAAAAGAAATAGGAGAACTAGCATAAGAATGAGCCAAATCATTCAATTTGGCTCGAAAGTCACTGCATAATATACTTCGAATTCAGAAAAAATATTTTCCCTATTAATAGAAGTAAAAGGGATATTAAAGTCTAGGCCATGGGCCAAGACAGCAAGCTCAATCTCTGAAGGAGAATAAGAAGACAAATTAACTACATTTGTTGTAGCATTTGGTTCAACCTTACAGCCAAATCTCTTGAAGATGAGATGTAGCTTTTTCTGAAACATGCTATCTGTCTTAGCACGGCACCGTGCAGATATCCCACCTACATAACGGGCATAGCGGATCCTATCAAAATATGATAAGTACTTGCACGCCTCACGCCATAACGGATTATATCTTCTTAGTAGGGCCAACTGCTGGTTAGAAAATTGTAACAGAAAGTCCTAATAAAGGCTCTTTCTATATTCCAACCAGACACCAACCTTGCCCGCCTAATCCGAAAGGAGATAAAATATATATATATATATATATATATATATATATATATATATATATATATATATATATATTAACGTATATTTCGGGACAACCTTTCTACCTTTCTTTTAAAAATCTTTTGCTAAATATGACAGACAAGGAAAATTGTATTTATTTTTACCAGTGTTCTTACATTTTTCTGTTTGGTGGAAGTAAGGGAGTACAAAAATTGTCCATATTGTCTATTGTCCAAATGTTTTTGACCACTACATTAGCCATTTTCAAGTGGGTTTTGTTATGGTGTTAGTTTCTTTACATGTTTTGACTGTGTGATTTGTGTGATTTTTGAAGACTACTTTTTTTCTTTTTATGTGTCGTGTCCCTTCAGGACAAAGGCGATCATGGCTCTCCACTTCCTCCATCCATTGTGGTTCTCAATAAGTTTCGTACCTCTACTAGCTCCCACAGACCACTTGCTTAAGCCTGCCAGGTATGTCATGCATTGCTTTCCTTCTGCATATGTAAGCATAAATATTGCATTCCTTGTTCCAGTGTCTTTAACAAAACCGCACTGTTCTTATCCTATCTCTGGCCTGATTCTGCTGTGCGCTCTATTCATCAGAATATGGATGATGAGTTTTCTTACATAGCTCATTAGGCTGATTGTTCAGTGGAGTTCATATTCATTTGTGCCTGGTTTCTTAGGCAGTGCTATGAAAATTGATCTCCTGAGATCTTCCATAATGTTCCCACTGTTGTAGATTTCATTTATTATTTCTGTGATCTTGTCTATGCCAAATTCATCTAAAGCTGTCAGCATTTCCATTACAATTCTGTCTGGCCCTATCTCTTTGTTTCTGTTCAATTGTTTCTGTTCAGTGCAGCTTCTACTTCGGTTTTTAGAATTTCAGGTCTATCAGTAGTTCTGTGTATTTCTGGCTGTTTTCTTTTGTCATGGAAGAGTTCCCCAATATACTCACTCCAGCGTTGAAGAATTTTTTTCCTTTTCTAATATGAGCGTTCTGTCCTTTGATTTTAAGTAGCCTATTGACGAGCATGTCTGCTGTCATATTAGTTCCCTTATTTGTTTATGCAGATCTCTTTTGACTGTGGTACTCAATCTCTGTACTTCTGCACATTTTTCATTTAGCCACCCTTCTTTAGCCTGCCTGCATTTGGTCCTTATTTCGTTGTGTAGTTTTCTGTATTCCATTCCGTATCTTGGCAGACTTTTCTGTCTCCTTTGCATCATGTCAAGAATCCCATCCTTGTCTAAATTAAAAACATCCTTTCTCTGCAGTCGTTGTAGCATGGTTAATGGTAGTGAAAATGGCGATTTGGGAGCAATCTGGACGCACACAAATTTTTAAAAATATTTATAACCGTCTTTTCGCTTTATACCAATTCGCTTTTACGAAAGACCGACATTTTTCGATGATGTGCAAGTTTCACGTTCTTCTGCATTTGTATTGCTCTTTCTGATAACATTCTGAGCCTGAATATCGCGTTCCTTGCTCTGGTGTCTTTAACGAACCCGCATTGTTCTTTTACTGTCCCTGCCCTGATTCTGCTGCGCACTCAATTCACCAAAATACGGATGATAAGTTTTGTTATGCGGCTCTCATTAGGCTGATTGCTCGGTGGAGTCCACATTCGTTTGCGCCTGGTTTCTTAGGCAGTGCTACGAAAATAGATCTGCTTAGATCTTCCGTTATATCCCCACTGTTGTAAATTTCATTTATTATTTCCGTAATCTTGTCTATGTCAAAATCATCTAAGGCTATCGACATCTCTTTTACAATTCTGTCTGGCCCTGCCGCCTTGTTTCTGTTCAATTTGGCCAGTGCCGCTTCTACTTCTATTTTGAGAATTTCAGGTTCGTCGGTAGTTCTGTGTATAGCCGGTTGTTCTCTTTCGTCGTGAAAGAGTTATCCAGTATATTCGTTCCAGCACCGAAGGATTTTTTCCTTCTCTAATATGAGAGTTCCATCCTTGGATTTTATGCAGCCTGTTGCCTAGCAAATCTTCTGTCCTGTTAGTTCCCTTATTTGTTTATGCATATCTCCTTTATCTGTGGTACTCAATCTCTCTGTACTTCTGCACATTTTTCATTTAGCCACTCTTCTTTAGCCTGCCTGCATTTGGTCCTTATTTCGTTGTGTAGTTTTCTGTATTCCATTCCGTATCTTCGCAGACTTTCCTGTCTCCTTTGCATCATGCATTCATTTTTTTCTTTTTCTTTCTCCTTTGGAATGACCGCGTTTGCTGATATCACTAATGTGTCTGATAGTGAGTCCCATTTCAAGTTTCCATTGTATCCCTTCACATTTTTCTTTCAAGTACAGCTTGCTCAGGAGTTTGTTGTTTTGCAACTTGGATGCATTAGGATTCTTCTACTAGGAGTGTTTATTCCAAGACTTTGTGTGTTGGGCATGGCTGGAGGTTGAGTGAGTGACTTTCTATCTTTAAAAAACTTTCAGCATGACACTCCCATTGTAAAACAAGGTGAGGTTGATGGTGGAGGAGAGATGTTTGATGTTTCAGAAATAAAAAAATTAATATATATATATATATATATATATATATATATATATAGTCCACCCAACAGGCGGCTTCTAGGCTAGTCACTAATAAATAATGAGTTAAAAGATAACAATCAATACTATGCAATAGCTACAAATAACTGCATTCTGACCCACAATTATTTCTACTCAATAGTCTTTAGAATAATTTGAAATATAATCATTTGTGACTACCTAATAACAATTAGGATAATATAATAAACAAGACTAACCAGACATTGCTACCCATAATGCCCCATTGACTAGTATATAAAATCAAGTCACCACACAACAAAAATGGCCTGAAGTTAAAGCATGAAACAGACTGTCGAAACTCTGAGTTGAGCTCAATGTTCACTTTTATATTTACACGTTCTATCCTAGATATTGAGTACTTTATATTTATCAATGTAACATATCTTAAAACAATGATTTTATAATATTTATATATATATATTTTCATCCACAGACAGACTGTTTCGCTGTATCACAGCTCATCAGTGTGGCTAGACGTCCAGCTGCCTCTGGCCAGAATCGAAAACCGGCTGAATTCGCGTCAGTCGGAAATTTTACCCTGAAGCCGTTGGCGCACTGCAGAAAAGAAGGTGAATTTAAGCGTATTTATTTTTAGATAAACACACAGTGACCGAGAGAACTCGATTCGATTTACCGAAGAGTCTTGCATTATTAGCCGTAATAGTCACTGTTTACAAACCCACACATCCTCCCCAGAGAGCTCAACCGAAATAAATTTTTCAGGAGCATATATATTGTCATCCACAGACAGACTTTTTCGCTGTATCACAGCTCATCAGTGTGGCTGGACGTCCGGTTGCCTCTGGCTAGAATCGAAAACCGGCTTAGTTCTGGAGGGCTCTTGATTTGGCCTTTATCACGATAGGTAGGGAAGGAGTAGATACAATAGGCAACAATAAACTACAGAAGAATTGAAAATTGATCATTGCATTAATATTTAAGCTTACCTTTTAAAAGTTCAATGATAATTCTTCTGCTTTAAAGATAATTTGATGTATGTAGGTCCTTACTTTCCATACAAACAATTATTTCAGTATCTGTTTATATTTCTTAGATGAGGTTTTATGTACACTATTTACATTATTTGGACTAATGTCCGAATCTTTGTTGCCATTTTTATCACAAAGTTTCGCCCATTAATAACTGACATCCATTAGACATGGCACATGGAACTAGAACAGTCTACCCCAGTGAGCAAAATACAGGGTTCAGTTAGACATTCCAACCACCTGAAGAAGGCTGAAGCATACAACAGCCAAAACATTGTGATAAATAGGTGAGGATGATAGTCTAAACAATGTAAATAGTGTACATAAAGCTTCATCTCAGAAATATAGACAAATTTTGAACTGTAGTATATATATATATATATATATATATATATATATATATATATATATATATATATATATATTTAAATAAATGAATATTGTTTAAATTGTGATCAGATAGTTATGGTTTGGGATGGACGTATGTTTTATATATCTGCAAACGCACGTTGTAATGAATTTTAAACGTTTTCTTTTGATTTTTAACATTTTCGTGGATGTGCACATTAGCTTGGGAAAGTAGTATTTCTTTCAGAAAAGGTGAGATTGGAAAGAAACCATGGTGTAGATTTCTATTTTTTTGACATCCTTGCTCTTGTATATAAATACCTGCATCAAAATAAATCCTACATTTGCCTTGATAAAGTCCCTCCAGAGGACAAAACCCATTAGCTAAAAATAGTTTTTCCCCTTATTTTTATTCATATTAGAAATTCAAAATAAATGAAATAACAAAACTAATTCTATATCATGTTTTTTATACACACATCCCCTAAAAAGGAAACCATTGTTTTGTTTATGTTTCTTCATATGATCTCTTATGAATACTAGTGATTCTTCTTCCTCTTCTTTTCCTATATCTAAACAGTTACAAACAACCTGGTGTACTAATGGCCATTTACTTATACTTCATCAACAATCACAAAATATCACGAATAAGAATATGATAGTGTATGATAATAGTACATTCCATTGCTGTGAACACAATCATAACTTAATGTTTACATTTTCTCTGCTGAGCTTGCATAGATACAAGTTGATTTCATTGATATGGAATTATTCTTCGAATAGGCAATTTATTATGATGTTATGCCAGTAATATATGAGGTAGAATTGGTTTTATTACTTTTATTATCAGTTTATTTGATAATGGAATCTTTTCATGTTTGTTATTGGTTATTGCCCTGAGGCCAAGGTTAGCCTACCAACAAACATCATTCAAAATTTAAGGTCCTTTTTTAGAATTGTAGTAGAAGACAACCCCCAATTTTTTAAGGGTGACTTTTGGGATTTAAAGCTCAGTGTGTGTGTGTGTGTGTGTGTGTGTGTGTGTGTGTGTGTGTGTGTGTGTGTGTGTGTGTGTGTTTAAACATATATATAAAAAGAGAAGAAATTCTGATGGATTTTATCAAGGGAAATGTTTTTTTTGCAAATAGGAGTAGATAGGTTCACCTATTGACCAGTTTACACTTCTTCCTGTCTTTTGAACAGGAGTAGAGGTTTATCCCTGATTTCTTGTTTAGGATTAGGTTTCTGGTTCCCTCTCCTAAAGTCTTCTCATTTTCTTTCATCCCCAACAACTCCTTGTGTCTTTGTGGCATTATCACGTTTTTTGGAAGTGGAATGATTAAAAACAAAAAGTTAGTTTTTCTTTTAATAAATGTGACATTCTTTAGATTGAAATTGAGGTTGAACTTATTTCTTTGTATGACTAATGCATTTAATAAATTGTTGTGTAGCTTATACATAATAATTGTTCAAATGCATTAGTCATACATGGAAATAAGTTTAAAGTTTGAACACAACTAAAGGATCCATCACTTATTAAAAGAGAGTAACTTAGACAAAAAATTCTTGAGAGTGCTGTTATTGAATCTTACCAAAATATAAATCTGCATCCTGTATTTTGGTCAAATATCTCCTTTCTTAAAAGATATACTTTTTTCCAAAGCCAATATACATGACTATATTTTTTTTAAATTGGAAGAAAATGGTTAATTTGAAAACATATTATTTAAAATATATAAATTAATTTTACAAAATAAAATAAACAATTGCATTAAAAAAATTAAAACAACTATAATATTTTCTCACTTTAATTAAATTGCATCATTTAGTATTCTTCATACCTTGACTTTTAGTTAGCCTAATATATATTTATAAGTATTCTTAAATTTAAAAATTCTGAAAAACTAATGACATTTTTACTTCTATTTATAAATACTTCTTGCAAAATAAAATCCTTACATTTGCCTTGATAAAGTCTATGAGAGCACAAAATTTGTCGACTAAAAAGTGTTTTCCTTTCATTTTTATTCATGTTGTCTTTTTTTACACAGACAGACTTACTTGGTTATTATTTTTCCTCTATTTTAAAAACAAAATATTTTTGATAGCGCCTGTTCCAGGTAATTAAACTAATCTATATTTTCCTCCTATTTCCAGTTAATCAAGTATAAATTACTTTGTAATATGTTTTTTATTTATTCTTTTACTTTGCTTTAAAATGAGCACATATTAACAAATGCCATTTCATGTATTTCATGTAATGTCACTGCAAATTATTGCATATTTAATTCTTTCTAAAAAATGTGTCACCACATTAAGACAACACCCAGAAATTTGGATTTTGGAATTTCATCTCATTTTACTTTCCGTATATCTGATGACCATATATGAAAATTGCATGATTGAAAATTGTACTTTATATACCGGGTGTAACAGCAGAATTGTCCAAATCATATAACAGCTTAATTATCCATCCCACAAAATGTTTAATATCTAAAAAACACTAAACTATTTGTCTTTCTTTTTTACAGGTTTTCTGATTAGATTTTTAACCATCATGGCATAAGAATCACTGAAAAACCCTTTGATTTATTCATCTAAAAAGGGAACAGGTTAAAATTGTTTTGTGTCAGACCCATTGTCTTCTGAATGGAGCAATGGTGAAAGGAAAAAGATCATTCAGGCCTTGAGTAATGGCACCAACATTCATACTCTGGCTTCCATCTTCAAAGTCCTTTCAAGAACCATCAAAAGAATGCAGAAATAAGAGGGAACAGTAGAGAGGAAAACTGGATCAGAAGGTCACAACAGGAAGAAGGATCATCATTTCAACTTAGAGCTAAAGAGATCAATTAGAAAAGATCCAACTCAATTCATAAAAGGTTTAGCATGTGAAAGAGGAGTTTCATCTATGAGAGTCCAAAGAGCAGTGAAAAAAACTTGAAAATGAAATCGTATGTGAAACCTGTGGAGCACCTTGTTACTCCAGGATAGAAAGTTAGAAGGTTAGAGAGGGTGAAGATCATCTTGAATAAGTTAGAAAATCACCCTGGAATAATATATATATATATTTTAACTTTATTTCAATTCTTCATGAGCTTCCAATCTTTAGCAATGATTAATAATGAACATGTCATTTTCGTTTATGATCAATTTCATCACAATACTTCTGTTAAGCTTGGAGGTTAATTATATATTCTTATAGCTGAAAGTAGAGTCCAATAGTGTTCTAAAAATGTTGGAGAATTTCAGTAAGATATCTTTAATCTTTTATAATATACAATGGTTCAGAAACTTAATCAGTTGGACAATTTTGCTGTTACACAATTTGGACAATTTTGCTGTTACACCCAGTATACTAGTTCAGAATCCATCTCTTTCAAATCTTAATTGTTTTCATTTAAAATACTATTAAAAATATATATTCAGTTTAAATACATGTTATGTGAATGCTACAAAAGCAAAGTTAAAAATAAAAATGTTGATCTCTGTGCAGGAGCTGTAAGCTCATATCCAGCTCACAAAACAATACTCTCTTAGAATTTGTAAGGAGCCAATCACAAACATTGCCACTAAAGAAAAAGCATAGCAAAAAACGCTGTCATGTATCCAACCTGACTGCTTCAAAGGATGCCCTTGTGACATTCAAAGTCAGTCGCAGGGTAGGCAGCAGAGTAAGCAAGGCAGAAAGCTATAGGAACCACCAGTTGCTTTGGTCAACCAACCCAATACAATTTTCAATACCAGGCCCTACTGACTCCACTATCCTCCAGGTTGCTTCCATTGCCCACAAAGAGACATTCCACCTTGATCCCCTATATTGGCAATATAAAGAATTTTATTTTAACAAATCTTGTCTTTTTTCTTTCTGCCACACTTTGTTGTTTCATTTGTTATCTTGGGTGCCATATGCAATATTATAATGTACAGGTGTCATAAAAATATTTTTCCTAAATTTTAGTTTCATCCAAATTGTGTGTTTATATATATTTGCGTATGAGTATGTATATTTTAATTCAATGACAATCCTAAAAATGCTTACGATCATATCATGTCAAAACACTGGTTCCTGTATGATTACCAAAGTTAAGCAACATTGAGCATGGTTAGTACCTAAATGGGTAGGGTTGATTCCTAAAAATATTTTTCAAAAATTAGCTTTAAAAAATAATTCTATATATTACCAAATAGTTTGATAAAATCTTTTTGTAATTATTTGATTTTTGGAGGTTTAAAAAATTAATGTTTCTTTTTTTTTGGTGGGGGGGTTCCAGCTTTATGATTTTATTGCTCATTCCAGGGTAGGAGTTGTCCAGAATGAGTGAGAGAGAAATGTATTATTACAATATCTTACTTCAAACTTAGTGAAATTGTGTATGTGTGTGTGTGTGTGTGTATGTGTGTGTGTGTGTAGGCACTTGTGCAGAACACATTGACATATACATTATATATTGTTGTGGAGTTATTTCCACAATAGAACTTGTAGTCGGACTAAATGCGTCCTAAATGGGGTAAACGTACAGAAACGTTAGGAACTTGTAAATAAGTGTTACGCAGAGTAATCGAGTTGTGGTCGCTGAACACTTACTCCTCCCTCGACTACCTATTGACTCCTACTTATAATAGGTGGGAGAGTCTATTCTCTAGACAAGGTGTCTTTCACTATAACATATATGTGCTTGTAAAGTCATCCTCAAACAATGTGGGATGGACAGCGCATCAGTGCTTCTTTTATAATGTAGATTGTATATTAACTTTATGCATCATTGTGAAAAATTAATAAACTTATATAAATGGGATTGACAGCTTTTTGTTTGCATCTTCCAGGTATACAGTGGACTCTCACCATAGAGCCAAGCAGATCTTTATGGTCTCTGAGCCCCCTCAATGATGTTCTGCTAAGTTATGGAACTGTATTTGTATTATTCATACTTAAGAAGAAAATTAAAACAAAACTTCCACACTTCTAATTTTTAAAAATAAGGGTGCTGGGATCCGCCTACCCAGGTTTTCATTGTTATTGGAGTATTGCGATTCCAAGCATTTAGCAACATCAACAACAACACATCTTTTAAATGAAACATATAAAAGGTTATTCCCTGAAGGAAAAGTAGAAGAAGAACATCAGCTGAAATAACATTTAAATATTTTTTTCAGAAATATACAATAACAATAAAATGTTCAATTTTCCTTGCATTTAAGTTTGTTTATCAAGTAATTAAGTGTTTGTGGTGTAATGTGAAATGTATGGACACTTCATGACAGTCAGCCTAATGTGTTTGTGAGTTCATAGACAAGGCTTTAGTGAGCAGCTGCTGGCTTATCTCTTCCACTAGTGTCTGTGTGTATGCACATGTAGATCAAACAGACCACTGAAAATGTTTTGAACCTCGAGAAGCAGTATGCTTCTATTTTATATCCATAAGGGAGATCCAAAATCTGATTTCACATAGAGGTGTGAACTTTTTGAATACAAGGTTTTCATTAGTTAGAAAATAATTTCACACTGGTTTGTGAAAACCATTTTTTCAAATTTGCAGGAGTAATGAAAAGAGTTATTGTTATTTTCTAAATGGTCCCAAAATAATAAATGATAGGTCTACAACTACATCTGCCAAGTATTTTGGTGGTATTTACCTTCATAATTATTGTTTATCAAGCAAACATTCTGATGGGATTTTATTGGTTGAAAAATATATATAGAATTTAATTCCTATAGGGGAAACTCTGATCTGTAGAGAAGAGCCAAAATTCATGAAAACTTAAATTTTAATCTATTTCTTTAGATTCAGTACCAAGGAAAATATAGAATTAGAGGTCTAGATCATGATTTTCAGATAAGTACAAGGAAAGCTATATCGAAAACTGATACAGGCTGTTCAGAAAGTTGTTGTGCCCTTTTCTAATTATACTTTTTATATTTCAGATTTCACCCCAATATGGTTTTAACAACAGAAGAATGTGTATTGTTTCTTATTTTCATTCATATTCTCTTCCTGTATTCTATACTGAAATATGTCTGTTAATAAAAATATAAGTGCATAGTGACTTTCCGAATACCCTGTATTTGGCACCCAGCATAAGGTGCCAAAAACAGGTAATGATCATTTTAATGCATGGAAGGAACTTAGTATACTTTAATCATAATCTCAAGAACAATTTTCTTACAGATTTCAGATTTAAATTGTTTTAACATTTTGGAACTTACATTAAAAAAGAGATTATTCAAAGTTGGGGAATTGAGGCAAAAAAGCAGTCAAAATATAGCAAAAAATTGTGTTAATTTCAGCAAATCTTGTTCTGTAGGGCCACAAAATGCACTTGATTTCAGTCATTTTTTTAAAATTTTGTTGAGATAAACATGTCTGCCAGTTATAACATTCATTTCAACAAGATTCCAGTGTATAAAAATTTTATTTTTACTATTTTAAAAATGTTAGCCTTGAATAAATGTTTAATTGTCTAGGTTGTTTTTTCAGTACACATTCTTTTAAGAGAAATATATTTTTATGAAGGCCAGACAGTTTATGCAAAAAATTGTTACACTTGTATATTTTTTTGGTTCAGCAGTTAAGACCCACCAAAATTGTGAAGGATCCATTTAAATTTATGGAAAACTATTTTTTGCATATACTGACCAATGAGAGATTTAGTCTGAAGCCCTACTAAGAACCTGTAAGAGCAACATCTGTGAACCTATTTTTCCAAATAAATAGAACTTAGGTCAGTGGATGAGGGGAGAAGACATTTTGACAGAAATGGGATAAGGCAAATTAACATCAAGGAGCAAAAGGTATTTGACATCAAGAAGAGAGCATCAAGAAGGCACCAACCAACTGCAGAGAGGCTAAAATTCTCCTGAAGTTGGACAACAAAGAAGGAAAAGAATTCAAAGAAATTTTCACATGTACAGTGTGAATTTAAAAGGGACTTTTCTAAAATTAATATATGTCCCAGAGATACTTGTGGAGCAAGTAAAAGTAGGTGTTTTTTCATTTTTTTCTGAAAGTTTATGGCACTTTTGTTTTTTTCTGCATTCTTGAATTGTTTTCTCGTTTTGTCATTGAATCTTTGTCTTTTCCCAAACTGTAACCCTTTTTATCCACTTTTGATGACAATCCTTCTTATCAGAAATTGTTATCCTGTTTTAATTGATGCACAAAAGGAAATTTGGGGGCAAATTTGTATTTGTACCTTTTCTCTTTACTTGTGTAATAATTGTTTTTTCTTTAAAATTTTACGCACTGGTTGAGCATTCTTCTGTGATTTGCACCTATTTTAACCTCAAGAAGAAGAAGAGAAGCAGGAGTTCTCTTTTCCTTTTTTATTCCCACTAACAAAAGTTCTTGTGTTTGGCACAAGAATTTAGATTTGGTAGAGACTTAAAATTTTTATAAATTACTTTCTTAGCATAAAGAAGTAGAAAAGTAACTATCCAGAACTTATTTAAATGTAATGACTAAACATGTGTAAGTTTTGATTAACTTCAAACGATCATAATTTGACAAATACTTGGACTTAGGACAAAATTAAACCAATTCTGAAATCCTAACACTTTTATCCTAGATTAAGCATATATCACTTGGGAAATATTCAAAATATTTTAAATGTTTGCTTGTGTAATAGTTATGGTAGTAGTTAGAATTTTGTCCAAAGTGTACACACTCATTCATTTATCAATCAGCCATTTTGGTATGTTGTCAAGAAAAATATTTTGTGGAAATAACTGACGGTGGTAGAAAAGAAAATGGATGAAATAAATGAACGCTATTCCCAAAGGTATTTTTTAAAAGTGAAAACAAGAGGAGTCAGCCAAAATACAAACCTATTTTGCTGATTCAATTTTCACTATTTCACACTTCTGTACACATGAATTTAATATGCAGAAAAATGACACATCAACAGAATCTATAGACATCAATGCTTAAAGGATTCTTGTTGTTATTGCAATAGAGAGCATGGATTATGAATACTTTGAATGGCCTTGACAATTTTAAAGAACAAAGTCCACAAACAGATTTATTTGCACTCTGCAGAAGTAGTGAGAGTTAGAAGCTATACACAGATTTGGGTCCAAAACTGTACCAAATAACAGAAGTGATACCTCTTGAGGACTATCAACAGCAGCAGCAGCAACTAAAATGGGCAGCACAAAGAGAAAATAATGATATATGCAAGATGTTGACATTCCACACTACTTCAAATAAAAGATTGGGAACAACCTCCCCAACATCAATACTTGAAAGAGCAATAACAGCTACTGGAATTGAGAAACCTGTTTTCCTGAAAAATTGTTTTAAGGGAAAGATTTTATAAATTTCAACTGGAAACAGAACTGGCTACTCAGTCAGTGAATGCCAAATGTTTCCTCATAAGGGAAACGGGATAATATTAACATTATCAGAAATAAGCAGAGGGGCAATACATATTTTGGATCCATCTTAGAAATAAGGAGAAAAGCTATTCGCATATTTGGATCCATGTAAAAAGTAAGGAGAGACCTCATACATGTTTTGGGTCTGTTTAAAAAAATAAACAGAGAAGCTACACACATTTTGGGACCATATAAAAAATAAAGAGGGTAGCTATACACATTTTGGGACCATATAAAAAATAAACAGCTACCAATACATATTTTGGGTGCATTTCAGAAATAAAATAAAAGATATACAATAAGTTAGATTTATATCAGAAAAAGGAAAGAAGTCAAATATGTTTTGGATTCATATGAAAATTAAAGACAGAATCTATGTACATGTCTTGGTCCATATTAGAAATGGAGAAGCTATACACATTTGGGAGCCATATAAAAATAGAGAGAGCCGCAATAAAAATTTTGTAGCCGTATAAAAAAAATAAAGAAGTCAGCTATAAACATTTTGGAGCTACATAAAAAAAGACGGCAGCTATAAACATTTTGGAGCAATATAAAAATAAAGAGTGTAGCTACACGGATTTTGGAACCATATAAAAAATGAAGATTGTAGCTACACTGATTTTGGAACCATATAAAAAATAAAGAGGGTAGCTACACAGATTTTGGAACCATATAAAAATGAAGATTGTAGCTACACTGATTTTGGAACCATATAAAAAATAAAGAGGGTAGCTACATGGATTTTGGAACCATATAAAAAATGAAGATTGTAGCTACACTGATTTTGGAACCATATAAAAAATAAAGATTGTACCTACACTGATTTTCGAACCATATAAAAAATAAAGAGGGTAGCTACACAGATTTTGGAACCATATAAAAAATAAAGAGGGTAGCTACACAGATTTTGGAACCATATAAAAAATGAAGATTGTAGCTACACTGATTTTGGAACCATATAAAAAATAAAGAGGGTAGCTACACGGATTTTGGAACCATATAAAAATGAAGATGGTAGCTACACTGATTTTGGAACCATATAAATAATAAAGAGGGTAGCTACATGGATTTTGGAACCATATAAAAAATGAAGATTGTACCTACACTGATTTTGGAACCATATAAAAAATAAAGAGGGTAGCTACACAGATTTTGGAACCATATAAAAAATAAAGAGGGTAGCTACACAGATTTTGGAACCATATAAAAAATGAAGATTGTAGCTACACTGATTTTGGAACCATATAAAAAATAAAGAGGGTAGCTACACAGATTTTGGAACCATATAAAAAATAAAGAGGGTAGCTACACAGAATTTGGAGCCATATAAAAAGTAAAGAGAGTAGCTACACAGATATTCTGGAGCCATATAAAAAATAAAGAGAGTAGCTACACAGATTTTGGAACCATATAAAAAATAAAGAGTGTAGCTATACACATTTTGGAGCCATATAAAAAATAAAGAGGGTAGCTACACAGATTTTGGAACCATATAAAAAAGAAGGTAGCTATACACATTTTGGAGATATGAAAAAATAAAAAGGGCCACTATACACATTTTGAAGACCCATACAAAATTAAAGAATTTATTTTGGTTCATATCAAAAATCCAGATAGAAATAAAACATTTATAATCATATCAGAAGGTGTAAGAGTTAGAAGCTAAACACATTTTGGGTTTATGTCAGAAATAAAGAGAGAAGCTAAACACATTTTGGGTTTATGTCAGAAATAAAGAGAGAAGCTAAACACATTTTGGGTTTATGTCAGAAATAAAGAGAGAAGCTAAACACATTTTGGGTTTATGTCAGAAATAAAGAGAGAAGCTAAACACATTTTGGGTTTATGTCAGAAATAAAGAGAGAAGCTAAACACATTTTGGGTTTATGTCAGAAATAAAGAGAGAAGCTAAACACATTTTGGGTTTATGTCAGAAATAAAGAGAGAAGCTAAACACATTTTGGGTTTATGTCAGAAATAAAGAGAGAAGCTAAACACATTTTGGGTTTATGTCAGAAATAAAGAGAGAAGCTAAACACATTTTGGGTTTATGTCAGAAATAAAGAGAGAAGCTAAACACATTTTGGGTTTATGTCAGAAATAAAGAGAGAAGCTAAACACATTTTGGGTTTATGTCAGAAATAAAGAGAGAAGCTAAACACATTTTGGGTTTATGTCAGAAATAAAGAGAGAAGCTAAACACATTTTGGGTTTATGTCAGAAATAAAGAGAGAAGCTAAACACATTTTGGGTTTATGTCAGAAATAAAGAGAGAAGCTAAACACATTTTGGGTTTATGTCAGAAATAAAGAGAGAAGCTAAACACATTTTGGGTTTATGTCAGAAATAAAGAGAGAGAAGTGATACAAATTTTATTATTGTATCAGAAATTTAAAATTTTCAAAGCATTACATTTTTTCCTATCCAATTTTCTGTTATGAAATGTGAATACCTTTCTATTTTTTCAATCCAACAATAGTTGTTAATTTTGTGTAACATATTCTGCTTTTCACTTACAGCTTGGACACTTATATAATCTTTATACCTTTGGAAAAGTATGAATCACCCCCCAAGCCTTGGCAATCAGTCTACCGCAGAAAGAAATAACTACCTGCTGCAGGAAAATCTTCTGCCTAGTCAGTCATGAATCAAAAAAGACATGATTGCTCAAGTGTGTATCGCGTATGACACTTAACTGAGTGAGTGATTCAATCGTAATATGAAAAAAGATTTTGAAAAAGTGATTATTTCTTAGAGGGGTGTCTCTGTAGGAATCCTTGAATGACCATCAACCAACTGTAATTTCATTTAAAGTTGGCTGAAGCTACTCCCAAGAAGTCATGGCAATTCACAGATAATAAAGAATACGGATCTATAGAGAGTCATGATTACCAATATCTAGAAGGGCTATATCAAATAAGTAAAATAAAATCTTGTTCGTAGCACTAAACTGAGGGCATGTTAAGGTGAGTTATTGCATCTATAGCATAAAACTGAGAAGTTATGATGATGATTTATCTCATCTGATGTATTTGTATATATATATATATTTTTATGTTTATACATTCTTTTTATAGATACAAATATTTAAGTAAATGCTCTGTTTATAATAAACAGTATTAAAAAACATTAAACCAGCCTGAATGTCTGAGAAATTTTCATAGAAAATATTCATCCTCTGACAGGAATTGAACCTGTATCCTATATGGAACTGTCATATAGCTTGATGTGCCTTTAACCGATTTGGCCACAGAGGAGTGTTCCGTTAGTAAGGTTGAATTTACTGCCTTTAAACTTCAATCTTCCATGAATCTCTCATGTACATTCATATCTGTTCAAAGTGTATCCAAATGTAAACAAATGACATCACACATTATAAAAAGGACAAAGTTGGACAATTATTTTAAGACATTTTTATGTTTATACATTCTTTTTATGGATACAAATATTTAAGCAAATGCTCTGTTTATATATGTTGTTTAATACTGTTTATTATAAATAGAGCATGTCTTAAAATAATTGTCGGGCTTTGTCCATTTCATAATGTGTGACGTCATTTGTTTACATCTGGATACGCTTTGAGCAGATATGAATGTATGTAAGAGATTCATGGAAGATTGAAGTTTAAAGGCAGTAAATTCAACCTTACTAACTGAACGCTTCTCTGTGGCCAAATCGTTTAGTCACATCAGGCTATATGATGGTTCCATATGGGATACAGGTTCAATTCCTGCCAGAGGACGAATATTTTCTATGAAAATTTCCCGGACATTCAGGCCGGTAAATGTTATTTAATACTGTTTATTATAAACAGAGCATTTACTTAAATATTTGTATCTATAAAAAGAATGTATAAACATAAAAATGTCTTAAAATAATTGTCCGACTTTGTCCATTTCATAATATATATATGTATATATATATGTATATATATATATATATATATATATATAGCTGGCCATTAGTATTCGAGGATACCCGTCTACTAGGGTGGCTAGTCAATCCCTATTGCAGATGCTTTCTCAGGCACATTTGTGTTTATTCAACACCTACAGAGCCCATCTGTGGTTTATACTGCAACTATGCTTCGTTACTGTTTCTGGGAAAGAGCGTGTTATCTAGTGTGATCAACAATTTGAACGAGGCCAGCACGCTGAACCCCTCGGCTACAATGATTTGTGAGTTTTTGCTAGCACAGATATCAATGGCACCCAAGGGTTCAATCTACCCATTTTCACTCACAAGACTTGGGTCAACCCATGGTATGCTTTTCTAGCACTTTTCAAAGGCGCTGTATGCTGGGCTCGACCCCTCCAGTCTGATAACATCGGGAAATCTCCTTCCTGACAAAGCGACCATGATGAGATTTGAACCTGAGTCTCATGGTCAGAATGTGAACATTCTAACCACTCGGCCACATGCCCATTCATCTAATGTAGTGAACAGGCAAATAGCTTTTGGTTGATTTTGGTTAGTGGCATATCAACATCTCCATGGGTTATTTAATGCTGAAATCTAAATATTTTGAACACAATTTTATGGCTTCAACTAAATATATTTTGAACGCAATTGTATGTCTTCAACTACAGATAAAATGTATTGTTGGCCATTTTGTTATAAAAATGTATTGTTGGCCATTTTGTTATAAAAATGTATTGTTGGTAATTCTATAAAATGTATTGGTAATTTTACTATATAAAAATATATTGCTGGTATTTTTACTATATAAAAATGTATTTTTATATTTTCCTAGTGTTTTGTTTTTATTTGAGGGTTCACTATTTGCTCGTAGCTAGGACCCTAAAAGATGCTAACACCTCAGCTCAGACTGGATCTGGGAACAACAACAACAATTAAGAGGTGATTCCACATTCCTCAGTCAAAACCTACAATCTCCTGATCAGAGGCCTTGTTGCCGGATGTAGTTTATCATCATATCCAGGACTAATATTATTTGACTTGTATGTGTGACAAAATGGAACAAATAGCATTTGACAAAATGTGTGACAAAATGGAACCCAATCATGGCTTAGAACAGCCACAAATTAAAGTTGATGGTAAATGATTTTATCTGGCCAGGTTTTAGGACCATGTAGAAATTAAACTTTAGAAACGGGAACTTCAAAATCTCTGGGCAAAGGGAAGTGGAGTAAAAAAATAAATTAATAAAACCTTTTGGGATCAGATGCCACTTGGCTGGAAGTTAGGAAGTTCTGGTCATAGGCTTATATAAGCAGAATCACAGTTAAAATGGTCAGGTTTTCAAGCCACTTGTTGGTGGAGGTATAAGAGAGGTGGAGTCAGAAAGTCACATGTCATGAAGTAGAGACAGAAAGTGTGGTGCTGGGTGAGATTCAGCTTGGTCTCCCAAACCCACTCATGCACCCTTTTACTTCCCCATTCACCTTTGGTCAAAGTGGATGCTGCTTAAAAGCATAAAATAAAAACACTTGAGAAATAAAACAACATCTTCCCCCTTCTACGTCCATGGTGTCCATTGTGTCACAAGTTCACACATAGTTCAATTTCTGTACTTGCTTTATTTTGATATATCCAGTTTCTATCTGGTTGTTCAGAAAATGATGTCCAATTTTGGAATCAACTTTTATTTATGAATTAATATTTTAAACAATGTTTAAATCAGTTAAAATCAAAACATCTGTACATTCTGCAGTTTCTGCATCTTCTTTGCAATGGAATATCTTTTGGCTTAAAAAATTGTGAAGATGCTTGAAAAAGTGGTCAGTAGTGGACGAAAGATCAGGGAAATATAGTGGATGTCACAAAGTCTCGTATCCCAAGTCAGTGCACTTCTGCAGTGTCATCCTGGCAACATGCGGCTGAGAATTGTCATGAAGCAGAATTGGACCACATCGATTAACTAGTGCCAGTCGCATTTTACTTAACTGGATGTGGATTTCATCCAGGTGCTGGCAGTAAACATGGGCAGTGATTCTTTGTTTACATTTCAGAGAAGTGTAATAGATAACGACAATGGCTGACCACCAGTCATCATAATGTTCTGTTGGTGCAATTTTGGTTTTGGAAAGTGTTTGGGTCCTTTGTCATGTTCAAACCATTGAGCTGATCATTTGCAATTGTCATAAATGATCCATTTCTCATCACAAGTCATTATTTGATCAAAAAATGGATTATTCGAATTTTGCAGATGCAGCTTAAGACGTCTTTGATTTTGACTGAGTTCATGTGGAATTCACTTATCTACTTTCTTCCCGTTGCCAGCTTGCGATGGTCCAATATTGTTGAAAGGCTGATACCTATTATCTGAGATATTTCTCTGATACTCTGTTATGGGTTTTGTTCAACTAGTGTTTTCAGATGTTGATTGGCAATTGCAAATGGATGTCCTCTACCATCTTGATCTTCAAGACTCCTATATCCACTGCAGAACTTCAAAAAACAGCACTGTACTGTACCCATGCAATGCAGTAAAGCCACTAAGACACAAGGGGTTACTGAGTTTGAAAGAATAAGAAAAAGGAGAAATTTTATTAAGGAGAAAAAAACAATAGAAGAGTAATCAAGAAGACAGTAGATAACGATTGATATTCTATTTAAATTTTTGAAGATCAAAGTTGGCTGGAAAGCATGGAGCTGGAAGAGAGTTCCACAAGCAAGATGTGCAAGAGAAGAAACTGTTAGCATAGAACTTACGGTTACATCAAGCCAATTCAACTATGGATTGATGAGACCTTGCCATCAAATACAGCACTTTAATTCATAAAGTTTAGGTACCATAACAAATAGTTTATCTGAAAAATTACCATGAAAGTATTTATAGGAAAGGCATAGGGAAGCCACTTTATCGCAGTGGGAAAGTGATTGATGCCAAGAGGCCAAGTCAAGACCAATAATATTCTTCTTTGGATTTTATCCGGTTTCTGTTCGGGTGTCCAGAAAATAATATCCAATTTTAGAATCAACTTTTATTTATGAATTAATGTATTTAAACAATGTTTAAATCAGTCAAAATCATAACATATGTGGCGGCAGTATTTGAGGCATGGATGAATAGTAGACTTTTAAATATGTAAGATAGATTCAGGAGAGAAAGATTGTCTAGCAAGACACAATGAACTTTCTTATCAGCAGACCTAGCAATGGGCTCAAAATAATCTATCCATTTTATGTCAGCCGAGAGAGAATGTAAGCCTGAGAAGTTGTAATGAGTCACTCTCATGGATGTTAAGTTAAAGGGGATTAAGAATATAATATATTTTTTATTATGATAATATATTAGAATACAAAGGGTTTTTTTCTAAAATTGGACATTATTGTCTGAACAACCTAATACTATTTTCCAGTGTATACACGTGTCACATATTTCAGAACAAAATCTTGAAAGAGATTGATATAAAATTAACAAAGAGGACAATTTAATCCTTAAGAACGAGTAATATATTTTTGTGTAACCCTTATAATAATCTATTAGAACACAAATAAAATGTTTATTCCAAAATTGGACATTATTTTCCAAACAACTTACCAATTAGCATTTTGTGCTGACTCTCTTGCTAATGACCATACATGCTGTCTGAAATTCTGGGATGAGGAGTTATCATTGTTGATATTTTGTTTTTTTTTTCGGTCTTGGAGAAAAGGAGAGATTACCTATCTTTGAAGAAAAGATGTGCAACACATATTGAATGGATTCCCACTATAGACATGGACAATCATTATTTATATCCTCATCTTTGTTGTTATCATTACCATATTTCAGTCTTTGCACTCTCTGGCCTTCTTCATATGCTTATTGCCCACCCTGTTTTCAATGAGTCTAAGTCAGCACTACCTGGCCCAGGGATTGAACTTACATTTACTATGCCACTAAATTTGTGAACCAAGGCATTAATCCACTAGGCTGTTTTCCCATGTTGTTAATATTTTTAAATTTAAATGTTTTTAATTTTTTTCCCAATTAACAATTATACTTTTCCAATGACTTTAATGAAATTTATTTAATTCTTCAGCATTTAATATTGAAATGCGTAGTTTTAATTTATTGGTAAAAAATTGAATACTTGCTATACATGTTAATAAGTTTTGCTTAATCTAGAAATATTTACTATAAATATACAACTATCTCGGCCATCAAGCAAGTTTCGTTTGTTATGGATTACTGAGAAAAATATTCATATTGTTTTGGCTTTTGTGTTTACATTTTTTGTGATAAGTGACCCAGGATAATGTATATATCTAGACATATCTTTTTTGAAATTAATATTTTCTAATTCCCCAAAACCCAGAGTCTATTTTATATTAACCAATTCGACATAAGCAAGGCAATAATGCCCCTATGACGCAAGGGACTACTGGGAGTGAAAGAGAATAAAAAAGACTTTAGAAGGAACTAGAAATTCAATCTTAATCAAGAAACAAGGGATAAGCCACTACTCCTGTTCAAAAAACAGGAGATGAGTTTGATTGATTGATTTGTTTTTTATGGTTTATCAACCGGTGTATGTTATTTAAAGCAGAAACATTTTAAGATTATATTAATTTGCAAGTGAATATTGTATTAACATTTTTTGGACATAATAGATGGAAGGGAAGAGGTAGATTCATATCTTTCCTCAGGGTATTTGCTCATAAGTGAATGTAATGAACCTGACTGGAATTAGAACTCTACTCCCTGATTTCTCATTCCAAGCCATAATCTATTACACTACTTGCACATCCAAGTTTAGAGTATGCGCTATTCCTAAGAGGTCACCCATCTTGGTATTGACCAGGCTAGATGTTGCTTAACTTTGATGATCGTACAGAAACTCGTGTTTCAATGTGATGTTGCCATAAGCCCATGCACCTGGTATTCCCAAGCAGTCACCCATCTAAATACTGATGAGGCTTGATGTTGCTTAACTTCAGTGATCCGGGTGGGTAGAGTGTGAACTGGATGATAGGCAAACCTAATTCCCAAAACCCCAAGTATATTTTTTATTAATATTCATTAGCTTCTTTTTATTTTTATTTACTGTATTTTATTTATTTATTTTTCTGTACTTTTAAACAAAACCTACATAAGTTATTTTTTTAAAGAGAGACTAATCAAGTTGCCAGTTGGCCACAACCATTATTAGAATTTACAAGCTGCCTTATTATTCTGCGTATGGAAAAAAAATAGGCAGATTATCACCAAAAAGAGAATGAAAATTAAATCAAATGTATCAAAATTAGTTTTAATGAATCCATATTTTGTGTGTATACAAGAAGATATCATCATCATCATCATCATCATCATCATCATCATCATCGTCATCATCGTCATCATTATCATCATCATCATCATCATTATTATCATTATTATTATCATCATTATTATTATCATCATCATCATCATCATCATCATTATTATCATTATTATTATCATCATTAATATTATTATCATCATCATCATCATCATTATTATTATTACCATTATTATTATCATCATTATTATTATCATCATCATCATCATCATCATTATTATTATCATTATTATTATCCTTATTATCATCATCATCATCATCATTATTATTATCATTATTATTATTATTATTATCATCATCATCATCATCATCATCATCATCATCATCATCATTATTATTATTACCATTATTATCATCATTATTATTATTATTATTATCATCATCATCATCATCATTATTATCATTATTATTATCATTATTATCATCATCATCATCATTATTATCATTATTATTATCATCATCATCATCATCATTATTATTATCATTATTATTATCATCATCATGATTATCATCATCATCATCATCATCATTATTATCATTATTATTATTATTATTATTATTATTATTATTATTCCTGTAGCGACTAAAAATATCGGCTAAAAATAGGGTTGTAACTAGCAGGCTGTGATTTATTTAAAATATTGTGGTGCAAGTTTCTGCAGAACCAGATGAAGAAAACAAAAGCCACCCAAAACGGATCCTGTCTGCGGGGGATGCAAGATTTTCTCCTATTATTGATTTTATTTGCTTCAGAATTGTGTTCAGTGCTTCAGTGCATTATGACTCATCGCCTACTAACGCTGATATGGCTACTTCAATGTAGAATCAAACAAAATGGTAGTTAAGTACCTCTTGCAGCCATTTAGACATTATGGATTTCTTTTGTTTCTTTTTATAAAACGATCAACAGTTTTCTGATTTGAGGCTTAAACCAAAAAACATTTTTTGCATATAACAGAAATTGACTTGGCTATGTCAAGTCTGACACAATCAGATTTTCTTGTGCCTATCTTTTTTATGTGTTTGATTGTTTTATTTATTTTTATGGTTTACCAACCCTTTGTGGGTTGTTTAAAACCAAAACAAATTTAAGATTGTAAGAATAATTTTTTTTATGAGTGAATATTGCATTAACAATTTTTTGAGTATAACAATGATTTTTCTAGACAATAATCTATTGTTTAACCCATAGCTGGGGGGGAGATGGATTCATACATTTTCAAAGGCTACTTGCATGTAAGTGAATGTAATGAAGCTGACTGGAATTTGAACTTGGCTCTCCTGTTTCTCATTTGAGCCACTAAGTATTACACCACCCACACATCCTTTTTTCATATGAATAAATGTAACAAGAAATTTAGCATTTTGGATTATGAAAATCAAAATTAAATAATCAAGAAAATCTATGTTGGACAATAATTTATATATATATTATATACAATAACATTCTAGAAGCAAGGTTGCCTAATATCTGACTATTTGTAGATTTTGACTAAAATAAAAAATTATATATTTTATGTAGAAGTTATGAGAAAATCTTGATCCTTGGGATCCTAAACCTACATCAGCATCTCCCTCATTGCACTTGCACTAATGTGGGCAGAGTGCTGAATACTGACATGAGTGTGACTTTATGCTCTTGAGGACTAGGCAGTTTTCTTTTTGCTGGACTTGTATTACATCCTGTTGATATAGCTCCATTACCTAACCTACAGATTAGGATCATTGTATAGTATCTGTTCTGCCCTGTTCTCTTCTTGTTTTATGATGCCAGTTGTTGACATCATGTTTCTGTCTGGGAAATTCATAATCTGTGATAAGATGAACCTAATTTTGTTTTTTTTATTTGACTGATTTGTTCATTTTTTACAGCTTATCAACCCTTTATGGGTTATTTAAAGTCAAAACATATTTTAGATTGTAACAATAATTCTGCTTATTTTTTTGCTGAGTGAATATTTTATTAACATTTTTTTGAGAATAATTATAATATTTCCAGATACCAATCATACTATTTAACCCATATCTAAAATGCAAATGAATTTATACCTTTCCCAAAGGTATTTGCATGTAAATGAAGGTAACACACCCTGGAAATTGAATTTAGCTCTTCAGTTTCTCATTCTGAGCTGCTATCCATTATGCCACCCACACATTCATAACCATGTCCTGGGAAATCTAACCATATCTCCCTCATTGTGAGAATGTTGGAGGATCCTGACACTGGTGTCTGGGTAATTTTTGTCTTTATCTACACTTGTACATGTCAATCCCCCACATTTAAGCTGAACTTGCTCTTCTGGGAAAGCTAATGAATACTAGGATCAAAGTGTAGTTTCAGTTCCTGGCAATTCCATTTGGGATCAGAGGAGTGTAAAAGGAGTTTCTTGGCTGAAAAACAAAACATTTTAAAATATAACAACCAGTAAATGAAATCAGATAGTGTTGAAACAGCGGTACATTATTGACTCTAAATTATGACAAATTCAATTAAGAAAAAAATAACTTGTTTTTAATAGGTTACTGATTATGTAATCTAATGTACTCACTAAAAAGTTGAATAGAAGGCTGTATCATAGATGTCATACATCGATATAATTGGTATCAGAACACGTACTGTCAAATTATCCCACATCTCTGCTAAAATCTGCATCCTGGGTAAGACGATAAACTACGTCCAACAGCAAGGCCTCTGATCAGGAGGTTTTGATGAGCGTGGAACCTCCTCTTAATTGCTGGTGTTCCCAGATCCACCCTGACCCGGGGTGGTAGCACCTGTTAGGGTCCCAGCTATGGGCAAATAGTTAACCCCCCAAACTGGGGTCAAAACACTATGAAAGTGCAAAAATAAGTTTTAATACCAGAAATACTTTTTGTAAAAAAATTACTAGCAATAAATTTTTGAAGAAAAAATTATTACTGACATAATGTATTATTACCAGCAATACATTTTTGAAGAAAAAAAAAAATATTACCAAAAAAATTTTTGAAGGAAAAAATATTACCAGCAACAAATATTTTGTCGGCATTAAATAATCCATTGAGGTTGATATGCCGTAAAACAAACCAAACCAAACCTTGTCTGCTAAAGAACTTCTAATTACTAAATGGCCTTGCCTGAGCAATATTTAATAAAAGTACACTAATGTCTTATTCTTTTCACTTTTTTCCTACCAGATGCTTTAGAGATCAGATGTATCTTATTCATGTGTGGGGGATTTTTGGTCACCAACAAAATTTATGTCACACTGAGCATAACATAGAACAGTGCAGTAGACCATATGTCACATGGAACACAACAAAGAATAGTGCAACCGACCTTATATCGAATTGAACAAAATTGAGACTTGTACGCAGCTTAAAATACCCTAACCTTATATTTTTATACACATGCATATTTAATAATTCTACCAAACCAACAGAGAATGGTTCTCAGGTCTAAGTTCTTCACAAACTTTCATAGGAATTTGCACATGTATGCACAATAAGAACATCTCTACACATGCTGTTTCATTCACTTCTCTTGCATTCTTTCAATTTACTTTGCTAAGACTATAAGACATCTTCTTCTTAATTGTTTGTATATTCATACTTATACACTCTTGTCTTACAGTAACTTTATTGGATCCACCATATTAGCTATTAAAATATTACTCAACAGGGTCACTGATTTAGTTGAGAACATATTAATCTCAGTATTTACATTATTTACATTAGTCGGACTATTGTCCTCATCTTTGTCGCCATATTTCTCACAACGTTTCGGCCGTTGTACGCTCCGGCCTTCTTCAGGTGGTTGGAATTTCGAACTGAACCCTTTATTTCGATCACTGGGGCAGACTGTTCTAGTTCCACGAGCCATGTTTGATGGATGTCAGTTATCAGTTATCTCCTGGTAATTTTTCCCTCTGAAAGTTCTCCACTGCCTGAACCGGGTATTGAACTCACACTCTTTGGGTCTGTCACTGGATCTAACCAACGCCTTTATCCACTGTGCCATGTGTCCTTGAGAATATTAATATCAATATATATCCTGTAATCCGTTAATATCAACATATATTGTGGGCACATTGCTGAGTGGTTAGAAGGTTCACATTCTGACCATGAGACCTGGGTTTGAATCTCACCATAGCTGATTTGTCAGGAAGGAGACTTTCTGATGTTATCGGCCTGGAGGGGGATGATCTCAGCGTGTGGCACCTTTGGAAAGTGCCTGAAAAGCATACCATGGGTTGACCCAAGTCTTGTGAGTGAAATTGGGTAGATGGAACACTTGGGGTCATTGATAGCTGTGCTAGCATGAAGTCACAAGTCATCATTACCGAGGGTTTGAGTGTTGGCCTTGTTCAGATTGCTGATCATGCTCACTCACAGAAACTGTAAGTCTGCTCAGCATAGTTGCAGTACAAACCACAGGCGGGCTCTATGGGTGTTGAACAAACACAAATGTGACTGAACAAGTGTCTGCAATAGGGATTGGCTAGCCGCCCTAGTAGACAGGTATCCTTGAATACGAGTGGCGAGATATTATATATATATATATATATAACCGATTTGAGTGATTCTTGCCATATCATTAACTTCATTATCTGCTTTTCGTATGAATGATTTGCGTAATATATATATATACAGCACAGTGGAGTAATGGATAGCAGCTCGGATTGAGTAATCGGAGAGCTGAGTTCGAATTTCAATCAAATCAAATCCATTACATTCACTTACGTAGTGGCCCAGATTGAGGAATCAGAGAGCCGAGTTCAAATTCCAGTCGAATCCATTACATTCACTTACGTGCTAATACCCTTGGGAAAGGTGTGAATCCTCTTCGTCTCCCTCCAGCTATGGGTAAATAGCAGGACAGACTGGGTTCTGTAGCCTTGGATGACAACTGGTCTAGGAGAAGGACAACTCTGAATTCAAAACCTGCAGAGAGTCATTTGGAGAACTTGTGGCATGTATCGTACCAGGTCTCTGTATTCGGCTCTTCGAAAAGTGTGGTTGGTTCACAAAGCCTTCACCCCTATAATCAAATCATATGTGCTGGTGTCTGGATGTCGGTTCCTAGGAACTGAGCTGCTTGACCCTCATACATCAAATATAATGAGAGAGTTCACTATATATACACACACATATATATACAAGCTTCATTAAATATGACAGACAAGGTGCTTTGATGAAGTTTTTTATATAATTTCTCATATGATCTTATAATTATTTCTTTTCAGCAGATAAATTATACAAAAACTGTCCAAATGTTATATTTTTCCAAGTGCTTTCGGCTATACATTTAGCCATTTTCAAGGATGAAATATATTAACTGTTAACTGGAAATAGATTCTTGAATGGAACCCTTATTAATAAAAGCAAAAAAAAAAACAAGACTCAGTAATATCAACTATGAACATGGGCATAATATGTTGACTGTGTTTTGAAAATGAAACATTCTATAATACTAAATACATACATATAACAATCTATTTTCATTTTACATAGCAGTTACTTCCCTTGATTCACTGATGATATTTTGATCCATATTCTTTTATCTGTCGTATCTTTTCAGTGTGTGAGTGATCATGGCTCTCCACAACTTCCTATCCTTTGTAGATCTAAGCAATGTTTGCCATCTTACTATCTCTGCCAATTCTTGTTCCGCCATCCATTTGTATACCTCTGGCTTCCTTGCCTTCATTTATCCCATGAGTGTCCAATCCAAGCCCTCTTTCCCTCTCATTATGTGTCCCAGAAATTTCCACGGTTTCTCCTTGATTCTTAGTACAATTGTTCTTTTCGTTCCCAAATATCTTTAACATTTCCACATTGCTTACATGTTCTGTCCATGATATTCTCAGCATCCTTCTGTATATTTTCTGCCCACTCTCATACATTACATTTGTATTGACTTGCCTCTGAAACTAGGTTTTGTTTTGGTTTGTTTTGCGGCATATCAACACCTCAATGGGTTATTTAATGCCGACAAGATTTTTATTGCTGGTAATATTTCTTTTTCAAAAATGTATTGTTGGTAATAATAATTTTTCTTCAAAAATTTATTGCTAATAATAATTTTTTTTACAAAGTATTCCCGGTATTAAAATCTATTTTTACACTTTCATAGTGTTTTGACCCCAGTTTAGGGGTTAACGATTTATCCTAACAGGTGCTACCACCCCAGGTCAGGGTGGACTTGAGAACACCAGCAATTAAGAGGTGGTTCCATGCTCCTCAAAACCTCCTAATCAGAGGCCATGCTGTTGGACGTTGTTTATTATCTTACCCAGAATGCAGATGTAGCTTATCGTCATACCCAGGACAGTCTGAAACTCGGTAAATTTGTTTCAACTTACCTCTGAAACTTGGCTGACTTGTATTGACTTGCCACTGAAACTGTTTTGAAAGCAGAGTCACAATTCTATAATTATCCCTACCCACAAACTCAGTGACTGTTTCTTCATTAAAGAAAGCATTCTTACAAAGCTAAGCTGTGAATCTGTATACTACATTCAGTGCATGTGTACTTTTCCAGCTCATCACACATTGCGTAACACTTTGTAAAATGCTAATGTTTTATAAGTTCAATGCCAAAATAAAATATTTTATGATATTTTTATTAAACTATTATATAATTTTTATTATATTACATATATTTTTATATCATTATTATTTGATTACATTTTTTTTGCAGGTCATTTAAAACCAGAAAATATTTTTAGATTCTAAGAATCTTTTCGAGATAATAATGACTTACTGATATAAGTCCTAATAAAAATAATATAATCTATATATATAAAGTTGTATCATCTGTCTGTCTGTTTGTTACTTAACTCCTCCTAGGATTTTGGCGATAGACCCCCCCCCCCAACTATATATATTCTGAAACTACATTACCAAGTGTACTAGGATAAGAATATTTCATTTTGATCAAAAGCGGCACCCCCCGACACACACACACACACACACTGAAAAATTTTTTCCCTTTGGTATAAATTAAATTTAAATTTGAACAAGGGAATGACTCCTCAGGTACTTGGATAAGTATATTTCTTTTTTATCAAAAGGGTCCCCAGGGGGCACAAACCTCCACTGAAATTTTTCTTCCCTTTCATTTAAATTAAATTTAAATTTGAACAAGGGAATGACTCCTAGCCAAAATATAGTAGGAGAAAACCAGAAGATGGAGGTCACATCAACCACGATCATTGAGTAATATTGAAATGCATCATTTTTCTCCACAAATTATAACAATGATTTAAAATCAATCACCATTTTCTTACAAAAAAATGTGTGACACACAGCAAGGTATGGGTAATTCAGCTAGTATTATAATATAATAATAATATTATATAAATAATATAATAATCATACGGCCATATCATGCTGAAATACTGGTTCTTGTATGATAACCAAAGTTAAGCAGCATCAAGCCTGGTTAGTACCGAGACCACTTGGTAATACCAAGTGCTTGTAAGCTTGGATGTGCTGGTGATGTAATGGATAATTTCAGTTCCAATTTCAGTTGGGTTTGTTATATTCATTTACATGCAAATAGCCATGGGAAAGGATACGAATTCATCAATTCTTCCTCCCTAGCTATGGGTTAATTAGCAGGACTTGTATCAGTAAATCATTATTATCTTCAAAAAAAGATTCTTACAATCTAAAAATATTTTGTTTTTAAATAATCTGTAAACAGTGCCAGATTTACCTATAGGCTTAGCAGGATGAAGCCTAGGGCCTGAAAATTTAGGGGGCCTCCAGCCAAGGTGTATAATATTTTTGACATTGTCACAGGCTTTTCTTACACATGCTGTCATAATGCATTGCAGACTCTAAACAACCCTTCAGTAATTTTAAACATCCATCATCAACTTTAGCTGTACTCAAATTGTTTAATTCAACACTCTTCCATTTTCCTCTACTCATGAGAATGGAGGGGCCTCACAAATGGAATAGCCTAGGGCCTCTCTTCATGTAAATTTGGCCCTGTCTGCAAAGGGTTGATAAGCCATAAAAAATCAATCAATCATATATCACCATAATATTGTATTACTTTTTATTATATAGTATATTATTTTATTATATATTATTTTTATTTTATTTTGTAATATAATATATTTATTATATTATTAAAACATTATAAATTATTATTATATTATTTTTTGTCATATTATTTAATTATATTATATTTTTATTATATAATAATATATTATTTTTATTATATTATTTTTATTATCGTATTACTATATTATTTTATCATATCATATTTTCCTATTTTGTTTGTTATATAAGAATTTGCTAACTATTTTTCACGAATTTCAGGAAGTTTAACTTTATATTTTATAAATAATTTTTGATTTTTGTTCATTCGCACAAGACCTTTGTATTCAATGTGGACAATACATGTGTTAAATGATGATAATAAATAGAAAATAATTTAGAAGAATCTCTTAAAACCAATGAATATATGTAATTCTTCCAGGAAGTCTGCTGTTGTAGGGTGGTACCTCTGTCTGATAAAGTTAAAATTAGGTTAGCCAAAAATATGCCCAACCCAACACTGGAATTCAAGATTACATGATGCAGTACAGTCAGTAAGTAATTTGGAAATAAATACTAGTTCATCATATCTTTTTCTATTATTGTGCAAAGTCGTTTGCATAATTGTTGTCAACTGTTTTTTCCATTTCTTATATTGTTTTTACCTTTTATTTCTGACATTTTCATCTCCTTTAATTACTTCTTTTCTTCTTCTTCTTTTATGTGCTGTGTCCCTTCAGAACATAGGCGATCGTGGTCCTCCACAACTTCCTGTCGCTTGTAGCTTTTAATAAATTTTGTTGTTTCTCACAAATCTACCATCTATTTACTCAAGCCCATCAAATATGTTACATGCTACTTTCTTCTGTCATTTAATCTGTCCTATGAGTATCAGATTTTCCAAGCCCTCCTTCCTCATTATTTCAACTGTCTCTTCCTGATGTTAAGTATAAGTTTCCTTTTTGTTTCCATTTTTTTTAAAAACTTTGTTGTTGCTCACATGTTCAGTCCATGGTATCCTCAGCATCTTTCTGTAGAACAATATTTCTGTTGCTTCAAGTCTCTTCATCTTTGAGGAGATTGTCCAGAATTTGCTGCCATACAGGAGTCTAGACATCACATCAGTTCAAAACTCTTTTCTTTGTTTCTAATGAAATTTTTCTGTCTATTAATACTCTACTTAGCTTGTGGAAAGCATCTTTGAACATCCCAATGTACCAGTGGATCTCAGTGTTGCACTTTCTGTCCTCTGTTAGAACACTTCCCAGATATTTAAGTTTTTGTACTTGTTTGATTTTACTTTCCCCTTTTGCTGATAACCATGCATTCTGTCTTCTTGTAGTTTATACTTAGTCCTTTTTTCTTGCTTTCCTTCACTACCTTCTGTAGGAGCTTTTTTAGTTTCCTTTCTGTGTCTGCTATCAACACTGTGTCATCTGCTAAGCCTTCTAAGTGTTTGTCAGTGCTACTTATTTAAACAAACCCAGATGACTTTCACTTTACAAATTGAATTCAAGGATATAACAATTTTGCTTGTCCCTGTCTTTGTTAGTTTGCACAACCATTATGTTCTGCCAATACCTAATAAATAATGAACTATTCCATTTTTATCATGTGGAAAGAGGGGAAAAGACACTTGGTTTCAGTGAGAAAATACAAGAAAGAAAGAAGTGAAGATAAATGTAGGGAGAGAGAATCAGATTAAGCTGATAGGAACAGATACTACACTTTGATTTTAGCCAAAAGGCTGAGAAGCGATTGTATTTTCTTGCCACTTCACATTGGCAGAACATGAGACAAGGTCAATTTAATGTAGGGAACCCAAGCACATGCACTCAGGCTAGGTCCCAAAATAGCCCAGCTCTTGCAACCATCAGCTATGCTGGCATTGGTATTACTACCGATCCCAGCATCACTTTAGTGCAATTAAGCAGTTGTTTCCCAAACTATTTTCAGTTGTGCTCTGTCTGCAGAGACACAACTAAGAGATGAAATGTAGTTTAACCACCCGAGGACAGTTACTTCACTTTTATCCCAGCCAAAATGCTGCTAAATGTACTGCGCTAAAAGTGACATTTTTTTCCAGAATTACTGTTTATAATTATTTAGATATATGAGGAAAAACAAACCAGTTTTAATATGATTTTAGAATATGGATTAATATAGTATTTTAATAAATTTAAGGCAGGTAAAACTGCTCATAAAATGTGGTTAATGCAAGACAAATTATTTGAAAAGAATAATTACTTGAATGTCCTCTCAAAGCAGAATTTTCGGACATGACTCTGTGACTGTTAGGTGTCTGACCACATTATAATAATTCTGTAAAACTACAGGTAATAATCACAGATCTGGGGTTAGTTGCTGATGGAAATGTCTTAAAGTCAGACCAATAATACCAGCTTTGAGTTCATTTATTCCAAGAAAGAATCAGCCTTAAAATCTGCCATCTCTCCTGTCATTGAAGTAGAACTTAAGATTAGCAACATCAACAAAGTTGCATTTCTTATGAAAGCATTAAAATCTTGTTAATTGTTGCCATATGAGGTGACTCAATTATTTTTTGTGGCTATACAACTGGCGGATACTAACCCAGATTTTCATACTGTGATTCTGTGAGATGCCAGTCACTGCAGGATCGGTTTTCAGCAGAGGCATTTCAACCGGAACGGCTAGGTACATTTTCATACTTAGATAACAAGAACCTGTAGGCAGAGAGTTTTCATTGTACTAAACGGTATGCAGTGAGTAGTGCAACAGATATGTTTTCAATACATTTTTCATCTTGATTTAAATTTTTTAATCCTACTGTTGTTTTGTATTTGGATAGAAAGTTTCAGTTAACTTCTTATATTAACCAGTTCATAGCCATATCATGTTGATCACCAAAGTTAAGCAATATTGATTCTAGTCAGTACCTAAATGGCTGACCAATTGGGAATACCAGCTACTTTAATCTTGGATGTGCAGGTGGTGTAATGGAAAACAGCTCATAATTGAAAATCTGAGAGGTGAGTTCCAATACCAGTCAGATTCATTATATTCACTTTAGCACAAATACATGCAAAAAATATGAATCCACCTCTTCTCCTCCCAACTATGGGTTAAATAGTAGGACTAGTTGAAGTAAATCATTATTATTTTCCAAAATATTCTTACAATCTAAAAAATATTTTCTGGATTTAAATAAGCTGCAAAAGGTTGATAAACTGTAAAAAATAAATCAAAATTCTTATATTGATAAATCTTGGTTGTCCAACATCTTGTTAGAAGTACTTGAGACTGACTTACCTGCTTAGATGGTCCTAATCTTGATATTCACAATTGTTATGAAATGGTAGCTGTTATTCTTGTCACATGTCAATGATTGTGATATTTTTACTAATCAGAGTATTTCTTTTGGAAATGTTAAGATAGAATGAGAGTCAATTATAATTTATTTCTTTAGTCAACAAAATATTGTCTTTATTTAAAAAAAGAATAAAATGTTAACAATTTTTCCCTTAAAACTATTTGTGTAATAATAAATAACTACTTGAAGTGGAAATTGAGTGAGCAGAATTATTGTAAAGGTCAAAATGAGTTGAACGAAAACTGATTAATGCTGAATTAGTTTTCATCCAATAACAAGAATTTGTGGATAGTGAAATAGTTACCAGAAAGTGTGTAAAAGGGAGAGATCATATGTAAATATAAATAGAAAAGTGGACATTTTGTTTCATACTTGCATGCAAGATAATGTCTTGTATGTCTACAAGATAATGTGATCAGTTTATTGGACCTGCAAAATCTATGTGTAGTCTTGACCATGGAGTATATGTCTTTGGCTAATGTTGTAATTTCGTGGTAGGTGATTTTATTACACCATGTCTTTGTATTTTTCATAGTGTGTTAATTATCAGGCCATGTGTGTTGGCTCAAAAAAAACAAATAATAATATAACAAATAAACAAAATAAGTGATGTAATGGAATAACCTGTCACCTGTTTACTCCACAACATCCCCAGTTTTTTTTATTAGTAAATATTTTATTTTATTTCTTAGTATTCACCCACTCCTCTATTTGGATGGTTTGTCACGTATTACACTTTGTATTTTTTTTCGTTTTGGGTCAACTCTAATTTTTTCATACGTTTTCTTTTTCTGGTAATCATCCTTGTACATTCAATGAATTCCTGGGGTGTTGGTATGTCAAAAGTATCATACAGTAAGTACTTGCATAAGTTCTTCCTTTCTTACAAACCTTTCGTCAGTAAACCTTTTCTTTAACTGATTCCAATGCATTTTGTGTTCCCATTTTTTTCCTTTTACCATAAATATCATTTTTCCAATTTGTGAACTTATTACACCAACTTCCCACATTTCTTTTCCATTTTTATATACTCGGAAAAATACTTTTTCATCAATTTTGAAAAATTTTGTGTCCTTTTTGTTATCCGTTCTTATTTTTTTTTTACCTGATAACAACTTGTTGAACACTGATTTCATTTTTCTTGCAAACATCAATTCTGCAGGTGGCATACTTGACAGTGTATTGAGATTTAGCATTATCTGGTATACTCTCAAGAATTTTTGTAGTGCTTCTTTGCTCAATTTTTCATTATTTGATTTTTTCAAAACTCTCTTAAAAGTACTCATATACCATTCAACTTGTCCATTTGACTTTGGGTGATACAGTGGGGTAGTAATTTGTTCAATCGAGAATATCTAAAAAAAATCTTTCAATTCATAACCAGTGAATTGTGTACCATTATCCAAGACTATGGCATCCAGATACCATATCTTGCGAACAGTTGATGTGAAAAATTCACTGTAACTAGTTGTTTTTTGTACTTATAAATTTCAGGCCACTGATTAAAGTTATCCACTGCTACAAGATAATGTGATCAGTTTATTGGACCTGCAAAATCTATGTGTAGTCTTGACCATGGAGTATATGTCTTTGGCCAATGTTGTAATTTCGTGGTAGGTGATTTTGTTGCTAGTGCACAACCTCTGCAGGCTTTTATGAATTTTTCAGTGTCTTGATCCATTTTGGTCAAGTATACATAACTTCTCATAAGAGATTTCATCCTTGAAATTCTCGGATGTCCACTATGAAATTCATTTAATATCCACTTTTGTAATATGCTAGGTATTACTACTCTTTGTGAAAACATCAGTACTCATCACACAGCAAGTAAGTGTTCAAGTCTAGATTGCATTCTAAAAATTGTCTATCTTTCTTATTTTCTTTTAGTTGTTTTTTTTTATTTTCAAAATAAACATATTTTGTTCTGCTTTTAATTTTATTTCTTTCAGGGTGACTCGTAGTTTACGTACTAAATTGCATAATATATTTTTAATTTCTATTTCACTTTGTAATACTGCAATAAAAGTGTCCTCAAATGGTTCGGTATTTTTTGGTATCAATCTTGATAAATCATCAGCATGTCCTAATTTTTTGGATGGTTGGTATTCAATCCTGAAATTGTAATTTAATAAGAGTAGTGCCCCAGTGTTGTAATCTATTTCCTGTATACGTAGGAATTCCTTTTCTTGAATAATAAATTGATAATAGAAGTTGATGGTCTGTCTACGAAAACTCCTTTCATGTATAAATTTGTGAAATTTTTTCACTGTAAGTATTATTGCTAATGCCTCTGGCTATAACTTTTTCTGCCAGTAGTAGCAAACACAAAGTATGTGCGATGACTTTCTTGTTACCGTCACCATAATTATGTAGAATTATTGCTCCTATACCATAGTCACTGAAGCCAATATAATATATGTTTTTGGATCATAGTGTGTTAATGATAAGTCTGACATTAGTATTTTCTTGATTTCTTCAAACACATTCTGACATTTATCAGTCCAGTTCCACTTTATGCTTATTTAAGCAAATTATTCTGTGGAGTTCTCAAATTCTGCATATTAAGAATACAAATTTGATAATAGTTTGCTAATCCCAGAAATGCTTGTAACCTAGTAATGTTTGTTGGAGGAGGCATATTCTTAATTGCACTTGCCCTCAACAGATCTGGTTGATGACTATTTTTTTCAATGATTTGTCCTAGGTACTTGATTTTAAGCAAAAACAATTCGCACTTTTCCTTTTTGAACTCATACTCTCATATCTTTTCAAAAGCTCTTAACACATGCCCGATATGTTGTTCCTGAGATACACTTTTAATTAATATATCGTCCAGATAAGCAACTGTGAAATCGCAATCTGCAAGCATAGCATCCATAGCTTGTTGAAATATAGCTGGAGTCACATTTATCCCAAAAGGAAATCAGTTGAACTTATAGATTCCCTTGTGTGTATTTACAGTTATTAACTCTGAACATTCTTTTTCAATCTGTATTTGCAAATACGCTTCAGAAAGATCCAGCTTTGAAAAAATTTTACCAACATTTAAATTTGTAAAAATCACCTCTGGACTTGATAATGAGAAGTTTGGGGTTCTAAACATGCTTAACCCTGTTGAAAAATCAGCACAAACACAAATTTTATTAATTTTTTTTCTTTACATACACTGTTGGTGCTGCCCATTTTGAATGGTCAGTCTTTTCAATTACACATATTTTTCAAGTCTGTCTAATTCTTCATTGATTTGATCCAATACTGAGAATGGTACACTACATTTTGGCTTAAACAATGGTGTCAACTTTTTTTTCCCTTAAAATTTTGCTTTGACTTTGGAACGTCAACTCAACTCATCCAACAGAACATCTGGAAAACATTTTGTCAATCCTTCCTTTAAATTTTCATTCTGTTTTTTTAAACTGGTCACTTGTCCACTTACATTTTTGCAATAAATATTTATAGATAAATCCCACAGCTCAAATAATTCCATCCAGTCAGTACCGAATAAGTTTGTAGTATTAGCTTTTACACACTTGTTATGGAATAAGACGTTACAAGTCATTTCGCCCATGAAACATAATTTCTCACCTGACATGTCATGTACAATTTTCAAAGTTCATTTAATATAGGTTTTCTGTTTGATTTCTATGTGGCTTTATTGCTTATTGTCATATCACTACCAGTGTCTAATTGGATTTTTACATCTACATTATTAATTTTCACATTCACAAATTTTCTTTGGGGTTTTTTTTATACCCTACTTTTCCACACTTGTAGCACTTTAAAGAGATGGTCGACTCTGAGATGTAATCTTCCACATCTGAAACATGAATAATTTTTTTTTTCCACATTTTTCTTTGGGTTCTATGTATACACATTCCTTTTCTTCCGTATTGTGTCTCAGGTTTAGGATTCTCTGACATCTGTCTCATATTTCTTGTAGTGTTAGTTTTTGATTCTGTTCAAATTTCATTAGAATTTTTACATGTATTTCTGCATCTTTTTTTGCCGTTAACCCTTGAACAAAAATGAATCCTTTAAACATATCTGTAGTTTGTTTAATTTGAATCTTTCACACTCTTTCATTCCAGTATATGTGACAAAATCTTCATCTTTTTTTGTCAGATTCACACATATCCAATGAGTATTGAATAACAAATTTTTCTCACTATAAATTTTACTCAGAATATTTACTGTTTTTTTAAAGCAAATTTCTTCTGTTTTTTTTTTTGGTCATACAAAATTACAATGTTTTTCATGTTTTACCAGTGCTAACTTTCTCAACAAAAATCTTGTTTTTTCTCATCTTCCCAGTCGCTGCATTCCTCTCTGAAAATTTGCTTGTATCTTCTAAAATAAGCAGAGAAGGTAATGCCATCATCTGAATTGTATGTGAATTTAGATATGGCATTTGCCACTGCTTCAGGAGCAAAAGAACTTGGGGAATTTTCTGTTTTTGTTCATATTATTTCAATTAAATTTTGTTGTTGCTTCTGGAGTTCCAACAACTGCTGTTGTTGCTGTTGCTGTTGTCGTTGCATTTATACTACTTGGGCTACTAATTCTTCCATATTTGAAGAAAGTTTTTTTTCTCTTTCTTGTTTTTTTTTCTTTTTCACACACAGCAAATAGAAAAAATTAAACCAACATGATTCTAATTTCTTGTTGTCACTGTTATCATGTGTGCTGAGGCAAAAAAAAACAACTTTTTTATTCCTTCTTATGAGTGTCAGTCTCTCATTACCACTTTTATAATTCATTCCTAGCAGTTATTATATTATGTCGTACTTAGGCTACTCACCATGACGCCTGTTAGAAATTCTTCTGACTGATTCCAACAGACTGGTATTTACCAACCTCCCCACAAGGCAGGATGTGGCACAAGGCTGATTTTTATGTGGGGCAAACTGCAAGTTCAGGCAAAAATTCCCCATAGACCCCGCATACATGGGGTCGGGTTTGTCTACCTGTGAAGATATGAATTTCAGAGTAACAATTATTTTGATAATCTTTACAAAATTTATTGTGATTTTTGTTACATTCATCATTTGTTTCACAGAAGATGAAAAAAATAATTATTTTGCTATGATACAATATATTACCAGTATGCATAGTTTTAATAATTAAAATCAATTTACAATCACAAGAACACAAAATTAATTAACAGGTTAATTAGGGAAGTTAACAAATTAAATATATCTAAAAAGGCGGGAAATTGAAAATAAATAATATCTGTTAAATATTTTTCTCAATGGATAAGTATGTCTTTTTAATTAATATATTTTTACTACTTGAAAAAAATATCAATTTTTAATACTGATTGTGTAGTTTGAAAGAGAATTGTATAAACATTTTTATCTTATAAATAACATTTTAAGATAATTTCAAACCTTCTTGAGTTGTCTTTGGTGAATCAAACAAACAATAATTTTTGAAAAATATATTTGACAGCATAATCGCCTGCTTGCTTTTCATATAGAAATGATACATACCAGAAACTAACATAAAGATTTTTGTCAAAGAATTTCTGCAAGTCTTCAATTTAACCATAAACAGAAAAACACCCACTGAATTGTGGTATCCAGTGGAATTTTTAAATTACCACAACTTATTTATTTCAAAAAATGTTCATATTCTTGAAAATAAAAACTAGTATTATTAAATATTTTCTCTTCTGGAGGACAATCTTTTCTTGTAACTGTTATAGTGGAAGACACCTTGTCTAGATAATAGACTCTCCCACATATTATAAGTAGGAGTCAATAGGTAGTCGAGGGAGGAGTAAGTGTTCAGCGACCACAACTCGATTACTCTGCGTAACACTTATTTACAAGTTCCTAACGTTTCTGTACGTTTACCCCGTTTAGGATGTATTTAGTCCGACTACAAGTTCTATTGTGGAAATAACTCCACAACAGTAACATAGCCTGCTATATACAAAAGTGACATTTTAATATCTACCCAATTCTGTTTTTGGTAATCCCTCAGAATTTTTTGCCAAACCAAATAAATTTCCTCCATAATATTATAGAGCAACTTTGACATAAACTTCATCAACTAAAAGAATACACTTTTTCTGATTTTTCAGAGATTTTACTAAAAATATCCCCAAGAAAAATTAAAGTTGAACCACCATGAAGATGAAAAAAGACCAGCAAGATGCCTGGGTATCTAAAGGATTTCCTCCCGTACAAGTAAACAATAACCAGAGGAGAATTTCATAATAATGAACTAGCCCATCCTATCCATTTCAATGCTAACCACTCTGAACCAGAGAAAGAAAACCCAGAAGATCCTGACAGTCAAACCACCACAAAGACCAGAAATGACTCGCAAGATGCCTCAGTACCTAAAGGATCTTCTCCTGCACAGATAAAATGATAACTGAAGGAGAATGTGATAATGAACTATGTGATAATGAACTATGTGATAATGAACTATGTGATAATGAACTATGTGATAATGAACTATCCCATCCAACACATTTCAATACTAACCACCCTGTATAAAAGGACATTTAATTACTAATGTTTCACATTTGTTTGCTAAATAAAGCTTATATAATAAACTATATTATATATTCGATGTTCATTACACTTACTATTATCTATTTTTATTCATTTGTTTAAATTTTACAAAGGGTTTCAGTTCACTATGTAAAATCAACGTAAATCGATCACCCATTTTACAACCAGTGCAATTATTACAGTCATTACAGTGTAATGATTGCATATTACAGTGTACACTAGGAAAAACAGGGTTACTTTTTTGTTTCTGCCGTCTTCAAGGAATTACATGGTTCCAAGAGATTTTCAAATTGTTTCACTGGTCTATACATTTCGGTTTAAGTTACATAGTGAACTGAGCCTCCCTTATTAACATTATTAGACAATCATATTTTATGAGGTGTGGGGGAATCAATAGCCTCCTCCCCTATAAAATATGAAGGTAAATTTTGGTTTTAACAACCAAACTAAATATCCCCTAAAATTTTTCAAAAATCATCATAATTCCGTGTAAATGTACATGCTGAACTCAAATTAACAATTACGTCATGAAGAAACCTACCGTTTTGGAGTGAAATTGTACTTCGAAATTATGTCAGTACGTTCGCACTAGAAAAACAAATACGTCACCACTTCTCTATATAAAGAGGCAAGCCAACCGGAGAGTTTTGGTTTGGCTGTCTTCGAGTGCAGTCGATCTGGGTGGAGAGATGTCGGAGATTGAAAAGGAAAGTTTCGGGTTTGTCTGTCTTTGTATACAATTGAACTGAGTGGACTGACGTCAGAGTTGTTAAGAAAGCGTCCACTGTGCTGTTGAATGGGAGGCGAATTACTGCTGCTAATATCTATGTACCACTACTCCTGCTACTACGAATACTACCACTACTATTATGTCTACTGAGTACGGGAACATCAAAGGTTGTAGTAGTTGCGCCAAGAACAGGCCAAAAAGGGTTAAAACGAAGGCCACATCTATCTTTACCGAAATTATTTGAAGTATTGTGTTAGTTTGGTTATTGTTCACATACAAGAAACATTCAACTTTGTGCAACAAGAATTATTTTTATAAAAAATACTTTTGTCCTTTCAAAATCAAATTGACTTGGTTATTTATTTTTTCTGTTAACCCGATTCTCACCAGACGAACTCGCAGGTGGACCAATGAGGAGCTTCCCGATTTCTATGAGCTGATGACAATTCTCCAAGACCAAAAGAATCACAACGTGGCTGGAGGGTGGCTTCAAATTGACATTGGGAACCGGAGACTTGTGTCTAACCTGTAATACTGGACCAGACCAACGGAACCGTAATGTCAATTTTGGTGTACCGTACTAAACCTGTCAACACATTCAGCCATCAAATTACCGATGGAGACGTGAAAAAACAACTCATTGAGGTCAAGAAATGTTTGTTTAGAAACTTTTATGCTATAGTTAAGTGATATTTGTTTCAGAACAGATTAATTTAACTTTAAATTTGCTAATTTTACGAAAGTAACGTATCAGAAATATATATCTTACTTTAGCGGGATTTTCAAAAAGGAAAATATAAGTTTTGTCTAAATTTCTCTAAAAAAGTTTTAAAAAATGGCCGTTTAGATTGTTTTTTTTGGAAGATCGACTAAAAATCATTCAAATTTCTATTTGAAATACTCCACAGTATTTTTTTCTGGAATTAGAAAATTTAATCCTTTAGCTTTCAACTAAAGCTGGGGTAGAGCTTCGAAAAGGATTTTTCCTTGATGATAAATACATTTAAACCTTAGGTATACCGAATCTTTGGAGGTACCTACTTTTAATTAATTAATGGACACGAGTTAAGCCATGCCAAAGCGATCGAGAAGCCATTGGTTGGGTGGTAGCTGTAGTAGTGGGCGCAGGTGAAATAGTGAGAAAGGGGGAGAAGTTACTGACATCAGGGGGTGTTAGTGTAAGATACTAATGAGAGGAGGAAAGAGTTTGGGTGGATCGATATCCTGCAACCACTCCTCACGGAAGAGAGGATATCCCCTAAAATGGGAAGTAATTAGTTTTCAGAAGCCAGACAACAAAGGACTCATGACGCTTCTTCGTGGCCGAACGGTTAAGGCACATCACGCGAAATGATGGTTCCGTATAGGATACAGGTTCGATTCCTGTCGGAGAACGAAAATTTTCTATGAAAATTTCTCGGACATTCAGGCCGGTAAATGTTATTTAATACTGTTTATTATAAAACAGAGCATTTGCTTAAATACTTGTATCTATAAAAAGAACGTTAAACATATTATATAAATGTCTTTATATATATATATATATATATATATATATATATATATGTGTGTGTGTGTGTGTGTGTGTGCATACAGATAAAGATAGCTAAGAAAAAGGAAATAAATGTATATTTATATGATTAGCTGTAGCGTATGCTGGTGTAAGCAAGCCAGGTGGTTTGGTTGAAATTAAGAAGTCGATTCACCTTATTGCTATTTCCCCCCCAATGGAAAACTGGATACATCTGGTTCTTAGTGCATTCTGTAACTGGCAGTGCAAAAAAGAGGGTAAGTGTGCCAATCCTTTTCTTTTATACTGTTTATTAACATGCCACCTATTGGGCGTTAACCAAAGTCTTCTAGTAAACAAGTTTCATCCAAGATTTACCTCTTTTTGATGGAGTTTAATGGTTCCTGTATTTTAGAAGAAATATATCATGGCGTGTACCTACAGAGCTGTACAAAATTTGGAAAATTTTCCAAAATGATGCTTTTGGCAGTTGACCAAGAAATTCCTCTGGCCTCAGTCCCAAGAAGAATCTTTGAGTTGTTGAAAATATCCTCTTCGACTCATCCAAAAGAACAACAGTAGTTAACATGGGTGATTGGCAAAGATTTTGAGGAATTAAAAGAGAAGCAATAAATATTCAGAGACTGTTTTTGATAGTTTGGATTTCATTCAAGCTTTTGGTGGAAAATCAATTAAAATGTTAAGAGGAAGTTGGTTGAAGATTGCTATCAAAAATGTCCTTTTGATTATGAGGCATCCTTCATTTCTCATTACTGTATTGGAATTATTCCAATAATTCAGCTCAAGTTGATAATATCTGATTTCAGCTGCTGTTTGCAAATAAAACCTTTGTGTCATTCAAAATCGAATATAATGAAGCAACCATAGTCAAAGCCTAAAATGATATTCAGTATTATAACGTCTAACTGAAAAATATTCAACCATTTTGAGTAACTCAGGAACTGGTTGCACGTCCATGATGTAACTTGGCAATCAATCAGAGCAGGCTTTATCGTGTATGTGTGAACTATTTTTGTGGTGGAATTCAGTCAGCAGTGAGAGGTGACTGAGTGTACTAATGTATTGTGTGACCTTCATATCAACAGAAAATAGGTATCAAGTTTTACTTGATACTTAAGAAGGCTTTGGGGAAAGATAAGAATCTTTGAATGAAAGAAAAATTGGGTACCAGCACTTTAAACTTGTTCGAAACTGTATTGTAAATATTCTGGAACAACTTCGACAAGAAGAACATCCGAAAATGATCCACATTCTTAAAGGGCTCCAAGAATCAGGACACCCAAAATGTGATTCGCACTCTGGAAGGCATTCAACAACGTTAGAAATGGTTGGCTAGTTTGATCAAAACACATGACTTTTAAAAATTGTACCAGAGTAGGATTATGGATGATTTGTGAAGGTTATCTTCTGACAACGGCCATTACATTCATATATCTGTATATTTGGTTTCAGTGCATATAGGCCTTGTATAATGATTAAAAGGAAAAAAAGCATAAACTGTTGAAAAATGCAAAATAAATCTTTATATAACACCATATAATAATAGAGAAGGATAAGGTAAAAGTTAAAGTTTCAAGTGTAAAAGTCCTGACGTATATGATTCAGGATCTGTCTATATCTCTGAGATGAGGTATTGTAATTATTTACACTATTTACATTGTCCGGACTGTTGACTTCATCAAATGCACGACGTTTCGGACGTTGTACGCCTTAAAGAGTTGTGAGCAGAGGAAACAAAAACAAACAAAACAAAAACGAGCTGAGTTACCAAAGAGAATTAACTGAAACTGAGATATCCAAAGGCATTACACGCGGAACTAGAACAATCTACACTCGTGAAGGGTTCGAATCGAAATTCCAAGAAATATCACCTGAAGAACGCCGGGGCGTATAACAACCGAAACGTCGTGAATATGGTTATTATAGATGAGGACAACAGTTCGAACAATGTAAATAATGTAAATAGTTACAATACCGCATTTCAGAAATATAGATAGATGTATTAGTGCAATATGTTTAAATTTTTAAAAGATAGTCGATGTACTTGTCATTCTGTTTTTGCTCAATTAATTCCTTATGCGTCTAGCTCAGTGTATTCGTATCTATTTTTAAGGGGATGTATCAATTCAATATATAAGCGGAGGCCTGTGGGTTATTATAAAAACGATTTGGAGGAGAAATCAAGTACCTGTGAATTGGAAACGGGCGGACGGGTAGGGATCTCGAAAGAGGAAAACACAAAGGCTTTTAACCAATTCAGGATAATATTGCTTTTGAGCATCGAAGGCAAAAATTTCTTCAGTGTACTGGCAAAACGTCTGAATTCGTTTCTTAGAAAAAACGAATATATGGACACATCAGTACAAAAAGGTTGGGTAGCAGAAACATACGGGTGTCGTAACAAGAAAAGACAAGCAAACATGAAGGATTTGTTAACCTTTTGCCTAGACCTGACGAACGCATATGGCTCATTACCTCACAGAGTGGTATTATAAACACCATGTACCCATCAAAATCATTGAGATCTGATTATGAAATATTACGAAAATTTCAAGATAAGAGCCACACCCAAAAGATCGTATTCAAACTGGTACTTCTTAGAAAAAGGAATAATAACGGGATGCAAGATATCTGCTATACTATTTAACCTTGCCATGAGCCTCATAGAAAAATCGGCCGAAAAAGATTGCAGAGGACCAGTATGCTTAACTGGCATTCGACAATCCCTTCTCCCCAAATATGAGCATACATGGACGATCTCACCGTAGCAACAACAACAGTAACGGAAGGAAGATAACTATTGAAGTGACTGGAAAAACAAAAACAAATCAAGTGGGTTAGAATGGAATTAAAGCCCGAAAAGACAAGATCATTAGTAACCAAGAGAGGCAAAATTCAGAAAAAATGAGGTAACGATTTCAATTTTATTCGAGAAACCGGTTAGAAGTCTCGGAAAGGTATTCGACTACAGTTTGAAAGACAACGAAGTACAGTGTAACCCGGATATAAGAGAGTTGTCGGGACCGGAGAGGAAGTATCTTATATCCGGGTTTCTTTTATATCCGGGTTTCTTATATCCGGATTACACTGTAATATGAAAGCCGTAAAAGACCTGTAATCATGATTAGGAAAAACTGATAATTCATTTACAAGGCCACTTCAAAAGCAGGATCTCCCAACACACCATCCTGTCAAGAGTGGTGTGGCCCATAATGGTATACAAAGTCCCAATTACGACAATTAATAAACTGTAAAGGAGGGTAAACAGATACCTTCAAAACATGGTTGGAAGCAGTTCCGGTACAAGGGACTCGCCTCCACCTCGAATCTATGATAAGGTCTCCACTCTACTGCATCTCAATTTTCGTAAGGCAGTATTCACATAAAATACAAATTTTATTGTAACCTAATTATGTACAATAAACAGCATGTTTATACACATACAAAAAAACTTAAAATTCTTTTTAAAATACAGGAGTTGCTAAATTGTATTAATCTTTTCCATTTATGATTAGTAAATATAGTTTTTAATTAATAGCAATATCACATATCAGATATAAATTAATACAGAATTTTAAAAGAATTAAAACTTTATAAATTATTCTAATTAATTTTTTTAAAAATGAAAACAATCCTTATAAAAACTCATTCTTCATCGAAAACATTTTTTCTTAAGACAATAATGCCCATAATATATTTATATAAGCAATTAAAAGCTTTTTTAATTAAATAATATACTAGTTTTATTTAAGTACCTCCACTGATTCGCCAAAAAATGAGCATAGCATGTTGAAAAATGCGCCAAATTTAAGAAAAATAGTTTTTTCGTTAAAATCTTTGTTATTATTTAAGAGGAAAGGCCAAAGGATGTTTTGATTATTAACGCTTTGAGCCCTGCGTTCCTGAACAATTTTAACCCTTCTGCCTGAGGTCCTGAGTCAAAATTCGCAAGTAATTGGTATGTAATGTTTCACGGTAGATATAAAAATAGTTATAAGTATTTATCCACCGTTCAACCGGTGGCTGGGCATTAAGTCATTTTTCTCCACCACTGTTCAACCGATGTCTGGGCATTATGTAATTTTTCTCTACCGCCGGTAAAGCGGTGGTCAGGGCTCGAAGGATTAAATTATATTTTTGGTACTTTTTAGAAAATTCAAAATTTTGGTTAAAAATGTTGTTTTTCTTGCGTCAGCGGAGAGGGTGGCAAAGATTAGTATAGGGAATTTTACCGTCTTTTTTTTACGGTGAAGAACATCGATTTGGAAATTCTTGCAAAAATCAGATAATTGTCGAATTTTAATGAAACTTTCAGGACTTATTCGGAAATAAATGAAAGTGATTTTTTAAATGTTTCTTTTTTTAGAAAATACATATTTTTTCAGAAATGGAACAAAGAAGATCATCCAACTTGTTACTTATTCAAAGACAGAGGGACGTTACAACATATCCTAAACAATTATCCAAGTGCACTTGGGAACGGTAGATATAGGTGGCGGCATAATGAAATACTGCGAACAATGGCAAATGTATTCGAATTATCAATATCAACAAACATCAACCAGAAAGCTCAATAATGTTTGTCAAGGAAAGACCTACCCAGAGGCCAAAACATAATTACCTAAACAAAGCGCCCGATAAGCAGAAAAGTAGACTTAGTGAAAAAAATGAAATTCCCAGAAGACATTATGAAGACATTCCTAGGTCCAGACATCGTAATCTTTTCAAATATTGCGAAGATGTTACTAATATACGAAATAATTCATTGGAAACCAATATATTTCAAGCCTAAGAAAGAAAACAATAAATACCAGGAGTTAAAGGAAAGCTACCGAGATAAATGTTAGAAAACACATTTCCAGAGTATTAGAAATAGGATGCAGGGGTTTTGCATCATCGTCACTAAACAAAGCAATGTCAGACATTGGGCATTAACAGAACATCAAAGGGAAATAACTGTAGCCATCAAGCGAGCCTCGATGTGGATATGTTTCAAACGGAAACGAGCATCGAAGTGTGGTGAGCGCAAAATAACTCCTCTCGCCGACTCATTTCAAATTTGGAGCACTGAAGAAGAAGGAAAGGAATTCGCCAGCCTTATATGAAATTCTCTTTCGACCAATGAAAATTTTGCCTTCGCAGAAATTAACCGTTGATCCAAGAAGAAGAAAAAAAAGAAAATAGCGAGCCTATGCGAAATTCCTTTTGATATAAAATGAGGAGAAAAATTAGATTAATAAAAGAAGAGTGTCTGAAGTCATATGAAAGGTTTCGTTGTTGTTCACGTCCACATCACGTCACGTCTAAAATGGCGCTAAAATCAGTGAATCTTGGCGATTAAAAAAAAGAGCGCTTCGGCTATTCTATTAGATTTTTTTTAAATTTTTAACTAAATATGTAAATTTTTATAGTATATATGGTGTGAATTTGTAAACAGTGACTATTTAAGCTAATATTGCACGACTCTTCGGCAGAATTGAGTCACTGTCAGTCACTGTGTGTTTATCTAAATCTAAAAATAAACACGCTAAAATTCACCTACATCCCTGCCGTGCGTCGATGGCTTAGTGGGAGAAGTTCCGACTGACGCAAATTCAGTCGGGTTTCGATCCTAGCTAGAGGCAACCGGGCGTCTGGCCACACTGATGAGCTGCGAAACAGTCTGTCTGTGGATGACAAAATATATATATATATTCACAAATTGTTGATATGGTTTTACAAATAACATTTTGAATCAAGTAAGCCAAAAGTTTTCTTGCTACCGGAAATAGATTAAACAAACTACTTGATATGTTGTCTCCCAGGTATAATAAAAGTACAGACTGAATAATAGACAGAAAAATCTGCGCGAATATTTAACAGAAATATGCTAATTTCTATTTCAAAGTGTGTTTATTTAAGTGTATAAAACTTTTAGCATAAATGCCTAAAAGTTGGAACAGATTAACAATTTGATATGTTTTAAACGCAGCGCAAATATAACCTTTCTCGCCCTTGCATGGAGTATTGCTGCCATATATGGTCTGGGGCCCCTGCTGTTTGCCTCAGGGTTCTTGATAAGATCCAGAGACGGATATGCAATGCGATTGGCCCTGATCTGTCATCTCGTCTGCAGTCGCTCTCTCACAGACGCGATGTTGCCTCGCTCTGTCTTTTTTACAAATACTTTCACGGTAATTGCTCCGAGGAGCTGCTTTCGCTTGTCCCTAGGCCTCGTGAATTTAAACGTCCTACGAGGCTGGCATCCCGTTCCCACCGCTTCACCGTTGAAACTGTTAGATGTAGACGTCTCTTCTACTCCAATAGCTTCATGTCTCGCACATCTCGCCTACGGAACTCCCTTCCCTATTACTGTTTCCCTGACAAATACAATCTCCAACGGTTTAAGTGTAGCGTCAATCGACATCTCCAGTTGCCTTGATCTATCCACTTCCCTTCACATCCTTTCAGCTTTCATTCCTATCTGCTCTCGCTCCAAATCTTCTGTAACCCCCTTGCCTTGATCGACCCACTGTCTTTCTCTTTCTCCACATCCTCTCCTTTACCACTCCTATCTGCTCTTCCTCCAACCCTTCTATAACCCCTTGCGTGATAGTGGCCTCCAGCCTTGCTTGGGGTGATACGCTTAAAAAAAAAATTTTTTTAAATTCAATGTTAATTAAATTTTATTTTAAGTTGGAATCCATTCAATAGAGAAATCGTATTTTATTAATAACTTTCAATAAAAAGAGATTGTATGTTGTCTGAAATCCATTAACTAATAGAACATATTCTAATAAGGTGTCCGCCATTGTAGTGATTGAAAATAAATAACAAAGAGACCAACATTTCATTATCTCTAAAAATAACTGAATATTCGTAATCGCTAGGCCATGGAGTCATATTTCCATGAAACAATCACAAAATGTTCTAAATTCCTAGTTATGACGATAAACTACATCTGGCAGCAAGGCCACTGATCGTGAGATTGGAGGTTTTGAGGAGAGTGGGACCACCTCTTAAGTGTTGTTGTTCTCAGGTTCACCTTGACCCAGCACCTGTTAAGGTCCCAGCTATGGGCAAATAGTGAACCCCCAAACAAAAATACTACAAAAGTATTTTAAAAAATACATTTTTATGTTTAAAAAATTATATATTTTATATAAAATTACCTGTTTATATAAAAATTGCCATTAATACATATTTATAGTAAAATTAGTAACAATTTATATTGATAGTGAAATTACCAACGGTAAATATTTATATTAGAAATACCAACAATACATTTTATCTGTAGTTGAAGACATACAATTGTGTTCAAAATATATTCAATTGAAGCCATAAAATAGTGTTAAAAATAATTAGATTTTGTCATTAAATAATACATAGAGGTGTTGATATGCCGCTAAACAAGATCAACCAACCAACATGAAAGAACACTTTCATAACATTAACCTCTATAATATCTCTAGTTTCTTAAATAAATCAAACTGTATTCCAAACTATAAATTTAACAAAACTACAACATAAGACACACATATCACCACATCTATTAATTACCTTCCACATAAAAAGGCTCTATTATCACTCACTAGTTTTCATATAACAGGATTGTCAGTTATATTTCGAATACACCATTTTATTATCTCCCTTGGGAAAATAAGAGCAGACACCTATTTCCATTTATTTATTAATGTCAAATCAATCCAGGATGTAAACGATCATGGCTATAGACATGCTTCTTTATGATTTGTGAATTGCTATAGATAGTAGTGTGGTTTCCCGTTGCTTTCTATACGGTTTGGAATTTTACCGGTTTACTGACTGGTTGCCAATGAAGGCTAGAGAGCCCAATCTACCCTACTAATTAATCCATGCCTAGTAACGGAGAGAAGAAGAGATGAGGGCCATACCTTTTCCAATGGCATTGCACGAAAGCGAACGCAAGAGGACGCAACACAGAATGTGTGGAGTAATAGAAAATAAATAAAAATAAACAAATAATAACAAGGAGACCAACATTTCAGCATCTCTAAAAATAGATCGATATTCAGAATCGATAATCATATTTCGACCAACCAACCAACCAGATGTGTAATTAATAAAATTTGCAACAAGCGGGTTCTCAATAAACAATTAGAAAAAGAAGAAAAAGAACAGAAGAAAATAATACTAAGCAAACAATATACAGGGTGCGACTGGTATTCGAGGACAGATTTTATGGATTAGTAAAAAAAAACTTGCTGAACAAATGAATATAATTATATTTGATTACAAACAAATAAACATGAAATTTAGCTAACTATTATTTAATTTTATTCAATAAAACCACGACTAGCATCAATAACTGCCTCTACACGGGGTCGAAATCGGCTGCAAGTTCTGATTAATTGGTCCTTATTTATGTCAGACATTACTCGAACTATTGCAGCTTTAAGGGAGTCTTTGGTGCTATGGGGCTGTTTATTAACCTCCTTCTCAACAACGCTCCACGCATAATAGTCTAGTGGATTGAGATCTGGAGGTTAGGAGGCCAAATGTTGGGTGTTATGTGGTCCTAAAAATGGTCAGCCATCCATTCTTCCAAATTGCTATGATAACTTTAATACCACAATCACGGCATGCTTTTTCATTTCATTTGTTATTATAGGGTTTGCCATTCTTGATTTCTGAAAAATAAAAGCATTAGAAGTTAGTGGGAAGCAGTATTAATCTTAAATCTGTATATCCTCAAATACCAGCCGCACCCTGTATATGCAAGTCAAAACTAGGCAAAGCAACAGTAATACGGCAAAACATTCACAAAGTAAGAATTGTGTTCACACACAAAAAATTATTTAAAAAATTTTAAAATTTTGTTACAAATTATTTTTTCTCTCTGAGTAAATTTCGGCTCTCGTTAGGTTGGGGGAAGGGATGGAGGTTATAAAATAAGATACTGAAACCTGAACCTTATCAGCCTGTGTACAAAGCTCCATAACCAAAGAATGGAGGAGATTCAATTAAAGGTGAAGGAAACGGAAAGAAAAACAAAAATGTTTTTTCTACTACAATTTTGATAAACGTGATTTTTTAACCAGTGGCTACTCGAACCGGTTGAATCTGAAATACTCGTGTTGTGGGGCGGCTATGTGTTTCCCAACTTGTTACGGGTATTAGTAACGTCGTTATTTGAAACTGGGAATAACACGCTGTCTCCTGAAATACCCACAACAAACATGGCGGACTCGGGGTGGGAGTCCACGTAATAAAACCAATATATATGTACAAACAAATAATAATGTATTAAAGTAAATTTGCTTTTTAAGCCCCGCACTAAATATCTGTTAAAATTTTCCGAAACCGTCATATTTCCGTGTAAATGTACATGCTGAACTCGAAATAACAATTAAATTTTGATAAAACCTACCGTTTTGGAGTTATCGACAATAAAAGTGCGAACTCAGTCGCGTTCAGCCGTCGGTCATTACTGGCCTTGTTTAACTACATTCAGTGCGGAACATTTTGCGCGCGGAAACTTAATTAACGGCCTTTTTTACTGCTCTTAACTGAACTTACTCGTCTAAAATTACTGCGCATTTAAGTTATAGACTCGATACCTTCTAAGAACATCGAAAACCTGACTGAGCGGCCTGGAAAACCCACTCCTCAACGAAGTTTTGACAACCAAATTGTCGTTTTGTATACGCTGGCATTTTTCTTGTGATATCTCATGTTATTTGATTGATATTGATTGTAAACGTGATCTACAATCGAGCCTTCTTTTAGAAAAAATAAGTTATTTGTCCAGAAATTTATTACCCCCTTTTCCGGGCGAACAAACCATCAAATTTGTGCAGCCCTAATATTTAGTAAAATTTGCTTTCATTTTATTTTAATAAAATTGTTTTTGTTTTATATCTCACTGAGTATGTCTCGTCATTTTTTTACGGTGCACCTTGTCGTCGTTTGGTCTTCATTCTCCCCAATCTCTTCTAGTTTTAACCGAACCCACAAAGATATACAGTTATAGTTCCGGTTTTTTCCCCTTTTTTTTCATAGGATAGAGTCAGTGGGTTATAGCGTTCTTACTTCAAGGTAAGAAAGAAGGAATATATGGCGGATGAAACCGGAAATTGTTTATTTTTATTGATTAGGAAGATCCCAGTAAGCATTGAGGAGTTGTCTATAAATTTGGGGAGGGAATGTTCTTAGCAGTCATCCTAAAGCGATTTAGGTCATTTCGACTTGGTAATGGTTATCAAGCTTTTCTCACTAGATCAATTTATGACTGAATAATGAGTTCGATTCTTACTGGGTATCCCGTGCTTTCGGCTTTGTGCCACATCTAAGCTACGCATCATTCCAAAGTGATTGGGACCAACTGAACGTCATTGTCTAGCGAGCGAATCAGAAAGAAGATCTCTTCCCAACCAGGATATAAAATTGTGGACCAATCAGAAGTCAAGCGGTAGTTTCGAAGCGGAACAAGATAGAAAATCAGCCTAAATCATAATCGACGAATTAACTGTATCCATTCTCCAATGCTGCTGTCATCGTAACAGACCAGAACCAAAATACGACACACGCACGTCTCACTCAGTCACTCACAGGCTCATAGCTGCCGCCTTACATAAACCATACGTACTTCCTTCACCCATTTTAAGCAAGACGACTGCTACATTTGAATATACTCTCTCTCTCTCTCTCTCTCTCTCTCTCTCTCTCTCTCTCTCTCTCTCTCTCTCTCTCTCTCTCTCTCTCTCTCTCTCTCTCTCTTATTTGTACTCTTAAACCTCCAACTTTCACTCTATCCTTCTGTATATATATTCAATTGTGTTATATAAAAAATTATTTTGTATATTATTAACTATAACTCTATGTGCCTTACAAGCAAGACCATGGTGGGAACGGGGGTTGTTATCAGTTAACCTCCACCATGCATTCCCATCTCCCTATTCCAACATTCTGCAATAAGTCTGTGTGTATGTGTGTCCGGCTTAAAATCCAAAACTTCAATAGACCCTTTATATATATATATATCCTGTTTCAGAATATCTTAAGGAAGATTTTGATTAACAATTTATTCCTGTATTCTAAGCGAAGATTTGTTATGTGAAAATGTAACAAAAGTAGGGAGACTGTTTATTTGAGTACGCTATATAACATGACGTCATTCACACATTTTTTAAAAAATAAACAGTAGTAAAGTGTCAAAGTAGGTAGAGTGTAAGTAATCAATAATTAATGAATGAATCGTAGGATATTCTATATTTTGTTATCAGAGAACAATTTATTTATTTATTTTATATAAAACATAAATATAAAAAAAAATGGATACGGTATTTCAGGTTTTTATATATCGTTTTTATCTTCAGGATAATTCCCAAATTAAAACAGTGAAGTCTAGAAAGAATCACTGAAAAAAAAACAAGTCTGGAATGGTTTGTTTTTTAGCTGGAATTGTTTTATTTATTTATATAAAAACATATATATATATAAATAGATACGGTGCAATTTCTCATTGGCAGACTCCAATTAATTGTGTTAGTTAATTAAATGCACAGGAATTTTAATTTAAGTACCACTTAAAAAAATGGATACGTTTTTTTTCCGTAATGAAAGCAAAAAATCGGCACGCCCTGTTTTAAAATATTTGCCAAAAAATCAGGGAATTATCCGATGCAAACGACATCTTCAGGACTTATATTTTATCTTTTTAGTTGGGTTCGTTTATTTAGGGATTTCTCACTCACGACACGGGAAGACGTCTGTTGGGTTTATAACCAAGTCAGGAATACAACAATAGCATACAACTCGTGATACCCGGATGTAACAAAGATCAGTAATGGTCATTTTCTAAGCATAGCTTAGATGCGGGACAAGGCCGAAAGTATGGAGCACCTAGTGAGGATCGAACTCACTTTTCAGTTGTAACTGATCTAGCGAGATAAGTTTGCTAGCCATTGCAAAGTCGAGGTGCCCAGCAAGGGTCACTAATGACCCACCATCACTGCTTAGCTTATAATACATCTCCATTGCTGGGAATATTTATTAGTTTGTTTCTTTTTTTTCTTTGTAATTTAATTCTATTATTATCTTTTTTTTAAAGTTTCTTTAATGTTCCTGGTTGAAAAAGGATACTTACCCATAAGACTTATAAATAGTTTTTAGTCTTTTTTCTTTTTTTTTATGTACGTAATCACTTAGGCGTTTTGGTCTATGAATGTACCGGGTTATCTCCTCCTCATTTCCTAACCCTTCAACAGGGGTCTCTCTCCCACGTGTATAAATACTGGCTGACCCTTCTCTCTTCCTCTTTTTCCGGCTTACGCCTCGGGCAGCCATCTCGCGGGGAGATGAGATAAAAAAAATCTCTTTTTCAACTCAGGCCTCGAGCCGCAACCTCGCACAGAGCCGAGGTATAAAACTTTCTCTTTTCCACTTACACCAATATGTGACCTCTCACACAACCAGCGTTTCCCATATTCTGGGAACACGCTAAAAACAAAATACACATCCGTACGGAAACTCAACACACACACAACTTTCCATACAGACACTGTAACATTTTATTCAATGTATTTGTAATTCGTGTATTAATCCATTTGTTATATTTGTTTTGTACATATATATCGGTCTTGTTTGTTTATTTATCTTCTTTGGACTCCATTATAGTCCAACATTCCTACGTAGCGGGACCGGCCAGCAGGAAGTCTTAGTCCAGAGGTTTTCATCCTCATATTCACCCCACCCCGGTCCTCTACAGATGACACGATCTCTCTATTCTGAGACTATTTGTGTGATTTGTATTGAAATCCTTTCTCTTAGGATTCTCATTTCTGTTTCCCTCATGACTTTTATGAAATTGAAATTCTGTTAACGGAAATGTCCTTTCCATCTGGAATCCTCATTCCTCACCAACATTTCGAAAATGTCGCTTGGTATGACGGATGGTTCCAGAACCTCTTTAAATGCTGTGTCATCTCCTATTCTGGTGATCAACTCTTGTGATGATCCCTGTAGTGTTTCAATATTTTTCATGATTCGTTTTTAATTTTACTCTCACCCGATCGCCTGTTTTGAGAGTCTTGAATGTTTTAGCGCCATGTTTTCTGTCGTAGTTCATCCAACTTTTCGCTGAAGAATCTGCCTCTCTGGCTCGTTCCAAGTCAGGCCATTTTGGATTTAGTCTGTTTGAGTGGCTTGATAGTACCGTCCTTATTTTCTTTCCTATGATCAACTCTGCAGGACTTGCTTTTGTAGCCATTATTGGTGTGCTAAGGTATGACATTAGAGCCAGGAAAGTATCCGGTTGTTGTAGGAGTCTTCTTGCGATTTTAACTCTACTTTCTGCTGCTCCATTCGCTTGAGTAAAGTGAGGACTTATATGTGTTGTGTGTGTAAATCCGAATTTGGATGCTAAGTCACTGACGCTTGTGCTTGTGAACTGAGTTTCATTGTCAATAATCACTTCATTTGGGACCTATCATCTGGTAAACATTTGTACGTTTTGTGGCTTATTGCTGTAATGTTTGCTCATGTCTATTTTAAACTTCAGGTGGCTACCAGAAATCTTCAAATTATTGAACCATTGGTCGAACGTTTTATTTTTCCCTGTGAGTGAGCCTAAAACATATTTCTCCCTGATGTCGTATTTTATTTCTCGGGCATTGCTTATTTTCTTCCTGCAACATATAGCGAAGTGGTTGAGATGGTTGCAGTTTGTCCCTTTGCTGGACACCGCCTCAATCATGTAGCCAATTGTATTTGCCGCATTTTTTCCGAGATATCTTTTCTTCTGGTTTCGGTGTGAGAATATTTTTTAAATTTCTCCCTTTCGTTTAGGCCTCGTCGACATTTTTTTTGTCTGCCTTTCCTCCTTTTTCTTGTCAGATTTGTTCGTAACTTCTCGCCATTTTTAATGTTTTGTCGAATTTCAAGTCTGGAGTAAAAAACTGAAGGCATATCCGATAATCCTTTGTCCTGACGTCCAATAATGAATCTGTCCTGTATTTCTTCGTTCTTGTTGGCGAAGTTACAGCCATCTGCAAGTTCATATAATGCTCTTGCAAATGTTGTGACACATTCTCCGGGACGCTGTGTTCTCAAGTGAAACATGGCCTTTTCGTGCGTTCTGTTCTCCTTGGACATGAAATGATCTTCGAATTTCATCATTACAGTTTCGAAGGTCATTTTCGTCTTCCTTCTTAGAAAATGTAACTGTTTTTAACACATTTTCTGCCTCTTTTCCCATACAATATATTAGGGAACTTATTTGAATTAGTCAAGTTTCCAAATACAACTTAGACACAATTTGAAATATTTCGAATCTTTGACGCCAAGTCGGCCACGTGGAGAAAATTTTAAAAAATCGAATGCTTCTGGTGGTTAAAAATTCATTTTCTTTTCGTTTTTTTCTTTTCTTTCTTTCTTTTCCTTTTTTTGGAAGAAGAACCTCAGCTGGATCTCTAGCCACCTCTAACAACATGTTTGTCTTTTTGGATTCGTTCATTTAGGGCTTTCTCACTCACAACACGGGTACACGTCTGTTGGGTTTAAGACTATTTTACCAAGTCAGGAATATAACAGCAATCAAACAAGATCACACAACTTGTGATACCCGGATGTAACAAGGATCAGTAATGACCCACTATTACTGCTTGTAGCACAACTTATTCATTAATGAGTGGATATTTAACTGAATAGGCTATTTTTTTAAAAACACCTTAGGAAAATATTTTGGGGGATATGTTCCACACTCCTTTTTCGATATCGCATCTATACTTTTTAATTTTGATGGGTTTTCATACAAATATCTTACACTTATATAAAAACAAATCCCTGAAGACATTTCAGTAAAAGAAAATTATTTAGTATCGGATGTGAAGATACGGAAAATTCGGGCGGCCAAAAGCAATTCAATAAGACACAAAAATATTTTTTGAGAAATTGATGCTTGCATAATTTAATAAACAGAAAAAAATGTAAGCTTATTTATTTTTTTAAATAATTACTTGTAATTTTTCAGTGCAATTTTGAAATTAATTCTGTTGCGATTCGTCACAATAGTAAATAAAGACATATTTGACGATTTAAAAATGTAAATTTTAATGCAATTTTTGAGTGTCAACCTTTTTTTAAAAGACTTTTTATTTTATTTTCACCATATTTTTAAGTGTTAGATTAATTTTTGTATGGATGTACAAAAAGGAAAGTAATTCCAATATGTCGCGCTGACTGAATACTAATCAATATCGGAGGGGTATTATGATGATATTAATCTCTAATTTTATCTCCTGGTCAGTCAGTATAAAAAATCAAACTATTCATTATACCAAGTTTAATAAAAGTGTATAGAATAAAAAATCATATCCTTATTGGTTAAGGTTAAAGAAAATTTAGTTTTAACCATAAACAACAAATTCTTGATTATTGCACTGCATTCCGTACTTTAGGCTTTATTTTTACTTTTATTTTCCGCTCTTTTTCGGACATGTTTACTGTCTTTGTACTGTGTCCTTTGACCTCACAGGCTAGCGTGCGTATATAAAATGTTATTTTAATTATGATTTAAGTAAAAGATAAACATTACATTTAGAAAATCCAGTTAATTAATCCTTAAGTTTACTAATAGACTTTGAAACATCTCTCGGACACATATTGGATTTTAAAGAGAATTTTAAATATGTTGCTTACATTTTTCGTATACAATGGCAGTTCGGTGATGTCGCACCTCCAAAAACCTAAGATATTCTTCCTCTCACGGACGAATGTAGTCAGGATTAAACCCTTAGTTAACTTAAACATTTAGACACCATGACGTAAACAACGCGCGGATGTAGTTTCAGTAAAATAACAAAACGAGCAAATTAAGCATTCAACGTTGGCCAATCAAACGGAAGATCCAGAACCTAAAATTGCTGAGCCTATCCTACCGAAATAAGCAGAGGAGAATCAGTATTTAGATGGCAGTATAACGACAGATGAGAAGCAACCATATCGACAGACCCTGAACGACACATCTGTACGACACATCGACGCCACGAAATTCCATACTCTACTCCCGGACAAAAGAATTTAACACGAGAACTAGCGATCCACCGTACGAGCTTCGCACACTAAAACAAAAGACACTCTCGACAATCTTACACTTGTAATTTATGAGTGGTGCTTGTCGTTCCCACAACGAACTAACTGCCCTGAGAGAGAACAATCCTTTTTCTTTTCCACAACACCAGCGTCCCACCTAATAAATTGTTGTTATTGTTTGTTCTATAAATCCATGTTTGCGTTTATTCAGATAACGAAACAAATCGTAGCTATCACACTCTCTACAATGAGTCGATGAGTGACTAAAAAGCAATAATGCTTTTAAAATGCCTAAAACGTTTATTTATATAGGGAAATTAATTTTTCTTTTAATTTGTGTTAGCCGTCGACCATTATCTTTCAAAAGTTTGTGGCGGTACCTCATTTATATAAAATGTGACAAAAATGAATTTGCAATGAATATTGTTCATCATGAATTTCTACATTACATTTTTTTAATCATTTCACCCCAAGTAAGGCAATAAAGCCACTAAGATGCAAAGTGTTACTAAGTGTGGGATAATATGACGAAAGAAAACATTATTAAGGAGAGAGAAAATAAAAGAACATTTTTGAAAATCAATGTTTACTGACAAGCAAGAAGCCGGCAGAAAGTTCCACATGCGAGAAGTGCGAGAGAAAAACTGTTAGCATAGAATTTATCGGTGTTATTTTTATATAATACACTGGCAACTCTGGGTAGCCCTTCTAGTTTAAAATAAAGAAAACTGTGTTTTCCCTTTGTTTTTTAGTTTTTGTTTTTGGCTTCACTTTTTCAATCTCTGTCCAGCAAATCGATATGAAACGATACTGCTCTTAGACGAAAAAAATATTTAATTCATATTACATTGATATTATTATTAGTATTTATTATACATTCATTATTATTATTATTATTATTATTATTATTTAGTACACATTCATTACACATTCATTATTATTATTATTAGTAGTAGTATTTATTACACATTCATTATTATTATTTATTACACATTCCTTATTATAATTATTATTAGTAGTAGTATTTATTACACATTCATTTTTATTATTATTATTTATTACACATTCATTATTATTAGTAGTAGTAGTATTTATTACACATTCATTATTATTATTATTATTTATTACACATTCATTATTATTATTAGTATTAGTATTTATTACACATTCATTATTATTATTATTAGTAGTAGTAGTACTATTTATTACACATTCATTATTATTAGTAGTATTAGTATTTATTACACATTCATTATTATTATTATTATTCATTACACATTCATTATTATTATTAGTAGTAGTAGTATTAGTATTTATTACACATTCATTATTATTATTATTATTATTATTATTTCGGTCCATCAGTTCACGTACCTTGGCCCCACCATCACTGACAACCTCTCCTTAGACGCAGAGATTGACAAGAGAATTCGGAAGGCAGACACAACACTTGCGCGCCTCACAAAACGTGTGTGGACCAATCCCAAGCTGTCAGTGAAGACCAAAATGGCAGTGTACAACGCCTGCGTTATCAGCACACTGCTATATGGCAGCGAGGCTTGGACCACGTACGCCAGGCAAGAAAGGCATCTGAACACCTTTCACACGAGAAGCATCCGTCGCATCCTGGGAATAGGTGCCCAACACTGAGGTCCTGTCTCGAGCAGGTTTGCCCAGCATCTTTACAGCGCTCAGACAGCGCAGACTCCGTTGGTTGGGCCACGTCCGTCGCATGCCAGACGGTCGCATCCCCAAAGACCTCTTATATGGAGAACTGGTCGCTGGAAGGAGACCCGCTTGGCTGCCACAGCTGCGGTGCTGCGATGTAGTGAGACGCGACATGAAAACTGTGGACATCAACCCAGAGTCCTGGAAGAGCCTGGCAGCCATACGATCCGAATGGAAAAGAACCCTGACCAAACACCTCAAGTCAGGGGAGAAGAAGCTGACAGAAGTTTCGCCACGGAAAGGCAGGGCGCAGAAAGCAAAGTGACAGCTCCAATAGACCATAGACAGAAAACACATGCGACCTCTGCAACAGACATTGTCACTCTCGGATCGGCCTCTATAGTCACATACGTCGATGCTCCACCCAAGTAGATAACTTGGATGCTACCCATGGTCAACCCTGACCGACGGAGACCTACACTTATTACACAAAGATTGAGTTTCCCATACGTTAAATATTTTATGAAATATCAAACTCGTTGCATGAAAGTCTACGATACTTGCATACACATATTTATAAAAGAATTTCACTCATTTTATTTTTAACCTCATGGTCATAGATAAAACAAGAAAAACCTGTATCTTGTTAGACTTATTTTTCAAAGAATGATTTCAGGTTTTATATATAGGTTTTATCTTTAGGAGTGACTCATAATTCCCAACACTGAAAGTTAGAAAGAATCAGTGGAAAAAGACTGAATGATATGTTTTTGCTTTGTAATCTGACTTCGGACCTGTTAACCTAAAAATCTGTCAACGGGATCATCGCTTTTGTTACGATGTGTGTACGTTTTTCAGTAAACATTTAGTGACTCCTGGTGCACTTGTCTCGCAAACAAGGTTTGGCGGATTCAAGGATTTTAAACAAACAATTAATACATGGCTTAACAAAAATAAATTACATTAATGTGTAAACATTTGAAAGCAAAGAAAAATGCATTAAAAACTTATTAAGAATGTGCTTGTTTGTGTGTATGATATGCGCGCGTGTGTGTAAGAGTTCTTGTAAACGAAGGTGTCTCACAGGAGACGTTCTCATCTACGTATTGATATATCTTGGAGTAAGAAGAAGAAACAGTATTTACTGTCCCCCCACGAGGGATAGATGTGGCACAAGGCCGAGTTTACCGTGGGTATTCCCGAGCCCGTAGGCTCGTCCAAAAAATGCCCGTAGAACCCGTATGAATGGGATCGGGTTGGTCAACCTCCCCGAAGGAAGCTCTGCCCTTCGGCGGAGCCTCGTCCGGGTTCCTCTCTGCCCAGAGGCAGAGAGTTCGACCGTCAAGCCGAGTCGTCCGAAAACGACTGGCTCTGAACTGACTCTGAACTGAACTAAGAAGAAGTAAGAAGAAGAAACAGGAAGAGGAAGGAATTTTTTATTTTTTATAGAGCTTAATGACTGCCACCTAATGCGTGTTTAGGCGAAACCATGTGAGGAATCCCACAAATCATAAAACCTTGAGATTTAGAGCTTCTTGAGAAAAACAGGGAGATTTTTACAAAAAAAAAAAAAGAAGAAAAAATAAAAGAAATAGACGGATTTCCAAAACATCCCGAAAATACTAAGTTTAAAACACCCATCTTCAAATTCATGGCAATTATTTTCAATATGATTTTGGACCAACATTAAATTAGATACCTTCGCTAAAAGATTAACATAGATGATGAAAAAATGCCCAAACTTAAAAATAAAGTTTTTTCCTTCCTGTTAAAGAGGAGAGGCCAAATTATTTTTTAAATTAAGAATTAAATGGAAAAAAATTTTTAATTAAGAATTAAAAAAATTATTTAAAAATGTTTGTTTTTTTATTCTTTTTAGAGCATTCGAAAATTTAGTCAAAAATCTTGTTTTTCTGGCGTCAACGTGGGACTATAAATTTTTATGGGAAATTTGAGCGTCTTTTTGCGATGAAAACATTGATTTAGAAATTTTTGCAAAATTCAGATAACTGCCAGATTTTAATGAAACTTTCAGGAATTAATGTAAAATGAATGAAAATACTTTTGAAATGTTTCTTATTTAGAAAATCTTCTTTTTTGCATCTTTTACCCCTATTTATTTAATTTTATCACATTTCATGAAATTCTTTTTGTGAAGCTTATAAGATATAAAATCCAATATCTTAACAACCAATAGGCGAAGCACAAATAAGTAAGAAACGCCCACACATAAATAGGACTAGAACAAAAAAATTACAAAAGTTTTTGTTTCAGTGATAAAACAAAAAATTTTGTAATTTAAAAAAAAAATAGGATCCAAAATTAAATAAATGGTTTCTGGAATTTCATTGGACAGTACATTCATGGGCTATACTTCCGACTACCTCCGTACGTTTGAACCCCAAATGCCCTGGTCGCTGGGTGCTATCCCGCGTAAACCGAAAAGCTTTCGTTTTAAGCCAATCACGTAATCAGGATAAATATATATACACCGATTTCGGTGGCAATAAAAAACACACAGCTAAAATCCAGTCAGCAGCTTTACGTAGATCACCTGTCGATGACAAGCAGTTGGATCTGTAAAGACCCGATCAGAATTCTCTTGTTACCATGACAACACCTCAGTCACAGACGACTACACACCATTCAAAGTAATATTCACACAACTCAAAGAAATATTCATAGTCGTGGAAAAAAGTAAGTCATCTATCTGTATGGCCATTTCCTTTTGGAACCACTGTAAGAAGATTTCACGTATTAGCACTCACACACACATGCGTATCTATTAATGTGCCCCCACATGCACACATTCAGTCAGCAGCCATGCATACACTCCCTTAAAATGTGCTTCAGACAAACGAACATATATACACATTTTATATTGACCAAAGCATATGACTTCACGAACTACCCTTTAACGAATGGAAAATATTGTCGAGCATTTGAACATTTGAACTTTGATTTTTTACGACCAGAACAAATACAATGTTTACCATGTAAAAACAAGTGCTAATATTTACATAAATATATGATTATTTCAATCTGGTTTTCCTTTTTTGCTTATGTAAAAAATCATTTCTTCGCGTTATGTTGTACTTGTAGGCACGACACCCGGATTTTAAATTTTCACTTTTAATCCGGGTAGACTGACCACACAAGCTTAATGTTTATATTAGTTATAAGGACATATGCTTGAAGAATCTAAATCATTTTTTTTGTGAAACAGGACCTCCAGTTACAGAAAATCTGCTCTGAATCATAAAATACAAAATTCAATAAAACTAAGACGTTATTTAATTAGAAAAGCTTTCAGATGCTTTCATGAATAAAATATATTATGGACGCTGTTGTTTTTACGCTGAATGATGAATTTTTACAAGAATTGTCTTCATTTTTTAAAATTTTAATTAGAATAATAATGTACAAGCTTTTAAATCTTTTAAACTTCTGTATTAATTTGTAGGGGTCAAGTGATTATATTAATGTTATTAAATAAAAATTAAATCGCAACACACAATTGTGGCAATGCTCCCTGGACACTGTCTCGTGCAAACAAATCTTCTCCACTTGCAGATTGTGGTTATTTAAGTATGAAAACGCATCTCATCATGCCGATCGTGACGTCTCTACAGAAAATAGGTCCCGCAGCAACTAAACATCTTGCGGAATCACATGTGAAACTCCCTTCCGATTTCTTGCTTCCCTGTCATCTAGACCCTTAGAAACTGCAACTTCAGCATCTTCTGTCTTCCTGAATTCTGTTCCTTTATTGTCCCTTTCTCCACTTCTCTTCGCAAGTCTTCTTATTCTCTTTCATTCCCTCTAATCCAATGCATCTTAGTGGCATTATCACCTTGATCGGGGTGAAAATCAAGAAAAACAAAAAAGGGCGATAAGCCATAAAAACACAAATCAATCAATACCAAGAAAGAATGTGTGAATATGTGTTTTCCATGACTTTTGTAGCGGAACGGGCCCTGTGTATGATCGAGTGTGATGGTTTAGCCATATTTGTTGTGCGTGTGTGTAGGGGCGTTCGCCACAATTATTTTTATTTTGTCTAGGAAAGGTGTGGAAAGGATTATGACATATGCTGGAGGTCGCTATCCAATGTGGTGGAACAATGCAAATTATATTTGACGTGAAATAGCAATGGTAAAAATACAAAACAGAACGTACAGTTAAAAACATAACAATTGAATTTATTAAGTATTGAATATACATGCATGTGATTTGAACCGAAAGTTAGAGTTACGTCTCTTTGATTAGGTAATATTTGTACCTAGACTCATAACGAATAAGTTGATTATTAAAATGCAGTTTAGAAGATTGAGTATGTTTTGAATTGTGTATTGTGCAAGTTGGATAAAAGATGCTGGAATTATACTTGCATGAATTGTTGCAAAGTTCTTTTACGTCCGACTGCATTAGTCAAGACGGGAGTTCTTTAAGAGTCACATTTTGGCAGCGGTGTTGTGACGTAGAGAAGTTAGGTTCGAGAGTCCGCGTCGAAACAGAGAGAGCTACGAAACAGAGAGGGCGAGAATCACACGTGTTGGGTTTTTACATCTTCGCTTTATATCTAACCGTGGGTGGCTCGAAACCGAGTTGGCGCCTAAATTGATCTTGCGCGTGGGAGCGATCTGATTGGTCGATACTGACCAATCAGCAAGCTAGATTGAAGGTGATTAACCAATGAATTCCTGTTGATTATTTTCTGTACATGATGTTGGTAAAATCGTAACAGGAAGAGTGCATTTTCTAGCAGAGGGTAAACTGGCTGTCGTGGAAGATTCCACACTTTAAAAAAAGAAAACATATTTATAATAATTTCCTTCATTTTTTAATAGTTTCTGAAAGTTTCATTAACATCCGACAATTATTTTTATTTTTGCAAGATTTTCCAATTTGATGCCTGTCATACAAAAAAAAAATGCGCTAAAAATTGATATGTTATTTTACTAGTTCCGGTGATACAAAGAAAAACAATGTTTTTTTAATCAAAATTTAGAATGTTCTAAAAAGAAGGAAAAAATTTTTAAAATAATTTTAAAAAATACTTCGGCCTTTCCTCTAATTAATAACATAAACATTCAGACGATAAAATTTTGTTTTCCTCAAGTTTCTTTTTCATCAGACTATGCTCTTTTTTTTAGCAATCGCATGAAGGTACCTATAACCACAGAACTCTGAGCCAGGATGTTAGCTCTCAAAATGAATGGAAACAGGGATCAAGTTAGCAAAAATGAATGATCAAAATGAGCCTGAAAAGAGAAAATGAATTGTTTATCAAGATCAGTGGTTCTCAATCTTTTTTTTTCTTACCCATGGGACACTTTTACTCTTAATTTTTTGGACACCCATAAATATTCAATGAAAAGCTTATTTTATTTTTTACTAATAGATAAATTTAGGAATTGTATTATGCTTTATTTTGAAGTAAAACTAATTTAATGGAAATAAAGTAAATTCTACGGAAATTTATGAACACTAGTAAAATAAAATATGTGAGTACTTAATAAATTTAAAAAATATAGATATATATCTCTCTTTTTCCACTTAGGCCAATATGTGACCTCTCACAGATACAGCGTTTCCCAAATTCCGGGAACGCGCTAAGAACAATACACGTACGTACGAACACTTACAACACACACACATAATTTCTCCATACAAACTCTATGTAACAGTCCATGTCTTCGGTTAACTTGTTTTGTTATTAATATATATTTGTTTACCCATGTATATCTGTCTTGTTTGTTTTCTTTGTCTTCTTTGGACTTAATTAAAGTCTGACATTCCCATGTAGCTGAACCGGCTAGCAGGAAATTTTAACCTTCTGATATCTCTTCACATCTTCACCTCGCACGGTCCGCTACACGAAGAACTCACAAATGTCAGTTTTAACCTCTTCCTGTGTTACAAAAGCTGTTTCTTCCAAATGATTCTGTAAGCTACGAAACAAATGGTAGTCTGAAGGAGCAAGGTCGGGAGAATAAGGTGGATGGGGAATTTTCTCCCAACCAAGTTCTTCGATCTTTTGTGACGTGATTCTTGCTGTGTTTGGTCGCACATTGCCCTGATGAAACACCACCCGTTTTCGATTCACTAGAGCAGGTCTTTTTTTCCTCAAAGCTTGGTTCAAACACTCTAATTGCTGACAGTATATTTGAGCATTAATTGTTGCATTAGGTGGTAAGAATTCAAAGTGGATTATTCCTTGGCAATCCCACCAGATTGAAAGAAGAACCTTTTGCCCATGAAGTTCTCTTCTCGGCTGTGGCTGGGGTTCTTCCCCTTTACCAAGCCACTGTCTACGACGCTTAACATTTCGATAAAAGATCCATTTTTCGTCGCCAGTCACAAGTCTATCAAAAAAAGGTGAAACAAGTTGGCGAGAATGGAGAGAAGAGCAGATGTCAACTCGGGATTTGAGGTTGTTTCAGACAATTCATGAGGCACCCATTTTCCAAGTTTAGGAACTTTTCCAAGTTGTTGAAGATGACGATGAACAGTTGTATGGTTTGAACTGAGAAGCACTGCCAATTCCTCAACTGATATGAAAAGATTTTATCGCTTTTTCCAACGAAGGTGTCTTCTCGTCAACGTTACCAGGGAAAGAAAGAAAACAGAAAAGGAAAACAACAAACAAAGGAGATGAAAGAAGAAAGGCCTATATAGACAATTCAACTTTATTAGAGAGAAACAAGAAGTATAAAAAGATGAGAAAAAAAGGGAAGTTCACAACTGCACTGCTAAAAAAGTCCTCTTAGCTCATAAGAATTCAATCTTATGTAGGTAACAAAGAAATAGTTAGAGAGAAAATAGAGAAAGAAAGAAGAGTCAAGATTCCACTTACGATATTGTGTCACAAAGTTGTTTTAAAACTCTTTCTCGACCCGTTTCTTTTTTGTCGAGTAAAGGGGAAAAGAAAGGGAAAGGGTTAACTCCCTTACATTCGAATATTGTAGATAACAGTCCTTTGGCTAGGGACAATAATGGTCTATTTCCCTTCTTTTGGTAGTTCGAGTAGCTCCTCACAAAAACACTTCAAAATGGCTGCCTCCTTCCCACGTGTAGCAGTATTCAGAGGTTAGATGAACCAAATGTCCTTTTTCTTTAGCCGCAGATAAATTCTACCTGGTTGGTTTATTCTACCGCGCCAAGGTATCTACCAATCCTTTCAATTATTGAGAGTGTCCTCAAAATTCCATTTATCCAGTACTTAGGATAAATAAACAGTTCTGGGAGAATCCTGCGCTACCTCTGTCTTCACACGGAGACTATAACTAAACACGCCTAGCTTTTAGGCGGATTTTTCCTCTCCCCGCAACTTGAATACTTGCGACTAATTCTGTCTTTGTCTTAGTCGACTTGCTGGACAACTTTAACGTCTTATTTCGACGGAGGAGAAGATAGCTCGTCCTTTCACTGTCGTCGCGAATCTCCCACTAACTTTCCACTTTGAATTTCTTCTGGCAAGGCGGGAACTGTCATCAGGACCAATCAGGAGACAAGATCCGATCACGTGACATATTCATCGAAAGGGAGTAGAACAACATATAGAGAGAAGGAGAGAGAGAGAAAGAAAGGGAGAAGAAAGAGACAGGAATATAACGAAGTGTGCCAAAATAAAATTTCAACAGATAAAGCAGGATTTTCTTCAAGGGCCGCTTCAAGAAGTTTTTCATCAAACTCAACTGGACGTCCGGTTCGATCTTCATCTTCAAGGGTGAAATCTCCACCTCTGAATTTTGCAAACCATCCTCTGCAAGTTCTTTCATTCACACATTCCTCTCCATAAACTGAGTGAATGTTTCTAGCCGCTTCGGCTGCTGAGTTTCCTTTCTTGAGCTCATAAAGCATTATGTGCCTCAAATGATTCTTGGGTACTTCCAATAATATATAATAAAATTTGATCAGTTTAAATGCATCTAAACATAAAAATAATGTTCAGCTCCATTAGACATTATAAAATACTCTTTAAATTTCGTTCATTTTAACAAAAATTTAAAATTCGGACAGAACTTATGGGATGGCGTAATAATTTTCCTTTATAATCCTTCCTTTACTTCTCAGATTTTATTCAACTTTTACAATCAAAACATCCGATAGCGTAAAAAAGGGACGCTAACTTATATCGCTTGATCTCGTTTTCTGCTAGTTTTAGAGTTGTTTTTCTATTTTTAGTATTTTAATACGGCGTAGATTATTGTAAATTACAATTCTCAGTTATAATAAACATTCCGAAGTGAAATTGCTCCATGGATCACTAAAATATTACGGCGGACCCCCAATTTGCTATTTTTTATGTGGACCCCCATTAATGTTACACTGACCCTACAGGGTCCATATGGACCTCGGTTGAGAAGAAATGATCTAGAGTTTCAAAGCAGAGTTTCATTTCGTCCTTTTTACACTCATGGTGATAAATGAAGATGGCGTCGACGGAGATGGGGATAAGTGGGGAGGGATTCTGATGATAGTTAGAGGAGGAAACTCACAGTATGTCATCAAATCTGATAAATTGAGAAGAAAATATAGATGATAGCCACAAAACAACTTGGTCTGAAAATCTTCAAACCCTTCTTTGTTTCTCATCATTTGACAGTGATAGAATTTCTTTTTTAAAATTAACAGATTTCATAAGTACTGATATGAAATCGGAAATTGCATTGTTTTGTGAGGTTTGCTTATCACTAGCAAGTCAAAAAGTAATATCTGAAACGTATCGTGAATTGTGAGGAAAAAAACGATCATTGATAATAATAATTGTAAATGCTTATTTTAATGAAAAGAATTCTCATTTTGTTTGTCTAGTGATTTACTTATTTGAATGAGATAATCTTTGTTTTTAAATGTATTTTATGAGCAGGAAGGGACAACTCAACACCGCCGACTCAGAACCAGGACAAATCAGTACCAGAAAAACATTAAAAGTATTTTACAATGTTGACTTACTTTATCAAAAAATAAAATACATTACGATTTAATTTATTAAAAATAATTAAAAACAAGTTTGTTTTATTGAATTAGTTTTTATGTCAATTTACTTTATTAAAAAAATAAATTTCTTTGCGATTTACTTTATTAAATAATAATCAAAAACAAAACAAAAAACTGGTTCATATTTTATGTAATGCCTTTTCAAATGCCTTATTTGAAGAAAAATATTCCCTAATTAAGGTTTTAATCCTTAATAAATTACTTTTATGCAGTAATAAAAAAGTTATATTTTTCTGGTGTTGAGTTGTTTCGGTCCTGAGTTGTCTCGGCGCTCAGTCGGCGGTGTTGAGTTGTCCTGCACCTTTCATAAGATAGTAATAAATAGAAACAATGGATTTAATAATAGATAACTATCACGTGATTTTGTAAATTTGCTTATTGAATATTGATAGTGAGATGAAATCAAAATATATTTTTATTCTGTAAAATATATGAACTCATGAATATTTTTATAATATTTAATGAAAAAATATAAGATAAATTCTTAGTAAATAATGAAATGCATAATAAGCAAAATGGCTGTATAGAACAGTTCTTGTTTTTTTTTTTGCAGATTAGTCTTTATCTACATATATTATAGTTAGTCCTAATAAAAATAAAATATACAGGGTGTATCAAAAATACATTTACAAACTTTGGGTCGCGGTTCATCACACAAAAGCAAGAACAACATATGTTCACAAATCCTTCGTTTTTTAATTATTAATTTTAAAGAAAGTTTACGGTGGATGGCGCTGTGTTGTCATGTAGACTAGTGAAGAGCAGGCGGAAGTGAACAGCATCAAATTAAAGGAGCAAATGACAAAATTAAACACATCGCGCAAGGGCTCCGCGCAGCTTTCCAGGTTTCAAACATACTCCAAATTTTCATTTTAATAAAAAATAAATAGCCAATAAAACCAGCTCCCGCCAGTAGATACACACAGGATTCTGGAGCCTAGACAAGACCATAAAAACCAAATATTCATTCAACTCGACAGAAGGACTGACAGCAGTTAAAAGACGCGAGTCAACCTCGGCGTCTTGTATTTCTCACCAAACCAACAGCGGAATCCCTTTGATTTTATCTCCTAACTACATTTTCTCTTTTTGTCAATGAAAGACTATTCATGTTCATTTTCTTACAGTCAAAGAGAAGAACTTTCTAACTTTCATTTCATAAGTAATTACATTTAAAAATTGTGTATCCTACGTTTAAATAAATATCATTTTATTTGACCACGCTACAATCTTTCTCTCATTTTTTTATTCAAACGATAACCCAAAGAATCTTTCCGCGACACTAGGTTACATTTGTCATTCGTGTACATTTGTGGCTAGTCTCTCTTCAACGTTTAACGTGTGTAGTAGTAAGTTAACTGAGAAGTGTTTCGATGACAGGATATTTATATCGTGAGCAGGGAGATATGATTTTTACATACGGCAGCGCGAAATAAAAGAAAATATAAAAAGAAAATAAACAAAAAATAAAAAGAATTCAAATTAGAGTAAGGCATTTGCACTTTCCTTTAAAACCCTTTGTCTCTTTCTTTCTCTTTTCGTCTCTCTGAACTTCTTTCTCTCTCTATACTTCTCTCAGCCTACGAGAAGGAAAAAAGAGGAAGAAGAAAATACTGAACCCGACCGAAAAACGCAGAAAGCTTGCAGGAGCAGAGCATACTTGTGACTGTAAAATATCAAAAATCAGGGAGGTTCCACGCGTAACTTCCGTTATTAAAAAATGAGACAGAAAGGAACGCCGGAAAATAAAATAATTTCGGCCGACCAAAATATTCGCACAAAGAGACTTTCGATACTATCCGAAACCAAAATGTCCTGCTAGAAACTCGGAGTCTAGTCAAAAGGTATATTAGCTTACACCTTGGTAAGAACCAGAGGTGGACGGTCGGTCGGTCGGTTTTGCAGAAGAGACGGGGAGAAACTAGCTATGCGTTATGAGTGAAGAAGCAATTAAGAGTTCATCTGTTGGTGATATTTCTGCTCTGCTTAGGACCTATAAAAATACAGTAGATTAACACTGACCTATTTCTAAGATTACTACTATCTCTATCATGGTCTGACATCAAACTACCACTAACGGACATTTCATCAGACTGCTACCAATATCCGCCTTATTAACGAACTTTTTGCCACGCCGAATACCAAATGACCCACTCATTATCCTAAAGAAAATGAATAAAAATATATTATTTATATTAACCGTGAGCCAATGAGAATCAAAGTGACATTTTCGAAGTGGATCTCTAAATATATATAAAAAGAGATGGAAAATCAACCTGAACCAGGATCGATGAATTAATCTTGTTCATTCTTCGGTGCTGCGGCCATTGTAACATACCCAGTGGAAATACTACATTTGTACGACGAGCTCTCGGCTTAAGATTGCATTTGAAAACATACACTCTTTCTTTGTACACCTTTTAACTAGCTAAATAATAGATTTGAAAACGTATATACCTTCCTTCATCCACAGTTAAGCAGGCAGCTATTATATTTGGAAACATACATGTATACACAGATATACAGGGGTTGGACAAAATAATTGGAACAGTTGCAAATCCACTCCTATATTTCAAAGACCTATTATATTAAGAACTTTAACTAAAACTTCGTAATTGCAGGTTATATCTATTGTAAATATGTTTATTTATCTAATTTGCTGTCTTTGTCTTATTTATTTTTAGAATTTAGTAAAATTTAAGCTAAATGCGTGACCTCTCCGAGTTCGAAAAAGAGCAAATTGTTGGAGCTCGCATAGCAGGAGCCTCGATCACTAAGGTTGCTGAACTGTTTGGTTTTTCAAGAGCTACCATATCAAGAACACTGATGCAATTCGAGAAACAGGGCAAGACCTCTAGCAACCGTAGCAATTCGGACCGGACTTGCAAACTTACTGACAGGGACTGACGTGCATTGAAACGCAATGTGGCAAAAAAATCATCGGACTACTGCGGCCAAAGTGACTGCTGAGTTGAATAATCATCTGAATAGTTCAGTTTTTTTACTAAAACTGTTCGCTATGAGCTCCATAAGGTTGCATATCATGGAAGAGCCGCTGTGAGGAAACCTCTTCTCTCCACTCGCAACATTCAAAAGAGGTTGAAGTGGTGCAGAGATCACAATGCCTGGTCTCCAGACCAATGGAAGCAAGTCATATTCTCAAACAAGTCCAGTTTTTCTCTTTTCCCAACTTCAGGGCGAGTTTATTTGTGGAGGCAGCCCAAAGAAGCTTACAACCCTGACTGCCTTCTTCCAACAGTGAAGCATGGAGGTGGATCAGTGATAGTTTGAGCGGCCATATCATGGAAATGTCTTGGTTCAATAGTCGCCCTGCATAGTAGAATCAACAGCAAAGATTACCTGAACATTTTGGGAGATCATGTTCATCCAATGACCAAGACTTTATTCCCTGATGGTGACTACATCTTCAAAGACGATAATGCCCCAATACATACCGCTCGAGTGGTTAAGAATTGGTATGAAGAGCATGAAAGTGAGCTAGAACACATGGAGTGGCTTCCTCAATCTCAAGATATCATTTGTGGTGCATTTTGGAGCAACAAGTTAGGAGCCGCTATCTTCCACCGTCGCGTCGTAAAGAGCTGGAGAAGGTTTTAATGGAAGAAAGACTAAAAATTCCTCTGGATGAAGTCAGGAAGCTGTATGATTCCATTCCTAGACGTATTAAAGCGGTCTGTGAGGCTAAAGGAGGACTAACTCCATATTAAATAAATTTTCTTTGAACAAGTGTTTCAATTATTTTGTCCAACCCCTGTATATATTTACCTCTACCCGCACTGTGTCTGACTCCCCCCGCCGTCTCTCTCTCCCCCTCTCTCCCCCTCTCTCTCCCCCTCTCTCTCCCCTCTCTCCCCCTCTTTCTCTCTCTCCCCTCTCCCCCTCTCTCTCCCCCTCTCTCTCCCCTCTCTCCCCCTCTCCCCCTCTTTCTCTCTCTCCCCTCTCTCCCTCTCTCTCTACCCCCTCTCTCCCCTCTCCCTCTCTCTCCCTCTCCCCCTCTCCCCCCTCTCTCGTATGCGCCAGAACATTTACTCTCAACCCTTGAATTTCTGTTTTTACGGCTATCAGCTGATGTTTGTTTGCTATTTTTAATAGTTTACAAGAAGACAGAAATCTACGAAAAATTTGTTTATCTCATAATTTATTCGGGGGTGGGGGGAGATTAAGGAACTGTACTAAGCCGTTTTTACTTGCAGTATTCACAGTGCTTCCTCCACCCCCGAGCAGCCCCAGAGTGGCACACAAACTCAAAGTGTTCGATATTAATTTCCTCAAACTTTGTAGTGTTTTCAGCCTTCAATTTCTAAATGGTAAGAGGCTTTTCACGATAAACAAGGTCTTTCATAAACCCTCAAAGAACGATAACTAGAAGTGTGAAGTCTGGGGAACTTGCCAGCCATTTAATCGATCCACTTTCCTGGAAAAATCATCCAGCCATTGACAAAAGAATTAAGAAAATTAATAATCTACAAGGCAAATATAAACGACATGGCATCCTAGAATCTGAACGCTGGTTTTGACACACAACTAATCAGATTTCGATGCTTGCTGAGAGAAAGGGGCGGGGGAGGGGGGGTTCTGGAACAAACAGTCCAACCTGCACTTTTACCCTAGCCTCTAGGGAAAGTATTGCTTGAGGAGACGGGTCCTCTGGAATTGGACATAAAAGCTTTGTAGCTATAATAGTCCAGTCAAATGCAAGGTCGGAGAGTAGTTTTTAGAAGAGAAATAAAGACAGAACAACGAGAGAGAAGAGAGTGAGAGAGCTGAAAAAAGTGAAGAGAGAATTAAATGAACAAGTAGAGAAAGAGTTACAGTGTAGATCGTCTTTCGGAGAGAGAGAGAGAGAGAGAGAGAGAGAGAGAGTAATTTAAAGGACAGATCAGGAGAAAAGAGAGGGAAAAGATACAGAGTGAAAGAAGAGAAAGGCGAGAATGATCTGGAGGAAAAGAAAGGGAGATGAAGATAGTGAGGGTGGAGTATTTAAATAAAGAAAAAAGTATAGAATGGAAGAAGAAAAATGCGAAAAAAGAGAATAGACCAAGTAAAACAAAAAGGAGTGGATCATGAGAAAAGTAAAAGAAAGAGAAAAACTAAAACAAGGAAAATGTGAGAGAGGATATAATACATTACTCGTTCCACCCTTTGATTGAATTCGGGTTGCTTACTGTTGTTGGTTAAGGAAATTTGCACCAAATTCGGTCGTGTATAGATTAGGCTATGAATACATGGTGAACAAATCTTTATACGTTACTAGTAGGCATGTAATGGTTCGTAATTAGTAGTAAATTCAATCTTCACTGGGTGGCCCTTACTAATCTAAGCTTAGTAAATAAAGGTACCAGTGATGAAAGCTTTCACTCCTGTTAGTGGAACTTCTACCCGATTGACCATTTCTTTAGAGGTGTTAGCGGTACTCACCAAACACTTGACCAATTGCGGGTTAGTTAGGACATTTAACCCATTGTTAGAGGTTTTAAATTCAGAGTTGTCTTTCTCCTAGATCGGTTGCCTGATCCAGTCTGTTTTGTTATTTATCCATGTAAATAGCAGTAACTAGCAGGGTCCTGGAAAGGAGAAGAGATGGATTCCTAGCATTATATGCTTATGGTATGAATCCGTCTTGCACGTAACGAAGTCGATCGAAATTCGAACTCGGTACTCCGATTCCTCAATCCGAACCGCTATCCATTTACTCCACCAAGAACGATAACTTATTAAATATAATCTTATTCTATGATCATTATGAAACATAGACGACAAGGAAATTGAAGAGTGAGATTTAAAACCGAATAAGCAGAAACTGTTACTTGACATAAAAGAAATCTGATTCATCTGAAGAAAAATCGAACATCTAGTGAAACAGCAACTCATAAACCAAAGCTTTCGATAAATGAATAGATGAAAATGTTATGATTGTGATAACAACTCTCACTACCCTACACGCAAGACGCTAGGGGCCCGCTAGCGAGTAGCCGATGGCAACGCCAGCGGTCCTCTGATGGCACCCACTGGCGGGACAACGGTGGGCCACTAGCTGTCCGCAAGTGGTAACATTGCCACAACGAACACGCCGACAGACCGACAGCGGGCCACCATCGGTAAACGCTCGTGGCATGCCACCCAGTGGCAGATTGGTGGCTTGCGTGTAGGGTAACAACTTCCAGCTGAAGTGAAACATTGTAACCTTTGTTCAGGTAAGTGTCTAGATTGTTTAGGAATATTTTAGTCTGTGACGGCTCCTTTTAAGAAAATAAAGGAAATGGCCAATCCATAGGTCTCTTTAATAGCATTTTTGTAACCAGCATCCTCTGATTGGTCAATAGACGAGCCAATGACAGCCCTACCTTCTTTCTACTTTGGCGGACAATTTAGAAATTCACTTTTGACGATTGACCCTGGGTCAGTAAAAATGTACCGAGCTGCTTTCTGGCCAGCAACAAAACGAAAAGGTCATGTGTGTACTATTTGAATTGTTGCGGACCCGATAGCGGTGCAGATCTGGCCTACGAAAATAAGGCCTTGTGCCAGACACTACACACTACTACCGAATCCACAAACAAAGCAACAAAAAAAAGAAGAATATAAAGACGTGCTCTTTCCACCGTACAAACGTACAAAGTGAAAAGAAGTAGACAGGCAAAACAACAAAAGGTTAAGAACAAACATAAATTTTATTAGAGTTTAACAAGTAATGTCCTCAGTGAAGACCTTCAGGAAATGTACTGGAAAATGTAGTTGAAGAAGAGGCCAAGTAGATTAGTAAATTGTCTTCAGTGAGATTACTGGAATGTAGTAATAATGAAATTTAATTGTCTTGAGTTAAGCCTTCAGTAAGATACTGGAAATATGGTAGTTGACAAGAATAGATTCCGCGCCAAAATTCAAATCCAAGATGGCTAATAGCGGGAACGAGTTCTTCGAGAAGAAAGGTTCAGAAAGTCAGTTGTAATGCATAGTGAACATACGGCAAGGAAAAATACTCACTGCGAGAGTTTATAATTGTGAGTATATGTAATTCAGAAAGTACAGTTCGAAGAATATGAAAAATGCTTGTTCATCAGGTTGGAAGTTTTTTGAAAGTTCCTGGAAGTTGGCAGCTCGATAAAGATGTTCGCTTCTGTCATGAAGGTGACGACCGTGTCGTAGGTATTAAGATAAAGCGACGAGCCATGAGGTCTACGCAAGGTTTTGCCGAATAAAATGTCTCTGTCTGTATATATGGAGTTACCGGCGAGAGACAAGGTGAGCCTGCCCGGCTAGGTCAAACGACCTAGGGGCGACTAATTTGAAAAAAACAAATTTGCCGTGACGTCAGCGCAAAAGCGCACGAAAAAAATGAATTCTTCCTCATCTTCGGCTAAGACAACGGTTTACTACTATAACCGGCCGAAAGTGAGAGGAAGGGGTGAAAATGTCGCGCGTGCGTCAAAATGAAGGTGGGGGTAGTGATATATCCCACAGAATAAATATATCTAATTATTTGATATATGTCTATATATTTGATTTTCATGTTATTTTAATTTCATATTTCTTTTCTTGTGGTCCTTTAATAGAAGTGGAACAACATTATGTATAATTGTATGGTGCCCGCAACGAGTTGAATGCGTGGGAATGTCAAGAGAGTAAGAATGAATATACAAACAATTACGTACAACATATTTTATTGCTTAAGCAAACTAAACGGAAAGAATAGAAAAGGAGTGAAAGAAAATATGTTTGTAGTGATGTCCTTATCGTATGTAAATGTGTTTGGATTTCCGATGAAAGATTGTGAGTGAATTGCATCTTTATCGGATTTGCAGAATTATTTGATATGCCTGTGTGTAAAGTAAGTTTAGGGCATTCATATGCTGTGTACTATTATGGCAATGTTATTATATTGATGATTTTAGAAGCTGGCGAAAATTCAGAAAAGTACTGCAACGAAAAATATTTTTTTAGTTTATTTATTTAAGAAAAAGAAAGTTGAAAAACGATTGTTGGAATCAGATAAAAATAGTTTTACACAGTGAAATGAGAAGTGAAGAAAATGCCAATGAAAGTGAAATGCGTTTATCAAATGTAGATATTGAATAAATGGCGAAAAACAAACTCAGATGTTTGTTTTGACGAAAACATGTCAACCATTATAGAAATTGGTCAGACCCGAATGCCAAGTAAATTTACGGAAAATAAATTATTGGACTAAAACGACTGGATGTGTGCAATATGAGGTTTGGATGACATAATGAGAAGAAGGACATCCCCTTTTCTTGTTACGTGCTATTTCTTTGTTTTAAGGATATTTTCCTGTTTCTTAATACTTTGTGTAGCTTCTGGGAGGCATCTTTTTCTATTCAAATATCGCATTTTTCGTCATCTGTTAAACCAATTCTTAGGTAGGTAAACTTCTGTACTTGTTTGATTTTTGACATCTCTTATTTGTAGCTCGCATCTTGGACTTGATAACAACCACGCATTCAATCTTACAATAGATAGTCTTTTCTGTCCGCTTTCCTCGTTATTTACATGCTCTGGCCATGGTATTCTAAGCAATCTTCTGTAGAACGACATCTCTATTGCTTCTAGTCTCCTCTTCACCTGTGAGGAAATTGTCCAGCATTCACTCCCATATAGGAGGATTGATATTAAATAAGCACTCTTTTCTTTATTTGTGTTGTCTCAAGTCGCTTCTTTATCTGTGAGGAAATCGTGTAGCATTCATTGCCAAATAGGAGGGTTGACTATTAAATAACAGTTGAATACATGTTGTTGGGGAGAAATAGCACGTAACTATTAATGTTAATAACTGAACACAAATAGTTATTAATTAAAAAATTATTAATTTTATGTATAATTTTAAATTTATTAATTAATAGGAAATAAAAGTAATTCCTATTACTAAAATCATAGAAACAAATTAAAAATCAGAAGAGAAGAATCGTTAATAGTAGTGAGATCCGAATCAGATATCTTCAGATACATATTGTTTTTTTATGTCATCATAATATAGATCTGTTGCGGGGCCGATAAGGATGTCGACCCCGCAAGCGAAGAAAAGGTGAGAAAACAGCCAAGACAATGATAAACAATAACGTTGAATTTATTTGGTTCAAAGGTACAAGAGTGTACTCTTGAGAAATGTATTGGATTCAGTGTCGGGTCCCAATGTGACCGGTTTCCTTCAGGGGAAGTTGAATTGGAGACGAGTGTAGGGTTTGGTCGGCGGCGATAGCAGGTCAAACTGCCGGATCAAATAGTTGACAAAATCTGGTTGGTCGAAATCGCACGTAGATTCGGTTAGGACGAAATCCCTAAACAGAGCCAAGTCAGAAAGGTGATACACCGCGAAGACGGTGTCGCGCCGATGTGTATCACTTGACGAAGGCGATAGTCCCTAAACAGGGCCGAGTCAGAGTTGTGATACGACTTCAGGCGCGGATCGACCGCGGAAACGGGATCACGCCGAAGAGTAACTGTAGACGAAGGCGGAGTCACTGGCCGAGTCAGAGCGGTGTTACGACTTCCATGGCAGATCAACCGCGGAGACGGGATCACGCCGAAGAGTATTCTCTCGACAAAGCACCGGAAGCTCACAAAGGTAGCGAACTACATTTTGATCCAGGCCATCAGGCCGGGGATTTACTTGACCTCCCACACAGTCAGGTTGTGACACAAGGTCGGGGTTTAACGTGGGACGGGAGGGGGAATGGACCCGAGTTTTCACCCGGGCCGCAGTGCTTTGGCTTTAGCTGGTCATAGCTTGTCCAAGCTGGTCTTTAGCTTTGGCTTTAGCTAGTCTAGCTATGATACTACCAGCGCAGGGACGAATCCCTGCGACCGGCCTGTATCGGTGACCGCTCCCAGCCTAAAGGCGATCATTCAGCGAGTAATCTGAGAACAGATACTACACTTTGATCTTAGCCATCAGGCCGGGGATTTACTTGACCTCCCACACAGTCAGGTTGTGACACAAGGTCGGGGTTTAACGTGGGACGGGAGGGGGAATGGACCCGAGTTTTCACCCGGGCCGCAGTGCTTTGGCTTTAGCTGGTCATACTCATTCTTCTAAACTACAATTTAATAGTTAATCTAACTCTTATGAGCTCAAGTAAAAATATTTCCTAATCAAAGATACGTAACTCCGTCTAACCTTTCAGTTCACATGCATGTACATCAAATACTTAATAAATTCAATTGTTGTGTTTTGAATCATTATTTTTGTCTTTTATTAATTGTTGTGGATGGAAGATTATGAAGACGCACAATTTTAAGCCTTCTGATCATTCAAACCTTAAGATCATCACACAGCCGCAACATTCTCTGTCAAGAATGAAGACTGAGACTCGGAAGATAAGTTAATCCAAGCTTTATTCGGCAAAATACAAGCAGGGTTCACATCACGTGCTCCTAGTATTCTCGAATATGGCTGACTGTCGTAATCCAGAGAAAGGGCCGTAAACGATTATGGTGTCGTAAAGGAGTCTCACAGTCAATCTCTTATTTACGACATCCCTCCCCACTAGAAGAGAGTACATATTTTAGTCCCAGCCATACCTTTTTGGGGTCACCGACACACGACCTGACCTCCGTAGTGTTTGCACAATCTCTCTGCATGACGAATCGTGGTCTTCTATATCGGCATCACTTCCTGGGCTCATTAAAAGCTCATTTTGCATGGTTGGCGGTTCAACAGTTGCTGGTTTGGAAGGGATCTCCTCGGAGGACTGCTGGAACATGTGCTGGGGTGAAAATGTCTCGGAGCCAGCAGGACCTGGGGCCAAGTCTTGAACCAACACAGTTGATTCTCTCCCGTCTGGATATCTGACGCATGCAAATGATTGATTACTATCGAGCAGGTTAACTCGATCCACTAAGGGGTCATTCTTAGTAGTACGAATGAATCGTCGCAACAACACCGGCCCCGGATTCATCAACCAAGATGGCAGAGAGTTTCCATGGGTTGTGCGTCTCTGAAATTTAAAAAAGAAAACGTTCATGTGGTGTACAATTTGTTGTAGTACATAACAGGGACTGCATAGAATGAAGAACTTGTGGTAGGACCTGCTCCCAATGTTTATCTGATAGCTTGAGTGACTTAAGCGCCAATTGGATTGTTTTCCAGACAACCCCTACATACCGTTCGGCTTGACCATTACCCTGTGGGTGATAGGGAGTCGAGTTACTGGTAGCAACCCCTTTACCAAGTAAATATTCCTTTAGCTCCTGGGATATAAAATAAAGGCCTCTATCTGAATGTATGTAGTCTGGCATTCCAGTCATACTAAAAAGAAGTCCCAGGCACTTTATGACTGTGGAAGTTTGCATGTCTGGACAGGAATATAAGAATGGAAATCGTGAATATTCATCAACGATGACGAACAAATATGGATTGCGGGAAGCCGTTGGGAGGGGCCTCTTAAAGTCAATACTGATCCTTTGCATCGGACCAGTGGCTTTTATCAGTGTACCTTCAGTTGGTCGATAGAACCGGGGTTTGAGTTCTGCACAAATCTTGCAGGATGCGCAGGTTTTCTTGACATCTTCAGTTGAAAAGGGGAGATTTCTTGACCGCACAAAATGTAAAAGTCTTGAGACACCTGGATGGCATAGTTTTTCATGTGATTCCACCAGAACTGAGATTTGGCAACTTAATGATGCACAATAAGTGCGACTGAAAGTGTCCGCAGCTACATTGTTTCTTCCCGGTCGATATTCAATGTCGAAGGATAATTCGCCGAGTTCTTGCATTCATTGATTTTCGCATTCTTTACTTTAGTGCGCTTCCTGTTATCATACATAAATGCTACAGACCTTGCATCTGTGTATAGTTTGAAGTGATGTGGAGACAGAAGATGCTTCCATTTTCGTACGGCCTCTATTATGGCTAAAGCTTCCTTCTCAACGATGCTATATCCCTTTTCACTTGCATGGAGTGATCTTGACATGAATGCTATGGGCCTTCCATTTTGGCTAAGTACGGCAGATACAGCATAGTCCGAAGCATTACAATCTAACTGAAGGGGTAGTTTCTTGTCAATAGCCCATAAGGTCGCTCTACACAGTTCCGATTTCAATGTATTAAATGCCTTAAGTGGCTTCTCTTCCAATGGGAACCGATCCGCTTTCACTAAGGGTTGTATTTTTTCTGAGAATTCAGGGATCCACTTAGCGTAGTAAGCAAACATTCCTCTGATTCTCTTCAGACTGTTCATGTTTTTAGGTGGTGGTAGTTCCTGCAATGGCTTCATTCGTTCAGGGTCAGGCTTTATCTTCCTATTCCCTACACAATATCCTAAGGTATTAATGTAGTTACTTTATTTATGGTTTTGGAAGTATTCAAGGTCAAGTGTCTTTTCCTCACTACCCTCATAAAATTTTCCACATTGTTATCATGTTCCTCTTCTGTTTCACCTCCAATTATTACATTATCAAGATAGGGAAATGTATCAGTCAGATTTTCTTCTTTTACAATTTCATTCATTGCACATTGGAAAGCAGGGATATCATTAGTTACTCCAAATGGAGGACGGGTAAACTGAAAAAGTTGGCCATTTGCCTCAAAAGCAGTATATTTCCTGTCAGATTGTTTGAGCTTGATTTGATGGTAGGCACTTTTTAGATCGAAAGTTGAAAAGTATTTATACCTGGCAAGATTTGCAAAACAGATCGGAAATTCTTGGTAATCGAAAAGCGTCTAGTTCTGTGTAGATATTTATGGTATGGGAATAGTCCACACATAATCGTTTTTTGTGTATTTTAGCTTCATCTTTAACTACTACTAATTGTGCACGCCACGGTGAAATATTGGGTTCAATAATCCCATCTTCCAGAAGTTTACTAATTTCCACAACAATAAAATCAGAGTCCTCTTTACTAAAACGTCTTGATTTAGTAGCAATCGGTTTGCATTTAGCTGAAATTCCTGGGAACAAAGTTGGTTCAGCTATATCAGCAGCTTCCAGGGCAAGACAGGCACCCGTGCCTTTCACAACGATTTCCGGTAAATAACCGCCATATTCAAACGTGACCTTAAGATGTCGGGATTAAAATTCCCGTCCAAGAACAACATCACAACAGAGGTCCTTCATGATAGTCAAAGGAACGGAAGTATATAATTTATCGTTAAGACCCAGTTTAAAATCGACTACTGCAAATCCATCAGACCGGCTATTAATACTTTTCTGGGCCATACTTACTTTTTTTGACAAGGGAAAAATCCTCAGAGACAATAAATCCACCACTTTTTTGCTGATAAAATTTTCAGAAGCAAAATAATCTGTCAGAGTATTCAAGGTTCTATTTTTAACCATGATGAAAGTAGCAGCATAGGAAAGTCCCACTGGTACGTTAGTAGAAATACAAGAAGCTGAATGAATCATAGCATTAGTTGTCACATTTGATGACCTACACATTTTTTGGTAATGTCTCTGCTTATCACAGCGATGGCAAATTACGTCACGTGCCGGGCACATGGATCGTTTATGGTAAGGTATACAATACCACAGAAAAACAAGCTTTCTTACCGGTGTTATTATTTGAAGCTGTAGTGGAAGTTTTCTTACAAGAATTGTTAAATCTTTGGTTGAATATGGCAGCGACAGCGATTTGATTATTTTTTTCTTCGCTACTACTGCCTGTCGAGTCGCCACGTGGTCTCCTGTTGTTAATGACGACAATAGCTGAATTGGAGGGAGAAACGCAAACCGTATTATTTTTCTGGGCTAAATCCAGTGTTAGTGCTTGTTCGTGAGCTGTCTGCGGGTCCAAGTTTTTATTTTCCAGTAATCTCTGTCGGATTGCTGGTGATGTTATCCCACAAATGAATGCATCTCTCACAGCTTCATCACTGACTTGCTTAGCCGTTCTGTCCTTGAAGTTGCAGTCTCGCCTTAATTTTTCGAGACTTTGGAAAAAATCGTCAATCGATTCATCTTGTCTTTGCTTCCGTGTGGCCAGTAGATGGCGGGAAAAGACGTCATTCAGTTTTTTAACGTATATTGAGTCCAGTCGATTTAGTGCCGATTCGATATCTTCGCAGGATTCAATGAATTCGAAAGCTGTAGTACTTACACAGCTTATCAATGCCCGTAGTTTGTTGGGGATTCTGTCTTGGTAGTCGTCTAAATAGTTGGTGAATATAGTACGCCAGTACCGCCATTCTCTGGCGGCATGTGTTGAATTTGGGTCGATATCCAATACTCTTGGTTTATAGCCAAAACTTGATACAGACTCCGACATGGTGGTTATAAGATATTTTGCCGAATAAATTGTCAAGAATGAAGACTGAGACTAGGAAGATAAGTTAATCCAAGCTTTATTCGGCAAAATACAAGCAGGGTTCACATCACGTGCTCCTAGTATTCTCGAATATGGCTGATTGTCGTAATCCAAAGAAAGGGCCGTAAACGAATATGGTGTCGTAAAGGAATCTCACAGTCAATCTCTTATTTACGACACTCTCCTCAAATTATTATCAGTAATTTTTTAAATATACTGCTAGGAAATTTGTCCAGGCTTTCCCGCATCAAAGGGTTGAGGTTAAAAATAGGGCTGAAAATAATTGCGAAAAAAAACGCGAGTAAAACAGCAAGATTAGAGCGGACAAACTCTCTCTTTTAGGCGCGTACGAATAAAGAAAAAACTCCTGCTCGGTGAGTATCAACAAAAGAAGAAAGTGTTTATTTACAATATACACAAAAATGGGTAAAGGGGAAAAAAAGATGATTAGGAGAGAAAGAAAGGGAGAAGAGAAAATGTTCTTGACTTAAAAAAGGCTTGCTCAAAATATTTCTTTGAGCGCCTAAAGAGTTCTTTAAGCGATTAGATATTATTGTTAAGGTTCAGATAGATACACTCACAGTTCTTGTAGAGTTGAAACCCGTTCGCAGATAAAGGAATCCTGCAGTTGAGTGAGATGCTAGGTCGACAACAGAAGTCCAGTGGGCTCGTCAGAAGGAGTGGTGAAGGGATGCAGCCTTGGATTGGTCTTGAATAGTGGTCCGACGTTCGTTTTTGACAGCCCTTTAGTAGTTCTTTGGTGAAAGAGGCGCAGGAGCTCCCTAATGTCGACCTCACAGACGGTGGGCAGAATTCTCACTGGCAAAATAAGCAAGATTCTCCAAATTTATGGAGTTTTGGTAGGCTCCGATGGATCGAGGATTTTTCCCTCCAAAATTGTTGTACAATTTTCCTGGCCCCAATATTGGTCAGAAAACACATTCTTATCTCCGATAAGAATCAGGGCCCTGGGAGCAGGTTTTGAAGGTACTGAAAACAGGTTGGTGTGAAGAAGCTGTGAGGTTTCTCCCAGACTTTGTGGCACCATGGAAAGAATAATGGTGGTGGAATTCCTTTTTGTGTTTTCCAGCTTTCTCGTTAGCCAGAAAATATATTCTTATCTTTGATAAGAATCAAGGCCTTGGGAGCCGGTTTTGAAATTAAAAAGAGGTTGGAGTGAGGATAGAAAAAATAGCGAGAATGTGAACTTGTGAATTGTTGTTCTCAAATTAAATTCCAACAATACACATTCCGCTCCAATCTTATTTTTTCGGATAATTTAAAATCCATCTGACTTTTTCTCTGACTTTTTTGTATCCGAATTTTCGTAAGAATCTTTGTGTAGTTCTTAAGTTTGCTTTAAAATCTTTTTTTTTATCATTTTCATCAAAATTAAGATAGCCACGACTTAGAAGAAAAAAAAAACATCACGTCCTTCGCGACAGTCCTTGTTTTTAGATAATTTTCTGTCTCTAACGAAAGAGCGTATTTCAAATATTGCATCATGTGATATTAATCCTCTTATATCAGGCCTTTTCCATGGGATGCTAACATATATTTCAGAACGATCACAAAAATTCATCCAGGTTTTATTAACAACATTTTTGCTATCATTTAAGCCGTTCGTTCATTTGGATCGACATACTTGGCTAATATTATGCCCAATTATTCTTCTTAATAGAACCTGTCTTCTTTTTTTTCAAGAAATTCGCTATTTTTTCATAATCAGTTTTAGATTTATGTTCATTCATTCTAATACGTTTTACTATTATTTGTTCAAAAACAACTTTTTGTCAGAATTTTAGATATTATCCATAAATACATGTACAAGAATGTCATTTTTGATAAAAGTTTGAAAATAACCATAAACACGTAAAAAATGTGTATATTGTCGAAAATTTCTTTCGGCTCAAAGGGTATATGAGAAGCCGGTCCGATACAGTAAGTGTTGCGATACACTGCCTAGCCTCGCGACCCAAAATTCAGTCAGGGATCAATTAATAAAGAGAGAAAAAGAGAGGCGCGGAACAGCCACCACATTTGTATCCTACATTATTAAGGCATTGTCAGGACATTTTTCTCGATAAAAGAAATCCAGAATGTTTTTTATTTAAAGGATTCAAATATTTTGTTTTAGGATTTTTTAGTCAAATTTCATATTTTATCGTTTTTTTCTTATTTTAAATTTTATAATACAACAATAAATGGCATTCCTCCTTCCGTTTTTGCTTTTCTTGTTAGATAATGTAGGATACAAATGTGGTGGTAAGATACACTGATCGATAGGACACACGTTAAAGCGGCACCATTTTAAGCCATAAGTAATTTTTGTTTGGGGCAATTACAGAAATGTGAATAAGCACAAACATAGATTTATACAACAAACATAACTGTTTATTAGGCTAGCGCTGTGGAAAAGAAAAAGTCTCTGTAGGGAGCAATTAGTTCGTTGTGGGAACGGAAAGCATCTATCATAAAACACACGTATAAGCTTTTGAGAGCGTATTTGGTTTTAGTATGCGAAGCTCGTACTTACAAATAAATACAACTAATTATAGGCGGAGCGTTAGTTCTCGTGTCAAATTCCTCGTCCGGGAGTAGTGAGTGGAATTTTACGATGCCGGTTTGTCATTCCTGGTTCGTCGATGTGGTTGCTTCTCCTTTGTTGCTACACTACCAGCTGTCTAAATGCTAATTCTCCTCTGCTTATATCGATAGAGATAGACTCAACTTGGACACAATTTTAAATCTCAATCTTCTGTTTGACTGGACAACGTTGAAGCCTTAGTTCTGATTTGTTGGTTTTGTTATTTTACTGAAACTACGTCAGTGTGTTGTTAACTAAAGGTTTAACCCTGGCTACACGAGTACACGCAAGGGAAAATATATTTTAGGGTTTTGGTGGTGCGACAGAAATAATGACCACTGAACATGCAACATAAATCGCCATTAACAAGATGTACGATGTATGACCATTTAATTCATCATGAACGCTCAGCAGTTTATTATAGTTGCAAATCATTAGCAACAAAATATGCCTGTGTTTTTTTTGTGTTTTTTTTTTAAGCGTATCACCCCAAGCAAGGCTGGAGGCCACTATCACGCAAGGGGTTATAGAAGGGTTGGAGGAAGAGCAGATAGGAGTGGTAAAGGAGAGGATGTGGAGAAAGAGAAAGACAGTGGGTCGATCAAGGCAAGGGGGTTACAGAAGATTTGGAGCGAGGGCAGATAAGAATGAAAGATGAAAGCATGTGGAGAAGGGAAGTGGATAGATCAAGGCAACTGGAGATGTCGATTGACGCTACACATAAACCGTTGGAGATTGTATTTGTCAGGGAAACAGTAATAGGGAAGGGAGTTCCATAGGCGAGATGTGCGAGACATAAAGCTAGGAGTAGAAGAGACGTCTACATCTAACAGTTTCAACGGTGTAGGGGTGGGAACGGGATGCCAGCCTCGTAGGACGTTTAAATTCAAGAGGCCTAGGGACAAGCGAAAGCAGCTCCTCGGAGCAATTACCGTGAAAGTACTTGTAAAAAGGCAGAGCGAGGCAACATCGCGTCGGTGAGAGAGAGACTGCAGACGAGATGACAGATCAGGGCCAATCACATTGCATATCCGTCTCTGGATCTTATCAAGAACCCTGAGTATCCAGATGAAATCGATCCTTGAGCTGAAGTCTATTACTGTAACCATATAGATATACCCAACAATGAACAAAGGATTTTTTAAAAATCAATCAAAAGAAAATTTGGCAACAATGAATGTCAGCTGATATTTATTGGTTCTTCTGCAAGAATAGATACAACATCCCCACTGAACTTGCTACTCTCCTATATTCGCAAAATGGTTGAATTGTGATTGCAACAGATTCAAAAGTAAACTTGGCAACAATGAAGGTGGCCTGAGATTCATTGATACTCCTGGATAAACAAATAGAACGTTCCTGATACTCTCTCATTAAAACTCTTCATGGATTGCGGCTACACATTTGAAGCTTGGGCACACAGCTCATACTCGCTTCAAGTTTCCCATTCCTTTCAAATCGACGTCAACCTGTCATATATCACCTCGTGATACAACTAGACGCTTTATATTTGATACTCAATTATTTGCCTGGGGTGAATCTTCAATGTGACACTGACATCTTCTGGAAGCTTTGAATCACATGCTTTCAAATTTAATGAACATCTTCTTGGAGGAAATTATGAGCATTGAATATTATTACCACATCTGGTTTGGTGCTTCTACTCTGTATCTAGAGATTCTTAATAAAATACAAACAAAAATCAGCAATATTATTGATCCTGACCTGGCATCTTGGCTCCCGTTACGTTTCCACCACTGTAACGTAACTTCCATGTATCTTTTTCTACAAATATTTTCATGGTAATTGTTCTGATGAGCTTTCCTTGACTTTATAAATTTAAGCACAATACTAGATTGTGCATTGTGGTGTAATGGATATCGGCTCGGAGTGAGAACTCGGAGAGCCAAGTTCGAATTCCAGTTGAGTTCGTTAGATTCACTTATTGGGAAAGGTATGAATCCATCTCTTCTCCCCCTAGCTATAGGTTGAGTAGCAGGACAGACTGGATTCTTTAGCCTTGGTTGGCAACCAGTCAGAAAGAAATGGAAACCTACTGTGAGAAAAAAAATCTGCCTTTCCAGTCATGTATCGAAAGATACGTGACCACCCAAACGTGTATCACATATGGCACTTGACTGACTAGATTGCTAGGTTATGTTATTTTACAGTTGAAATTGCTAGATGTAACCGTAAGTTCTATGCTAACAATTTCTTCTCTGGTACTATTCACTTATAGAACTCTCCTTTCGGCTTCTTGCTTCCCAGTCAACTTTGATCTTTAAAAATTTAAATGCAATGTCAATCATCATATTCTGTTTTCTTAATTCTTGTAAATTTTTCCAGTCGTTCACCGAGTTCAACGACTTCAAATTGTTGAATGCATGAAAAGGTTTTCCATTTGGAGTCAATGTAAGAGTTTTCAACTCCAAACAAATATGGGAGTTCTTAAGTGATAGAACAGCAATAGATTTTTTTTATTTGAATCGGTGAAAACATTATGCGAACTTGTTGAACGAAGGATTTCAAATATTGTTAATGCTAACACACCTTACGAAATGCCATTGGGATCATGTCCTTTCTAACAGCAAATTCAAAGTAAACTTGGTTCACCAATGATGAGCTGAAAAGAAAAGAAAACAAGAATTGTTACGATAGAATTCTTTGTGTTGGTGATACAGAGGATCAAAGAGGAATGTCTCTTTGTGGGCAAGGGAAGAGACTTGGGGGAAATAGGGCCTGGAGTTGCTTTGTGTATTGACTGACCTATGTGGCGACATCAACAACTTGCCCATTAGCTGCGACTACCTACAGTGTCATGAGCAGCATTCTTAAAAGAAGATGGGGTGGATCATGTCTCATCGTTTTTTTTTTTGTCATATTTATGCTTTAGTTGCAGTGTTCATGATTAGCTCCTTTTATATTGTATTATATATATGAGGGGATTTGTTTTGTGAGTTAGATGTGATGCTCGGAGCACCTGCTCAGCAGGCAATTTTTTATTTTTGGTTTTGCTTTCTTAGCATTCACATCCGGCTGACAAGTTTTGATATAAAGTGAATCAGAAAGAGATCTAGTTTGAAGCAGTGTAATCATGTAATCATATTCCAAGAAGAGACTGAAAAGCATTGAATCAGTGATAGACGAGAATCAAATTATTCCATATCCTACATATTTTTTACATTCACTGAATATAAGAGGTCTACCTCCTTACATCATCAAAATCAAAACAGGAATTCCAGTAAGGCTTCTCTGAAACTTCCCTTTCTATCTTATCAACATTTGTATTTTTTCTACCTATATTTATAGGCCTTACAAATTAAACTAAGCACAATTGACTATTAGTATTAAAGTGTTGCAGGTCGTATACTGGCCTGCAAACAGATACTGAATGACTAATGACAACAAACAAAACAAAGACTTGAGTTATAAATATGTTGCCAAGTTTATTTTTGTTAACAAAAATACATCAACAAGAATAATGTTACAGTGCTCTAGGCAAAAAATATCTATGCATGTTCATGTAGAGAGTAGGAAGAATGTTCTCTTGAGAAGGACATTTTTTGGTTGTTGTTGAAAAGTGTTACCTTGAAAAGACAGTTTTGTAGTTGCTGAAGAGCATTGTCCTTAAATGAACAGTTTTGTGGTCGCTGAAGGACATTATTATGAAAATTACAGTTTTGTAGTCGATGAAGAGAGTTGTCCTTAAAAGGACAGTTTTGTAAACGCTGAAGAGTTATGTGCTGAAAAGGACAGTTTTGTGATCAGTGAAGAGTGTTTTCCTGAAAAGGACAGTTTATTGTATATCATTGCTGCTGAAGAGGATGGTTGGCTGGAGCTGGAAATGGCTGGAGTGGTGGCTGATGGCAAGCTGGAGCAGAAAATGATGACGGTGGCTGGCTGGATACTGATGGCTGGAGCCGTAGGCCGGCTGTCAGCTGCTGGAACAGATACTACACTAATCATCTAGTCTGCTGAAGATATTATTTACCCCGGTCTCCACACTGAGATGGGATGTGACACAAGGTCATGTTTAATGTAGGGAACCCATATGCATACACTGAGGCCAAGGACAAGAAATGCCCAGCCCCTGCAACCGTCGATTGTGTTGGCATTGGTATGAGTACCAAATCCTCTTCTCTGGTGCAATGAAGGGGGTGTAGTTTTGGGCAGCTGCACCCTGAGATCGGGTACCTCTCAGTTTTTATTTTCTCCAGTTGTGTTTCTGTCTTCAGACATAGCCACAATTGAATCACACTGTGCCCAAAGATAGAGACACAACCAAGTTGCATTCTGCCTGAAGACAGAGCTGCAACTGAGATAATCCTTCCCAGACAGGGGCCACGAAAGGTGTCTTTTTCATTTTATGCTTTGAGGCCTTCTTATATCCGTGATCAGTTTTACAACGATAACTGGTTAAGCTTTTTTTTCCAGTTGATTCTTGAGTGTTGACAGGATACAACAAAAGGATGAAAACTTTTAAGATTTTGACATCATTCTTTTTTCATCCAAATCTGTGACTTTTTTTTGCTCAGGCTTGAAAAAATTCACTACTTTTTATCCATAATTTCGAAAGCATTAAAAATCTCCAACTTTTTAATAAGAAAAATCTTAAGTTAATGTTAAAAATTGCCACAAAACATTGTTGATTTATTAGATGGAATGATCTATTATGACATGTGTGATAATTCTGTATTTGTCTATATTTCTGAGATGAGGTATTATGTACAGTATTTACATTAGTCGGACTATTGTCCTCATCTTTGTCGCCATATTTGTCACAACATTTCGGCCGTTGTACGCTCCGGCCTTCTTCAGGTGGTTGGAATTTCGAATCGAACCCTTTATTTCGATCACTGGGGTAGACTGTTCTAGTTCCACGAGCCATGTTTGATGGATGTCAGTTATCAGTTATCTCCTGGTAATTTTCCCTCTGAAAGTTCTCCACTGCCTGAACCGGGTATTGAACTCACACTCTTTGGGTCTGTCACTGGATCTAACCAACGCCTTTATCCACTGTACCATGTGTCCTTGTATTTATTTTCAATTTTTCTAATTGAAATGTTCATTTATATTGCATATGATCCATTATTGTACATAATTAGATTACAATAGAATTTATATTTTTATGGATACTCCCTTATGAAAATTGAGATGTAGTAGAGTGGTGGCCCCATATCATAGATTCGGTGGGTGTCATAGATTTGCTAGGGGCACTGGATCTGAAGAGAATACACAGAGGTACTGAATGGGGGAGCCCTCCTTCAGGGGTCTTGGGCTTAATATTTTTTAAAACTGCTTTGCATAGGCTTTCACCTGTACCAGGTAAGTATTCAAATGTAGCAGATGCCAGCATTCAGAAAATATGTATGTTTTACACACATAAAAACATACATATTTACTTCATCCACATTTTAATGCTGGCATCTGCATATGTGTAAAGAAACACTCTCCTGTTAGGTTACTCAGTCAGCAGTGAGATGCTATTAAGTGAGCTTTTGCGTTGTGTGAATATTGCATTCAGAAAGACAGCACACCTGTCAATTCTTTATGCCATACGCAGTTATTGGTAGGGGGGGGATTGCATCATCTACCACCCCACATAGCTTCAATTTGATTTCCTCTAACTAAAGTTATTGTTGAACAGGTGATTAAAGACCATGAATGAGATTAAGGAGAACGTTATGAGGCATCTGATGGTAATACTAAATAGGACTTTGTAGAGGGTTTTGAAAACCAGAAGAGACACTGAGATAAGTGTGTGATAACCTAAGTGAGATATGAACTTCATTCCTTCCCCCAGCTTTGAATGAAAAGGAGAAAAAATGGTTGAGGTTGTTGATTTCAATTCCATTGGGTTGCCAGTGGTTGGTAGACTAAGGTAGTTAATGAATGTCTACATGAGATCATGGGTTGTGCATGTATCATATTTCAGCTCTGCGCATGTTACGATGACCGTAACAATCTATTTTGATTTAGGCTGTTTTTCCATCTCATTATATACTTATGTTGAGATCCATTGCTAAAGTGTCCCTTTGTATCCTGTTTGGGATGGTTTCTGATTGGTTGGTGGAGATATGACTTTATTGCCTAGCAATTCTGTATAAATGCCTAATTTTAGAAATGGCCAAATTTTGGTCTCCTTGCTATTAATTTCTTATTTTTCTTATTTATTTTTCTATCATTACAGATTCATCATATTATACTTTGTCTCCAAAACCTCTTCCTGATTCACTCTGCATCAAACCTTGTCGGGCAAATGAGAACGCTATGAAAGAAAGAAATTTTAAAAAGAGAAGTTCACTCTCTGTGCATGAGCTTCAAATATTGCATCCGACTCATAAAACATCAAAAAAATGTTGAACGTTGCCACTCAAGTCAAAACGCGATGGCAAAAATATTGAGTCATGTATCCATACTGACTGCTTAAAAAGACTCACTCAAAGCCGTTCAGAGGGTCAACCGATCTGACATTAGTGTCAACACAAAGTCAGTAAATCACCATCCCACCCCTGTTCAAAATCACATGCCATGGTCCACAAGCATATCCACCCTCACTTGTATACATTAATAAATACAAATAATAAAAAGCAAACAATACAAAAGAAAACAGGACAGCCTGACAGAGAGAATGGAAAAAGACTAAGGGAGTTGGATAAGGAGAGCGGATCAAGGAGAGTGGATCAAGGAGAGTGGATCAAGGAGAGCGGATCAAGGAGAGCGGATCAAGGAGAGTGGATCAAGGAGAGTGGATCAAGGAGAGTGAATCAAGGAGAGTGGATCAAGGAGAGTGGATCAAGGAGAGTGGATCAAGGAGAGTGGATCAAGGAGAGCGAATCAAGGAGAGTGGATCAAGGAGAGCGAATCAAGGAGAGTGGATCAAGGAGAGTGAATCAAGGAGAGTGGATCAAGGAGAGTGGATCAAGGAGAGTGGATCAAGGAGAGCGGATCAAGGAGAGCGAATCAAGGAGAGTGGATCAAGGAGAGTGAATCAAGGAGAGTGGATCAAGGAGAGCGAATCAAGGAGAGTGGATCAAGGAGAGCGGATCAAGGAGAGCGGTTCAAGGAGAGCGGATCAAGGAGAGCGAATCAAGGAGAGTGGATCAAGGAGAGCGAATCAAGGAGAGTGGATCAAGGAGAGCGAATCAAGAAGAGTGGATCAAGGAGAGCGGATCAAGGAGAGCGGTTCAAGGAGAGCGGATCAAGGAGAGTGGATCAAGGAGAGCGGATCAAGGAGAGCGAATCAAGGAGAGTGGATCAAGGAGAGCGGATCAAGGAGAGCGAATCAAGGAGAGTGGATCAAGGAGAGCGAATCAAGGAGAGTGGATCAAGGAGAGCGAATCAAGGAGAGTGGATCAAGGAGAGCGGATCAAGGAGAGCGAATCAAGGAGAGTGGATCAAGGAGAGCGGATCAAGGAGAGCGGATCAAGGAGAGCGAATCAAAGAGAGTGGATCAAGGAGAGCGGTTCAAGGAGAGCGGATCAAGGAGAGTGAATCAAGGAGAGTGGATCAAGGAGAGCGGATCAAGGAGAGCGAATCAAGGAGAGTGGATCAAGGAGAGCGAATCAAGGAGAGTGGATCAAGGAGAGCGAATCAAGGAGAGTGGATCAAGGAGAGCGAATCAAGGAGAGTGGATCAAGGAGAGCGGATCAAGGAGAGCGAATCAAGGAGAGTGGATCAAGGAGAGTGAATCAAGGAGAGTGGATCAAGGAGAGCGAATCAAGGAGAGTGGATCAAGGAGAGCGGATCAAGGAGAGCGGTTCAAGGAGAGCGGATCAAGGAGAGCGAATCAAGGAGAGCGAATCAAGGAGAGTGGATCAAGGAGAGCGAATCAAGGAGAGTGGATCAAGGAGAGCGGATCAAGGAGAGCGGTTCAAGGAGAGCGGATCAAGGAGAGCGGATCAAGGAGAGTATGTTCCTGACACTTTGGTATCACAAAAGAATGTGTCTGTGAAAAAAAAGATAAATTTGAATGATATTTTTGTTCACTCAATTAATTCCAGGTACAAAACGAATATCTTTATTTCTATCTTTCAAAGCTAACAGGTTTAAGCTTTCCAATTGAGCATTTTAATTATTGATGATAAAATTATAGTTTCATGCTAAAATAACATAAAAATTTAACTTCCTACTAAATCTAAATTCTTGTGCCAAACACAGAAAGGGAAAAAGAGAACATATGCTTCTCTTCTCCTTGAGGTCAAAATAGGCGCAAATAACAAAATAAGAGTTTCAAACACTACGCAATATTTTAAAGGAAAAACAAAAGTAAAAGCAAAAAAGGTGCAAATACAAAAATTGCACAAAATGTTCCTTTTGTGCACCTATTAAGACAGGACAATAATTTCTAATAAAAAGGATTACAATTTATAATTCTGAGCCTAAAAATATATACATATATAACAATTTTTTAAACAAACCGTCTAGCCTTCTTAAAAATAAATTTCTCTTAGAAGAACATGTACAAAAACAGACTAAATAATTATTAAACATTTTTTCAAGACTAACATTTTTAAAGTAGTAAAAATAAAATTTTTATAATTTATATTTTAAAATTTTTTACCCTATCATTGACTGTAATTTCTTAATATTAATTAATATTTCTTAATATTCTTAAATATTAATACATGTATAAAAGAATATTATACTTCGATACAAGACGTTGTATCTTTTTTTTTTTAAAGTACATTGTGACAGTTTCTCACAGAAAACTAAGATTCTCAAGCATTGTGCTATATTTCCCTGGGTTTTGATTCACTTTCAGGGAAAAGAGGAAGTATTTCATACACTGTCACTTAGATCTTACTCTGAAAATTTCATATTAGAATTAGATTTTTATTCAATGTCATGTGATGGATTTATTGAACAACAAAACTTTTATTCACTTATAGCATATGCAAAAAAGTATCCAGTTATTTTTAATATGTTTCTAACCATAGGTGACCTTATTACTGAAACACTAAATACTCTTCCGTTGGATGCTACTAAGTGAGCTTAACATTGCATTGGAGTAATTGGAAGCATGGTGGAGTAATGGATAACGGCTTGGATTGAGGAATCACAGAGCCGAGTTCAAATTCCAGTCGAATCCATTACATTCACTTATGTGCTAATACCCTTGGGAAAGATATGAATCCTCTTCTTCTCCCCTCCCCAAACCCCAGCTATGGACAGACCAGGTTCTATAGCCTTGGATGGCAACTGGTCTACCGCAGAAAAGAGATGGCAACCTACTGCGGGAGAAAAATCTGCCTCGTCAGTCATGTATCAAAAGAAACATGATCACCTAAGTGTGTATCACCTAACATACTGAAGAAAATGCATCTGCCTATTCTTTGTTACTTGCAGGTTTTTTGGCTTTTATATTTTTGGCAAAATATTACATCATCTAACACCCCCACCTCAACACATAGTCCCTATTTTGTTTCTTGTGACTAAAATTTTTGTTGAAACGGTGTTGACCATCGATGAGATTAAGGAGAACATTACAAGGCATCTGATGGTAATCCCTAAAGAAGACTTTGCAGACTGTTTTGAAAACCTGAAGAGACACTGAGGTAAGTGTGTGATATCCCAAGTGAGGTATGGACTTCATTTTTTTTTTCCCAGATTTGAATAAAAAGAGCAAACAAAAAATGTTTGTGGGGTAGGATTTCAATCCCAGCCAATAAAAGGCCACTTGCTAAAATAGAGATCAGTGTGAAAACTGAAGGACTGATTTAAGTTGAGAGTGTTGTATTTGGTGATCAATCTTTTTAAAACTCAGTGACTTCTTGGAAATAAACCAACCAATGATGTTAGTGATTCCATTGAATAGCTCCAATTTTTAATATCTTTTATTCCTGTACACATTTTGGAAGCATTTGCAAAATCATTTCAAATGCTCTAAAATTTTGTGTACATGTCACCTTCATATTTCATAATTTTTTTCAGTTCTCCAGCTAGGTCCTGATAGCACTTTCAAAACCTGTCATATAGTGATTCTTTCAGACTAATTTGCAAGATTTTCTTGCTTTGTTTATAATTGTGCAATTACCCAACCTTATCAGCAAAGTGATTTCACTTAACAAGGTGTCATTGTATAAAAGGAAAGGTTATAATCAGTCTTCATTTCTCTCTTCAACCACAAGAGGTTGTAAGGAAAATACATGTCTCATTTCGCCTCTGTGGGACATCTTAGTCCCAACCAAACCCTGTGTCACATCCAAGGTGATCGTTACGCCATTAAGGATCACCTTGGTCACATCACATACAACACAATAATACTATATCTATGACAATATCTTTTTCAGAAAAACCTCATAGAACCAAAATAATATCTTCATAACAGCCTATCATATCTCCAGTTCAATGCAGAAAGATATTCCAGTTCAACAAATGAGACAACGTTACTATAAACTGACAACTCCTATAACAAAGTGGTAACCTGAGACCACTTTGTTTTTCAAAGAACTTTCTCACACTCATTAGGGCCTTGGACAGGGTGAACATTATCATAAAAATAACTTCTCTCTCCACAACAATTGGTGAATATGACATCAGTTGGAAATCATCAACCTTATAAAGGCAGCCCAACTCAGATGTTTAATAAGAATTCAGAAATTGCTCCCTACTGATAAGTAACATGATGTTACTTGAAGAGTAAAGGAGTACTACCAGTTTCCCCTTACCCTGAGAGATACTATGAAATGAAATTACTTTTTATTTTTATTTATTTTTTTTTACAATAAGGTTCCCCCTGTACAAGTCAACATTATGGATAAAATATAGTAAATTTTATATAATGTTTTTAGAGATTTATCATGAGCAAAACAAATTCATGAATTTGAACAAAAAAAAGATCCGAAAATGATGTCAAAATCTACAAAAAGTTTTAATACTTTAATAGTCAGTTGTGCTTATTTTAATTTAATTTAACCTATTTGTGAGACCCCCAATCAGGCTGACCACTCACCCTTCGGGTCGTGGGTAGTACCCACCAGATTTGAGTTTTATCCTTTCTGGATGCCCCATACAAAATTCAGTTTTCATCTTGCAAAAAACTACCAATCTGTTCCAGACTAGTATTAAATTTATATTTTATATTGTCTTTTCAAAATACATACAGTATGTGAATTTTTTTTTTTTATGTCCAATTTCTATTGTTTCATTAAATTCCTTTTTTAAACTATTTTTAATAAATTAATTATAAAGCTAACCTGGATCTTTGGATGGTAGGAAAAAATTCATGAAAGAAAAGTCACAAGAATGGGAAAAATATCATAGGAAATTGCATCAAAACTTGGCTTGTGGGCAAGGCCGGATTGTCCTTCAGGCTAGTATAGGATGCAGCCTAGGGCCCCTAAAGCTTTTATAAAGCAATGATTTTCATTTTCTAGATGTTATAACTTTTAAATAGTTTCATAAATTGAAATGATATTAATTTGACAAACTTATATTTATTTTGATTGTTTTATTGTTATAATGCTGATTATAAAATAATTTTTTTTTTACTATGGCTGTGTAGAAATCTGTGCCAATTTGGCTTGCAATAAATAGTAAAATGGTGGTATTTCTTAAAGAATATTTTTACTGACAAACAAAAGATAGCTATTCTAGTTTATTTAAAGAATTTGCAATACGTTTATTTCAAGCTATGTAAATGTTGCTAAAATATATCACAGGTAAAAATATTCAAGATGAGTGATGGTGGCTCCATCTGAGAGTAGGTCCTGTAATTTCATTAGCTCTTGGGTTCCAAAAGGTCATAATTTGACCTTGTTTGTGGGTATGAAAAAGTTGTTTTAGAGAAAATATAATATTTTCATTTGAAATAAATAATTAATAAAATAATTTAGTTAATAATAAAAAAAAAAGTAATTCACTTTATAGCATTTATTATAGCATTTAAATAGCATTTAATGGGCTATCATTTAAAGACATTTAGTTTATTAAAATATTACATTTCATTATTATAAATTAAATATATCTTTTTAAATATGAAATAAATGCTAACAATTAAGACAAATTTCTCAAAAAGATAAAGGGAAGCAACTCTTGATTAAACATCTAATAAAACAATTTGAAGAAATTTAAATGTTTATTAAATAACATTTAAATAAAAATTTTAAAAAATTAATTTAACCTAATTCCCACCTAAAATACCTCTAATAATTATAAAATTAAAATAAGATCCAGTATTAATTATTGACTTTAAAAAGTTCGGAAGTAATTATAAGTTTCTACTAAAAAAACATTTTTGGGACGTGGGGTAAAAATGTTACTCTAACAATTGAAAGGGAATGCTGGCCATCCTGACAAGTAAATAGGAGACTTGAAACAACAGAGATATGTTTCTACAGAAGGATGCTGAGAATATCATGGACAGAACATGTAAGCAATGTGGAAATTTTAAGGATATTTAGGAACGAAGAGGACAATTGTACTAAGAATCAAGGAGAAACCGTGGAAATTTCTGGGACACATAATGAGAGGGAAAGAGGGCTTGGATTGGACACTCATGGGATAAATGAAGGCAAGGAAGCCAGAGGTATACAAATGGATGGCAGAACAAGAATTGGCAGAGATAGTAAGATGGCAAACATTGCTTAGAGCTACAAAGGATAGGAAGTTGTGGAGAGCCATGATCACTTGCACTCTAGTCTAAAGAGATACAGCAGAAAACAGATCAAAATCGGGTTATCAGTGAATCAAGGGAAGTAACTGATATGTAAATATTTACTAAATACTTGCAAAAAAATACGAGGGCGGGCCGAAAACTTCAGAGGCTGACAATGAAGGAGTGATGCTAGAGCCGTGAAATCTTGCATGCATTAATTTCAACTCTTCTTATTAATAACTGCATTGGTTCTTTCCAGGTACGAGGATGGGCTGAAAGGTTCATAGGCTGACTATGAAGGAATGATACTAGTATAAAAATTTAATTTTTATTATTTTAAAAAAATGTGTTAATCGTCTAAAAAATGTATAATAATTGTTATAATATTATAATTGTATAATATTATAATAATAATTGTTTTACATGTAAGAAGAAGTGTATTTTTAAGTAAGCCAGATTGTTTGTCTAAAAATTGTTACAATTATTGTGTATCTTTTCTGGCTCAGCAATTAAAACCTGCCAAAATTGGTGAAAGGTCATTTCCAGTTTATGGAAAATTATTTTTTAGTATAAAACTGACCAATGAGAAACGTTGTCTCAAGCTATAATAACATCCCAAATAGTGGGGGGCAGGGATGAGCTGAATTTTTTAAATAAATAGAGCTCAGGTCATTAGATATGTTGAGAAGACTTCTGGACAGTAAGGGAACAAAGCAGGTCGTCAACATCAAAATGGCATTTGACATCAAGAGGAGACACCAAAAAAGGCAACAGTTACCAGCCAGCCACAGGGAGACCAAAGTTCAAGCAAAAATTCTCCTGTGGTTGAACAGCCGAAAATGAAAAGAATATGTAGAAATTTTCCCAAGCACAAACTGTATAAAGTCGAAAGGGACTTTTTTCAAAAAATTGCTGTGAAAGTAGGTCTTTTCGTTTTTTCTCAAAGGTTGTTGAACTTTTGTTTTTTACAGCCTTCTTATATTGTATTCTCTTTATGTCATTTACAAAATCCTTGTTTTTCCCGAGCTGTAATTATTTTCCACTTTTTGTTGGTAATCCTTGAAATTGTTATTCTGCCTTACTCAGCACACAATAGGAAATTTTTGTGCAAACTTGTATTGTACCTTTTTTCTTAATTGTGTAAACTGTAAATAAATTTGATCTTCCTTTTAAAATTTTACGCAATGGTTTTATAATCTGCATCTATTATTGTGTCTTGCTATTTCTACTAACAAAATATTGTATTTGGCACAAGAACTTGGATAAAATTTTTATATTACAGCTGTGAAATCTTACCATGCATTATTAATTTCAACTCTTCTTATTAATAACTGCATTGTTTCTTTCCAGGTAAACTGACATTTCAAAGAAAACTTCAAAAGTAACTAGTAGTGACTTCTCTTGGAAGCACAAAATTTGGCATCGTGATACTATCAAGTACCTGCAGACAATGTGTTTAGCCCCAAAAGACATTCATGTTGACATGGTTGCTACATTAAGGGATGATACTCCAGCTTTATCAATAGTGCAAAAGTTGACAGCTGAATTTTGTAGGGGAAAAGAGAGTTGTGAAGATGACCCAAAGTATAGATGTCCTGCAATTGCCAGCACCGAGGAGAATATGGATTGTGTTCACCACATAGTAACAGATAACAAGCAATTGACTATAAATCAAATAGCTAATACAATTAGCATATTCAATATGAGAGGTGAGAATATTCTGAACAATGAACTTAGCATGACATTTTCTTACATCTGATCAAAAGTGCACATCATGGGAATATCTGACATTGAGGCAAATCTGTCTGGTTTCCTTGAATGTTTTCTAACCCAGGATGTGTGTTCGATTCATCATTTTGAGCCAGAGACAATCTATGAAGTGGAAACACCCACCTCACTTGCTCCAAAAAAGCTAACATTGTTTCATCTACTGGGAAGATGATAACCTCCAATTTTTGTGGTTATCTACTATCTTCAAAAGGGCCACACCATCAATGGAGAGCACTATGCCAAATTGTTGAGGCAGTTACGAAAAGCTATCAAGATCTAACACCCAGGAAAACTGACGAATGTGGTCTTCTTTCATCAGGACAGTGCTCCAGCACATACGCCCTTTGTTTTAATGCCTGCTGTGTGTGACTGTGGCTTTGAATTAGTTGATCACCCTCCCTATTCTCCTGATTTAGCAGTCCTGGGTACAAACTACATCCAGCATCAAGACCTCTGATCTGGAGATTAGAGGTTTTGAGGAGTTTAGAACCACCTTAATTACTGTTGTTCCTAGGTTTATCCTGACCAGAGGTGGTAGCACCTGCTATGGGCAAATAGTGAATCTCCACAAACAAAAACAAAACACTATGAAAGTATAAAAATACATTTTTATAGTAAAAATACCAGCAGTACATTTTTATACTAAAAAAATTACCAACAATACATATTGATTGTAAATTTACTAACAATACATGTTTATAGTAAAATGACCAACAATACATTTTGTCTGTAGTTGAACCCGTAAAATTGTGTTCAAAATATTTGAATAAGCCATAAAGGTTGAGATGCCACTGAACTATATCTTCCAACTAACCTGTTAAATAGGAATAAAGTGTCGCTGCTGACACTTGATTTTGAACATAGATCACCAGTGAGTAAACACAGGCGATAACATTATTGAATTAAGTAGACCCCGTGACCATAGAGGAAACACATATAAGTAGGAAGTCTTGTGACGTCTGAAGGATTTGCATTCCATTCTATCCTCTATTACTATACGCACTGCTATTCTCTACTCTATTCACTATACTATTTCTCTATTCGGATCACTATTTGGATTACTATATGACAGTTACTTTTGAGTGAGTATTATCGAGCAAGTACTATTTGTGCGAGTGATATTCAAAGGCATCTGACACCAGTATTGTTCAACAGCATTAATATAGTTTTATCTGCGATTACAAAGTCTCTGCTACAACTATCATCACAAAAGTGATGAGTATTCGTTGACATCACAAAACAACCAATGAACCAACATCAAAGAACTTTTTCATGACATTAATCCTTATAATATCCTACAATTTCTTACAGAAATCAAACTACTCAAAAATATAAATTCATCAAAAGTACAACATAAAACACACATATCACTGCCTTTAGTAATTATGTTCATGCAAACATGTATATGCACAAAAGCTGAGTATCATCTACCATGTATTCAATTGTGAGAGCAGAATAACATATCATATATTTATTACTTCAAAGCTCCCAAGAAAATTAAATTTTCACATTAAATCGCCCATAAAGAGTTGACCTGCCTTTAAACAAATCAAATCATCAATCTACTGATTTGGTTCCATCTGACTATCATCTGTTCACCAACATGAAAAAAAACACTTGGCTGGGAACTAGTATCGCAGTGATGATGACGTCATATCTGCTGTTGATGAGTTGGTTTTTTTTTACCAACAGGATAAAAGCTTCATCACCAATGGGATCCAACACCAATAGAAGAGGAGGACTGTGTTGAAAAATAAACCTTTATTTGATGACATTCCATGAGAGTTTCTTGGTCAGGCAATGAACTTTTTAGCCAACCCTTGTACATTATTCAGGCAGTGGTCTTTTTATAAAACTCATTTTTACACGTGCCCAGAACCATTCATATAAGTAATATATTAAAAAAAAAACTGTGAATAAATGATGAGAGGTAAAACATTTAATCTTTTACACTGAAGTAAAAATATTTAAAATTTATATATTTTTTCTTATTTTTTTTTATTCATTTCACTCCAGGCAAGGCAATAAAGCCACTAAGACACAAGGAGGAGTTACTGAGTGTGAAAGAATATAAGAAAAAAACCAATATAACTACAGAAATTAAGAGGACAGAAAATAACGATTGACATTATATTTAAATTTTTGAAGATCAAAGTTGACTGGAAATCAAGAAACCGGAAGAGTTCCACAAGCGAGAAGTGCAAGCAAAGAAACTGTTAGCAGAGAACTTACACTTGCATCTAGCCATTTCAACTGTAAAGGGATGAGACCTAGCTGACAATCTAGCACTGCACTTAAATTCGGAAAGTCAATGTATCAAAGAGTAAAGCTTATCAGAACATTTACCATCAAAATATTTATAGAAAAAGTGCAGTGAAGTAGGAAAGTGACTGAAGCTGAGGTACTAGGTCAGGACCAATAACATTGCAGATTCTCCTTTGTATTTTATCAAGAATCTCTAAATACAAAGCAGAAGTACCAAACCAGATGTACTGAAGCTTGTTGAAATTGTTATTTATAGTTTTAATTCACTTGTAACATGATGAGACCTTGCTGCCAATCTAGTACTGCGCTTAGATTCATAAAGCTTAGGTACCATAGCAGGTAGTTCATCAGAACAATTACCAAGAAAGTATTTATAGAAAAGGCACAGGGAATTTATGTTATGGCAATGAGAAAGAGACTGAAGCTGAGATGCCATGTCAGGGTCAACAACATTGCAAATTTTTCTTTGGATTTTATCAAGACCAAATGTGGCAGCAATATTCAAAGAACGGATGAATAGTAGACTTATAAATATGCAAGATAGATTTTGGCAAGAAAAATTGTCTAGTATGACATAGTAAACCAACTTTTCTAGCAGCAGACCAAGCAATGGATTCAATATAATCTTTCCATTTCATGTCAGCGAAAAATGTTAGCCTGAAAAGGCATAATGAGTCACTCTAATACTCTTTACCAGGGGAAAAATTGAAGAAAATAATTTAATTGGTTGGTTGGTTGATTTTGGTTAGTAGCATATCAACACCTCCATGGATTATTTAATGCCAAAATCTAAATATTTTGAATGCAATTGTATGCATTCAACTACAGATAAAATGTGTTGTTGGACATTTTGCTATAAAATTTATTTTTGGTAATTTTACTATAAAATGTATTGTTGGTAATTTTACTATAAAAATGTGTTTTTATACTTTCATAGTGTTTTGTTTTTGTTTGGTGGAGGTTCACTATGTGCCCATAGCTGGGACCTAACAGGTGCTACTACCCCAGGTAAGGGTGGTACTGGGAACAACAGTAACTAAGAGGTGGTTCTGTGCTCCTGAACATCTCCAGTCTTCTGATAAAAGGTCTTACTTCCAGATGTAGTTTATTATCATACCCAAAACTAAAGAATTTAGTTGTGCCAACACTTGTATTTGGTCCGTAAGAATAATGCCATAGCCACACTGCAAAATGAAAAAGAGTAATGCCATAGCCACACTACAAAATGAAAAGGAGTAATGTCATAGCCACACTACAAAGATACATGCAGACACAAATAGATTAAATACAATGTAATATATTTATGTGAGGTCAATCTACAAATGATACTAGTATGACGTAACCCACTATGCATGGTTGGGTCATTGGTAAATAAACCAGTTCTCCTACCAGGCATTCTGGTGAGGATGGGACAGTGACGAGGATGGTGGCGATCACGATGGTGAGGATAGTTCCTCCATCCTATGGGATGTCTTATTTTTAATCCTGCTGTGTGCCTTGCCACCTCTCTCAGCAGAAAAATGTGCTGGAGAAATCGGTTTAGTCAACTATACAGGTAGTACTGGGTTACAGGGTAACAGGAGCACACATAAGGGATCGTTACTTTTCTTTCATAAATTCTAAAATAGAAAAACAACAAAAGCAAAATATCTTTCTTTTTTTAATATTGTAAAAATTTTTTAAAGTTTTCCCAATTTCGGAAGGATCAGAGATGTTAGCATACATTTGTATGCTTCTGCCTATAAGTTGGGAAGAGGGGAAGTATTTTGCAGTCACTCCCTGTGGGGATTGGAACAAACAGTTGTTGATGAATGATCTCATCTTTGTTTTTCCTATCATATTTCAGCTGTTAAGCTCTGTGGCCTTCTGTTGATCCGGATAACCTTTGGAAATTTCAAAATGAAACCTTTATTTAATTTACAGGGGTTGATTGTTTTCATTCCACTGTCTATATCTGGGGATATCTCATGTTGGTTTTTAATTAATAGTTCTGTTTCCACCAAATCTGACTCAAGGGACTGAACTCACAATTACTTTGTGACTAAGTGCATTAAAATATTGGTTCATGAATTGGTGGCATACTAATTGTGATAAGGATATCTCACCTTGAGTAACTGTCTTTTTAGTTCGACTCAGTGCTTGTCATGTTCTAAATTCTGAATATATTTGTATTATTTGGCCCAGAGATTGAACTTACAATTGTCACCAATTTAATTTATGATTTCAAATCAATGTTTATATATATATATATATATATATATATATATATATATTTCAGCAGCAATTTTAATATTATTTAATGAAACATATATATATATATATATATATATATATATATATATATATATATATATATATATATATATATATATATATGTTTCTCGGACATTCAGGCCGGTAAATGTTATTTAATACTGTTTATTATAAAACAGAGCATTTGCTTAAATACATGTATCTATAAAAAGAACGTTAAACATAATATAAATGTCTTTAAATAAATTGTCGGGCTATGTCCAATTCTAAAAAATATATATATATATATATCAAAGTGAAATATTTTGTAGCCATAGTTACATCAAATCCCAAATTTAAAAAAAGATTTGGATTTGATGTAACTATGGCTACAAAATATTTCACTTTCATTGCTTGGCTTGATAAAGTGAGAAGATGAAATGTGTTGGCAAAATATATATATATATATATATGATCAATACAAAAATAAAAAGTTTATCACTTAGCTGATTGATGTTATTTTCTTCAGAGTTTCATAGATGGACCCTCCAACAATCACTCTATCCACTCGTTTATATATATATATATATATATATATATATATTGTGTATTTGGTCAGCAATCCCTCTTTTATATAAGTTTCATTTAGAATGACTGACATGGTACTGCAGTTAAGTTTTTTATTTAATTTTTCATAGTTTTTCTAATTTTTTTTATTTAATGAAGCCACTAAGACACAAGTAAATATGGGTAAATAGCAAGACAGACTGGGTTCTATAGCCTTGGGTGGCAACTGGTCTAGGAGAAAGAAAACTGAATTCAAAACCGGCCTGGAGGCAAAACTTGATGAGCAGATAGGGGCTCTGGAGCCTTGCAAGTCAACCTATCTAGGGGAAGGTCACTCTGAAATATAACCTGCATCCTTGCACATTGCTTATCTCATGGTAGCCATTGCACCAGAAAGCAGATGGCAATCATTTAGACAAGAGAGTGGGACTGGGAATACACAAACCTTTCTCACTTAAATAAATTTCAGGTGCAGGTCATTCTACAACACTAGATGAATCTTCTACTCTCACGAAAGGATTCATCAGTAATGTGTCGATGGAATACTCATATGTTGGCTCATGACATGAGAATCCATGATATAGGTATTGATATATATATATATACATATGTATGTATATATATGGTGGACTCTCCTATCGTGAACGATAAATGAGGGTCAGCAGTGGATGGTGCCTTTTGTTTTACACTTATGTATACTAGCAGGGGCTATTGTGGAGAAAATCAGGTAAGGGAAAGACATATTTCATTTGTGCTTTCTTAAGTGTCATACTAGCCCAGCCTTGCTACAGGCGACAAAGTCACACTGACAGATGAAATTTTTAAAGCAGGATTTTGATGGTGCCTCCGCTTCAGAGCTTGATGAAGCTGATAACGGTGCTTCAGACTATTGTCTTCAAAACCGTTTAACTTAATGAAACATGTTTTATGCCACTCCTTTCGGTTTGATGCTTGGGCATCCCAGGTTTTCAGATCAAAGTTGAGATGTTTCAAGTTGTCTTTCAATTTGGCTTTTTAGCATAAGAGTGGATGCCCAACTGAATGCTTGGAGTTTGGTAGTTGTCCACACAGCACCTTTTTTGGAAGCCTATGTTCATCCATTCTCCAAACATGAACAGCCCACCTAAGTTGTGTCTTTTAAAAAACTGTTTCAGTGCCTGTGATGTTGTTACATTTCTTCAGTATTGTACTACTCTTGATCCTGTCATCCCATTTTATATCACATATGGCACAAGGACAGTACATGTGAAAGGTGTCAAGTTTATTTATATGTTTGTAGTATAGGGTCAAAGTTTCAGCACCATTTTTTGACTATTTGCTCATTATCACCAGTTTCTTTATCTATTATTATTTACATTCAAAGATTCTTTTAATAACTTTTGGTGTGATTTTAATTCTTTTACATTTTCTTATCTATTAATTGTAAAGTAATGTATTTCAAATTTGTTGGAAAAGCGTTTTCAATTATAACATTATTTTTTTTTGTTTACTACTTGTCAATTTGCTTTTATTATTTATCTTTCAATTATTTTTAAAAAACAACAATTATAATAATAATAATAAAATATTCTAATATATTTGATAATAACTTTATATTTTTTATTTTATTTCATTATTATTACTTAAAATATATATAGCAATATATTGGCACATTTAATGACAAACTGTTTTATGTATATATATATATATATATATATATATATATATATATATATATATATATATATATATATTTATAAATATACATATTATCCCTCACTAATAACATGAATCAATGAGGAATAATATGTATATTTATTAATATATAATATATGATTAATAGCTCTGTTGTATTACATTGAGCACTGTTTTATTAACACCAGCACTATATGTGCAATATATATATATATATATATATATATATATATATATATATATATATATATATATATATATATATATGGCCTGATGATTGCATCTAGCATGAAACAGATTGTCGCCTCTAAGTGTTGACTTCTATGTTCACTTTTACATTTATATATATAAATATATATTTTAATTTATTTTATTGTTATACATTATTTATATAAAATATATTAAAATAATTGTTGAACTTTGTTCATTTTGTAGTGTGTGACACCATTTGCTTACATTTAGATACACTTTTAGGAGATATGAATGTTTGGGGGAATTCATGGAAGATTGTAGTTTAAAAGCGGTAAATTCAACCTTGCTAACCAGATGCTCTTCTGTAGTTAAACTGGTATAGCACATCAAGCTATATGACAGTTCTGTGTAGGATACAGGTTCAAGTTCTGTCAGAAGACACATATTTTCTATGAAAATTTATCGGACATTCAGGCTGGTAAATGTTGTTAATACTGCTTATTATAAACAGAGCATTTACTTAAATATTTGTTTCTGTATAAATAATGTATAACAATAAAATATATTAAAATAATTGTTGGACTTTGTCCATTTTGTAGTATATATATATATATATATATATATATATATATATATATATATATATATATTTACTGTCTGTGTATGAAGTAAAATTCATGCATACAAATAAAGAAACAAATTTTTCTATGTGGGGCATATCAAAGAAGATTGCAAGTCTCTAATTATAAGCAAACTAAAATAAGTAGATCTCATTGTAACAGGAGTGAATGGAAGAAAGATTTATTCTCCCATTTGCACTTCTTCTGTTATGCCCATTATTATATACATGGTATAATAAGACCAATATTTCATAGACAGAACAGAGTGGCTGAATGGGAAAAAAATGAAAATGCTTTGTTCTCAGAGTCTTTTATACTACTAAGACATATACAAAAAACTATATATATATATATATATATATATATATATATATATATATATATATATATATATATACATGTCTCATGCAGAGAATAATATATCACATATATCTACACAGCAATGCAAAGTGCAAAGAGAAACAAAAAGCAAGAGTATTACATATAAGATTGATATACTCCTTTACCTGGAGAAGCCATTTTTAGGGCTCCAGATTCAAATGGGTCAGATTCATCTATGTCCCAGGCAAGGATATATTCCACAAATGGGAAACAGTGAGTCTTGGGTTTTCCCAAATTGAGGACTGCAAGCTGGAGTTTCAATCTATATCTTGGAAAGATATATTCCCAAAGGGAAATGGTACCATGGACTTGTAAGCTGCAGGGGAGGTAGATTTAGATTTAGCTTCAACCTAAGTCTGTGCCCTTTGCCCCAGGCTAAAAGAAAGCAACCTTATGTGGTGGCTGCTGAAAACAAACTGATAAATGAATGTTGCTTTCATTGCTGTATGGAGTCACATCATTAAGCTGCCATCATGTGACTCACATGATTTATCCCCACCAATGGGAGATAAGCACCTTCTGTATTCTTACATTTAATACAGACAACATTGCAATAAGAAGAATCAGTGTAATGATATATGAGATACTATGGTGTGTTGGTGGCAAACATCTAGCAGTTTATTTCCTCCAATTTGGAGATATTGTAGCCACTGATGTTCTCTGAAGATATGCATAGAAAAATGTGATTTGACCTAATGAAACCGACCACAACTTTTTGGATGTGAGTGGTCAGAGAGTATCAGTTCAGGTATCTGATAGAAAACCTTCATATCTGTCAACCAAATGTTACTTTCTTGTTTTCTTTATAGCAGACAACCAAAATATCAGTTTTCAAAAATCAAAATACCTGCCCAGAGAAATATTCAGTCAAAATACAGGTATGCCACTTATTCTAGCTGCTAATGCTGAGATTGGAGATCTCTATAACTACAATTCCTGGAAAATGGTAAGCAGATGTCATGTTCCGATATCTCGGAGTGAGAGGAGCTAACCTCAAGTAGCAACTTGAAATTAATAGCAGATAAAAATCATGCAAACAAGAAATGATTTTACACTTGAATCTCTCAAAAATAAGAAAGAGAAACCACTCCACTATCTTTCTGTTATACTCTGCTTCAAATTAGTTCTCTTTCTGATTCACTCTACATGTTGGCCAGATGTAAACACTAAGAAAGCAAAAATAAAAATAAAAAAGTTACTCTCTGCACAGGAGCTCTGGGCATTACATCCAGCTCACAGAAGAAATTTCCTCAAAAAAATATAAAATACAATTTAAAATATGGAGAAAGTCGTAGTAAATGGGTAAGTTGTCAGTGTTACCAGCAGTGAACTCAGTCAACCAATCTGACACATGTATCAACTACAGATCTTATCAATTCTCTCTCTCCATGTCACTTCCCTTGCCCACAAAGAGACATTCCTCTCATATCTGTGTCGGCAATATAAAGAATTATATCTGAATAATTCATGTCTCACCAACAGTACTTGTTTTGTTTGTTCTCTCATGCTACTATACATGCGTTTATGACACTTCCCAAGAATGCAATGAGAATTCACAGATAATAAAGAAAAGGGGAGTTGTCATTGCCTACATCCTAAAATACTTAGCCCTTTCCCTCTAACAGAAAATAATGTTCATTGTAAGCTGTTTTCATAACATTTGGCACAGAGAGATTAAAAACCCTTTTGTTGAATGTTTCTTGCATCAAAACGTCACATTATTCTTTTGGACAAATTTGTTTTTCTACCTTGTTTAACAATTTATATATTTTTTATTTCAATTTAAGAATTTATTTTCTATATCTCTTAACAAGTCACTTACCTGAACATATGCAATTAATATTTAATTACAAATTTAATTAAAATCTGTGATATAGAAATTGTGTTATGAGTATGGTATTGTGGTAAATGAAATATTATTTGAGTCATTGAATATGTTTCTCAAAGTTAGAATTTGGTAACATGAAGATCAGTACCTTCAATCAACCATATTGCTTGTAGGCTACATTTTCTTTAGTTTTATGTAAATAAATAATAGAAATAGAGACATCGACTTTCTTCTTAGGGACTGCACACCTAAAGAAGGCTATAGAATGAATTGGCTGAAATGTAGTGGTATTAAAACATTCAACAGAATAAATGAGTTCAACAGTTCAAACAGTTTTTGAAATGATAATGATTCTTATCAACAGTACAGAAAGTTTGGTAAATACTTTTTTCAAGAAAATATTTATAGAATGCAAACTATAATGCATTACAATTCAAATAATTATTACTCTTTATTTTAATATAAACAATTTTATGCTTTGAGTAGAAAATTTTTTTATTTGAAAAGGTTTTTGATCAAAAGTTAACTGTCATTCATCCTATGAAGATGCAATATTTTAGGTGAATGAATTTGTATTTATCAATTTAAAAGATTAAAAATAATTATTTTTATGCAGGCTTTTTAGAACTATAAGAACTATATTGGTACATCAATATATCTGTAGCCTAATTATGAAAAACAAACATTTATGTTTATAAATATAAAAGAATAAAAACAGATATTTTTATGCAACCTTCTCAGCTCTATATGCTGATGATGAGGGTGAGCTGAAAAGTTCATAGACTGACTTTGAAGGAGTGTTGCTACAGCTGTGAAATCTTGCATGCATTAATTTCAAATTTTTTTCTTAATAACTGCATTGTTTCTTTCAAATAAAACTGATATGAAAACAGAAATCATTTTTTATAAGTATGAAAGAATAAAAGCAGATATTATATGCAGCCTTTTCAGCACTATACGCTAATTACATAGGTTCATCAATAAGTCTTTAGCTTGATAATGAAAACAGAAACATTTGTATTTATAAATCATCTCGTCTCATTGTTGATCATGCTCAAATATTTATCACAAATCTTCTCCATAATTCCCAATCTGTCATAGCTTTTGGTAGCTGATCTATTCCCAGTTTTGTATCTGCAATTAGTTGGTCAATGTATGCATGGACATGCTCTCCATGATGCAGCCTGCCCAACTATGATACAAGCCCCCCACTTCTACTACATCTCAAATTTTTATAAGGTAGTATTCATATAAAATACACATTTTATTGTCACCTAATTATGTACAATAATGGATCATATGTAATATCAGTGAACAATTCAACTAGAAAAATTGAAAATAAATACAATGTAAATACAAATTAAAGACATATCATAATAGATCATTTCATCTTAAATAAATCAATAATGTTTTGTGGCAATTTTTAACATCAATTTGAGATTTCTCTTGTTAAAAAGTTGAATTTTTTTAACACATTCAACATTATGGATAAAAAATAGTGAATTTTGGTGTTTCTTTGAGACTTAGCATAAGAAAAAAATCATGGACTTGTCCCAAACAAAGAATCCAGAATAACATCAAAATCCAAAAAATTTTTCATCCTTTAGTAGTCAGTTGTGTTTAGTTTCCTTTGTAACATATACAAATGTAGGTAGAAATATAAACAAATGTTGGTAAGATAATAAGGGTCACAAAATTTGCCCATCCGCCCACCAGTCAGGAGGTTTGGGGGTAGTACGCACCAGCTCTGGATGTATGTTCAGGCTGTGCATCCATTATGAAAAAGATCTTATAGTATGACTTTGTGGGTAATTTCCTCCTTCCTAAGTATCCTGAGAGCCATACCATTCTCTCTGCAATGGTGGTTGTTATTTTTGGTAGCTCACCAAAGAGGTTTGCATTTGTGATGTGCTGACATCGTTTGATATTTTGTGCCCTTCTATGCAGCTTTTGTGTATACACCATCTACCTTCTACATCTATAGTGAGAGTTTAAGATATATGAATATGAAAGAATAAAAACATTTTTACATTGGCTTCTCAGTGCTATATGATAATCACATAGATACATCAATAAGTCTTAAGAAACCTAATAATGAAAACGGAAACATTTATGAAAGAATAAACATATTTTTATGCAGACGTCTCAGCTCTATATGATAAATACATCAATAACCAGTCTGTAGTGTAAGGATGAAAATAAAACATTTATATCTTGCAAAACAAATATTTATTTTCAACATAATCTCCTTCTTTGTTAATGCACTTAATCCAGTGGTGAATATTCATCCTATGTATGAACATCAATAAGTTTGCAGCTTAATCATTGAAAAGTCATTTATTTTACAAAGCAAATATTTATTTTTAAACAATCTCCTTTGTTAATGCACTTAATCCAGTGAATATTCATCTTATTTATTCAGTTTTACTTTTACATGAAAATTTTTTATTGTAATTTTTGAATAGGATATTTTAAAATTATTAAAAATAAATAGAGACAGAAAGAATGATATGAAATTAAAAATCTGAGATCGTCTTTTCTTTAAAAATCAAAAATAGATCTTTTTTTATTCTTTATTCAATTGGTACTTAAAAAATTTATATTTTTATCTTGTTATAATTGCACGGTCATAAAAGATCCTCTCTTTATTTCTTATTTTAATTTTTTTGTCATTTTATCTTTTAGGTGTTTGCATAAAAAAAAATAATAATTTAATGTCGATTTTCTATGGTACTCCACCCGAATATAATTCAGTTACTGGCCAATAATTAAGAAGACAGTTGTGAGTTGAGAAAGTGACGTAAATTGATCAAGAGGAGATAACTCTCAAATGTGTCACGGAAATTGTAAACATTGTTAAAAACAAATTGTTATTTTAACAACAAAGAGAAACTGCATTAACAACAAGTGTTGGTTATTCTAAAAACGATTGTTTTGGGTTTTTAAGGACATTCTGTAAAGGTTTGTGGATTGCTGCTATTTGCAGTATTTCTGCTGTAACTCGTTTGTTCTCTTGAGATATTTAAATCGAGTTTGGAACAGAATGAATTCCTAGTTTATCCCTGTTATTGGGTTTTTTTCACTCCATCAAGAGAGCAATCAAATTACAGAGAAAGGTCGTTTTATTTTGAATCATAAAAACAATTTACAAACGTTTAAACGTCTTTAACAAATCGTAATTTTTAAACGTTGTTTAGTTGTTATTCTGCTTATTTTTTATTACTTTTTAGTACAGAGAATTTAAAATTCTACTTGGTAATTTTCCCGGAAAAAGCAAAGGTAAAAAAAAACAAAACTCTCGCGAATAATTGCTCTGTATTGAGTTAAAAAAAAGTAGAAAAATACAATACTTTGGTTTTATTACGTATAACCTTGCTTCTCTTTTTAATTTATAATCCCAGATTTAATTTTATCTATGTTGTTATTCTTTAACCTCATAGACATCTTCTTTTAAACAAGCAACTATTTAAGAAGTGAATAATACTACTTTTGGGTTATTTTTTAAAAACATATTGCTATATTTCTTTTTAACGTTTCCATCTGGAAGTGAAATATTTGATACAATTATTGACCACCAAACATACCTAGCCTGTCTGTATTTCAGTACCACTTGACTAAATAATACCAATTTTTATTTTTAAGCACCATATCGAAACTTTAGTAAGAGTGAAGCAGAGTAGTACTAAATGTATACGACTACCACAAGTACCAATTATCGCGCAAAAACGGGTTCAACAGTTCTCCCACTGTTGTTATGGGTCACAACTTCTCACCCTACAATTTTTATCAGTTCTACTTCCACAGACAATGTCTTTCGTTACAGTAAATTGCCGCATTTATACTCGCATCTACATCATCACGAAGCTATTTTAGCTGATTAAGTAAATTAAATCTTTTCTTTATTCGTGATTCACGTTGTTCTTGTACTTTTCAAGAGAGGTACTTACAACTTCTGCAATATATGTTGTGAAGGGTCCTCCTAAAAGGGATTTAAGGCAAATATCCTCTGTACGAGAGAGCTGAAGTGCACTAGTCTAACTTGTCCACAACTTAGTTCGTTATTTTCCCCAACAAGTGTTTTTCTATCTTTAAAAAAGAGACACACTTATTTGCACAATTATGGATCTCCAGGAATTGTTTACCAGCTGTAAAATTGGAGACTTGGAGAAAATAAAGTAAGTTGCCCCCTTTTTTTAAAAAAAAATTTTTTTTTTTCAGTGGTTTAAGTCTGTGTGTGTGTGTGTGTGTGTGTGTGTATCAAAAAAGCAGTTAAAAAAATGGGAAGTTTAATTCAGAAAAATCAATAATTTAATTCAAAAGTTCACCTGTCAGTAGGTAACTTAGTAATAATATCGATCTCGATCAATCATTTTAAACAACACTTATTCAGATAATTGCAATTACCTAGTTTGTTAATGAACCATGCAACATTAATTACAATTACAATACATTTGATTGAATTAAATTACATATTTAATATTAGTTTTAAAAAGTATTTTTTAAATTGTCTTTCTTATCCAAAAAGTACATTTTTTTAAAGTTCTCTCAAATCAGTGTAACTAACATCCTATCATAAAATAATGAATATAAAAAAACAATCAACTCCATCACTATTCCAGGTGGTACTGTGTCTCTCAGGGGGAAACTCATCATTTTCTGAGATAAGCAATTCTCACATACTCGGGAAAACTCACTTCAAACCTCAATCAACAACACCTTTCACGTCTCGGGTAAAAAGACTTGTTTGTACTAGATCAGAAAAAATTGGAGAGAAAAATAATACAAATAAAAAAAAGAAAATACAATATTAAAAAAATAATAATACAAAAAATAGGTATTTTTAACTTAAACTAGTAAAAAAAAAAAAAAGTTAATGTGGTAATTTAAAAAAAAAACCTATGTTTTTCATTAATTTTTTGTTTTAAATGGCCAGGCCAGCAAGTATTGGAAAAGAAAGAAAAATAAAACGTTTAGAAACAGGAAACTTCCTTTTTTGTTTTTGACAAGAAAATATAAATAAACTAAACAATTCTTTTTTGCCCCTAAATTCAGAGCGAAACTTGTTCTTGGGATGTCAACAAAAGTCTTTAAATCTCTGTGCAAGGGTCATTTTGTCAGGTGTAATTTGTTGGTAATGAAAGTGTAAGTATTATAAATACAATGACTATTTTAATTAAAGTTTCTTCTAGTTTTTGATAAATTAAAATTTGATTATTTAATAGTTTTCCGTGTGTAGCTTTTCTATTTGTTTTCTTTTTGATCTTGAAAAACGAGTGTAGTTAATTTTCAGTACAAAGAAGAACCTATAGGTTTACTTTTAGGTTTAAGCAGTTTAGGTTTAAGTTTATAAGCTAAAATAAATTAAGTTTCAAGTTATTAAAAATTATTATATTGAGTTTCTGTTTCTGTTTATAGGTTTAAGCAATTGGAGGGGGGTTATAAGTCCTAAACGAAACAAAAAAAATGCTTACGTATTTTGTAAAAAAAAATATATAATTTTTATTTAAATACATGAATTAAATTCATAAATAAATGTTTTTAAAAATCTGCAAAAATATGAATTTAGTTTAAAATTTAAATGATTCAAAGTTTATGCAAAAAAATGATACTTATTTTTTTTTTATTAGTCATCTTAAAGACTTAATTTGTTTAGTTTTTTTTTTTTACTTCGTTTGGTGTTTAGTTTGAGGTACACAACATTTTTAACAAGTACTTAACAACTTGTTGATTTTTTTTTTGTTTAATTTTAACTAGTAGTTGTACATATTTTTTAATTCGTAAGGAAAACACCAATTATTTTACTTTTATTATATGGAACAATTTAAATAAATTTCATAGTTTATCTATTTTATTTTTCTTGATAATAAAAAAAAACAGTTAACGATCAAGAAAATAACCAATAAAAAATATTGTGCACCCCCCCCAAAAAAAACGTTAAAATACAAACATCCAACCAAACCAAATTATTGAAGAGTTTGCATTGCATATTCTGTATTATTTTTTGATCAGAAAAACATAAATGCTAAAAATGGACTTAGTTCTAAAAGCTTGAAATGAAAAACAAAACAAAAGCACCACATGTCTTCGTTATTGTCGACAGCAGTATCGTGATGTGAATGTTGTATACAGGAGATCGAAAATGATAAAAATATTTTTATCCCGCTAGATTTTATTTTTAACAATGTGTTTGTGATTTTATTTGGAGTGATGCACGTTTGGGCTACCATAGACTTAAAAAAATGATAATGTGTAAAAACTCTAAAATTGTTTAGTGAACAAAACAGTATCGCAAAAATATTTTTTCCAATAAGCATTAAAGTTCCTATGAAGAAGATAAAATAATTAAAACGAAGAAAAGCATTTTCTCGCTTACTGTTTTCAATGTGTATCGACATTGTAAATTGTAAATTATGTGATCTTACTTTGGGCACTGGCATGTAAAAGCAAGAAAGCGTTAACCTCCAAAAAATTATTGGACGAAAAATGTAAACAACATAAAACCAGTTAAACATCCAATATTTGTCCTACAGATGCATTTCGACATAACTTAAGCATTGATTAACTTGAGTTTGTAAACGTAATGCTTACGTTTTGCTTACAACGTAATAAAAATAAGTTTTATTTACATACGGTAACTTGTGAGGTCAACAACGATAACTTTCTACTGTAGCCTGTTCTTAAAAAGCGGGCGAAATACGAAACACCAGTAGTGCAATAATCAAGAAATTGGTATTTATGTTTGAAAATAATTTCTCTTTAAACTTGTATAACCAATAGTTTTAAGAATATAATTTTTTATCCTACACTTAGTTTTATGAAACTTACAATTTTTTTATAGTAATAATTCAATCAAAGGTAGTAATTACTTTCTTTTCGAGCATCTACCAAAAATAATCTAAAAATTGCTAAAATAAAAAAAAATTAAAATCCCTTTCAAAAAAAAGGTTCACACTCAAAAATGGTTTTAAACTTGACATTTTTCAGTTCTTCAAACATGTCTTCATTTAATAAAAAAAAATTTATGAACAGCAATGGGGTGAATTTCAAAATCACACTGAAAAATTACAAGTAATTTGTTTTCAAAATATTAAGTGTAGATTTTTTTCTGTGTGTTATAATGAGCACATAGTTGCAAAGGAAAGAACAAACAAGTATTAAATTTCAACAGCGTGTATTGACCAATTTTCAAAATATATAATTGTGTGAAAAAAAAGGTAGTAAAATTGTTGATACGTGGTTCTTTAGTTGTCATTGGTAAAGGAAGTTATTAGGTATAAGGATCTTGTTGGTAATGCTGGTTGAATGGGAGGTCAAAGAGGGTCATGGTGGTGATGACGAAAGAGGCCTGGAGTGTGATAGTGCACCCCCCTTCGGGTTGACATGTTAGAAATCATGGTGATGACATCGAGAGAGGTCACAATTTGTATGTGAAGAAGAGTCAGGTGAAGTGATGAATCTGGTTGCCATTACATTGGATTGACTGAGGTCATGATAGTGACAGCGAGAGTGGTGGTCATGTTGGTAATGACAAGAGTGAGCTTGTCAAACTGTCTATTTGCAAATTTTAATTTGGCAAATTTTTGACAAAATCATACTTTCATGTCTTTTTTCTTTCTTTTTTTCAAATTTTGCTAATAGATTTTATTCATAAACTGACCGGATTCATTTTGGCTATTTTTTTTTTCTTTGTGAACAAACTTTCTAATTTTACATTAGTTTTTCATACAAGGTTAATATTTTTTCATTATAAATAATTTTTATATAAATTTTTACACAATTCCAACATTGTCTTTTTTTTTTTTTAATTATAAAAATATTTTTTCCTCTGTCAGTGGAATTCACTTGTTAAATATTAAAGAAAATATTTTGTGGGATATTTAAACGCCCCCCCCCCCCAGTACTAACAATGTTAAATATTTTTTTATTACAAAAGAAAAAAAGGTGAAGGGGGCATACAACATATTCTTTGTCTTCAAACACAGTCATATTAGTAGCAAATTCATACTTTTTTTAGACTTTACCCCCATCTGCCAATTTGTTTTTTCTTTTTGCAGTAAAACCGTATACATTTCTCTTACCTACTTTCCTATGTAAGGTATGTATCAAATTAAAAAAAGAAAATAAAGCAGCATCTACTTTAAAAGACCAAAGAAGGACAATAGCCTAGTGGATTATAGTGTTGGTTTGTGAATTTGGTGACATAATAATTGTTAGTTCGATCCCTGGGTCTGGCAGTATGTGCTTGAATTCAATTTGTAGAGTAATTGACCATGGTTACATTTAATTGGCCAACAAATGGAATTGACAAAGTTTCCAATAAACAATAACAAAAGAAAGAAAAGAACAAGGCAAAAATTAATATGAAGCAAACAATATATATATATATATATATATATATATATATATATATATATATATATGGCAAAAGTAAGCAAAGCAACCGTAATAAGACAAAACAATTCATAAATTGGGAATGATGTTAACACACAAAAGCAGATAGCGTTCTGACATCAAGACAAGAAAGAACAGAAATATGGCAGATGAAACTAAGAAGTGGCCTATTTTATTGGCTAGGAAGAAATCCCAGCATGCATTTGTGTGATTTCTCCATACATTTTGGGAGTGGGATGTTCTTGAAGTCATTGGATTGGAGCCAACACAGTGGAAACAGGGTGAGCAATAACTGAGCAGTACTAAAAATAAGAACTAGACCAGATGTTACAAGACATGGGCAGCGGAAAAAGAACAGTCTATTGCCATAAATTACCTGGTTCAATATACAAGTGATGAAGGCGAGATGGCACGACAGTCAAAACATTGTGATAACAACAACAAAGATGAGGACAATGGTCTGAATGTAAATAGTGTAAATCACAATTCTCTACATAGAAAGCTGCTGTCTTGGAAGAAAAGTTCAAATCTTCCAGCTTTGGATTCCTAAAAGATACTGGAAAATTAAAATAAAAGTAATCTGAGAATATTTACACTATTTTCATTGTTCAGATTGTTGTCCTCATCTTTGCTGTTGCATTCACATAATTCGGACATGGTACATTCTGGCCTTCTTCAGGTGATATCTGTGGTTAATTTCAAACCAAACACTTTATCTAGTCCATAGTGGTAGATTGGACTCAGAACTCTTTGGGTCAAGTCACTTTTTGGATCAATCAACCAACA
>OZ038516.1:18389470-18474470 GCA_964036315.1 Acanthosepion esculentum | reverse complement strand
CACTATTCAACAGACTTTTAAATTTTAAAATTCAACATGAGCAATGTTTGCATTCATGGATTTAAATAGAAAGACCAGTTTGGCTGCTTTATCTGTACCAAGACGGTTTCTTAGTTTGGAATGCACCTGTCTATAGGACAAGAAAACTTATTCATCACCAGAAGATGAAGCCACTGCTGACGGGAGTAAATCACTATTCAACACGCTTTTAAATTTTAAAATTCAACATGAGCAAAGTTTGCATTCATGGATTTAAATAGAAAGACCAGTTTGGCTGCTTTATCTGTACCAAGACGGTTTCTTAGTTTGGAATGCACCTGTCTATAGGACAAGAAAACATATTCATCACCAGAAGATGAAGCCACTGCTGACGGGAGTAAATCACTATTCAACACACTTTTAAATTTTAAAATTCAACATGAGCAAAGTTGGCATTCATGGATTTAAATAGAAAGACCAGTTTGGCTGCTTTATCTGTACCAAGACGGTTTCTTAGTTTGGAATGCACCTTTCTATAGGACAAGAAAACTTATTCATCACCAGAAGATGAAGCCACTGCTGACGGGAGTAAATCACTATTCAACACGCTTTTAAATTTTAAAATTCAACATGAGCAAAGTTTGCATTCATGGATTTAAATAGAAAGACCAGTTTGGCTGCTTTATCTGTACCAAGACGGTTTCTTAGTTTGGAATGCACCTGTCTATAGGACAAGAAAACTTATTCATCACCAGAAGATGAAGCCACTGCTGACGGGAGTAAATCACTATTCAACAGACTTTTAAATTTTAAAATTCAACATGAGCAATGTTTGCATTCATGGATTTAAATAGAAAGACCAGTTTGGCTGCTTTATCTGTACCAAGACGGTTTCTTAGTTTGGAATGCACCTGTCTATAGGACAAGAAAACTTGTTCATCGCCAGATGATGAAGCCACTGCTGACAGGAGTAAATGAATATTCAACACACTTTTAAATTTTAAAATTCAACATGAGCAAAGTTTGCATTCATGGATTTAAATAGAAAGACCAGTTTGGCTGCTTTATCTGTACCAAGACGGTTTCTTAGTTTGGAATGCACCTTTCTATAGGACAAGAAAACTTATTCATCACCAGAAGATGAAGCCACTGCTGACGGGAGTAAATCACTATTCAACACACTTTTAAATTTTAAAATTCAACATGAGCAATGTTTGCATTCATGGATTTAAATAGAAAGACCAGTTTGGCTGCTTTATCTGTACCAAGACGGTTTCTTAGTTTGGAATGCACCTGTCTATAGGACAAGAAAACTTATTCCTCACCAGAAGATGAAGCCACTGCTGACGGGAGTAAATCACTATTCAACACACTTTTAAATTTTAAAATTCAACATGAGCAAAGTTTGCATTCATGGATTTAAATAGAAAGACCAGTTTGGCTGCTTTATCTGTACCAAGACGGTTTCTTAGTTTGGAATGCACTTTTCTATAGGACAAGAAAACTTATTCATCACCAGAAGATGAAGCCACTGCTGACGGGAGTAAATCACTATTCAACACACTTTTAAATTTTAAAATTCAACATGAGCAATGTTTGCATTCATGGATTTAAATAGAAAGACCAGTTTGGCTGCTTTATCTGTACCAAGACGGTTTCTTAGTTTGGAATGCACCTTTCTATAGGACAAGAAAACTTATTCCTCACCAGAAGATGAAGCCACTGCTGACGGGAGTAAATCACTATTCAACACACTTTTAAATTTTAAAATTCAACATGAGCAAAGTTTGCATTCATGGATTTAAATAGAAAGACCAGTTTGGCTGCTTTATCTGTACCAAGACGGTTTCTTAGTTTGGAATGCACTTTTCTATAGGACAAGAAAACTTATTCATCACCAGAAGATGAAGCCACTGCTGATGGGAGTAAATCACTATTCAACACACTTTTAAATTTTAAAATTCAACATGAGCAAAGTTTGCATTCATGGATTTAAATAGAAAGACCAGTTTGGCTGCTTTATCTGTACCAAGACGGTTTCTTAGTTTGGAATGCACCTGTCTATAGGACAAGAAAACTTATTCATCACCAGAAGATGAAGCCACTGCTGACAGGAGTAAATCACTATTCAACACACTTTTAAATTTTAAAATTCAACATGAGCAATGTTTGCATTCATGGATTTAAATAGAAAGACCAGTTTGGCTGCTTTATCTGTACCAAGACGGTTTCTTAGTTTGGAATGCACCTTTCTATAGGACAAGAAAACTTATTCCTCACCAGAAGATGAAGCCACTGCTGACGGGAGTAAATCACTATTCAACACACTTTTAAATTTTAAAATTCAACATGAGCAAAGTTTGCATTCATGGATTTAAATAGAAAGACCAGTTTGGCTGCTTTATCTGTACCAAGACGGTTTCTTAGTTTGGAATGCACCTGTCTATAGGACAAGAAAACTTATTCCTCACCAGAAGATGAAGCCACTGCTGACAGGAGTAAATCACTATTCAACACACGTTTAAATTTTAAAATTCAACATGAGCAATGTTTGCATTCATGGATTTAAATAGAAAGACCAGTTTGGCTGCTTTATCTGTACCAAGACGGTTTCTTAGTTTGGAATGCACCTTTCTATAGGACAAGAAAACTTATTCATCACCAGAAGATGAAGCCACTGCTGACAGGAGTAAATCACTATTCAACACACTTTTAAATTTTAAAATTCAACATGAGCAATGTTTGCATTCATAGATTTAAATAGAAAGACCAGTTCGGCTGCTTTATCTGTACTAAGATGGTTTCTCAGTTTGGAATTTACCTGTCCATAGGACAAGAAAACTTATTCCTCACCAGAAGATGAAGCCACTGCTGACAGGAGTAAATCACTATTCAACACACTTTTAAATTTTAAAATTCAACATGAGCAAAGTTTGCATTCATGGATTTAAATAGAAAGACCAGTTTGGCTGCTTTATCTGTACTAAGATGGTTTCTTAGTTTGGAATGCACCTGTCCATAGGACAAGAAAACTTGTTCATCGCCAGAAGATGAAACCACTGCTGACAGGAGTAAATCACTATTCAACACGCTTTTAAATTTTAAAATTCAACATGAGCAATGTTTGCATTCATGGATTTAAATAGAAACACCAGTTTGGCTGCTTTATCTGTACCAAGACGGTTTCTTAGTTTGGAATGCACCTGTCTATAGGACAAGAAAACTTATTCCTCACCAGAAGATGAAGCCACTGCTGACGGGAGTAAATCACTATTCAACACACTTTTAAATTTTAAAATTCAACATGAGCAATGTTTGCATTCATGGATTTAAATAGAAAGACCAGTTTGGCTGCTTTATCTGTACCAAGACGGTTTCTTAGTTTGGAATGCACCTTTCTATAGGACAAGAAAACTTATTCCTCACCAGAAGATGAAGCCACTGCTGACGGGAGTAAATCACTATTCAACACACTTTTAAATTTTAAAATTCAACATGAGCAAAGTTTGCATTCATGGATTTAAATAGAAAGACCAGTTTGGCTGCTTTATCTGTACCAAGACGGTTTCTTAGTTTGGAATGCACTTTTCTATAGGACAAGAAAACTTATTCATCACCAGAAGATGAAGCCACTGCTGACGGGAGTAAATCACTATTCAACACACTTTTAAATTTTAAAATTCAACATGAGCAATGTTTGCATTCATGGATTTAAATAGAAAGACCAGTTTGGCTGCTTTATCTGTACCAAGACGGTTTCTTAGTTTGGAATGCACCTTTCTATAGGACAAGAAAACTTATTCCTCACCAGAAGATGAAGCCACTGCTGACGGGAGTAAATCACTATTCAACACACTTTTAAATTTTAAAATTCAACATGAGCAAAGTTTGCATTCATGGATTTAAATAGAAAGACCAGTTTGGCTGCTTTATCTGTACCAAGACGGTTTCTTAGTTTGGAATGCACTTTTCTATAGGACAAGAAAACTTATTCATCACCAGAAGATGAAGCCACTGCTGATGGGAGTAAATCACTATTCAACACACTTTTAAATTTTAAAATTCAACATGAGCAAAGTTTGCATTCATGGATTTAAATAGAAAGACCAGTTTGGCTGCTTTATCTGTACCAAGACGGTTTCTTAGTTTGGAATGCACCTGTCTATAGGACAAGAAAACTTATTCATCACCAGAAGATGAAGCCACTGCTGACAGGAGTAAATCACTATTCAACACACTTTTAAATTTTAAAATTCAACATGAGCAATGTTTGCATTCATGGATTTAAATAGAAAGACCAGTTTGGCTGCTTTATCTGTACCAAGACGGTTTCTTAGTTTGGAATGCACCTTTCTATAGGACAAGAAAACTTATTCCTCACCAGAAGATGAAGCCACTGCTGACGGGAGTAAATCACTATTCAACACACTTTTAAATTTTAAAATTCAACATGAGCAATGTTTGCATTCATGGATTTAAATAGAAAGACCAGTTTGGCTGCTTTATCTGTACCAAGACGGTTTCTTAGTTTGGAATGCACCTGTCTATAGGACAAGAAAACTTATTCATCACCAGAAGATGAAGCCACTGCTGACAGGAGTAAATCACTATTCAACACACTTTTAAATTTTAAAATTCAACATGAGCAAAGTTTGCATTCATGGATTTAAATAGAAACACCAGTTTGGCTGCTTTATCTGTACTAAGATGGTTTCTTAGTTTGGAATGCACCTGTCCATAGGACAAGAAAACTTGTTCATCGCCAGAAGATGAAACCACTGCTGACAGGAGTAAATCACTATTCAACACGCTTTTAAATTTTAAAATTCAACATGAGCAATGTTTGCATTCATGGATTTAAATAGAAACACCAGTTTGGCTGCTTTATCTGTACCAAGACGGTTTCTTAGTTTGGAATGCACCTGTCTATAGGACAAGAAAACTTATTCCTCACCAGAAGATGAAGCCACTGCTGATGGGAGTAAATCACTATTCAACACACTTTTAAATTTTAAAATTAGACATGAGCAATGTTTGCATTCATGGATTTAAATAGAAAGACCAGTTTCGCTGCTTTATCTGTACCAAGACGGTTTCTTAGTTTGGAATGCACCTTTCTATAGGACAAGAAAACTTATTCATCACCAGAAGATGAAGCCACTGCTGACAGGAGTAAATCACTATTCAACACACTTTTAAATTTTAAGATTCAACATGAGCAATGTTTGCATTCATGGATTTAAATAGAAAGACCAGTTTGGCTGCTTTATCTGTACCAAGACGGTTTCTTAGTTTGGAATGCACCTTTCTATAGGACAAGAAAACTTATTCCTCACCAGAAGATGAAGCCACTGCTGACGGGAGTAAATCACTATTCAACACACTTTTAAATTTTAAAATTCAACATGAGCAAAGTTTGCATTCATGGATTTAAATAGAAAGACCAGTTTGGCTGCTTTATCTGTACCAAGACGGTTTCTTAGTTTGGAATGCACCTGTCTATAGGACAAGAAAACTTATTCCTCACCAGAAGATGAAGCCACTGCTGACAGGAGTAAATCACTATTCAACACACGTTTAAATTTTAAAATTCAACATGAGCAATGTTTGCATTCATGGATTTAAATAGAAAGACCAGTTTGGCTGCTTTATCTGTACCAAGACGGTTTCTTAGTTTGGAATGCACCTGTCTATAGGACAAGAAAACTTATTCATCACCAGAAGATGAAGCCACTGCTGACAGGAGTAAATCACTATTCAACACACTTTTAAATTTTAAAATTCAACATGAGCAAAGTTTGCATTCATGGATTTAAATAGAAACACCAGTTTGGCTGCTTTATCTGTACTAAGATGGTTTCTTAGTTTGGAATGCACCTGTCCATAGGACAAGAAAACTTGTTCATCGCCAGAAGATGAAACCACTGCTGACAGGAGTAAATCACTATTCAACACGCTTTTAAATTTTAAAATTCAACATGAGCAATGTTTGCATTCATGGATTTAAATAGAAACACCAGTTTGGCTGCTTTATCTGTACCAAGACGGTTTCTTAGTTTGGAATGCACCTGTCTATAGGACAAGAAAACTTATTCCTCACCAGAAGATGAAGCCACTGCTGATGGGAGTAAATCACTATTCAACACACTTTTAAATTTTAAAATTAGACATGAGCAATGTTTGCATTCATGGATTTAAATAGAAAGACCAGTTTCGCTGCTTTATCTGTACCAAGACGGTTTCTTAGTTTGGAATGCACCTTTCTATAGGACAAGAAAACTTATTCATCACCAGAAGATGAAGCCACTGCTGACAGGAGTAAATCACTATTCAACACACTTTTAAATTTTAAAATTCAACATGAGCAATGTTTGCATTCATGGATTTAAATAGAAAGACCAGTTTGGCTGCTTTATCTGTACCAAGACGGTTTCTTAGTTTGGAATGCACCTTTCTATAGGACAAGAAAACTTATTCCTCACCAGAAGATGAAGCCACTGCTGACGGGAGTAAATCACTATTCAACACACTTTTAAATTTTAAAATTCAACATGAGCAAAGTTTGCATTCATGGATTTAAATAGAAAGACCAGTAGGGCTGCTTTATCTGTACCAAGACGGTTTCTTAGTTTGGAATGCACCTGTCTATAGGACAAGAAAACTTATTCCTCACCAGAAGATGAAGCCACTGCTGACAGGAGTAAATCACTATTCAACAGACGTTTAAATTTTAAAATTCAACATGAGCAATGTTTGCATTCATGGATTTAAATAGAAAGACCAGTTTGGCTGCTTTATCTGTACCAAGACGGTTTCTTAGTTTGGAATGCACCTGTCTATAGGACAAGAAAACTTATTCATCACCAGAAGATGAAGCCACTGCTGACAGGAGTAAATCACTATTCAACACACTTTTAAATTTTAAAATTCAACATGAGCAAAGTTTGCATTCATGGATTTAAATAGAAACACCAGTTTGGCTGCTTTATCTGTACTAAGACGGTTTCTCTGTTTGGAATGTACCTGTCCATAGGACAAGAAAACTTATTCATCACCAGAAGATGAAGCCACTACTGACGGGAGTAAATCACTATTCAACACACTTTTAAATTTTAAAATTCAACATGAGCAAAGTTTGCATTCATGTATTTAAATAGAAAGACCAGTTTGGCTGCTTTATCTGTACCAAGACGGTTTCTTAGTTTGGAATGCACCTGTCTATAGGACAAGAAAACTTATTCCTCACCAGAAGATGAAGCCACTGCTGACAGGAGTAAATCACTATTCAACACACTTTTAAATTTTAAAATTCAACATGAGCAATGTTTGCATTCATGGATTTAAATAGAAAGACCAGTTTGGCTGCTTTATCTGTACCAAGACGGTTTCTTAGTTTGGAATGCACCTTTCTATAGGACAAGAAAACTTATTCATCACCAGAAGATGAAGCCACTGCTGACGGGAGTAAATCACTATTCAACACACTTTTAAATTTTAAAATTCAACATGAGCAAAGTTTGCATTCATGGATTTAAATAGAAAGACCAGTTTGGCTGCTTTATCTGTACCAAGACGGTTTCTTAGTTTGGAATGCACCTTTCTATAGGACAAGAAAACTTATTCATCACCAGAAGATGAAGCCACTGCTGACGGGAGTAAATCACTATTCAACACACTTTTAAATTTTAAAATTCAACATGAGCAAAGTTTGCATTCATGGATTTAAATAGAAAGACCAGTTTGGCTGCTTTATCTGTACCAAGACGGTTTCTTAGTTTGGAATGCACCTGTCTATAGGACAAGAAAACTTATTCCTCACCAGAAGATGAAGCCACTGCTGACAGGAGTAAATCACTATTCAACACACGTTTAAATTTTAAAATTCAACATGAGCAATGTTTGCATTCATGGATTTAAATAGAAAGACCAGTTTGGCTGCTTTATCTGTACCAAGACGGTTTCTTAGTTTGGAATGCACCTGTCTATAGGACAAGAAAACTTATTCATCACCAGAAGATGAAGCCACTGCTGACGGGAGTAAATCACTATTCAACACACTTTTAAATTTTAAAATTCAACCTGAGCAAAGTTTGCATTCATGGATTTAAATAGAAAGACCAGTTTGGCTGCTTTATCTGTACCAAGACGGTTTCTTAGTTTGGAATGCACCTTTCTATAGGACAAGAAAACTTATTCATCACCAGAAGATGAAGCCACTGCTGACGGGAGTAAATCACTATTCAACACACTTTTAAATTTTAAAATTCAACATGAGCAAAGTTTGCATTCATGGATTTAAATAGAAAGACCAGTTTGGCTGCTTTATCTGTACCAAGACGGTTTCTTAGTTTGGAATGCACCTTTCTATAGGACAAGAAAACTTATTCATCACCAGAAGATGAAGCCACTGCTGACGGGAGTAAATCAATATTCAACACACTTTTAAATTTTAAAATTCAACAATGGCAATGTTTGCATTCATAGATTTAAATAGAAAGACCAGTTTGGCTGCTTTATCTGTACCAAGACGGTTTCTTAGTTTGGAATGCACCTGTCTATAGGACAAGAAAACTTATTCATCACCAGAAGATGAAGCCACTGCTGACAGGAGTAAATCACTATTCAACACACTTTTAAATTTTAAAATTCAACATGAGCAATGTTTGCATTCATGGATTTAAATAGAAAGACCAGTTTGGCTGCTTTATCTGTACCAAGACGGTTTCTTAGTTTGGAATGCACCTTTCTATAGGACAAGAAAACTTATTCCTCACCAGAAGATGAAGCCACTGCTGACGGGAGTAAATCACTATTCAACACACTTTTAAATTTTAAAATTCAACATGAGCAAAGTTTGCATTCATGGATTTAAATAGAAAGACCAGTTTGGCTGCTTTATCTGTACCAAGACGGTTTCTTAGTTTGGAATGCACCTGTCTATAGGACAAGAAAACTTATTCCTCACCAGAAGATGAAGCCACTGCTGACAGGAGTAAATCACTATTCAACACACGTTTAAATTTTAAAATTCAACATGAGCAATGTTTGCATTCATGGATTTAAATAGAAAGACCAGTTTGGCTGCTTTATCTGTACCAAGACGGTTTCTTAGTTTGGAATGCACCTGTCTATAGGACAAGAAAACTTATTCATCACCAGAAGATGAAGCCACTGCTGACAGGAGTAAATCACTATTCAACACACTTTTAAATTTTAAAATTCAACATGAGCAAAGTTTGCATTCATGGATTTAAATAGAAAGACCAGTTTGGCTGCTTTATCTGTACCAAGACGGTTTCTTAGTTTGGAATACACCTTTCTATAGGACAAGAAAACTTATTCATCACCAGAAGATGAAGCCACTGCTGACGGGAGTAAATCACTATTCAACACACTTTTAAATTTTAAAATTCAACATGAGCAATGTTTGCATTCATGGATTTAAATAGAAAGACCAGTTTGGCTGCTTTATCTGTACCAAGACGGTTTCTTAGTTTGGAATGCACCTGTCTATAGGACAAGAAAACTTATTCCTCACCAGAAGATGAAGCCACTGCTGACAGGAGTAAATCACTATTCAACACACTTTTAAATTTTAAAATTCAACATGAGCAAAGTTTGCATTCATGGATTTAAATAGAAAGACCAGTTTGGCTGCTTTATCTGTACCAAGACGGTTTCTTAGTTTGGAATGCACCTTTCTATAGGACAAGAAAACTTATTCATCACCAGAAGATGAAGCCACTGCTGACAGGAGTAAATCACTATTCAACACACTTTTAAATTTTAAAATTCAACATGAGCAAAGTTTGCATTCATGGATTTAAATAGAAAGACCAGTTTGGCTGCTTTATCTGTACCAAGACGGTTTCTTAGTTTGGAATGCACCTGTCTATAGGAGAAGAAAACTTATTCCTCACCAGAAGATGAAGCCACTGCTGACAGGAGTAAATCACTATTCAACACACTTTTAAATTTTAAAATTCAACATGAGCAAAGTTTGCATTCATGGATTTAAATAGAAAGACCAGTTTGGCTGCTTTATCTGTACCAAGACGGTTTCTTAGTTTGGAATGCACCTTTCTATAGGACAAGAAAACTTATTCATCACCAGAAGATGAAGCCACTGCTGACGGGAGTAAATCACTATTCAACACACTTTGAAATTTTAAAATTCAACATGAGCAATGTTTGCATTCATGGATTTAAATAGAAAGACCAGTTTGGCTGCTTTATCTGTACCAAGACGGTTTCTTAGTTTGGAATGCACCTGTCTATAGGACAAGAAAACTTATTCCTCACCAGAAGATGAAGCCACTGCTGACAGGAGTAAATCACTATTCAACACACTTTTCAATTTTAAAATTCAACATGAGCAAAGTTTGCATTCATGGATTTAAATAGAAAGACCAGTTTGGCTGCTTTATCTGTACCAAGACGGTTTCTTAGTTTGGAATGCACCTTTCTATAGGACAAGAAAACTTATTCATCACCAGAAGATGAAGCCACTGCTGACGGGAGTAAATCACTATTCAACACACTTTTAAATTTTAAAATTCAACATGAGCAATGTTTGCATTCATGGATTTAAATAGAAAGACCAGTTTGGCTGCTTTATCTGTACCAAGACGGTTTCTTAGTTTCGAATGCACCTGTCTATAGGACAAGAAAACTTATTCCTCACCAGAAGATGAAGCCACTGCTGACAGGAGTAAATCACTATTCAACACACTTTTCAATTTTAAAATTCAACATGAGCAAAGTTTGCATTCATGGATTTAAATAGAAAGACCAGTTTGGCTGCTTTATCTGTACCAAGACGGTTTCTTAGTTTGGAATGCACCTTTCTATAGGACAAGAAAACTTATTCATCACCAGAAGATGAAGCCACTGCTGACAGGAGTAAATCACTATTCAACACACTTTTAAATTTTAAAATTCAACATGAGCAAAGTTTGCATTCATGGATTTAAATAGAAAGACCAGTTTGGCTGCTTTATCTGTACCAAGACGGTTTCTTAGTTTGGAATGCACCTGTCTATAGGACAAGAAAACTTATTCCTCACCAGAAGATGAAGCCACTGCTGACAGGAGTAAATCACTATTCAACACACTTTTAAATTTTAAAATTCAACATGAGCAAAGTTTGCATTCATGGATTTAAATAGAAAGACCAGTTTGGCTGCTTTATCTGTACCAAGACGGTTTCTTAGTTTGGAATGCACCTTTTTATAGGACAAGAAAACTTATTCATCACCAGAAGATGAAGCCACTGCTGACGGGAGTAAATCACTATTCAACACACTTTTAAATTTTAAAATTCAACATGAGCAATGTTTGCATTCATGGATTTAAATAGAAAGACCAGTTTGGCTGCTTTATCTGTACCAAGACGGTTTCTTAGTTTGGAATGCACCTGTCTATAGGACAAGAAAACTTATTCCTCACCAGAAGATGAAGCCACTGCTGACAGGAGTAAATCACTATTCAACACACTTTTCAATTTTAAAATTCAACATGAGCAAAGTTTGCATTCATGGATTTAAATAGAAAGACCAGTTTGGCTGCTTTATCTGTACCAAGACGGTTTCTTAGTTTGGAATGCACCTTTCTATAGGACAAGAAAACTTATTCATCACCAGAAGATGAAGCCACTGCTGACAGGAGTAAATCACTATTCAACACACTTTTAAATTTTAAAATTCAACATGAGCAAAGTTTGCATTCATGGATTTAAATAGAAAGACCAGTTTGGCTGCTTTATCTGTACCAAGACGGTTTCTTAGTTTGGAATGCACCTGTCTATAGGACAAGAAAACTTATTCCTCACCAGAAGATGAAGCCACTGCTGACAGGAGTAAATCACTATTCAACACACTTTTAAATTTTAAAATTCAACATGAGCAAAGTTTGCATTCATGGATTTAAATAGAAAGACCAGTTTGGCTGCTTTATCTGTACCAAGACGGTTTCTTAGTTTGGAATGCACCTGTCTATAGGACAAGAAAACTTATTCATCACCAGAAGATGAAGCCACTGCTGACGGGAGTAAATCAATATTCAACACACTTTTAAATTTTAAAATTCAACAATGGCAATGTTTGCATTCATAGATTTAAATAGAAGGACCAGTTTGGCTGCTTTATCTGTACCAAGACGGTTTCTTAGTTTGGAATGCACCTGTCTATAGGACAAGAAAACTTATTCATCACCAGAAGATGAAGCCACTGCTGACGGGAGTAAATCACTATTCAACACACTTTTAAATTTTAAAATTCAACATGAGCAATGTTTGCATTCATAGATTTAAATAGAAAGACCAGTTTGGCTGCTTTATCTGTACCAAGACGGTTTCTTAGTTTGGAATGCACCTGTCTATAGGACAAGAAAACTTATTCATCACCAGAAGATGAAGCCACTGCTGACAGGAGTAAATCACTATTCAACACACTTTTAAATTTTAAAATTCAACATGAGCAAAGTTTGCATTCATTGATTTAAATAGAAAGACCAGTTTGTCTGCTTTATCTGTACCAAGACGGTTTCTTAGTTTGGAATGCACCTGTCTATAGGACAAGAAAACTTATTCCTCACCAGAAGATGAAGCCACTGCTGACAGGAGTAAATCACTATTCAACACACTTTTAAATTTTAAAATTCAACATGAGCAAAGTTTGCATTCATGGATTTAAATAGAAAGACCAGTTTGGCTGCTTTATCTGTACCAAGACGGTTTCTTAGTTTGGAATGCACCTTTCTATAGGACAAGAAAACTTATTCATCACCAGAAGATGAAGCCACTGCTGACGGGAGTAAATCAATATTCAACACACTTTTAAATTTTAAAATTCAACAATGGCAATGTTTGCATTCATAGATTTAAATAGAAAGACCAGTTTGGCTGCTTTATCTGTACCAAGACGGTTTCTTAGTTTGGAATGCACCTGTCTATAGGACAAGAAAACTTATTCATCACCAGAAGATGAAGCCACTGCTGACGGGAGTAAATCACTATTCAACACACTTTTAAATTTTAAAATTCAACATGAGCAATGTTTGCATTCATAGATTTAAATAGAAAGACCAGTTTGGCTGCTTTATCTGTACCAAGACGGTTTCTTAGTTTGGAATGCACCTGTCTATAGGACAAGAAAACTTATTCATCACCAGAAGATGAAGCCACTGCTGACAGGAGTAAATCACTATTCAACACACTTTTAAATTTTAAAATTCAACATGAGCAAAGTTTGCATTCATTGATTTAAATAGAAAGACCAGTTTGTCTGCTTTATCTGTACCAAGACGGTTTCTTAGTTTGGAATGCACCTGTCTATAGGACAAGAAAACTTATTCCTCACCAGAAGATGAAGCCACTGCTGACAGGAGTAAATCACTATTCAACACACTTTTAAATTTTAAAATTCAACATGAGCAATGTTTGCATTCATGGATTTAAATAGAAAGACCAGTTTGGCTGCTTTATCTGTACCAAGACGGTTTCTTAGTTTGGAATGCACCTTTCTATAGGACAAGAAAACTTATTCATCACCAGAAGATGAAGCCACTGCTGACGGGAGTAAATCACTATTCAACACACTTTTAAATTTTAAAATTCAACATGAGCAAAGTTTGCATTCATGGATTTAAATAGAAAGACCAGTTTGGCTGCTTTATCTGTACCAAGACTGTTTCTTAGTTTGGAATGCACCTTTCTATAGGACAAGAAAACTTATTCATCACCAGAAGATGAAGCCACTGCTGACGGGAGTAAATCACTATTCAACACACTTTTAAATTTTAAAATTCAACATGAGCAATGTTTGCATTCATGGATTTAAATAGAAAGACCAGTTTGGCTGCTTTATCTGTACCAAGACGGTTTCTTAGTTTGGAATGCACCTGTCTATAGGAGAAGAAAACTTATTCCTCACCAGAAGATGAAACCACTGCTGACAGGAGTAAATCACTATTCAACACACTTTTAAATTTTAAAATTCAACATGAGCAAAGTTTGCATTCATGGATTTAAATAGAAAGACCAGTTTGGCTGCTTTATCTGTACCAAGACGGTTTCTTAGTTTGGAATGCACCTTTCTATAGGACAAGAAAACTTATTCATCACCAGAAGATGAAGCCACTGCTGACAGGAGTAAATCACTATTCAACACACTTTTAAATTTTAAAATTCAACATGAGCAAAGTTTGCATTCATGGATTTAAATAGAAAGACCAGTTTGGCTGCTTTATCTGTACCAAGACGGTTTCTTAGTTTGGAATGCACCTGTCTATAGGACAAGAAAACTTATTCCTCACCAGAAGATGAAGCCACTGCTGACAGGAGTAAATCACTATTCAACACACTTTTAAATTTTAAAATTCAACATGAGCAAAGTTTGCATTCATGGATTTAAATAGAAAGACCAGTTTGGCTGCTTTATCTGTACCAAGACGGTTTCTTAGTTTGGAATGCACCTTTCTATAGGACAAGAAAACTTATTCATCACCAGAAGATGAAGCCACTGCTGACGGGAGTAAATCACTATTCAACACACTTTGAAATTTTAAAATTCAACATGAGCAATGTTTGCATTCATGGATTTAAATAGAAAGACCAGTTTGGCTGCTTTATCTGTACCAAGACGGTTTCTTAGTTTGGAATGCACCTGTCTATAGGACAAGAAAACTTATTCCTCACCAGAAGATGAAGCCACTGCTGACAGGAGTAAATCACTATTCAACACACTTTTCAATTTTAAAATTCAACATGAGCAAAGTTTGCATTCATGGATTTAAATAGAAAGACCAGTTTGGCTGCTTTATCTGTACAAAGACGGTTTCTTAGTTTGGAATGCACTTTTCTATATGACAAGAAAACTTATTCATCACCAGAAGATGAAGCCACTGCTGACGGGAGTAAATCACTATTCAACACACTTTTAAATTTTAAAATTCAACATGAGCAAAGTTTGCATTCATGGATTTAAATAGAAAGACCAGTTTGGCTGCTTTATCTGTACCAAGACGGTTTCTTAGTTTGGAATGCACCTTTCTATAGGACAAGAAAACCTATTCATCACCAGAAGATGAAGCCACTGCTGACGGGAGTAAATCACTATTCAACACACTTTTAAATTTTAAAATTCAACATGAGCAATGTTTGCATTCATGGATTTAAATAGAAAGACCAGTTTGGCTGCTTTATCTGTACCAAGACGGTTTCTTAGTTTGGAATGCACCTGTCTATAGGACAAGAAAACTTATTCATCACCAGAAGATGAAGCCACTGCTGACAGGAGTAAATCACTATTCAACACACTTTTAAATTTTAAAATTCAACATGAGCAAAGTTTGCATTCATGGATTTAAATAGAAAGACCAGTTTGGCTGCTTTATCTGTACCAAGACGGTTTCTTAGTTTGGAATGCACCTTTCTATAGGACAAGAAAACTTATTCATCCCCAGAAGATGAAGCCACTGCTGACGGGAGTAAATCACTATTCAACACACTTTGAAATTTTAAAATTCAACATGAGCAATGTTTGCATTCATGGATTTAAATAGAAAGACCAGTTTGGCTGCTTTATCTGTACCAAGACGGTTTCTTAGTTTGGAATGCACCTGTCTATAGGACAAGAAAACTTATTCCTCACCAGAAGATGAAGCCACTGCTGACAGGAGTAAATCACTATTCAACACACTTTTAAATTTTAAAATTCAACATGAGCAAAGTTTGCATTCATGGATTTAAATAGAAAGAGCAGTTTGGCTGCTTTATCTGTACCAAGACGGTTTCTTAGTTTGGAATGCACCTTTCTATAGGACAAGAAAACTTATTCATCACCAGAAGATGAAGCCACTGCTGACGGGAGTAAATCACTATTCAACACACTTTTAAATTTTAAAATTCAACATGAGCAATGTTTGCATTCATGGATTTAAATAGAAAGACCAGTTTGGCTGCTTTATCTGTACCAAGACGGTTTCTTAGTTTGGAATGCACCTGTCTATAGGACAAGAAAACTTATTCATCACCAGAAGATGAAGCCACTGCTGACAGGAGTAAATCACTATTCAACACACTTTTAAATTTTAAAATTCAACATGAGCAAAGTTTGCATTCATGGATTTAAATAGAAATACCAGTTTGGCTGCTTTATCTGTACCAAGACGGTTTCTTAGTTTGGAATGCACCTTTCTATAGGACAAGAAAACTTATTCATCACCAGAAGATGAAGCCACTGCTGACGGGAGTAAATCACTATTCAACACACTTTTAAATTTTAAAATTCAACATGAACAATGTTTGCATTCATGGAATTAAATAGAAAGACCAGTTTGGCTGCTTTATCTGTACCAAGACGGTTTCTTAGTTTGGAATGCACCTGTCTATAGGACAAGAAAACTTATTCCTCACCAGAAGATGAAGCCACTGCTGACAGGAGTAAATCACTATTCAACACACTTTTAAATTTTAAAATTCAACATGAGCAATGTTTGCATTCATGGATTTAAATAGAAAGACCAGTTTGGCTGCTTTATCTGTACCAAGACGGTTTCTTAGTTTGGAATGCACCTGTCTATAGGACAAGAAAACTTATTCATCACCAGAAGATGAAGCCACTGCTGCCGGGAGTAAATCACTATTCAACACACTTTTAAATTTTAAAATTCAACATGAGCAAAGTTTGCATTCATGGATTTAAATAGAAAGACCAGTTTGGCTGCTTTATCTGTACCAAGACGGTTTCTTAGTTTGGAATGCACCTTTCTATAGGACAAGAAAACTTATTCATCACCAGAAGATGAAGCCACTGCTGACGGGAGTAAATCACTATTCAACACACTTTTAAATTTTTAAATTCAACATGAGCAATGTTTGCATTCATAGATTTAAATAGAAAGACCAGTTTGGCTGCTTTATCTGTACCAAGACTGTTTCTTAGTTTGGAATGCACCTGTCTATAGGACAAGAAAACTTATTCATCACCAGAAGATGAAGCCACTGCTGACAGGAGTAAATCACTATTCAACACACTTTTAAATTTTAAAATTCAACATGAGCAATGTTTGCATTCATAGATTTAAATAGAAAGACCAGTTCGGCTGCTTTATCTGTACTAAGATGGTTTCTCAGTTTGGAATGTACCTGTCCATAGGACAAGAAAACTTATTCCTCACCAGAAGATGAAGCCACTGCTGACGGGAGTAAATCACTATTCAACACACTTTTAAATTTTAAAATTCAACATGAGCAATGTTTGCATTCATGGATTTAAATAGAAAGACCAGTTTGGCTGCTTTATCTGTACCAAGACGGTTTCTTAGTTTGGAATGCACCTGTCTATAGGACAAGAAAACTTATTCATCACCAGAAGATGAAGCCACTGCTGACAGGAGTAAATCACTATTCAACACACTTTTAAATTTTAAAATTCAACATGAGCAATGTTTGCATTCATAGATTTAAATAGAAAGACCAGTTCGGCTGCTTTATCTGTACTAAGATGGTTTCTCAGTTTGGAATGTACCTGTCCATAGGACAAGAAAACTTATTCCTCACCAGAAGATGAAGCCACTGCTGACAGGAGTAAATCACTATTCAACACACTTTTAAATTTTAAAATTCAACATGAGCAATGTTTGCATTCATGGATTTAAATAGAAAGACCAGTTTGGCTGCTTTATCTGTACCAAGACGGTTTCTTAGTTTGGAATGCACCTGTCTATAGGACAAGAAAACTTATTCATCACCAGAAGATGAAGCCACTGCTGACGGGAGTAAATCACTATTCAACACACTTTTAAATTTTAAAATTCAACATGAGCAAAGTTTGCATTCATGGATTTAAATAGAAAGACCAGTTTGGCTGCTTTATCTGTACCAAGACGGTTTCTTAGTTTGGAATGCACCTTTCTATAGGACAAGAAAACTTATTCATCACCAGAAGATGAAGCCACTGCTGACAGGAGTAAATCACTATTCAACACACTTTTAAATTTTAAAATTCAACATGAGCAATGTTTGCATTCATAGATTTAAATAGAAAGACCAGTTCGGCTGCTTTATCTGTACTAAGATGGTTTCTCAGTTTGGAATGTACCTGTCCATAGGACAAGAAAACTTATTCCTCACCAGAAGATGAAGCCACTGCTGACAGGAGTAAATCACTATTCAACAGACTTTTAAATTTTAAAATTCAACATGAGCAATGTTTGCATTCATGGATTTAAATAGAAAGACCAGTTTGGCTGCTTTATCTGTACCAAGACGGTTTCTTAGTTTGGAATGCACCTTTCTATAGGACAAGAAAACTTATTCATCACCAGAAGATGAAGCCACTGCTGACAGGAGTAAATCACTATTCAACACACTTTTAAATTTTAAAATTCAACATGAGCAATGTTTGCATTCATAGATTTAAATAGAAAGACCAGTTCGGCTGCTTTATCTGTACTAAGATGGTTTCTCAGTTTGGAATGTACCTGTCCATAGGACAAGAAAACTTATTCCTCACCAGAAGATGAAGCCACTGCTGACAGGAGTAAATCACTATTCAACACACTTTTAAATTTTAAAATTCAACATGAGCAATGTTTGCATTCATGGAGTTAAATAGAAAGACCAGTTTGGCTGCTTTATCTGTACTAAGATGGTTTCTCAGTTTGGAATGTACCTGTCTATAGGACAAGAAAACTTATTCATCACCAGAAGATGAAGCCACTGCTGACGGGAGTAAATCACTATTCAACACACTTTTAAATTTTAAAATTCAACATGAGCAATGTTTGCATTCATGGATTTAAATAGAAAGACCAGTTTGGCTGCTTTATCTGTACCAAGACGGTTTCTTAGTTTGGAATGCACCTGTCTATAGGACAAGAAAACTTATTCATCACCAGAAGATGAAGCCACTGCTGACAGGAGTAAATCACTATTCAACACACTTTTAAATTTTAAAATTCAACATGAGCAATGTTTGCATTCATAGATTTAAATAGAAAGACCAGTTCGGCTGCTTTATCTGTACTAAGATGGTTTCTCAGTTTGGAATGTACCTGTCCATAGGACAAGAAAACTTATTCCTCACCAGAAGATGAAGCCACTGCTGACAGGAGTAAATCACTATTCAACAGACTTTTAAATTTTAAAATTCAACATGAGCAATGTTTGCATTCATGGATTTAAATAGAAAGACCAGTTTGGCTGCTTTATCTGTACCAAGACGGTTTCTTAGTTTGGAATGCACCTGTCTATAGGACAAGAAAACTTATTCATCACCAGAAGATGAAGCCACTGCTGACAGGAGTAAATCACTATTCAACACACTTTTAAATTTTAAAATTCAACATGAGCAATGTTTGCATTCATAGATTTAAATAGAAAGACCAGTTCGGCTGCTTTATCTGTACTAAGATGGTTTCTCAGTTTGGAATGTACCTGTCCATAGGACAAGAAAACTTATTCCTCACCAGAAGATGAAGCCACTGCTGACGGGAGTAAATCACTATTCAACACACTTTTAAATTTTAAAATTCAACATGAGCAATGTTTGCATTCATGGATTTAAATAGAAAGACCAGTTTGGCTGCTTTATCTGTACCAAGACGGTTTCTTAGTTTGGAATGCACCTGTCTATAGGACAAGAAAACTTATTCATCACCAGAAGATGAAGCCACTGCTGACGGGAGTAAATCACTATTCAACACACTTTTAAATTTTAAAATTCAACATGAGCAAAGTTTGCATTCATGGATTTAAATAGAAAGACCAGTTTGGCTGCTTTATCTGTACCAAGACGGTTTCTTAGTTTGGAATGCACCTTTCTATAGGACAAGAAAACTTATTCATCACCAGAAGATGAAGCCACTGCTGACGGGAGTAAATCACTATTCAACACACTTTTAAATTTTAAAATTCAACATGAGCAATGTTTGCATTCATAGATTTAAATAGAAAGACCAGTTTGGCTGCTTTATCTGTACCAAGACGGTTTCTTAGTTTGGAATGCACCTGTCTATAGGACAAGAAAACTTATTCATCACCAGAAGATGAAGCCACTGCTGACAGGAGTAAATCACTATTCAACACACTTTTAAATTTTAAAATTCAACATGAGCAATGTTTGCATTCATGGATTTAAATAGAAAGACCAGTTTGGCTGCTTTATCTGTACCAAGACGGTTTCTTAGTTTGGAATGCACCTGTCTATAGGACAAGAAAACTTATTCATCACCAGAAGATGAAGCCACTGCTGACGGGAGTAAATCACTATTCAACACACTTTTAAATTTTAAAATTCAACATGAGCAAAGTTTGCATTCATGGATTTAAATAGAAAGACCAGTTTGGCTGCTTTATCTGTACCAAGACGGTTTCTTAGTTTGGAATGCACCTTTCTATAGGACAAGAAAACTTATTCATCACCAGAAGATGAAGCCACTGCTGACGGGAGTAAATCACTATTCAACACACTTTTAAATTTTAAAATTCAACATGAGCAATGTTTGCATTCATAGATTTAAATAGAAAGACCAGTTTGGCTGCTTTATCTGTACCAAGACGGTTTCTTAGTTTGGAATGCACCTGTCTATAGGACAAGAAAACTTATTTATCACCAGAAGATGAAGCCACTGCTGACAGGAGTAAATCACTATTCAACACACTTTTAAATTTTAAAATTCAACATGAGCAATGTTTGCATTCATAGATTTAAATAGAAAGACCAGTTCAGCTGCTTTATCTGTACTAAGATGGTTTCTCAGTTTGGAATGTACCTGTCCATAGGACAAGAAAACTTATTCCTCACCAGAAGATGAAGCCACTGCTGACAGGAGTAAATCACTATTCAACACACTTTTAAATTTTAAAATTCAACATGAGCAATGTTTGCATTCATGGATTTAAATAGAAAGACCAGTTTGGCTGCTTTATCTGTACCAAGACGGTTTCTTAGTTTGGAATGCACCTTTCTATAGGACAAGAAAACTTATTCATCACCAGAAGATGAAGCCACTGCTGACAGGAGTAAATCACTATTCAACACACTTTTAAATTTTAAAATTCAACATGAGCAATGTTTGCATTCATGGATTTAAATAGAAAGACCAGTTTGGCTGCTTTATCTGTACCAAGACGGTTTCTTAGTTTGGAATGCACCTTTCTATAGGACAAGAAAACTTATTCCTCACCAGAAGATGAAGCCACTGCTGACGGGAGTAAATCACTATTCAACACACTTTTAAATTTTAAAATTCAACATGAGTAAAGTTTGCTTTCATGGATTTAAATAGAAAGACCAGTTTGGCTGCTTTATCTGTACCAAGACGGTTTCTTAGTTTGGAATGCACCTTTCTATAGGACAAGAAAACTTATTCATCACCAGAAGATGAAGCCACTGCTGACAGGAGTAAATCACTATTCAACACACTTTTAAATTTTAAAATTCAACATGAGCAATGTTTGCATTCATAGATTTAAATAGAAAGACCAGTTCGGCTGCTTTATCTGTACTAAGATGGTTTCTCAGTTTGGAATGTACCTGTCCATAGGACAAGAAAACTTATTCCTCACCAGAAGATGAAGCCACTGCTGACAGGAGTAAATCACTATTCAACACACTTTTAAATTTTAAAATTCAACATGAGCAATGTTTGCATTCATGGATTTAAATAGAAAGACCAGTTTGGCTGCTTTATCTGTACCAAGACGGTTTCTTAGTTTGGAATGCACCTTTCTATAGGACAAGAAAACTTATTCATCACCAGAAGATGAAGCCACTGCTGACAGGAGTAAATCACTATTCAACACACTTTTAAATTTTAAAATTCAACATGAGCAATGTTTGCATTCATAGATTTAAATAGAAAGACCAGTTCGGCTGCTTTATCTGTACTAAGATGGTTTCTCAGTTTGGAATGTACCTGTCCATAGGACAAGAAAACTTATTCCTCACCAGAAGATGAAGCCATTGCTGACAGGAGTAAATCACTATTCAACACACTTTTAAATTTTAAAATTCAACATGAGCAATGTTTGCATTCATGGATTTAAATAGAAAGACCAGTTTGGCTGCTTTATCTGTACCAAGACGGTTTCTTAGTTTGGAATGCACCTGTCTATAGGACAAGAAAACTTATTCATCACCAGAAGATGAAGCCACTGCTGACGGGAGTAAATCACTATTCAACACACTTTTAAATTTTAAAATTCAACATGAGCAAAGTTTGCATTCATGGATTTAAATAGAAAGACCAGTTTGGCTGCTTTATCTGTACCAAGACGGTTTCTTAGTTTGGAATGCACCTTTCTATAGGACAAGAAAACTTATTCATCACCAGAAGATGAAGCCACTGCTGACGGGAGTAAATCACTATTCAACACACTTTTAAATTTTAAAATTCAACATGAGCAATGTTTGCATTCATAGATTTAAATAGAAAGACCAGTTTGGCTGCTTTATCTGTACCAAGACGGTTTCTTAGTTTGGAATGCACCTGTCTATAGGACAAGAAAACTTATTCATCACCAGAAGATGAAGCCACTGCTGACAGGAGTAAATCACTATTCAACACACTTTTAAATTTTAAAATTCAACATGAGCACTGTTTGCATTCATAGATTTAAATAGAAAGACCAGTTCGGCTGCTTTATCTGTACTAAGATGGTTTCTCAGTTTGGAATGTACCTGTCCATAGGACAAGAAAACTTATTCCTCACCAGAAGATGAAGCCACTGCTGACAGGAGTAAATCACTATTCAACACACTTTTAAATTTTAAAATTCAACATGAGCAATGTTTGCATTCATGGATTTAAATAGAAAGACCAGTTTGGCTGCTTTATCTGTACCAAGACGGTTTCTTAGTTTGGAATGCACCTTTCTATAGGACAAGAAAACTTATTCATCACCAGAAGATGAAGCCACTGCTGACAGGAGTAAATCACTATTCAACACACTTTTAAATTTTAAAATTCAACATGAGCAATGTTTGCATTCATAGATTTAAATAGAAAGACCAGTTCGGCTGCTTTATCTGTACTAAGATGGTTTCTCAGTTTGGAATGTACCTGTCCATAGGACAAGAAAACTTATTCCTCACCAGAAGATGAAGCCATTGCTGACAGGAGTAAATCACTATTCAACACACTTTTAAATTTTAAAATTCAACATGAGCAATGTTTGCATTCATGGATTTAAATAGAAAGACCAGTTTGGCTGCTTTATCTGTACCAAGACGGTTTCTTAGTTTGGAATGCACCTGTCTATAGGACAAGAAAACTTATTCATCACCAGAAGATGAAGCCACTGCTGACGGGAGTAAATCACTATTCAACACACTTTTAAATTTTAAAATTCAACATGAGCAAAGTTTGCATTCATGGATTTAAATAGAAAGACCAGTTTGGCTGCTTTATCTGTACCAAGACGGTTTCTTAGTTTGGAATGCACCTTTCTATAGGACAAGAAAACTTATTCATCACCAGAAGATGAAGCCACTGCTGACGGGAGTAAATCACTATTCAACACACTTTTAAATTTTAAAATTCAACATGAGCAATGTTTGCATTCATAGATTTAAATAGAAAGACCAGTTTGGCTGCTTTATCTGTACCAAGACGGTTTCTTAGTTTGGAATGCACCTGTCTATAGGACAAGAAAACTTATTCATCACCAGAAGATGAAGCCACTGCTGACAGGAGTAAATCACTATTCAACACACTTTTAAATTTTAAAATTCAACATGAGCACTGTTTGCATTCATAGATTTAAATAGAAAGACCAGTTCGGCTGCTTTATCTGTACTAAGATGGTTTCTCAGTTTGGAATGTACCTGTCCATAGGACAAGAAAACTTATTCCTCACCAGAAGATGAAGCCACTGCTGACAGGAGTAAATCACTATTCAACACACTTTTAAATTTTAAAATTCAACATGAGCAATGTTTGCATTCATGGATTTAAATAGAAAGACCAGTTTGGCTGCTTTATCTGTACCAAGACGGTTTCTTAGTTTGGAATGCACCTGTCTATAGGACAAGAAAACTTATTCATCACCAGAAGATGAAGCCACTGCTGACGGGAGTAAATCACTATTCAACACACTTTTAAATTTTAAAATTCAACATGAGCAAAGTTTGCATTCATGGATTTAAATAGAAAGACCAGTTTGGCTGCTTTATCTGTACCAAGACGGTTTCTTAGTTTGGAATGCACCTTTCTATAGGACAAGAAAACTTATTCATCACCAGAAGATGAAGCCACTGCTGACGGGAGTAAATCACTATTCAACACACTTTTAAATTTTTAAATTCAACATGAGCAATGTTTGCATTCATAGATTTAAATAGAAAGACCAGTTTGGCTGCTTTATCTGTACCAAGACGGTTTCTTAGTTTGGAATGCACCTTTCTATAGGACAAGAAAACTTATTCCTCACCAGAAGATGAAGCCACTGCTGACGGGAGTAAATCACTATTCAACACACTTTTAAATTTTAAAATTCAACATGAGCAATGTTTGCATTCATGGATTTAAATAGAAAGACCAGTTTGGCTGCTTTATCTGTACCAAGACGGTTTCTTAGTTTGGAATGCACCTGTCTATAGGACAAGAAAACTTATTCATCACCAGAAGATGAAGCCACTGCTGACGGGAGTAAATCACTATTCAACACGCTTTTAAATTTTAAAATTCAACATGAGCAAAGTTTGCATTCATGGATTTAAATAGAAAGACCAGTTTGGCTGCTTTATCTGTACCAAGACGGTTTCTTAGTTTGGAATGCACCTGTCTATAGAACAAGAAAACTTATTCATCACCAGAAGATGAAGCCACTGCTGACAGGAGTAAATCACTATTCAACACACTTTTAAATTTTAAAATTCAACATGAGCAATGTTTGCATATCATAGATTTAAATAGAAAGACCAGTTCGGCTGCTTTATCTGTACTAAGATGGTTTCTCAGTTTGGAATGTACCTGTCCATTGGACAAGAAAACTTATTCCTCACCAGAAGATGAAGCCACTGCTGACAGGAGTAAATCACTATTCAACACACTTTTAAATTTTAAAATTCAACATGAGCAAAGTTTGCATTCATGGATTTAAATAGAAAGACCAGTTTGGCTGCTTTATCTGTACCAAGACGGTTTCTTAGTTTGGAATGCACCTGTCTATAGGACAAGAAAACTTATTCCTCACCAGAAGATGAAGCCACTGCTGACGGGAGTAAATCACTATTCAACACACTTTTAAATTTTTAAATTCAACATGAGCAATGTTTGCATTCATGGATTTAAATAGAAAGACCAGTTTGGCTGCTTTATCTGTACTAAGATGGTTTCTCAGTTTGGAATGCACCTTTCTATAGGACAAGAAAACTTATTCATCACCAGAAGATGAAGCCACTGCTGACGGGAGTAAATCACTATTCAACAGACTTTTAAATTTTAAAATTCAACATGAGCAATGTTTGCATTCATGGATTTAAATAGAAAGACCAGTTTGGCTGCTTTATCTGTACCAAGACGGTTTCTTAGTTTGGAATGAACCTGTCTATAGGACAAGAAAACTTATTCATCACCAGAAGATGAAGCCACTGCTGACGGGAGTAAATCACTATTCAACACACTTTTAAATTTTAAAATTCAACATGAGCAAAGTTTGCATTCATGGATTTATATAGAAAGACCAGTTTGGCTGCTTTATCTGTACCAAGACGGTTTCTTAGTTTGGAATGCACCTTTCTATAGGACAAGAAAACTTATTCATCACCAGAAGATGAAGCCACTGCTGACGGGAGTAAATCACTATTCAACACACTTTCAAATTTTAAAATTCAACATGAGCAAAGTTTGCATTCATGGATTTAAATAGAAAGACCAGTTTGGCTGCTTTATCTGTACCAAGACGGTTTCTTAGTTTGGAATGCACCTTTCTATAGGACAAGAAAACTTATTCATCACCAGAAGATGAAGCCACTGCTGACGGGAGTAAATCACTATTCAACACACTTTTAAATTTTAAAATTCAACATGAGCAATGTTTGCATTCATAGATTTAAATAGAAAGACCAGTTTGGCTGCTTTATCTGTACCAAGACGGTTTCTTAGTTTGGAATGCACCTTTCTATAGGACAAGAAAATTATTCCTCACCAGAAGATGAAGCCACTGCTGACGGGAGTAAATCACTATTCAACACACTTTTAAATTTTAAAATTCAACATGAGCAATGTTTGCATTCATGGATTTAAATAGAAAGACCAGTTTGGCTGCTTTATCTGTACCAAGACGGTTTCTTAGTTTGGAATGCACCTTTCTATAGGACAAGAAAACTTATTCATCACCAGAAGATGAAGCCACTGCTGACGGGAGTAAATCACTATTCAACACACTTTTAAATTTTAAAATTCAACATGAGCAATGTTTGCATTCATAGATTTAAATAGAAAGACCAGTTTGGCTGCTTTATCTGTACCAAGACGGTTTCTTAGTTTGGAATGCACCTGTCTATAGGACAAGAAAACTTATTCATCACCAGAAGATGAAGCCACTGCTGACAGGAGTAAATCACTATTCAACACACTTTTAAATTTTAAAATTCAACATGAGCACTGTTTGCATTCATAGATTTAAATAGAAAGACCAGTTCGGCTGCTTTATCTGTACTAAGATGGTTTCTCAGTTTGGAATGTACCTGTCCATAGGACAAGAAAACTTATTCCTCACCAGAAGATGAAGCCACTGCTGACAGGAGTAAATCACTATTCAACACACTTTTAAATTTTAAAATTCAACATGAGCAATGTTTGCATTCATGGATTTAAATAGAAAGACCAGTTTGGCTGCTTTATCTGTACCAAGACGGTTTCTTAGTTTGGAATGCACCTGTCTATAGGACAAGAAAACTTATTCATCACCAGAAGATGAAGCCACTGCTGACGGGAGTAAATCACTATTCAACACACTTTTAAATTTTAAAATTCAACATGAGCAAAGTTTGCATTCATGGATTTAAATAGAAAGACCAGTTTGGCTGCTTTATCTGTACCAAGACGGTTTCTTAGTTTGGAATGCACCTTTCTATAGGACAAGAAAACTTATTCATCACCAGAAGATGAAGCCACTGCTGACGGGAGTAAATCACTATTCAACACACTTTTAAATTTTTAAATTCAACATGAGCAATGTTTGCATTCATAGATTTAAATAGAAAGACCAGTTTGGCTGCTTTATCTGTACCAAGACGGTTTCTTAGTTTGGAATGCACCTTTCTATAGGACAAGAAAACTTATTCCTCACCAGAAGATGAAGCCACTGCTGACGGGAGTAAATCACTATTCAACACACTTTTAAATTTTAAAATTCAACATGAGCAATGTTTGCATTCATGGATTTAAATAGAAAGACCAGTTTGGCTGCTTTATCTGTACCAAGACGGTTTCTTAGTTTGGAATGCACCTGTCTATAGGACAAGAAAACTTATTCATCACCAGAAGATGAAGCCACTGCTGACGGGAGTAAATCACTATTCAACACGCTTTTAAATTTTAAAATTCAACATGAGCAAAGTTTGCATTCATGGATTTAAATAGAAAGACCAGTTTGGCTGCTTTATCTGTACCAAGACGGTTTCTTAGTTTGGAATGCACCTGTCTATAGAACAAGAAAACTTATTCATCACCAGAAGATGAAGCCACTGCTGACAGGAGTAAATCACTATTCAACACACTTTTAAATTTTAAAATTCAACATGAGCAATGTTTGCATATCATAGATTTAAATAGAAAGACCAGTTCGGCTGCTTTATCTGTACTAAGATGGTTTCTCAGTTTGGAATGTACCTGTCCATTGGACAAGAAAACTTATTCCTCACCAGAAGATGAAGCCACTGCTGACAGGAGTAAATCACTATTCAACACACTTTTAAATTTTAAAATTCAACATGAGCAAAGTTTGCATTCATGGATTTAAATAGAAAGACCAGTTTGGCTGCTTTATCTGTACCAAGACGGTTTCTTAGTTTGGAATGCACCTGTCTATAGGACAAGAAAACTTATTCCTCACCAGAAGATGAAGCCACTGCTGACGGGAGTAAATCACTATTCAACACACTTTTAAATTTTTAAATTCAACATGAGCAATGTTTGCATTCATGGATTTAAATAGAAAGACCAGTTTGGCTGCTTTATCTGTACTAAGATGGTTTCTCAGTTTGGAATGCACCTTTCTATAGGACAAGAAAACTTATTCATCACCAGAAGATGAAGCCACTGCTGACGGGAGTAAATCACTATTCAACAGACTTTTAAATTTTAAAATTCAACATGAGCAATGTTTGCATTCATGGATTTAAATAGAAAGACCAGTTTGGCTGCTTTATCTGTACCAAGACGGTTTCTTAGTTTGGAATGAACCTGTCTATAGGACAAGAAAACTTATTCATCACCAGAAGATGAAGCCACTGCTGACGGGAGTAAATCACTATTCAACACACTTTTAAATTTTAAAATTCAACATGAGCAAAGTTTGCATTCATGGATTTATATAGAAAGACCAGTTTGGCTGCTTTATCTGTACCAAGACGGTTTCTTAGTTTGGAATGCACCTTTCTATAGGACAAGAAAACTTATTCATCACCAGAAGATGAAGCCACTGCTGACGGGAGTAAATCACTATTCAACACACTTTCAAATTTTAAAATTCAACATGAGCAAAGTTTGCATTCATGGATTTAAATAGAAAGACCAGTTTGGCTGCTTTATCTGTACCAAGACGGTTTCTTAGTTTGGAATGCACCTTTCTATAGGACAAGAAAACTTATTCATCACCAGAAGATGAAGCCACTGCTGACGGGAGTAAATCACTATTCAACACACTTTTAAATTTTAAAATTCAACATGAGCAATGTTTGCATTCATAGATTTAAATAGAAAGACCAGTTTGGCTGCTTTATCTGTACCAAGACGGTTTCTTAGTTTGGAATGCACCTTTCTATAGGACAAGAAAATTATTCCTCACCAGAAGATGAAGCCACTGCTGACGGGAGTAAATCACTATTCAACACACTTTTAAATTTTAAAATTCAACATGAGCAATGTTTGCATTCATGGATTTAAATAGAAAGACCAGTTTGGCTGCTTTATCTGTACCAAGACGGTTTCTTAGTTTGGAATGCACCTTTCTATAGGACAAGAAAACTTATTCATCACCAGAAGATGAAGCCACTGCTGACGGGAGTAAATCACTATTCAACACACTTTTAAATTTTAAAATTCAACATGAGCAATGTTTGCATTCATAGATTTAAATAGAAAGACCAGTTTGGCTGCTTTATCTGTACCAAGACGGTTTCTTAGTTTGGAATGCACCTGTCTATAGGACAAGAAAACTTATTCATCCCCAGAAGATGAAGCCACTGCTGACAGGAATAAATCACTATTCAACACACTTTTAAATTTTAAAATTCAACATGAGCAATGTTTGCATTCATAGATTTAAATAGAAAGACCAGTTCGGCTGCTTTATCTGTACTAAGATGGTTTCTCAGTTTGGAATGTACCTGTCCATAGGACAAGAAAACTTATTCCTCACCAGAAGATGAAGCCCCTGCTGACAGGAGTAAATCACTATTCAACACACTTTTAAATTTTAAAATTCAACATGAGCAATGTTTGCATTCATGGATTTAAATAGAAAGACCAGTTTGGCTGCTTTATCTGTACCAAGACGGTTTCTTAGTTTGGAATGCACCTGTCTATAGGACAAGAAAACTTATTCATCACCAGAAGATGAAGCCACTGCTGACGGGAGTAAATCACTATTCAACACACTTTTAAATTTTAAAATTCAACATGAGCAAAGTTTGCATTCATGGATTTAAATAGAAAGACCAGTTTGGCTGCTTTATCTGTACCAAGACGGTTTCTTAGTTTGGAATGCACCTGTCTATAGGACAAGAAAACTTATTCCTCACCAGAAGATGAAGCCACTGCTGACGGGAGTAAATCACTATTCAACACACTTTTAAATTTTTAAATTCAACATGAGCAATGTTTGCATTCATGGATTTAAATAGAAAGACCAGTTTGGCTGCTTTATCTGTACTAAGATGGTTTCTCAGTTTGGAATGCACCTTTCTATAGGACAAGAAAACTTATTCATCACCAGAAGATGAAGCCACTGCTGACGGGAGTAAATCACTATTCAACAGACTTTTAAATTTTAAAATTCAACATGAGCAATGTTTGCATTCATGGATTTAAATAGAAAGACCAGTTTGGCTGCTTTATCTGTACCAAGACGGTTTCTTAGTTTGGAATGAACCTGTCTATAGGACAAGAAAACTTATTCATCACCAGAAGATGAAGCCACTGCTGACGGGAGTAAATCACTATTCAACACACTTTTAAATTTTAAAATTCAACATGAGCAAAGTTTGCATTCATGGATTTATATAGAAAGACCAGTTTGGCTGCTTTATCTGTACCAAGACGGTTTCTTAGTTTGGAATGCACCTTTCTATAGGACAAGAAAACTTATTCATCACCAGAAGATGAAGCCACTGCTGACGGGAGTAAATCACTATTCAACACACTTTCAAATTTTAAAATTCAACATGAGCAAAGTTTGCATTCATGGATTTAAATAGAAAGACCAGTTTGGCTGCTTTATCTGTACCAAGACGGTTTCTTAGTTTGGAATGCACCTTTCTATAGGACAAGAAAACTTATTCATCACCAGAAGATGAAGCCACTGCTGACGGGAGTAAATCACTATTCAACACACTTTTAAATTTTAAAATTCAACATGAGCAATGTTTGCATTCATAGATTTAAATAGAAAGACCAGTTTGGCTGCTTTATCTGTACCAAGACGGTTTCTTAGTTTGGAATGCACCTTTCTATAGGACAAGAAAATTATTCCTCACCAGAAGATGAAGCCACTGCTGACGGGAGTAAATCACTATTCAACACACTTTTAAATTTTAAAATTCAACATGAGCAATGTTTGCATTCATGGATTTAAATAGAAAGACCAGTTTGGCTGCTTTATCTGTACCAAGACGGTTTCTTAGTTTGGAATGCACCTTTCTATAGGACAAGAAAACTTATTCATCACCAGAAGATGAAGCCACTGCTGACGGGAGTAAATCACTATTCAACACACTTTTAAATTTTAAAATTCAACATGAGCAATGTTTGCATTCATAGATTTAAATAGAAAGACCAGTTTGGCTGCTTTATCTGTACCAAGACGGTTTCTTAGTTTGGAATGCACCTGTCTATAGGACAAGAAAACTTATTCATCCCCAGAAGATGAAGCCACTGCTGACAGGAATAAATCACTATTCAACACACTTTTAAATTTTAAAATTCAACATGAGCAATGTTTGCATTCATAGATTTAAATAGAAAGACCAGTTCGGCTGCTTTATCTGTACTAAGATGGTTTCTCAGTTTGGAATGTACCTGTCCATAGGACAAGAAAACTTATTCCTCACCAGAAGATGAAGCCCCTGCTGACAGGAGTAAATCACTATTCAACACACTTTTAAATTTTAAAATTCAACATGAGCAATGTTTGCATTCATGGATTTAAATAGAAAGACCAGTTTGGCTGCTTTATCTGTACCAAGACGGTTTCTTAGTTTGGAATGCACCTGTCTATAGGACAAGAAAACTTATTCATCACCAGAAGATGAAGCCACTGCTGACGGGAGTAAATCACTATTCAACACACTTTTAAATTTTAAAATTCAACATGAGCAAAGTTTGCATTCATGGATTTAAATAGAAAGACCAGTTTGGCTGCTTTATCTGTACCAAGACGGTTTCTTAGTTTGGAATGCACCTTTCTATAGGACAAGAAAACTTATTCATCACCAGAAGATGAAGCCACTGCTGACGGGAGTAAATCACTATTCAACACACTTTTAAATTTTAAAATTCAACATGAGCAATGTTTGCATTCATAGATTTAAATAGAAAGACCAGTTTGGCTGCTTTATCTGTACCAAGACGGTTTCTTAGTTTGGAATGCACCTTTCTATAGGACAAGAAAACTTATTCCTCACCAGAAGATGAAGCCACTGCTGACGGGAGTAAATCACTATTCAACACACTTTTAAATTTTAAAATTCAACATGAGCAATGTTTGCATTCATGGATTTAAATAGAAAGACCAGTTTGGCTGCTTTATCTGTACCAAGACGGTTTCTTAGTTTGGAATGCACCTGTCTATAGGACAAGAAAACTTATTCATCACCAGAAGATGAAGCCACTGCTGACGGGAGTAAATCACTATTCAACACGCTTTTAAATTTTAAAATTCAACATGAGCAAAGTTTGCATTCATGGATTTAAATAGAAAGACCAGTTTGGCTGCTTTATCTGTACCAAGACGGTTTCTTAGTTTGGAATGCACCTGTCTATAGGACAAGAAAACTTATTCCTCACCAGAAGATGAAGCCACTGCTGACGGGAGTAAATCACTATTCAACACACTTTTAAATTTTAAAATTCAACTTGAGCAAAGTTTGCATTCATGGATTTAAATAGAAAGACCAGTTTGGCTGCTTTATCTGTACTAAGATGGTTTCTTAGTTTGGAATGCACCTGTCCATAGGACAAGAAAACTTGTTCATCGCCAGAAGATGAAACCACTGCTGACAGGAGTAAATCACTATTCAACACGCTTTTAAATTTTAAAATTCAACATGAGCAATGTTTGCATTCATGGATTTAAATAGAAACACCAGTTTGGCTGCTTTATCTGTACTAAGATGGTTTCTCTGTTTGGAATGTACCTGTCCATAGGACAAGAAAACTTATTCATCACCAGAAGATGAAGCCACTGCTGACAGGAGTAAATCACTATTCAACACACTTTTAAATTTTAAAATTCAACATGAGCAATGTTTGCATTCATAGATTTAAATAGAAAGACCAGTTTGGCTGCTTTATCTGTACTAAGATGGTTTCTCAGTTTGGAATGTACCTGTCCATAGGACAAGAAAACTTATTCCTCACCAGAAGATGAAGCCACTGCTGACGGGAGTAAATCACTATTCAACACACTTTTAAATTTTAAAATTCAACATGAGCAAAGTTTGCATTCATGGATTTAAATAGAAAGACCAGTTTGGCTGCTTTATCTGTACCAAGACGGTTTCTTAGTTTGGAATGCACCTGTCTATAGGACAAGAAATCTTATTCATCACCAGAAGATGAAGCCACTGCTGACGGGAGTAAATCACTATTCAACACACTTTTAAATTTTAAAATTCAACATGAGCAAAGTTTGCATTCATGGATTTAAATAGAAAGACCAGTTTGGCTGCTTTATCTGTACCAAGACGGTTTCTTAGTTTGGAATGCACCTTTCTATAGGACAAGAAAACTTATTCATCACCAGAAGATGAAGCCACTGCTGACGGGAGTAAATCACTATTCAACACACTTTTAAATTTTAAAATTCAACATGAGCAATGTTTGCATTCATAGATTTAAATAGAAAGACCAGTTTGGCTGCTTTATCTGTACCAAGACGGTTTCTTAGTTTGGAATGCACCTTTCTATAGGACAAGAAAACTTATTCCTCACCAGAAGATGAAGCCACTGCTGACGGGAGTAAATCACTATTCAACACACTTTTAAATTTTAAAATTCAACATGAGCAATGTTTGCATTCATGGATTTAAATAGAAAGACCAGTTTGGCTGCTTTATCTGTACCAAGACGGTTTCTTAGTTTGGAATGCACCTGTCTATAGGACAAGAAAACTTATTCATCACCAGAAGATGAAGCCACTGCTGACGGGAGTAAATCACTATTCAACACGCTTTTAAATTTTAAAATTCAACATGAGCAAAGTTTGCATTCATGGATTTAAATAGAAAGACCAGTTTGGCTGCTTTATCTGTACCAAGACGGTTTCTTAGTTTGGAATGCACCTGTCTATAGGACAAGAAAACTTATTCCTCACCAGAAGATGAAGCCACTGCTGACGGGAGTAAATCACTATTCAACACACTTTTAAATTTTAAAATTCAACTTGAGCAAAGTTTGCATTCATGGATTTAAATAGAAAGACCAGTTTGGCTGCTTTATCTGTACTAAGATGGTTTCTTAGTTTGGAATGCACCTGTCCATAGGACAAGAAAACTTGTTCATCGCCAGAAGATGAAACCACTGCTGACAGGAGTAAATCACTATTCAACACGCTTTTAAATTTTAAAATTCAACATGAGCAATGTTTGCATTCATGGATTTAAATAGAAACACCAGTTTGGCTGCTTTATCTGTACTAAGATGGTTTCTCTGTTTGGAATGTACCTGTCCATAGGACAAGAAAACTTATTCATCACCAGAAGATGAAGCCACTGCTGACAGGAGTAAATCACTATTCAACACACTTTTAAATTTTAAAATTCAACATGAGCAATGTTTGCATTCATAGATTTAAATAGAAAGACCAGTTTGGCTGCTTTATCTGTACTAAGATGGTTTCTCAGTTTGGAATGTACCTGTCCATAGGACAAGAAAACTTATTCCTCACCAGAAGATGAAGCCACTGCTGACGGGAGTAAATCACTATTCAACACACTTTTAAATTTTAAAATTCAACATGAGCAAAGTTTGCATTCATGGATTTAAATAGAAAGACCAGTTTGGCTGCTTTATCTGTACCAAGACGGTTTCTTAGTTTGGAATGCACCTGTCTATAGGACAAGAAATCTTATTCATCACCAGAAGATGAAGCCACTGCTGACGGGAGTAAATCACTATTCAACACACTTTTAAATTTTAAAATTCAACATGAGCAAAGTTTGCATTCATGGATTTAAATAGAAAGACCAGTTTGGCTGCTTTATCTGTACCAAGACGGTTTCTTAGTTTGGAATGCACCTTTCTATAGGACAAGAAAACTTATTCATCACCAGAAGATGAAGCCACTGCTGACGGGAGTAAATCACTATTCAACAGACTTTTAAATTTTAAAATTCAACATGAGCAATGTTTGCATTCATGGATTTAAATAGAAAGACCAGTTTGGCTGCTTTATCTGTACCAAGACGGTTTCTTAGTTTGGAATGCACCTGTCTATAGGACAAGAAAAGACGAGGCTACTGCTGATAAGATTTGTTTAATCACAAAGTATATCACTGCTGAATACACTTGCATGTGACCCCCACCATTCAATAGCACAGTCTTGTTTATGTAGTCTGCAAATTTAAATTCCTGGTAAGGAGGAGACCTCATTTGCAACTTCATTATAATGATTATAGGTACTGCCACAAAAAAAAACAACACCTAAGTTTTTATAGGACATAAACTCCTATATTTTATGACCAATAAGTGAAGCACAAACAAGAGACATTCACAAATAAATCTCACTAAATTCAGTAGATATGAAAAACGTTTTTACAATTCTGTACAAAGATGGCTCCAAATTCATTGAATAGGACTATTCATAATTTTGCCCTCTACTACATCTGTTACAGATAGGTTAGTGTTTGGGTTACTAATTACATTCCCACGCAATACTCGGATAGGATTCATGAGCTGAGCACTGGCTGTCAAATAGCAATAAAAACGGCTTGTCAGCAACCAGATTTGCAACAACACCGTGAAGTACATTTGGCAAAAGACAGTTAGCGATGCACTGCCACGACAAAAGTAAGTCTTGTCTCCCCTCTCTTTGTTCACTGTGTTTTGAAATTACTGCTATCACACACAATCAGTCAGCAGTCATACACGTTTCATTAGTGTGTGCTTCTCACACACACACACACACACATTAGCATACCATACAACTTGATTTCCTCACTTGCAGCAAAAACACTTTAAAAATCACTTATGGCAAATTGTTTCAAACAATCGAACTATTGGTCTCTTTATGGCCACAGCAAAGAACATTGATTTTTATTATGTAAATACATCTGCCTGTATAAATGTTACTATCATATTTAACTTGGCCGCCTTCCTTTTCTGTGAAGATAATTTCTTTGCATTGTATAGAAAATTGTGTTGTATTTCTGGACACAACACTCAGATTTTATTTTTCCTCCTAAAATCCCAGTAGTCTGACCCCAAAGTTTAAAATGAATTTTAAAAAATGAAAAGTCTTTCTTGACATTTTAGTTTTAATTTCAAACTATTAGATTAAATTTAATATTTCCAATAAGCAAAATACTTTGCTGTATTTCAAAAACTAATTTAAATTGACTGGAAGCAATTATTTTTTTAATTTATTTTTTTGCTAAAATAGCTGATAGAAACAACTGGCATAATCCATTGCAATATTAACTTTCTCTTTGCTTAATTATTTACTTGGAGATCAGGATGAACGATGTTGGCAAGAAGGAGGGTTTTGCTGATGACTTGCTTGTAATTTTTTTCACCATTTCTATCAGTTTCTTCAGCAGCTTTTTCAGAATTCTTGAACAATTCTTTGTAAATATCTGCTGCTTCAGCAATGGTTCATGTGTCACTGTAATTTGTCAGAATCAAAAACAATAGTAATTGAATCATGGAATAGGTAAGCCGTAAAATTTCGCTAGTGTCTTGTGAAACGTGTAGTCCCCAAGCAAACATTTTCTCTGTCCGACTAAGTATGAACCCACTCTACCCTAGATTCTGTCTTTCTTGTGTATGTATATGTAATTTTTATTTTTCATTTTTTTTTTTGTTTGTTTTTTGCTTTTTCTTAATCCTCGTTCTCGGACCCCCTAACATATCTTATTTTAGCACTAACTATTCTAACCTAACTCGTAATATTACATTTTTTTTAAAATATGGTCTGGAGCCCCTGCTGTTTGCCTCAGGGTTCTTGATAAGATCCAGAGACAGATATGCAATGTAGTTGGCCCTGATCTGTCATCTCGTCTGCAGTCTCTCTCTCACCGACACGACGTTGCCTCGCTCTGTCTTTTTTATAAATACTTTCACGGTAATTGCTCCGAGGAGCTGCTTTCGCTGGTTCCTAGGCCTCATGAATTTAAACGTCCTACGAGGCTGGCATCCTGTTCCCACCCCTTCACCATTGAAACTGTTAGATGTAGACATCTCTTCTACTCCAATAGCTTCATGTCTCGCACATCTCGCCTGTGGAACTCCCTTCCTTATTCCTGTTTCCCTGACAAATACAAGCTCCAACTATTTAAGTGTAACGTCAATCGACTTCTCCAGCTGCCTTGATCTATCCTCTTCCCTTCTCCACATCCTTTCACCTTTCATTCCCATCTGCTCTCGCTCCAAATCTTCTGTAACCACCTTGCCTTGATCGATCCACTATCTTTCTACACATCCTCTCCTTTACCACTCCTATCTGCTCTTCCTCCAAACCTTCTGTAATCCCCTGCGTGCTAGTGGCTTCCAGCCTTGCTTGGGGTGATATGCTTAAAAAAAAAAAAAATTTATTGACAAATAAATATTTAAAAATCAATAAACATTAAAATCAAAAATGTATTTTCAAGATGATTAAAGTCTTTTATTATTAAAAGAAATTATCTATGTCAGTTTTTTTTCTTTTCTTTTTTTTTTGCAAGATACTGTTAGTGTACACTGTACAATGTACAGTAAAAAAAATAAAATGATTGTATAAGAAACTTAATATTAAATTTAAATTATTACCTTTTAAAAAGATATTTAAAATTTGTGTTTTCCAAGTCAATTGTTTAATATATATTGTTCAGTATGGCATTCATAATAAAACATTATTTAATAAACATAAAGTTTACACTAAAAGAAACCTTTTTTCTCTAGCAAAACACTCTTACTTTTTATTTCCTCTTACTTTTTTTCTACATTTCGAAAACGTGCCTATCACAAATCTTTCATGGGAAGAAAATTGCAGATCAGAATAAAAACAGAATTAAAAAAAAAATAAAGGAACCCACTTATAAAATTGTACTGGAAAGTATATGATAGGGAAATTGTTTCAATAGGCACTTTTTCATGTGTTTTTTCTCTTAGTGAGCAGATTTCTGGCATTTAGAACTCCATAGATTTAAGTAATTAAAAAAATGAGAAACTGTAATGCCTGGAAGAAAACAAATTTCATAAAATTAACACAAACAGGAATTGAAAAATCCTTGTCAAAGTTTAAAAAACAACACTGGCTGGCAGTGTTACTAGCAAACTACTCAGAAAATAATTACAACATTATTTATGTACAAATCAATCAGTTATAATTTTAATCTGTTAAGTTAATTTAAAATATTGTAAGAACAAAATAGATATATAGCCTTATCTGGAAAAAAAAAACAAGACTGAAAGTGGAATGTAGATGCACCAACACCTTAAAAATGGTAAAAATTAAATGTAGATTTTTATTGACCAAATTTGGACCAAGTCAGCCAGATATGACCAAAAATTGTTTATTTGGCAACCCTAAATTATCTGTCTTAATCTCTTACGATATTCATGTCAACTTTGCTCTTTCTTTATGTGCAAAAATTAAAAATCTGGTTTTAAAAAAAAAATTTAAATAAAAAAAAAAAAAAATTAACAATCATGCTTGTTCACTCACACTCTTTCATGCATAACCACATACATAAACAATGATTAAATACAATGTTTCTTGAATTTTGTAACTTTTCATTGAAGGTAACATCAGCATTTTAAACCATTAACAATTTTGATTATGGAACATTATACATGTAATAAATATATAAACATCTTTTGCTTCAGAAACAGGAAATGTCAATGATAATTATTTTTCTGTAGAGAATAAATTGACTTCTTCTCTTAGAATTATTTTGTAAAAAATTATTTTGATATGTTGCGCATAATTTTATACTTTCAGAGTAAACACACACACACATATATATATATATATATACACACACATAGGGTGTCCATAAAGTTCATGTGCACTTTAAAAAATTTATAACTTTATTTGTATTTGCAATAGAAATAATTTGTAAAAAGGATTAGAAAGAAGTAAATCTATATTTTTTTTTCTATTTTTCTGTATTTTTCCACATGTCCTCCATCATTAGCAATACAAAAGCTAATACGATTTTGCAGTTCACGGAAAACATTTGCCAACTGATTTACAGTAATGCCTGAAATCACAAGTTATTTTAGCTATACTTAAAACTAGGTACATTAAACTTTATAATATTTTTTACAGATTATTTCTATCGCAAATACAAATAAAGTTATAAATTTTTAAAAGTGCACACAGACTTTATGAACACCCTGTGTATATATATATATATATATATATATATATTCAAGTGCCCTTTGGAAGATTGTATCTCCAATGGATTAAATAATATTTATGTTGGTCACACCACAAACTCGCTTTCATGGCGCTTAACTCTAAATGATAACTCTAACATTTTTAGACATTTAAAACAACATGCCTGCCCGCGTACTCAATTCCGGGAAATCCTTGTCGAAAACACAATTATACTTAAACATGAAAACAATAAACAAAAATTAAAAATCCTTGAAGCTATATACATAAAACAGTTGAAACCTAACCTGAACAAAATAAACTATGAAATATATATATATTGCTCACTATATATATATATATATATATATATATATATATATATATATATAGTGAGCAATGGATAAATTTTCACCATTTTATATTTTTATTTTTATGCCTGTGCATTATTTGTTTTTGATTTTGTCAACTTCACAGTATAGTAGGGTCAGTCTTTGAGAAAAAGAGCACCATGACGCAATTTGATCTGTCAGAAATTTGGAAATGGCATGTTGTACTGCTTGGCATTCATGCCAGAAGCTCCAATACAAACATTTCAGTGTCTTTGCATGTCAATCTGACGACAGTTCAAGAATTTGGAACGTGTTGGATGAGTCTAATGGTGATTATGAAAGGTACAGCAGCTTGTAAAACTCACTCTGCTCATTCTGATAAGAAAAGAACTCCCGAATTTGTTTGTAAGTGACTCAAACTCATCACGTAGGCCTTCATCAAGTGCCTTGAGGAGATAGTGTTGCCCTGGGAAGATCCTATTTCTAGCAACAGGACTCTGCACCTTGCCGCACAAGTAGGAGAATCCAGTCATGGCTGTCAGACAATTTCTGCAACAACATCACCCTTACATCTGGCCACCTAACTGCAACCCCCTTGATTATTATGTGTGGTGGTGCAGTTGAGCAAGAGACTAACAAAAGTCCTTGCAACACCAAAGATGAACTGAAGGCAAGGATTATGACAGCATTCACCAACTTAAACCAGGAGACTGTCCAGAAGAGTTGCAGGAGATTCTGAAGTCATGTGAAGGCTATGGTTGTAGCCAATGGTGATTTGAATGAATAAATTTAATCTTTAGTATTTCAAGATATTTTTGTGAAATTTTGGTAACTGTATCTGTTAAAATGAGAGATCAGTGTTATTTTCATTTTTGCGTAATTTAGATAACTTATTTTTGTAGGCAAACTTTTTTGTAATTGCTCAGTTCACTTGTCAGGAGGTTTCAGTGATTAACTTTATGCTACGTTTGACGTAATTAATTTATGCGCTAGTTGGGGAGCTACTATTATTGGTGTTAGGTTGATTTGATTTTTTTGTACATATGTCTCAAATATCATGATAATTTCTCTTTATCATTTTATTATCTTCTTACACTCTCTTCTTATTCCTTTTTCTTCTTTTTCTCTTTGAATGTCAAAGAGAATGTAACAATATTTAGTGTGTGTTTATATATATATATATATATATATATATATATATATATATATATATATATATAATGCATGTGTATGTATGTTATATTTAATTTATTTTGTTTAAACGTTATTTTTGATGGATACTCATATTTGAGTAGAACCTGTTTTTTTTTGTTTTTTTTAACTAAACAGTATTTTTATCCAACTACATCTACGGACCTGAATATTTGAGAAATCTTGTCAGAAAATTGCGTCCACCAACAAAATTTCTTGAATATTCAGGCCAGTACATGTGGTTGGATAAAAAATACTGTTCAATTGAAAAAACAGAGCTTAAATTGAAATTTGGTAGGTTTGTTTAGTTTAACAATATTTTGTTTTAATCATTTCACTCTAAGCAAGGCAATAAAGTCACTAAGATGCAAGGTTACTGAGTGTTAAAGAATATTTAAAAAATACACTATTAAGGAGAGAGTTGATTGTTTTCGTTTAGTGGCATATCAACCTCTACAGGTTATTTAATGTTGAAATCTAAATATTTTGTGTACAATTTTACTTATTTATTTATTTATTTTTTTTGAGATAATAATGGTTTTAGCGATACAAGTTTTACTAATTAAGGTGAGGAGATTGGGATTCATACCTTTCCCAAGTGTGTTTGCATGTAGGTGAATATAAGGAACCCAACTGAAATTGGAACTCGGCTCTCTGATTAATAATTCTAAGCTATTATTCATTACACCACCTGCGCATCCAAGCTTACACCAGCACTTGCCCATCTAGGTACTGATCAGGTTTGACATTGCTTAACTTTGGTGATCATATTGGAACCAATATTTCAACATGATGTGGTCATAAGCCATTAAGGAGAGAGAACAATAAAAGGACTAGAATTAAGAAGACAGTAGATAATGATTGACATTGCATTTAAATTTTTGAAGATGGTTGTTGACTGGGATGCAAGAAACCGGAAGAAAGTTTCACAAGCGAGAAGTGTGACTGAAGAAACGGTTAGCAAAGAACTTACATCTAGCCATTTCAACTGTAAAATAATACAACATTGCCACAAATCTAGTACTGCACTTAAATTCATAAAGTCTAGGTACTATAGCAGGAAGTTATAATAATTACCATGAAGCCATGAAGGTATTTATAGAAAAGGCATGCGGACGCTACATTACAGCAGTGGGAAAGTGACTGAAGCTGAGATGCTAGGTCAGGACTTTATCAAGAATCTCTGAATATATAGCAGGATGTGGCAGCAGTATTCAAAACAAGGGTAAATGAAGTTAGATTCTGGCAAGAAAAGTTGTCTAGCATGACAAAGCGAACTAACTTTCCTAGCAGCAGACCTAGCAATGGATTGAATATACTCTTTCCACTTCATATTCACTGAAAATGTTAGTCTGGGAAGGTACAATGAATCACACTCCTGGAGGTTAGCATCAGCCATGCTGATGGAAGGTAAAAATGTTTAACATTTTATTTGATATTGTGCTGTACAAGTTGCTTACTTTTAAAAACCCAGATTATTTTTTTTTTTACCTTTTGTGTCAGAAATTTATTTTAACTATTAGCTGTATACAAAAATTCCAGGCTTTCATTTTTAAAAATTAAACTGAATACAGGTTTTTGATGGTAATTTTTACACATACCCCACTTTTGTTTTTATTACAATTTTCAGTTGATGCAAGCAAACATTTGGCATTTTTTTTAATATTTCCCAAGTGATATGTGTTATAGTCCAGAGTAGAGTCTCAGAATTTCAGAATTGGTTTGACTTTAACTCCAAATATTTGTCAAGTTCTCATTTTTTTTAAGTTTATCAAAACTTTCACACATTTAATCATTTATTTTTTCATGGTTAATTCTGAATAGTTGCTTTTTTTGTCTCTTTTTGTTAAGAAAATCATTGGAATTTTGTTGAAATAGATGTTTTAAGTGATAGACACTCTCTGTCAGAAATAACCTATATCAAGTGGATTTTGGGACATTACAACACAAAATTCACTCAACACAATGTTTTGCAATATCTTATCTGCTTTTTTGCCCCTAACACCAAACTTTGAATAATCCAAACAAAAAATTTCAGAGACAATTATTTTTTTACCTTTTTTGGTATAAGTTCCCAAATATTAAAACAATTTAAATCTACAAAATTGTTTTGCGGGAGATTTTGTATTATTATAATTTTTTTGAATTGAATTTACCCCAAGCAAGGCAGTAAAGCCACTAAGATGCAAGGGGTTACTGGGTGTAACTGTTAGAAAACAAACATTATTAAGGAGCAAAAACAATAGAAAAGTAGATAATTATTGACCTTAAAAAGTCAAAGTTGGCTGGAAAGCATGGAGTCAGAAGGGAGCTCCACAAATGAGAACAACAACTTAGCATAGAACTTACTGTTACATCTAGCCAATTCAACTGCAAATTGATGAGACCTTGTTGTCAATCTAGTACTGCACTTAAATTAATAACGTCTACTACTATAATGAAAAGCTTGTCAGAACAATCACCATGAAAGTATTTATAGAAAAGGCACATGGAGTCAACTTTATGGTTTTGGGAAAGAGACTGAAGCCGAGATGCCAGGCCAGGACCAGTAATATTACTGATTCTTCTTTGGATTTTATCAAGAATCTTGAAAAATGTAACAGGAGCACTGGACCATATGTTGCAGCATGGGTGAATGATAGACTTCTAGATATGTAAGATAGATTCTGGAGAGAAAAATTGTCTCATCTTTCCACTCAGCTGAGAATATTAAACCCAGAAGGCGCAACAAATCATTCTTCTGGAGGTTAGTATCAGCCATGCTGATGAAAGACAGAAAGAGGTTTCTCAGATGATTAAGGGAGAGCAAATTTGTTTTAGAGGTTTTAACAAGCCATCCTTTGCCCCAGTTAACAAGACTGTAAGTCATTTTTTAAATCAGTCACCAATTTGACCTTATCAAACTAATCAGATTTACTATTGTGAAAGGAGTAAATTAGCATAGATACCAAGTTGAGAGTGCTGATGTCATCAGGAAGCTTGTTAATGAAAATTAAAAAACAAAGTAGGATCCTTAAAGAAAATTGCCCATGGTTTAAAATGCTGAGAATGTTACCTTCAAGAAAAGGTTACAAAATTCAAGAAACATCATACTTATCATTGTTATACATGTAGTTTAGTCGATTGGGCCCACAATGCAACAGGCGTTAATAATTAAGGGTGGTTACTCAAATATTTAATAGTTATCTCCCTTTGACATCTGCCCCCCCCTCTCAACCTCTTTACATGAGAGAGAATGAAACAAAACACAAAATTTTAATAAACATTATTTTCCTCATTGAATTAGATGGGCCATTCAGAAGTTTGCTCATGATTTATATAGACTTCTGTTCATATGCTTTTGAGGCTGCTGAATACATTTATGGTAATGAAAATAACCACAAAATGTCTAAATGAGCTAAATGCTAAATTTAAGCACTTCTCAAGAATTCTAGCTCTTCAACAGACCAGAGTTTCTAGACTGAAAACCTCCATTTTTAAAAAATTAAAAATGTGAAAATTTCATCTTAATAATTCAGGGGTCGCAAAAACTACAAATTTCTTCTTGGCTCTATTGTGAGAGCCCACTGTATGATGTACTCTTTGACCTTCTTTGGTGTTTAGTACATTTAGTTACATTTTTCCGTTTTCTACAAAAATTTTATTTCACTAGAAGGAAATACTCCTTATTTCACTCTGGCAGAGATCTCCTTATTTCATAGGGAGAGGAGGTGTAACACCCCTTATATTACCAGAAGCAGCACTCCTTATTTCACTCAGGGCAGAGAGGTACTCTTTATTTCACTTTTACTCAGGGTACTCCTTATTTCACTCAGGGTTGGGGGAATACCTCTATTTTACAGTGGACAAATACTCCTTAGTTCACTTAGTGGGGGATGCCCCTTGTTTCCTTTAACAGGATCAAACTGAGGGTTACTCTTTATTTCACACAGATTGGGGGCCTACTCCTTATTTCACTCAGGAGGAATACACTTTCACTCAAGAAATATGCTGTTCTTATCTCATTATTATATCAGAATTTTTGTGGAAAACTGAATTCTCATCTTAAGAATCTTTTTCTAACGATTTCTTCTTTTTTTTCTTAAAAGGCTGCATCAATTTTTACACAGATTGTTTCTGTTGGGACTTGTATTTACATACTCCATTCCCTCGTTGTTCATTAGGACGCAACTGCAAACTGATATACCAGATTGATGATTGAGGCATGGCTGACCACATATGGAGAGAGAAGGGATCATGGGATCATGTTGAGATCATAGACAGGGAACACCATTGGAAAATTCGTAAACTTAAGGAATCAGCACATATACTAGGCCACAAAAATCTCCTGGGTCGACCAAGCATAGAAATAAATACAATATGGGAACCAGTAATAAGGAGTGCCAGAGAAAAGCAATGATAACAAAGTTGCAATATGAGCTCTGGTAAAACATGCAATGATAACAGCAAAATTGCAATATGAGCACTGGTAAAAAATGGTTGCTGAAAACATTAGGTTTATAATACCCAGAAATTCATACCTCAAGGACACATGGCACAGTGGATAAAGGCGTTGGTTAAATCCAGTGACAGACCCAATAGAGTGTGAGTTCAATACCCGGTTAGGGCAGTGGAGAACTTTCAGAGGGAAAATTAGCAGGAGATAACTGACATCCATCAAACATGGCACGTGGAACTAGAACAGTCTACCCCAGTGATCGAAATAAAGGGTTCAGTTCGAAATTCCAACCACCTGAAGAAGGCCGGAGCGTACAGCGGCCAAAACGTTGTGACAAATATGGCGACAAAGATGAGGACAATAGTCTGACTAATGTAAATACTGTACATAATACCTCATCTCAGAAATATAGACAGACTCAGATTGATGATATTTTACATGAAACTGAAAATGCCATTCATATATTGGAAAATTAAAAATAATGAAATAATTTAAAAATCTACACAACTTGGAACTAAAAGAAGCTTCTTTTTCCTTGTTTATTGAACAGAAGTAGAGGTTTCTCCTTTGTTTTCTGTTTGTGATGTGATTTACTGGTTACATTCTTCTATCATTCTAATGATATAAATGTCTTAAGTTTTTGGTGATCTGACTGATCAGTAGCTGTGACTTTTCATTTTGAGGGTATCAGGTTGGCAGTTTTCTGGTTGTTGTATCCCGACTGGTAGTAAGGAACCTGAACTCTTTGGTAGTGCTTAGAGAGGCTATGAATTTAAGCACAGTGCTAAATCAGTTTCTAGGTTTCATCATTTTACAGCATAAATGGCTAAATGTAACTAGAAGTTCTATGCTAACACTTTCTTCTCTTGAATTTTTCATTTCCTGTTCTTTTTTTTTGTTCTCTCTCCTTAATAATGTTTTTCTTTTTCTCATATTCTTTCAAACTCAGTAACAACTTGCATCTTAGTGACTTTATTTCCTTGCTTTGGAGTGAAATGATTAAAAAAACAGAATAAAACTACTTTTGGTATTTAAAGTGGAGATTATAGAAAAAGTACACTAAGGGAAAAAAAAATCAAAAGATGTAAATGATAATGCTCGGTTTAACGTCTATTGTAGATGGTAAGAAAGTAGAGATGTGTGTACCTTGGAAAGAAGATTGCAAGAAATAGTGTCTGACTTCTGGAGATCAAAGGAAAGATTTTGCTTGGCTGGGCAGCTTTTGTAAAAATTTAAAGCATCATGAGAAGTCCCAAGTCAACATTCAAAACCATGAGAAAGTTGTTTAATGAATATATTCTGCCAGTGATGACTTATGAGTGTGAGATATGGACCCTCAATACCACCACTGTAAAGACTCTTGCATTGGTGGAGTGAATCATGCTTGGCATCACCTGAAAGAGCAACACCTGGATTCAACAGGAGACTAGAGTGAAAGACATAATTGAGACTGTCAACAAGGGCAAACCTAGATGGGCTGGCCAGGTCTCTTGTCTCGGGTCCAACAGGTGGACTATTAGTGTGTCAGGGTGGACACCAAGGCAGTAGAAAAGAACAAGGTGGTGGCCAAAGGCAAGATGGCATGACAGTCTGACCCAATACCTCTGGCTCACATGGCCCAGTATGGCCAGACATAGGAAGTGGTGGAGTTTAATCAGGGAGGGATTCCTCCAACAGGTGTGAGAAGGATTTGAATGTTGAGATCATTTTATTTCCAATTCATGCTGCTTATTTAATGTTTGTAGTAATATTAATACATCAAAGTCTTATCGCCCTGAATATGACGATAAACTATATCCGGCAACAAGGCCTATGCATCAGGAAGTTTTGAGGAGTGTGGAACCACCTCTTAATTGCTGTTAAGGTCCATCCTAACCTGGGGTGGTAGCACCTGTTAGTGTCCCAGCTATGGGCAAATAGTTAACCCTCCCAAACTTTGGTCAAATCCCTATGAAAGTCTAAAAATACATTTTCATAGTAAAATTACCAGCAATACATTTTCGTAAATGAAATTACTAGTGCTCCCAAGAAAATAAATTTTGTCATTAAATGACCCATAAGGAGTTGATATGCCGATAAACAAACGAATTCAAAATCTTCATTTTTAGGCAGTGTCATATTGTCATCAAGCGGTCACCCATCAAGGTACTGACCAGACTTAACATTTTCGTAAATGAAATTACTAATGCTCCCAAGAAAATTAAATGACCCATAAGGTGTTGATATGTCACTAAACAAACAAACAAAATCTCTTTTAATTATTTAGATGAAGCATTATTGTTATTATTAAATTTTGACTATTTTTTCATCTCATTTTTGTTGGTTTTTATCGCAACATTCAGGTTGTTTTATTTCCAATCCCTGATGCTTATTTAATAGTCATAGAAATGCATTGTAAACAAAAAAAAAAAAACTTAGTTGTCCAAATTGCTTACATGAACCATTGTCATTTTGACTAGTTTTCTTTTTCATCTTATTTTTGTTGCTTCTTATTGAAATGCTCTGTTTGTTTTATTTTCAGTTCATGCCATATGAGATTTAATCATGTGAAATTAAATTTTTTTTAGATCTTATTAAAGATAAGTTTTGAACTAAATGAATTAGTTACTGTACTGAGTGTACTAACCAGTAATAGCAAATGTATGATTCACCCAATGCATATGAATTCAGTTACCTAACAGATTGAAAAAAATACAACCTACAGTGAAATTCAACAAGTGTATAAATGTGCAACACAAGCATAATCCATTCTTATAATTTAAACAAAACAATAGCATTGCTAAAACTTTCACATTTTCTCAATATGGCTATGTTAGAACAATGACATTTGATTTTTCTTTTTCCTTATTTTTATTTCATTCTTTTTCTTATTTATTTTTCAGTTACTATGCTTGTCTGTGTGGCCACAAAGAAATTGTGAAATTTCTTTTGGAAAGAGGTTAGTTTTGATATTTCTATTTTTTTTAGCAATTTTATTCTGTTGCATTCTAGTTAAAGAGATATTCCAGATAATTGAGCCACTCTATACTGCAAAAGGATCAATAAAATTATTTTTTTATTGATTTTTATTGATATATAGGATGGCTTCATATCCTAGAAATTGCTTGCTACATAGAATGTAATAAGAATATACAATTATCTTTATTGAGCAAAAAAAAGTCTTCCATTTGCTAAAGAGATTACCACTTCTATTTTACACAGCTGCTTGTAAACTTCATGCCTTTATTTAAGATCACTTCTCCCATCACGTTATTAAATTACCTATGATCGAGACAATGAAAGACTTTAAAATTTTATCAAGAATATTAAGAGTACTCTTTGGAAAGTTATGAATCCACCTCTTTTCTCATTAGCTATGACTTAATCAGTAAGACTTGTATCGCTATGACTTAATCAGTAAGACTTGTATCGCTATGACTTAATCAGTAAGACTTGTATCGCTATGACTTAATCAGTAAGACTTGTATCGCTATGACTTAATCAGTAAGACTTGTATCGCTATGACTTAATCAGTAAGACTTGTATCGCTATGACTTAATCAGTAAGACTTGTATCGCTATGACTTAATCAGTAAGACTTGTATCGCTATGACTTAATCAGTAAGACTTGTATCACTAAACCTAAAAATATTTTCTGGCTTTAAATAACTTGCAAAGGGTTGATAAGCTGTAGAAAATTAATCAACATGGTCAATTACTGAGGGGTTCCTTCAAAAGGAGTGAGAAGGTCTTGGATTTGGATTAGGAGGGTAAAGAAAAATTCCCTTGAACTCCTTTTTTTTTCTTTTTTTTTTTACTTTTTTTCTGATTAAATATGATGTTGTTATATTAAGCGTTTGATAGTGAGAGAAAGGATTAAAACAAGGATTAGATTTTGAACAATGTTTATTGTTATGTTGAAAGATGGGGCGTTCTCCTTTGCCATCGTAGCATTCATATCCAGTTAGCATGAAAAATGATTGGAAAATGATCTAATTGTGATGGAGTATAACAATTCCTTTTGCAGTTCAAAGAAATCTGCAAATTTGTCTTCACTGTAAATAAAATGATTGCCTTCATTGTCATTATGATTCATAATCATAAGAAAAATAGTAAATTTTAGCTCTTCATTTACTTTCCCCATTTCAAACTCCTTACCAGGGTCAAAAATGGTGTAATGCCTAACCTCCTGGTCATTCAGAAGCCTGACTGGTTGTCATGGCATTGAAATTTAATCATGAAAAATCCTAAATAACTAATTTTGAAGCATGCTACCACTAAAGGGTGGGCTGCTATATTGTTAATAGGATATAACCCTCTAAAACCAATTGATATTAGTAGATTTAGTTGTAAGTAAATGCATATTTGGCCAGCCAAATCCTGCCAGTCAATGTGGAAAGGATTAAGTGTACTAGTTGGAATAGCAAAAGATGCCTTTCAAAAACTTGGCATAAGAAAATGACATTTGAAACAAAGAAAAGAGTGTTGAACTAATATCAGTCATCTTATGTGGTAGTGAATGTTTACATATGAAGAGGTAACGAGAAAAAAGAGATGGGGTTCTACATAAAGATACTGAGAATATCATGGAGAGATCATGTAAGCAATGAGGAAGTTTTAATGGAAATGGAAACAAAAGAACACTTTTACTTAAAATCAGCAAAAGACAGTTGAAATTTTTAGGATATACAAGGAAGAAAGAAGAGTTAGAAAATTTGACACTCACAAGACAGATTGAAGTCAAGAGGAAGAGAAGATATAATAAATAACCTACCTAACAAGCTTGTGTAAATGAATAAATTGTTTTCTACAACTTATCAACCATGTGAAAGTAGGCAATGACACCAAAAAGGTTGGCAACCCCTGCTTTATGACATTGATCTCAAAATAATAGTAATAAATGATCTACATGCAAAATTTCATCCTTTTGTTGTCCAATGAATCTTGCTTCATTACACAATGTTTTTTTTATGTATTAAAACATTTACCCTCTTAATAGTATGCACTTTATTTCCCCCACCCACTTTTGGCTCCTTCTTTTAGGTGCACGATGTGAGGCCAATACCTTTGACGGTGAAAGATGTCTGTATGGGGCTCTGAACAATGACATCAGAAATATGCTGAAGTCTTTCCACGTCATTTCATCAAAAATCTTAAGAAGGGACATTTATGAAGAATTCTTGAGAAGGTAAATTTAAATATTGTCTATTATTAAAAAATCTCATTAAAATCATCTTGTTTTGCATTAGAATTTATTGATCGCAAAGTTTTATGTGGTTTTTTTTTTATTTATTTTTTTTTTTTGCAAAAAAGAGAATCACAGTTTTTGAGAATGTTTTAATTTCATCAACATTTCTAAACGCGTTCAAAAAGAACAATCTGACTAGCCAATCAACAATTAATCCATCAAAGCCTTTTTTGTGTGGAACAGGTCCAGAATACAACTTCATATGAAAATTACCAGCAAGTTCCTTTGTCTTCACATGAGATGGCACCATTTGTATTTTAATTTACCCGCTTCTTCACCTACACCGTTTATCTATAAGATGAAATTTTTATCAGTTTTTAAAATATTCTATCTTGTATCTGATTGCAATAACTATAATATCAACACTTTTTATGTATTCAGAACCTTATTTCATACACAGTTTTTCCTAATTTTGCTATTGCTTTTTTCTTACATGCATCAGTAATAAAATTAAGAGTGTAAAGATTAATTAGGGCGCAGCAAATCAGCCACTTTGGTTACACGTATAACGATTCACACATTCTCTTAATAGGAGTGGCTGCTTTAATGTGTCCTATTGAATATTTACATGTTTAACCTGTTGACTGGTTTGCGCTTAATATATTTGAGATAACGATATATAAATTTTTATATCAAGTACAAATTTGGGGGAAAATGGATGACAAAGTGGAAAAAAGTTTTTGTGTGACACATTTTGTCCTTTAGGACTTCATCAGACTAAATTTATTATGTTGGTCCGACACATACACACAAATGAGAGATGCTGGGAATGAAAAATGTTTTAAATTTTATTTTATTCTTTTATTTTTATTTATTCTATTTTTTTTTTGTAACTTTATTTACAAGCACAAGATTATTTTTATCCTTTTGAATGTTGAACAAATTTCACTACAAAATAAGTATGGATTTATTTCACATCACTTTCTCTATTTGGAGGCACGGTTAGTTGCTCAGATTGAGGAATCAGAGAGCCGAGTTTGAATTCTAGTCAAGTTCATTACATTCACTTACATGCTAATACCCTTAGGAAAGGTATGAATCCATCTCTTTGCCACTTAGTTATGGACAAATTAGCAAGACAGACTGTTTCCTAAGGCCTTGGTTAGAAACCAGTCTAGGAGAAAGAAACTTAATTCAAACTACCTACTGCCTTGTAGGTCCTGATTCTTTGGGCAAAGGCTAGAAGAAGGTAACTGCAAAAACAAATCCACATCTGAAAGGAGGGACAGGGTAACCTCAACATCCCCAGTACAAAAGAAACCAGCAAGCCATTGCACTATTCTGCCTTGAATGTCCCCATGAACCACAATTGTGAGATGGAGGGAAGTGGTGACCACAGTTGTAGTGTAAAATGTGCTAACCGAATGAATAATTCTCTATTTGCTTGTCACTAGAGAGTTTTGGTGTATTTAATAAAATCCTACTCAAGATATCATCAGTTATATAAGCCACAAGTAATAAAATTACTGTATTTCTTGTTGTTTCTGGTACAATCTTTTTCCCAAAAGGTCTCCAAAAATCACTCTTTATCTTCTACGCCAATGGTTAGTTTGTCAATATTAGCCAGAAAATATTTTTAGATTGTAAGAATTCTTTCGGAGATAATAATGATTTACTGATACAAGTCCTACTAATTAACCCATAGCTGAGGAGAGAAGAGGTAAATTCATACCTTTCTTAAGAGTAAGTGCACATAAGTGAATATAATGAACCTGACTGGAATTGGAACTTGGCTTCCTAATTCAGAGCTGATATTGTTATAATGCTCATAGTTTCTGGTTAATAGTATTGTAAGAAAAACACTGGGACAAAGATTAATGAAGAAAAGGTTTAATCATGAGGGCCATAGACTAATAATACAATAATAGTGAATACCATAGTGTGACAATGCATATAACAACACTATGCATTGTAACTTACTTTGCAACCCTTGTTCCTTTGAGCAGACATCCTACTCATAGAGAATGGACAAGTTTATGTTCAACAATTAGTGCAGAGAAGGTCGGTCATATTTCTACACAACCGTATTCCATTATATCACCTGCACACCCAAGCTTACAGCACCTGATATTCCCAAGCAGTCATCCATTTAGGTTCTGACCAGGCTCAGTGTTGCTTAACTCTGGTGATCATACAAGAACCAGTGTTTCAGTATGATATGGCTATAGATAGATAGATAAAAAAAACTGATATATATGCTAGGGGTTGGCAATCTGTGGCACGCCAATCAATTTCCAATGGCACACAGCTGCAAATAACATCATGAAGCCTGAACCAGTAACTACTACAACGCAAAGAAAATATTAAGCTGTCTCAATTTTAATATATACTAAAGTACATATACTATATATTACTAAATAAAATATATTGAAGAACAGGTATATTGACTTTGAGTTGTGTATTAAAATACATATGCTGTTGGCACACTGAACAATTTTAAAAACCCCAGTCGGCACATAGTTAGCAAAAAGTTGCCAGCTCCTGATATACACTACAGTTCAAAAGCCACCCCTAGAATTAGCATGGGATGAACTTGATAGTAGAATGAAAAAAATTAAAAAGAGCTTTTACAGTAATTGAAAAAAGAATGGAATTGGTTATCAAACTCATACTTTGAGAAACTTTTGCAACAAATACTGCAGTTATCAAGGCTATTTGGATGAGAGCAAAATTTAATCATAAAATGCTTTGTTTTTTGTTTTTTGTCATAATAAAATTTCTCATAAAAAATCATGTCTTGCTTTTTTTTTTTCTTTTTTTTTTTAACTATCTATAATAATTTTCTCTTATTTAAAGTACAAAACAACTACTTTTGGGGCCAATTTAAAAAAAATTACCAGGGTTGGTCTCAAATTTTTGAACTGTAGTGATATAGATAATTTTTTTTTTTTTCCTAAATATTCTTTATTAAGAATATATGTTGGTTTTTATTAATGCTTGGAAACATATGTTTTTATTTTGAGACGAGTATCTGTGAGTTTTAGTACAACATCAACATTTATGACTTTTTACAATTGTTGAAGCTTTTTTAATTTTTAATTGTTGAAGCTTGGCTCCAACAGAGATAGGCTTCCCATTTTGTGGCCTGTTGTCATTGTCTCTTAGAATTTTTCATCCACAATGTAGTACTCTACTATTAATGTCAGAATACTTTGGCATACAGGAGCTGATATTGACTTGATTTGTTTGTTAATTACACTTAACCATTGCATTCTCTCTATTCAACTTCCTTCTTTTATCTCTTTGCTTATTTGAAGCTTACACTGTTACAATTCTTTTACTACCAAGGCTTTATTAGTTATCATTGTAGTCTTTTTTTGTTCAACAAATAGACTGTGTGTTGTCAAGGTTGAAGTTAGGAAAGAAGCGAGACTGTTACTTATTTGCAAATGAACAACAGTCAATGCTTGAAATAATGGGTGTTATTTTCAGGTAAAAGAAACTGGACTGAAAAATCAATATGTAGCAGAAACAACAACTAATCTAAAACATTCAAGCAAAAATGAATTTTATTGTCAACCATAATTATTAATTTTTACTTGATTTTATCATGACTTTATGGCAGTGAGTAGACAGCACAGGATCAGAAATAAGGGTGTTTCATGAAACATTGTCAGTGATTAATATTAATTTTTGAATAGTATTGAACTTTGTTTATTAGCTAAAGCAGTGCCAAACATTATTATTCATTTTTTACTTTTATTTCCTTTCATCTTCATTTTTTATTAGATGAAGCATTATCAGCTATTATTAGTAATTTTTGCCAACTAGTTACTTTTATCTTCATTTTTAGCTGTTTTTTTTTATTGCAATTTAAGTTGTCAATCTACAATATTGTGTAGGCATCATAGAAATGAATAACAAGTCAATGTCGACATTCAAATCATGTCCTCTTTTGTCTCACAAAAACATTAACAGTTTGAACTTGGCAGATTCGAAGATCAAAAATAACCTATAACTCACGATTTCATTGCACAATTTCTCTCACAGCCATATTTATTTCGTTTACACTAATACTATTAGTAGCAGTAGTATTATTTTTTATTTTTTGTTAAATAAAGCATGGTCAGTTATTATTAATTGTAACTATTATTACTTTCAGTTTAATTTTTAATTGTTTTTAGCCCAATTCTTTGGCAATAAAAAGCAAGTAAAAAATTCTATTGTCAAAAATGAACAATAGTCAACTTTGCTCTATCTATTAGAAAGTAAATACTTGTCAAAAAGTAACACTTCATCTAAAACGATGAAAAATAGTCAAAAATTAAGAATAATGGCTGACAATGCTTTATCTAATAAAAAAAAATGAAGATGAAAGTAAATATAAGTAAAAATTATTAGCAATTTGTTTCTAGACAATATTCAGTTATTGCATTTTGTTTTTTGACATCATTAGGTCTTTGGAAATACCTGACAGTTTTAGAAAAGAGAAAATCCAAAACCTGTACTGATTTTCTGCAAGTAGAAATTAAACCAAAATATTTTAAAATCTAAATCTCACTAAAGTATACAATTTAAACTTTAGTGCATGAAACAAAGGACATTTTAAAAATTCATTCTGATCCACTAACCATTACACCATTTGTACATTCTAATGATAAAGATTTAACAAAATACCAATTCCATATATGTCGTTTTTTAAGGCATGCGTAAACTAATTTTTGCATTTGTGAAGATGAGAAATTGTCAGTGTATTTTAAATTTCATCTTTAGTTGTTATAGCTGTTATTATAGACACAGTATTTCAACTGATGACTCTCTGACCATCTTCAGTTGTTGATTAGCTCTCGCTGATAATGGATATATATTTATCAGCTGATTATTGCTTGAAAATAGTTTGAATAAATCAAGATATTTTGACAAATCCTTATCTGAAAAATGGTATGAACCCCTCATGATAAGACCAAATGTTCAATGCATTTGATATTTTGGATTTAAAAGCTTAACCCGATGCGCTTTGGTATGGTGGCATAGGTGATAATAAGTCAGCACACAAAAGATTTTTCCTTTCAGTCCAAAATAATGGACGTCTATAATGTTAGTAATGTCTGATAAGACAATGAGACTAAACTTTTCACATTCACTTCTAGACTATCAAATTAACTTTGACTGAGTTGATAGCATGTGGTTTCGGGTATTTCTTCAATTGTTTGATTTTCTTCTTTCAATAATGTGAGAGATTCTTTCTCTCTCCTCATAAGTCAGGCATTTATATAACTTCATATTATTCTCATATGTGTGTGTGTGTATCATAAGTTGAACTGGAGTCACTTCCTTGTTTATGTCAGTATACTCTCCAACATCCTTTGAGACATCACTCTGCAGTTGTTGTCTTTGAAGTCACCTTCTAAATCAACCTTCATGGTTCCTAGGTTTTCTGATGCTCTGAGGTGACACTTAGTATAAAACTTGCTTTGGAATCTCAGGGTGAACCAAGTACATATTGGGGTCACCACAAATCAACTTTTCTTAGATCAGAGTTCTTGGTGAACATTAAATTCAATTCAGTCCTCTGATATTTCATGGCACAAATCAAATACTACATATGGCCAGAAGGTACTTAGCTGAAACTTAATATCTATAAAAAGTAAATTGAGAATCATAATTTGAATAAATTAAAGTATATATTTTCAAGTAAACAGTGTTATGTTTTAATGTAATTGGTGGCGATCTGGCCAGGGTGTCAGGTGTCAACTAGCCCCATAACAAGTGGGCTCCCTATATCAAATAAAAATGCAATAAAGAAGACAGACAAGTGTTTTAGTAATAAAAAGGAATAAGAACTTTATAAAGTCATCTGCACACTATCAGTTACTCAAGTCCAATGTGAAAGGATGTTTTCAAAGCTAAAGATCATGAAAACAAGCTTAAGAAATTTGCTGTCTGTGGAGAATTTGGAATCAGAAATGTTGCTATCCATTGAAAAGGAATTGTTAGATGAATTGGTTGCAGAAGCAATTATTGGCAGATTCAAACAATCATCTTGTGAACACAAATGTTTGCTCTAAATATGGTGGACTACATGCTACGCTCTATTGTACTTTTGAACTATCTTTTTATGCATAAATTGTGCAGTAAAGTATTTAAAAATATCAACCATTTAATTCAAATTAAATAGATAAAATATTCAGTTATAACTATCATCAGTACTATGTACAGTACATGTTCATTCACTGTAATTACTAAAATATAAATATTCTTTTCCACAAGAATTTGTACCATATGTATTTTTTCATATGTATTTTTAAAAATTTTATTCATTATGAAATTACCATATATGTGTATCATGTGACTTTTGAGGCTAATTTTAATGGGGTCACATCATACACGAGATATAAAATTAGTGTATGTACTGCTAGCCATGGATATGCTGTTGACCAAACTATATATCCATTTACTGTAGACAAATTAGCTTCAAAATGAGATCTTCAAAGTTCACATGATACATGAGTATATATGGTAACTAAAAAAAACCTTATAGATAACACCGATTGACTTTCTTTTTTTTTTTCAACCCAAATGTTGTTGGGCAATGGGCACATGTTTCTATTATAAACTATATACCTATTTACAGTTTCATGTTACAGTAAATGGATATATAGTTTGGTGAATGGCATAACCAGGGCCAGCAGTACATACACTAATTTTATATCTCATGTATGATGTGACCCCCTTAAAATTAGCTTCAAAATTAAGTCTTCAAAAGTCACATGATATGCAAGTATATACGGTATGTCTAGATTATAGAAATGGATAGCATATACAGTGGCCAAGAAATGGGGAATGAGTTTAATATTAAAGGACAATAAAAAAACTGATCCCCCACTTTTTACAATCCCTTTCTTTGATTACTCTGGTTGACATTTTTATTTTGACCCAAATATTGTTGGGCAATGGTCACATGTTTCTGGGCTAATTTTTTCATGCTGAATTTGAAAATCAAGTCCATTTTGCCCCATCACATCACGTTTTCTCAGCACAGATAATTTCTATTTGGCTTAAAATAGGCCAAAATGCCTCATTCACAGGGATATGCCACGGCTTAAATATGCAAGTGACATAACTGAAACATTTTGTTTCATGTTAAAATGATTTATCATTCAAGAAAAGTATCCAAATAACTTTCAAAATGAATTCTAAGCTATTTCAGTTCAGATAAACTGACCTGAAAATGCTTGATTTTATGAGAAATATCTCACTTGAAAATGTCCTTGTGCCCTCCATGTTCTTGTTAAAACTTTGTGATTTGTGTTTCTTCTCTACTTTTCATAGAAGAAGCTCTTTAGAAATCATTCAAAAACAGCGATTTTAGTTTTTATTATTAGTTTTTACTTTAAGCCTGAAACCGTCATAAGATTTTATCTTATCACTTATCTGGTATTGTCATGCAGTCTCTGTATAACATGCATAGGAACATCAATAAATGAGGGTTGTTAGGGTGTTAGGCAAGTGTATTTGAGACTAGCAAGATTAGAATTGTTTTTTTATCAGCACTTAAAATAGCCACCAAAATAACACCAAATAGGCATAGCCAACGAGGCACTTTTATGATCCATCCCCAACGAGGCACTTTTACGATCCATCCCCAACGAGGCACTTTTACGATCCATCCCCAACACCACAAGCATCTTGTCTCACCAGGTCCTTTTAAACTACTTGGGTGCAATATGAGTATCAAGATTCACTTTCTGTTTACTCACCTCAATCAGTTTCTGATGTAATGGAATAACCTGTCACCCCCATGAGTGACTACACTATAGGTAGTAACTACCTATAAGTATCTGTAAGTCAATGAACTACAGAGACTAGCTGGAATCCGTTCCAGCTAGACAGTTGAACTCTCTGCCTTCGGGCAGAGAGGAACCTGGACGAGGCTATGCTGAAGGGCAGAGTCTCGTTCAGGGAGGTAGACTGACCCTGAACACATTTATACGTGTTCGAATAGGGAATATTTTTGGCCGTGCCTACAGGCTCAGAGATCCCATGTTAAACCCAGCCTTGTGCCACATGTAACCCTCGTGGGTGGGTAGCTAAATATACTAGCTGGAATCTGTTCTAGCTGTGCTGTCGAACTCTTTGCCTGAAGGCAGAGAGGAACCCGAATGAGGCTATGCTGAATGGCAGTCTCTCATTCAGGTAGGTAGACAGACCTGAACCCATTTATGCAGGTTCTACAGGGAATTTTTGGCCAAGCCTACAGGCTTGGATGACCCACGTTAAACTTGGCCTTTGTGCCACATTTACCCTTGTGGCGTGCTAGTAAATATTAACTAGTATGACTCAGACTTACGTGAGAACTACCAACCTTCCAATAGTAGCATTCACTACTGGATTGACTTGTGACGACCTTGTGCATAACTGTGACCTTTATTCTTATTGTACTGTTTTTTTTACAATAAACCTTTACTTATTTTATCCATCTTGTTTTTCAAGTATATATTCCTATTAGCACAGAATATAAGAGTTTCCTAATAATCTTGGTGGTTATAGCGATGAACAGAGAGAGAAAGTTCATCAGGATGTCAAGGTAATGGAAGAAAGATACAAAGACAGATGGGATGTTAACATGATGGTTGATTTTTGCTGGAGCATCAGAAGAGATCCACCTTTTCAAAAGCACCGTAGAGTTTCCAAGAAGAGAAGATTTATACTTTTGGATGGACAAAAATGAATGTATATTTCAGTCCTTTGTATTTTCTTTGTCTGTTTTAATTCAAAAATTGATGTCACATGTTTGCCTTAATTTAATTTTGGGTGAGAGTTTTTTGAAAACTTTTTCTGAACTGAAAATGCTTTCTTTAAGTTACTGGGATACTTATTCTAACCTGAAAACTACTTGGCCATGGCATATCACTGTTAAATGGGTATTTTGGCCTATTTAAAAAAAAAAACAGACAGAAATTATCTGTACTGAGAAACCATGATATGATTGGAAAAAGTGGACTTAGTTTTCAGATTCAGCATGAAAAAATAGCCCAGAAACATGTGCCCATTGCCCAACAACATTTGGGTCGGAAAAAAAAATGTCAACCAATGTAATCAAAGGAAGGGATTGTAAAAAGTGGGGGATCAGTTTTTTATTGCCCTTTAGTATTAAACTCATTCCCCATTTCTTGGCCACTGTATATGCTATCCATTTCTATAATCTAGACATACCGTATATACTTGCATATCATGTGACTTTTGAAGACTTAATTTTGAAGCTAATTTTAAGGGGCTCACATCATACATGAGATATAAAATTAACATATGTACTGCTGGCCCTGATGACACCATTCACCAAACTATATATCCATTTACTGTAGTCAATTTAGCTTCAAGATGAGGTCTTCAAAGGTTGCATGATACGCAAGTATATATGGTAAATAATAGCATTGTAGTTGTCTCCCTTTGTCTCCTGGCAACCAATATTTTTAGACCCAGTTCACCAATGGATATGAGAAGTGTTAATGAAAAATATAATTTTTTTTTTTCTTTCTTTCTTCTAGATTATTAGAGGATGTGACATTCTCAGATGTTGTGTTTATTGTCCATGGGGAATGTTTTCATGCACATCGGGCAGTTTTGTCTACACGCTCTTCATACTTTGCTGAACTGCTTAATAGCAAATGGAAGAATCGCAGAGAAATTAATCTCAACCACAAATTAGTAAGACTTTTTTGCAATATAATTACTTTAGCTGTTAATCTCTGGGACAATTTTAATGAGAGAGAGAAGAAAGATAATTGTGAATATAATTTATTAGGTCTTTCAGATGAAGTAAAATATTGTAAATTCATGTTTGTTTTGTGTTTTTTTATCATTTCATTTATTTTATAATTTATGAAAAATATTTTATATTCTACATATAACGGGGGTGCTGAAAAGTTCTTTGCCTAACCCTTTTCTTCAAATGAGAATTTCAATGATTAAATGTCAGAATTTTATTTCAGAAGGGTTAAAGAAACTTAAAAACTAATGTTGAATTGCAAAGTGAATATGTTGAACAGCAAGTACATTTTCCTTTCTTGGTTTGGCTGAGAACTTTTCATTATTGCCTTGTCTTTGCATACACACACACACACGCATATATAATGTTAAAAAGACAAAAGGAAAACTTAGCTGACACGTTTCATCCACTGAAGAACATTATCAAGGCAAATACTGTCCCTCAGAAGATGAAACGCATCAGCTAAGTTCTCCTTTTGTCTTTTTTCATAATATCAAATTTTGATGCATACACATACTAAAGCAAAATCCAGTTAGGCAGTGACCAGTCACAACTGCCAGTTGCATGCATTTGCACATGATTGTAGGCAGCCAGTGGTTGTAGCCTTTAGAAGGGTACCGTATATAGCACCAGGTGAGTTCTATATGGTGAACAGCTAAATTTTTCTGGGTGAGGGTAAACCATCTGGCCAAGATCAAAAATAGCTGAAAACTAAAATAACTCATGTAATTTTAGTGGCCCGGTTCAGTAGAGCACTTTTTTCGGCTTTAAGCTTTAGCTCATTTATCATGGTGATACTATCAATTGCCACTCCAGTCATTGAGCACTTTTCTTTGCCATACCAGCAAGACTTTCCTGGTAGAATTTTATTTTTTTTTTATTTTTTTGTGGCTATTTTTGATCTTGGCCAAATGGTTTACCCTCCCCAGGCAGGTTTGGTTGGTCTTCCATATTGAACTCACCTGGTGATGTATAGGGTACCTATTCTAAAAACTACAGCCACTGGCCACTTGATGATTGCATGCAACTGACAGTCATGGCCGGTCACTGCCTACCTGGATTTTGCTTTAATATTGAAGCTCTGTCATTTCTTATGGCATTGAGTACTTTTTTGCCAGTAAGCAGCCTTTTAGACAGACTCTTTTTAGAGCTGCTCATCCATTTCCCTAATATTACACACACACACACATACATACATACATACACACACACACACACACACACATATATATATATATATATATATATATATATAAACAAGTTTTATTGAATAACACAAGGAGGTCTATAAACCTAACCTTCTATAATTAACACCTTAATAAAATAACACCAATCCAGGTGAAAAAACAAACTACCTAACAAGAAAAATGAAGAAAATAGCCAAGCAAAAACACGTAACCAAATATTTCCTTTTGACATTTAAGAATTAAATAAAAAATATAATAATAATAATTATTATTATTCAAACAATAAATAAATAAATCTTTACAAAACCCTCTAAATATTATGGAATATTAATGTAATTTTAAGTTACCACTGACCCCGGAAATAACTTCACTACATTATCTTTTGATACTCAGGGCCAAAAGATAAAGAAAATGAGTAACAAGAGAGTATAAAGGTACAAGTAAATTATGAAAAGAAATAACCTTGACATCCCAAACATATGTACATTTACAGGTGTATGCACAAACATGCACTCTCTCTTACTCACACACACACACACACACACACACACAAGGTTATCTTTTTTTAACTTAATATGAAAACTTAATATGAAAATAATGAAAACAAGAAAATTGGCAAACGTTTGCTGATATCTCCTGATGAGTGGATTGAACAATTACAAAAACGTTTTTCTATGAAACTTCAGACTAGAGGTGCTGAATATAACATCAATTAGCTAAATGACAAATTTTACATTTGGATTAATCCTATTTAACTTTTTATATAGTTTTTCTGACTGAGGTTTTTTATAATAAGACACAAAATGTAAAACTGTCTGAAGTTCATTTTTATACATTCAAGTACTTTCAACTGTCACTACAGTCATTATCAAGAATTGCAAGTAACAAAAGAAACACCAATCATTAAATAAAATATCTTTCTCCATAGGAGATCATATTTTGAAGTGTGTATAATTTAAAAAAAAAAAAAAGCACGTATGAATTCAGTTTGACTGTTGCTGATGATGTTACTCTTAACCGACTTCAATTCTATTCCAGCTACATAAAAATGCTGGAATTTGCCAAACACTTTTTACTGAACATACTATTTGCGATAAGTACTTGGATACATAAAAATGAACTTACAGGGAATTCTGAACTGGACACTTTATTTGATTTACGGGCGTAGACTGTTCTCATTCCACAGTCCATGTCTAAGGATCTCTTCTCTAGTCCTTACCCTAAGTACTGCTCAGTTATTGCTCAACCTGTTTCCAAGTCCACGTGTACACACTGCACAGCTTGATGATTGAACTTGAACATAGATTAAATTAAGGGTTCAGTTCATAATTCCCTGTAGGTTACCCAGAATGGCATACACAGGATGAGGGCTGGGGTCACAATGGCCAAAACATTGTGATAACAACAAAGAGAGTACAATAGTCCACATGTAAATAGACAGATCTTGTCTGTGTTATTCAATAAAAACTTGTTTAGATGAATTCCTGCTACCTAAATACACCTTATATATATATATATATATATATAGACCTTAGCAATAATTTATAAACTATGGTTTTCAGTAAACAATATATATATATATATATATATATATATATATATATATATATATAAAAGGTGTATTTAGGTAGCATATATATATATATATATATATATATATATATATATATATATAGAGTGTATTTAGGTAGCATATATATATATATATATATATATATATATATATATATATATATAATTCATATTGTTTGCAAATTATTATATATATATATATATATATACACCGGGTGTAACAGCATGCAATAATTGTCCATCCCACAAAATGTTTAATATCTAAAAAACCACTAAACTAAGTGAGTTTCTATTTTCCAGGTTTTCAGATAAGACATTTAACCATCTTGACACCATTTGTCATAAGAATCACTAATAAACCCTTTGAGTTATTCACCTAGAAAGAGAACAGGTTAAAATCATTTTGTGTCAGCCCTACTATGTCTTCCCAACTAAGCAATGGTGAGAAGAAAAAGATTATTCAGGCCTTCAGTAATGGTACCAACATTCATGCTCTAGCTTCCATCTTCAAAGTCCATTCAAGAACCATCAAGAGAACAGTGAATAAGTTTAAAATATAGAAAACAGTAGAGAAAAAAATTGGATCAGGAGGTCACAACAGCAAGAGGGATCATCATTTCAACTTAGAGCTAAATACATTCTTATTGTTTAAAGTAGAGTCCAATAGTGTTATAAAAACCTCAGAGAATTCCAGTAAGATATCTTTAATCATTTCTAAGATACAACAGTTCAAAGCTTAATCTAACAATTTTGCTGTTACACCCTCTCTGTGTGTGTGTGTGTGTTTACATATATATATATATATATATATATATATATATAATATAAAATTTTTTTTTTTTTTTAAAGAATTTAATTAAAGAGAAGAATATAAGAATTTTACTCTTTCACTTTTCTTTCAGATATCACCCTGGGCTTTTAAAGCACTTTTGCAGCATCTTTACACAGGTACTCCAATATATTTCATTGAAAGTTTTTGATTGTAACTGTATTACAAAAACTTTTAGTTGTTCCTATCTACAGACAGCTTACTGAAAGCCATAATTGAGTTCATGGTGTTTTTGTTTTTTTTTAGTTGAATTTTGGTTTTTATATTCAAGATGGATGAACACTTGGCGAACAATATTTTGGAAGTTTTATTTTTCTTTGTATACAAATACAAAGTTGTATCCTTCTTGTGCAACAGAGTTTGTAGTTCGCAGTACATTAGAACAGAGAGATTGAGTGAGAGCGAGACTCCCCCCCTCCTTCTTTGTAGCAGGAGTCGTCCTGATTAGTTATTTGGTGGTTAGAGAAGTGGACCAGCCTTTTCTGCTTCCTGATAAAAGGATAAAGAAGACTGACGTCAAAGTCCTCTTTTTACTCAGTTTATGTTGAGGTTCGTAAGTGATAGAGGCGTGCAATGATTGCTTGTGTTTCACTTCTCCAAGTATCTGGTTTCAGAAACAAAGGGAGCTAACTGACCTGTCCTTAAGAATGCTGGTGTTAATGACATGTTAATGAGGTCACAAGTAGATGATGCTTTTCAAGGGATTTAAGATTAAGAAATATATTTTTATTTTATTTATTAAACCATAATATTACAAATTTAGGAAGACTTACATAACAATTTCATTTGTATTTTGTAGATTGAGATTTTTTAACACATTTTAAATCAACTTTCCAATCTCCTGAATGTAGAATTTGAGTGATTTTGGTAAAATTATAGAGAAAACTTATGATTTGTAGATTAGTCAGTTAAATATACAATTATAAAGATTAGAGGAATTGAAAATCTGAAGAAGGCTTGAAACTTTACAGACCACAGCTGGAATCTAAAGATACTGGGAAAGGTGCTGCAGATTTCAGGGTACTTTTTGTCACTTGATCCTCTTTAATGACCATCAGATATCGAACGTGAACATGCAATTACATGAATAAATAATAATAATAAACATAATAATATATATTAATTATCAAAGCCATTTTGGTAATTAATGTTATAGTTTATTAATACTTCTGTCTGAAGTTTTTGGATGAGGAATTATCATTATTTACTTTTGCACTATTGTCTTTGTCTTTATTATCAATGTTTCAGCTAGGCTAATGTTTTGATCTAGGTTACATTCAGAGAATTTTGAACTGAACACTTTATTAAATTTATTGGTTAGATTGTTCTCATTCTGTTGTCCATGTCTAGGGACAGCTCATCTTGTTTTTATTTAGTATTGCTCAATTATTGCTTGCACTGTTTCCACAGCCTTAGTTTGTGCTACCCGGCCCAGAGATTGAACTCACTATATCACCAAATTCACAAACTAACACTTTAATCCACTAGGCTATTGTTCATTTCCTCCCTTATTTGTAACCACTTGTAATGTGTGTAAGTGTGTACTCAATACGGCAAAGTCACTATTCAATGATAGACTGAGGCATCATGTGGCCTCTCACCAGTTTGGTTTCAAGAGATTACTGGCAGCTCTGTAAGAGTATACTGAACAAGAGAAAATCCTGAATCCCACCAATCAGTTTGGAGAATTGTTATTTACTACTGATAAAGCAGAATGCTTTCCTCAAAAATTATCTTCCAACTTTTGTTTAGCAGCATATCAACACTTCTATGGGTCATTTAATGTCGAAATCTAAATATTTTGAACACAATTGTATGCCTTCAACTACAGATAAAATGTATTGCTGGTCATTTTACTTTAAAATTGTATTGTTGGTAATTTTTGCTATAAATATATATTGTTGGTAATTTTACTATAAATATGTATTGGTAATTACTTTTATATAAAAATGTATTTTTATACTTTCATAGTGTTTTGTTTTTGTTTGGGAGTTCACTATTTGCCCATAGCTGGGACCCTAGCAGGTGCTACCACTCTCGGTTAGGGTGGACTTGAAAACAACAGCAATTTAAAGGTGGTTCCATGCTCTTTAAAACCTCCAATTTTCCGATCAGAAGCCTTGCTGCAGGATGTAGTTTATCATCATACCCAGGACTTTCAACTTAACCCTCAACTCTTCAGGAGTCTTTTTGCCTGATTTTCCCATTAGAATGGAATCTCTACTTATTAGACTCATGTTTTCCATTAAACATTAAGTAGTGATTATATTGAATCAATTGCCAGGTCTACTGCTAGGACAGTTGGCTCACTGTGTCATGCCAGACAATTTTCCTGTCAGAATTCATCTTGCACATTTATAAATCTACCATTCATCTGTGCATTGAATATTGCTGCCATGTCTGTTCTGCTGCTCCAGCTGTATATCTTGAGTTTCTTGACAAAATCCCGAGAAAGGTCTGTAATGTTATCAGTCTTGACCTGACATCTCAAATCTAGTCACTTCCCCACCACTGTGGTGTGGTTTCCCCCTGTCTTTTCTATAAATATTTTCATGGCAATTGTTCTGATGACCTTTCCTCCTTGGTACCTCAACTGCATGAATGTGTACTACTAGATTGGCAATTAGGTCTCACCATTTTACTGTTGAACTAGCTAGATGTAACTGTAAGTTCTATTCTAATAGTTTCTATTCTCACACTTCTTGCTTTTAGAACTCTGTTCCTGTTTCTTGCTTCCCAGCCAACTACAATGTTCAGAAATTTAAATGCAACACCAATTGCCTTTTCCTGTCTTCCTGAACACTGTTATTTTTATTGTCCTTTCTCCTCATTAAAGTCTTCTCATTCTCTTTCACTCCCAGTAACCCCTTGCGTCTTAGTGGCATTATCGCCATCTTCTGTCTTCCTGAAACCTGTTCTTTTATTGTCCTTTCTCCTCACTAAAGTCTTCTCATTCTCTTTCACTCCCAGTAACCCCTTGCGTCTTAGTGGCATTATCGCCATCTTCTGTCTTCCTGAAACCTGTTCTTTTATTGTCCTTTCTCCTCACTAAAGTCTTCTCATTCTCTTTCACTCCTAGTAACCCCTTCCGTCTTAGTGGGATTATCGCCATCTTCTGTCTTCCTGAAACCTGTTCTTTTATTGTCCTTTCTCCTCACTAAAGTCTTCTCATTCTCTTTCACTCCCAGTAACCCCTTGCGTCTTAGTGGCATTATCGCCATCTTCTGTCTTCCTGAAACCTGTTCTTTTATTGTCCTTTCTCCTCACTAAAGCTTTCTCATTCTCTTTCACTCCCAGTAACCCCTTGCATCTTAGTGATATTACTGTCTTGCTTGGGGGTGAAATAATTTTAAAAAAAAAAAAAAAAAGGAAAAGTTTGTTGATTGATATGTTTTTTTTTATAGCCCATTCTGAGATCAATATAGAGCACATAGAGGACTATATGCGACTTGCCCGTCAGTGTAAATTACATAACCTGATGCAGACAATTGAAAAGAGTTTGGAAAAGCTTTATAATTATGGTAAGTCTGAACCTTGTCTTTAACCCATCTTTGTCTGTGAGAGATGACTAGACAAAAATCCAAGAGCAAATGTGGACATTCCATATTCGCAAAAAATACAGGAGTGTCTAAAGAACCGTATTTCCCATAAATCCACTTTTATTTTAAATACCTTCACTCCTCAGCTTTTAAAAAGCAATCATTAGAATTGGAATAAAACCTAAACATATGATGAAAGTGAATTCATACATGTATAATTCATCTCCCTTCACTCTTCGGCAATGTTCATTGCTTTAAAAAGCGATGATTAGAATTGGAATAAAACCTAAACATATGATGAAAGTGAATTTATACATGTATAATTCATCTCCCTTCACTCTTCGGCAATGTTCATTGTTTTAAAAAGCGATGATTAGAATTGGAATAAAACCTAAACATATGATGAAAGTGAATTTATACATGTATAATTCATCTCCCTTCACTCTTCGGCAATGTTTATTGTTTTAAAAAGCGATGATGAGAATTGGAATAAAACCTAAACATATGATGAAAGTGAATTTATACATGTATAATTCATCTCCCTTCACTCTTCGGCAATGTTCATTGTTATAAAAAGCGATGATTAGAATTGGAATAAAACCTAAACATATGATGAAAGTGAATTTATACATGTATAATTCATCTACCTTCACTCTTCGGCAATGTTCATTGTTTTAAAAAGCGATGATTAGAATTGGAATAAAACCTAAACATATGATGAAAGTGAATTTATACATGTATAATTCATCTCCCTTCACTCTTCGGCAATGTTTATTGTTTTAAAAAGCGATGATGAGAATTGGAATAAAACCTAAACATATGATGAAAGTGAATTTATACATGTATAATTCATCTCCCTTCACTCTTCGGCAATGTTCATTGTTTTAAAAAGCGATGATTAGAATTGGAATAAAACCTAAACATATGATGAAAGTGAATTTATACATGTATAATTCATCTCCCTTCACTCTTCGGCAATGTTCATTGTTTTAAAAAGCGATGATTAGAATTGGAATAAAACCTAAACATATGATGAAAGTGAATTTATACATGTATAATTCATCTCCCTTCACTCTTCGGCAATGTTCATTGTTATAAAAAGCGATGATTAGAATTGGAATAAAACCTAAACATATGATGAAAGTGAATTTATACATGTATAATTCATCTACCTTCACTCTTCGGCAATGTTCATTGCTTTAAAAAGCGATGATTAGAATTGGAATAAAACCTAAACATATGATGAAAGTGAATTTATACATGTATAATTCATCTCCCTTCACTCTTCGGCAATGTTCATTGTTTTAAAAAGCGATGATTAGAATTGGAATAAAACCTAAACATATGATGAAAGTGAATTTATACATGTATAATTCATCTCCCTTCACTCTTCGGCAATGTTCATTGTTTTAAAAAGCGATGATTAGAATTGGAATAAAACCTAAACATATGATGAAAGTGAATTTATACATGTATAATTCATCTCCCTTCACTCTTCGGCAATGTTCATTGTTATAAAAAGCGATGATTAGAATTGGAATAAAACCTAAACATATGATGAAAGTGAATTTATACATGTATAATTCATCTACCTTCACTCTTCGGCAATGTTCATTGCTTTAAAAAGCGATGATTAGAATTGGAATAAAACCTAAACATATGATGAAAGTGAATTTATACATGTATAATTCATCTCCCTTCACTCTTCGGCAATGTTCATTGTTATAAAAAGCGATGATTAGAATTGGAATAAAACCTAAACATATGATGAAAGTGAATTTATACATGTATAATTCATCTCCCTTCACTCTTCGGCAATGTTCATTGTTTTAAAAAGCGATGATTAGAATTGGAATAAAACCTAAACATATGATGAAAGTGAATTTATACATGTATAATTCATCTCCCTTCACTCTTCGGCAATGTTCATTGTTATAAAAAGCGATGATTAGAATTGGAATAAAACCTAAACATATGATGAAAGTGAATTTATACATGTATAATTCATCTCCCTTCACTCTTCGGCAATGTTCATTGTTATAAAAAGCGATGATTAGAATTGGAATAAAACCTAAACATATGATGAAAGTGAATTTATACATGTATAATTCATCTACCTTCACTCTTCGGCAATGTTCATTGCTTTAAAAAGCGATGATTAGAATTGGAATAAAACCTAAACATATGATGAAAGTGAATTTATACATGTATAATTCATCTCCCTTCACTCTTCGGCAATGTTCATTGTTATAAAAAGCGATGATTAGAATTGGAATAAAACCTAAACATATGATGAAATAGAATTTATACATGTATAATTCATCTACCTTCACTCTTCGGCAATGTTCATTGTTTTAAAAAGTGATGATTAGAATTGGAATAAAACCTAAACGTATGATGAAAGTGAATTTATACATGTATAATTCATCTACCTTCACTCTTCAACAATGTTCATTGTTTTAAAAAGCGATGATTAGAATTGGAATAAAACCTAAAGATATGATGAAAGTGAATTTATACATGTATAATTCATCTACCTTCACTCTTCGGCAATGTTTATTGTTTTAAAAAGCGATGATTAGAATTGGAATAAAACCTAAACATATGATGAAAGTGAATTTATACATTTTCTTTGCTGTTGAAAATTGACAACAAAAGTATTAAATACCATTTATTTGTTAGATTCTTTATTTAAAAGAATTTTATATTTGCAACATTCTAAAAACTAATACAATTAGAACTAATGCAATATTTATCATTTACCAATTTATAAAAAATAAATATGAAAACAATTTTTTATTTATAAATTTATAGACATTTACTAAATTATTAAAATATGTGAACCAACTCTAAGGAAATCCTTATTATTTACCATTTTATAAATTTTGAACTGATTGGCAATTAGTTGATGTTTTGCCAACCATTCCAATAAATAATATAATAAATAAATAACATAAATAAACAATCTAATAAATAGTGTTTATTATTTTTGTTGTCAATTCTCAAGAATAAAGAAAATGTATAATTTCACTTTCATATGTGTAGGTTTTATTGCAATTTCTAATCATTGTTGTGTTTTTTTTTTTTTTTTAAACAATAAACATTGCTGAAGAGTGAAGGAAGTTGGAATTAAAAAAAGTGTCAATAAAAAACAGCTCTTTTGACTCTCCATTTTTTTTGCAGGCACAAATGTCCATGTTTACCAACCTAAGATTTAATTCCAGATAATACCTTATTTTAAATTTTCTAATTTTCTCAGCTCAGTGAATTTCCATATTAAAAAATGGACAAAAAAAATGGAATTTGTATCCTTGGCTTTTATTTAAAATTTAAAGTGAAGTTCAAGGGAGATAAAAATGGATATAGGTAGGTTTTCACACGAGTCTTTGAATATATTTTTCGATTATTATATTATTAATTCTTGAAGTATAAGTTTATTAATAACAATAAAGAACCGATCCCCCACTTTATGTCCACTAGGAGATTCTTTTCGTACAAGCTTAACCATGCTGTCAAAAATGACAGCCTATTTTATTAATTCTTCACAATTATTAAAATTTGACACCTTAGACTTTAAATCTAATCATTTAGTCTGGTGCTTCTGCTATGTATTTAGAGATTCTTGATAAAAATACAAAAAAGAATCTGCAGTGTTATTGGTCCTGACCTGGTATCTCAGCTTCAATCACTTTTCCACCATCGTAATGTAGCTTTCCTGTACCTTTTCTATTAGGTTGGTGCAAAAATAATGTCGTTTTCTCACATGAAGTTGAACGTCAAAAATCGACATTATTTTTGCACCAACCTAATATATTTTCATGATAATTGTTCTGATAAACTTTCTTCATTGGTACTTAGACTTTATGAATTTAAAAGCAGCACTAGATTGGCAGCAGGGTTTCATCATTTAGCAGTTGAAATGGCTAGATATAATGGTAAGTTCTATGCTAGCAGTTTCTTCTCTCACACTTCTCATTTGTGGAACTCTCTCCTGGCCTCTTGCTTTCCAGACAACGCTGATCTTCAAAAATTTAAGTGCAATGTCAATCATTATCTTCTGTCTTTTTAATTCCTCTTTTATTTTTTATTCTTTTGTCCTCTCTCCTTAATATTTTTTTCTCATATCCTCCCACGCTCCGTAACCCCTTGCATCTTAGTGACTTTATTGCCTTGCAATTGCATTTTTGAGGGTGAAATGATTAAAAAAAAAATATTTTTTTCCAATTATTAATATGTAGTCATTTGAGATGGGGTGTGGTGACAGTTGATTACTTAATAATCATAGAAAACAGATTTCCCATTTTATAATGAGTAAAAATTATTTACAGAAGTTTATATTTATAGAAGTTTAATCATGCTGCCAAAAATGACCTTACGATTATTAAGTTTTCAGAAGAAATATATTTTTCTAATTATTAACGTTGATCCATTTGCCTGTCTGTATACCAATAACCTCTGATCGCGTTTTTCTTTTTGACTGGAATAATTCTCTGCCTCATTCGTTTAACAAGTCTGCTGCTTCACGATGCCAGTGCAAGGGCGATAACATTTAATTATCTCCCTTGCTAACAACATTAAAAGTTACAGGCTCATAACGTATGCTCATAAACTGGGCGTATTATAAAGTATGATAATCATAACTTTCAAACCAGGATTTGATCTGTTAATTTTGCCTAGTGTACAGTTTGTAGGGTGAAAACACAAAATATGCCCTATCAAAATAAATTATATATTTCTATCTAAATTTCTGGTATAAGGAGTTATTTACATGTGGACTATTTTCTCAGGAACAGCAAAGACGGGGACAATAATCTGTATGTGAATAAATAAATTACACACACACACACACACACACACACACACACACTACAATTCAGTAGTTTGTCACTCCTAGAATTAGCATGTGATGAACTTGACAAAAGAGTGAAAAAAAAAAAATATTAATAAAGAGCTCTTAAAATCATTGAAAAAAAGAATGGAATCATTTATGAAATTTATACTTTGAGAAACTTTGCAATGAATGCCAAAAGTGTGTGCTGCAGTAATCAAGGCTAAAGGAGGATATTTTGTTGAGAGCAAAAATTTAATCATAAAATACTTTTTCTTTTTATCATAAAAACTTTCTAATAAAAAAATCATGTCTTTTTTTTCTTTTCTTTTTTAACTATGTATAATAATTTTCTCTTATTTAAAGTACAAAACAACTACTTTTGGGGCCAATTTTAAAAAAATTACCAGGGGTGGCCTCAAACTTTTGAATGATAGAGTGTATGTGTGTGTGTATATATATGTGGTATTTAGTGGAAAGTGCTCAATATCCGTGATAGAGCTAACATATGCCGTTGCATGGAGAGTTGTTTGTGACCTTAGGTTTCACACTTTTGGCGATCTTCAGACAAACTGGGTTTTTTTTTTCAAAAGTTGATCTATTTATACTTTATTTGTGTTTGATGGTGGCAGGAGGAACATTTTCTTATGTGTTTGTTTGGGGTGACACATCGACATACAGGCATATACATGTTAGTCCATACATACACACCCATATTCATAATCTTCGTTTTGGTGCAATTACGCTCAAGCACATATATGTATGCAATTTTCATTCTGTCTATTTCGGTGTCAAGTTTGTAGTGTTTCATAAATGTAGCAATAGTTCTCTTAGGTGGGGGCAACTTTGATGCTTTTTAGGTCGGCTGTTTGTGTCAGCAGACATGCTCACATGCACTCACACATACACACATATGTAGACGCACATCGAGACTCATTGATTTGGGTCTATTACCGCTACATGGGTTAAGTTGGGTTCTGTCTATAAACATGGTGATATATATTTCTTGAAAATGACTTGCTTACTTTTGTCCTACTAGACTTTGAGTTGTGACACTGTGTCATCCATATGTTTGGACAGACCTTCCTTTCACCTGATGAATATTCATGAACCTTATCAAATTTAAAAATCTTGATAAAGCAATGACATCCTTGCCCTTGTATGTAAACATGTGTGACAAAATAAATCCTTACATTTGCCTTGATAAAAGTCCCTAACATGACAAAACACGTCGGTTAAGAATAGTTTTTCCCCTTGTTTTTTTATTCATATATATATATTGTTGTAATGGAATGTCCCACTCTCCCTATCGCCTATTGTGGACTAACTATATCAATAGATATATATATAGTGTGCACAGGATATACCTGGTGGACTTGCTTCAGGAATTATTAGCCTGCTATCCGATTTCCTGTTTTTTAGTAGTGTATTCTCTTTTATAATAAACCTCTCTTTCTTTCATATACGCATCTTCCTTTCACTCAAGTACCATCTTTGTCTGTTTGTAACCTCTTTAAGGATACAATATATATATATATATATATATATATATATATATATATATATATATATATATATATAGCAGTAGTTTTTCATTTATACAAGTTTGGTTAAAGACCAATAAAAGTCCTTTGTTAAAGATATTTTAATTAATTGGCCAGCATGAGACTGTAACCAACTGTGCTAACAGGCCATGTTACCTGTAATAAGACAAAAAATTATGGGTTATTAGTACGAAAATTCAAATTCTGATGTCATGAGCCAATATAAGAAAACAGGAGGCATTACTTTTTGTAGCAAACTTCATAAATACAATTTAATAAGTTTTCAGCACTACTTAAGATGACTGGTCCATCATTAAAAAAGTGTGGGGGTTCTAAATAATTTTTGTACATTAGCATACTTTAAACTTTCCTTAGACAGATGCTGAAATCAAAAATATTGATTTTATCATTTTAGAAGGAATGTTGGTAAAATCGATCCCAAAATTATTTTGTTGATATTGATTGTTGGCTTTTCTTTTCAGCACGTACAAAACCAGGCATCATGATTACAACTGTCAACGTGGAATCAGAATTTGAATCAGAAATTCTTCAAACTGAATTGTTACAGCTAGCCAATATGGCACAACCTCCAGAGTTAAGTTCTTGGGTAAAAGGATTTCTTCTTTTTATTTTTAAATGACTCTTGTATCTTTATATCTGACATTAATAGACTTTGAAAAAATATGATATAAAAAAATGTCTGACTAATGGTAAACAAATGACAAGAGGGAAAATGTTATCATGACAAGTTCAGAATGATATATTCAGAAAAGTAACAGCTTTAAGGGAACCAATCTTATAAATAAAAACAGACAAATGCTGGCTGCCAGTTACATCAAAATGTTAAAGATACAAAGCTACTGAATGTGACACAAGGTAGAGGTTTAGGGTAACAACAATACTGTGCAAGCCCCCTCAACACTTCCCCTTTTAGGGGCATCTAAGGCACTGGGTAATAAACCCAGCTCCCTCGTGAAGGCGAGGTACTGCCGGGGAAGAAGACCCCTTGGGGCTTGGGCTTAAAACTTTTGAATCTCCCCAACCTAGAAAGGGCCAAGAAACAATTTTATTTTTTGGCACACCCATGTCGATACCGAATGTGACACAGTCCAGGTTTACAGTGGGTTTACCAGCAATATAGTGAAAGAATTGTCCAAACCCACTCAGAACTTCCCCTTTTAGACACGCCTCAGGTGCCGGCCAATAAACCCAGACCGCTCGTGAAGGAGAGTTACTGATGGGATGGAAGGGGAGCATCTTGGGCTTAGAATTATTTGAACTTCCCTGACCCCTAAAAGGGTCAAAGGGAAGATACAATGACGCCTCATATTTAAATCAAATTCTGACATCAGCTGCGTCTAAATTTTAAACTTAAACTATCTTTTGTTCTGCTTATTGACTGAGTTTGTGTCTGTACTACTCGACCAAGAGATTGAACATACAAATTAACCTGCCATTAAATTCATTAGCCAACACTTGAACCTATGCTATTGCCCTGAAGCTAGAACTTAGAACCTTAAACCTAATGCACACACACACACACACACACGCACGCACATTTTCAAGACTGCCTGATAATTCTTTATTTCAGTACAAGTAAAATGATAGTAAAATCTGTTAAAAATACAAGAATAAAATTTTCATACATAAAATAATTGTTTATTCACTTGCAAACTCTGTGAAATTAATATTTACCACACTCAGGGTAAATGGTTTGGGGGTCTTTGCACTTTCATTCTTCTTTAGAGGATGCAAGAAATTCTACTGTCCCCTTGTAAGTCAGGAATTTATATAACTTGTTATCTGATTTTAAGACTAGTTCCCAAACTTTTTTCTCTGGGACGCATTTTTCGAATGAAAATTTGCTTGCACCTCACCAAATTTTGTGATAAAAAGTACATTTAAAACTAAAAAAATGACTAATAATGCATTAAATAAAATATATAACACAACTTATAATATGATTAAAGTACACAAATTTAATGAAAGGTATGAGCTTGTTTTTGTTGTGTAATCTCAGGAAGGGAAATCCTGGTGAAAAGGCACAAGCAGCCCTACAGCAAAAAAAAGGTCCAGAGAGAGGGTTAAAGGGAGATAATCACGGATTCGAAAACAGAACATTATCATTGATAACTCTCTCCTCCAATTTGCGGGCCCTAGTTACTATATTCTTAATACTTAATATAATGCAAAAATATCACAATGATAAAATCAGTCAATAATTATTTATAACTATTTATACTGGGACTAATGCATGCAATTATCATTGATAACTCTCTCCTCCAAATTGCAGACCCTAGTTACTATATTCTTAATACTTAATATAATGCAGAAATATCACAATGATGAAATCACTCAATAATTATTTATAACTATTTATTCTGGGACTCATACATGCAATTACAAATAATACATAATGATATTTTAAATTTTGAAATCATATTTATTTTTGGCATGTGAATTTTTAAAAACTGTTTCTAAATCTTTGATTGTCTTTCAATCATTCCGCCTTACCTGCTATCATCATCTGCCACACCTATGAGGCACGTGCACTGTTTGGGAACCACTGAAACACAAGTTCAATTGGGTTCACTCCTTGGTTTAAATTGGTGCACCCATTAACATCCTTCAAGGTCTGGTTCTGCACATAGTGATTTTGAAGGCCCCTTCTAGGTCATTTCACAAGGCACCTTAGTATTTTGACTTCAGAGCTGACACTAAGTATAAAACTTGCTTTGGTATCTCTTACATCAAAAGTCCCTGATGGACATTAAATTTGACTCTGACCTCTGCTATTTCCTGGTCTGAATTGCATGCTGTATAAATATAAATTTATCATCTCTTTTTAATGTTCCTTTCTTCTTTACAGTTGATTCCTTTCTCTTTCTTTAGCCAATTGGTGAGTTGCCATTTGAGCCAGAATATGGGACACTCTTTGCTGATGTTGGCTTCATTGTTGATGGTCATCGATTTCTTTGTCACAAAGTAAATAACACTGTTTTCACTTTATTCTGGTATCAACATGCTTTAAGAATAACTATTTGCCACTTTACACCTTTATTCTAAAAATGTCAAAAAAGACTATCAGATTTCAGAGGAACATTTTAAGATTTCAAAAGTGAGGGTTAAAGTTCCCTTTTATAGAACTGATGATATATAAGACGAAAAATGAATTATTATTTTACAAGATTATTGGTATAAAAGTAGGTCTTTCTTTATCTGATTCATTCAATATAATTAAAATAAAAAATCTTGTATTTAAAATAGTGCTTATGATAGTAATACTTAACTTTTAAAAAGGTAGCCACATTTAACGCTATCAGCCCTGAAGAGATTTCAATTGTTAAATCTCTGGAATCCTGACCAAATTGTTGAAACATCTTAATATTAAATGCTAGTACAATTAAATTAACACATCTCAAAAACCACTGACAAGTATTTACAAGTTGTTTTTTATATGACAGTAAATTGATTTCTCTTTCAAATCATAATTTAACCTCCTTGATATCAAGGAGGTTACATTTGGTATCGTTTTTGCCATTCAACAACTGATTCTTTATCTGATATATAGAATTGTGAATTAATGATAGTTTAAAAAGATAATGCCATGTCCTATTACAATGTATGTGATCATGGCTCTCCACAGGTTCCCTTTTTTTAATTATCTATGAATTTCCATTTTATTAAAAATATTTTTAAATGCCATGTACTTTCAGGGCGTAGGTGATCATGGCTCTCCACATAGTCCCTTACTTTATGAATTGCTATGACTTCTTGGGAAAGATAGTGGAATGCTTTCTCTTTTGCCTTTTCCTCAGAGTTTTTCTTCTCTTAGAGTGGTTTCCATCCAAATCGAGAGAGCCCAGTTTACCCTTACTATTTAACCCTAAGCTGAAGGGAGAAGAGATGGATTCATAACTTTCCCAAGGTTATTTGTGTAAAAGTAAACATAACAAAGTGGAATTTGAATTCTGCTTTCCAATTCCACTTTCCACAATAATAATTATTATATTACCCAAACATCTCATAATAAGTGTGATTAAGTGTTAAAAAAGGCAAAGTTTAATCTGTGTACCCACAAAAATACAGTATGTCAAAAGGACGGTGTTTTCTTGACACTGTTATTGAATACTTCCTCGACAATGTTTTTTGTTTTAAAAAGCTATGTTTACAATTTTAATAAGAAAGATGTTACATACCATTTAGTTGTTAAATTGTTTATTTACAAGATCAATTTTATATTTACATTATAAAAATGTCTGAACCAACTACAATGCAATATCTTTATTTACCATTTTATAAAGATATAAATATGAAAAACATTGGCTAATTGCCGATCAATTTGAATATTAACATACTTTTTTGTACTAATGTATAGATAATGGTAGAGGCTTACTGTGTAGTGGTGTATGAGTGTAAGAAAGGTTAAGAAGTGAAGTTCATAGGGTTATGCAGGAAAGATAACATTTAACCCTAGAGTTCAAGAGGTCAAGATTGTATTGATTAAGCAAACATTCTACTAGGAGTCTCTTCCAAAAAGCAGCAGTTCTTAGGACGAAGCTGTCCAAATGAAACTTACTTCTTGCTATTGGAATATGAAAGGAAAAGATAATGGTTAAGCCTAGACTTGGTGAGGTCAAGATTGTAGTGATTGGGAAAACATCTTGTCAGGAGTCTCTTCCACAAAATACAAAAGGAATGGGGGATGATGTACATTTGTGTATGCAGTATGACAGTCAGGAATGACAGGACTAAGACACATGCCATGGAAATAGTGAAAAACTCGAGATGTTTCCTCTGTGGTAAAGGGATTCAAGGGTAGAAAATAATTTATCATATTTTTATAATCTTGCTTATTTTTAGTGGATATCCATATTTAAGTAGACACTGTGTTTATTTATTTTCCTCTACCATTCTTGAACATTCAAGAAATCCTATTAGAGAAAAATATGCGCACTCCTGCAGGACTCGATTCTAGGGGAAACCATCATTAGATCTGATGTGTTTTGACCTCTCAGCTACCGAGTGTATGGTATTTGAGTAGATGCTCTGTCTATTTATTAAACAGTAAATTTATTTATTTTCATCTACCAATTAATCTTGTAAGTAAACAATCTAATGTAAATAGTGTATATTAATATTTTTGTTATTATTAAAATTTTCTAAACATAGCTTTTTAAAACAATAAACATGGCCTAGTGAGTTGAGGAAGGATACAGTCATAATCGTTTCAGGCGAAAAACCGTCCTTTTGATATGTTTGTTACATTTACATCTGATCATGGTAATAAAGCATTTATGAGAGTTTCACAATGTAGATTTACTGGACATCAAATCCTCAGTTTTGAGAAAAATCTTCGCCTGCTTCAGAGCCTCAAAGGAGTATTGTTCCACCTTGCAAAATTTCTCTTGGAGGCTCTGTACGTAGGTTAACCCCCCCCCCCCCAAATCCCAAAGACTTACTTAAAAACTCTTAACACTCTCAACGGGCAACCAAAAATATGATTTCTGTCTGCAATTGTAGATAATCAAGGGAAGTAACTTTTGTCTGTCTTTTTTTCTTTTCCTTTTTTTTTTTTTTTTTTACAGTGCTTTTTCTATGCCAGAACCGACTATTTCCGAGCTCTTTTATCCGACCACTTTGATGAAAGTGATAAAACCGAGGAAATTCCTTTGATAACGCTACACGGATTGTCTGCAGTCGTTTTCCAACAGATCGTGTATTACATCTATACAGATAGTTGTGAGGTATTTGCTAACATATAGAATTTTTTCATATTTGTCACAGAGAAATTGAATGTTCTTAAACTAGTCATTTTTATGCATAGAATTATGGAAAAGAATTTTCAAAGAATTACTTGATTCTTTTTTTTTTTCTCTCCTTTTTGACCGGATTCAGTTTGAAGAAAAAGTTGAACTTTCACCTAAAAGATACTCCACATTAAATGAAAACAAAATATTTTGAGTTTAATCAATAAGAACTGTTGCATTGCATGGTACTATATTTGATGGCATAAATAAACTTCTCACCTTTTTTTTTTCATGAAATGGCTTAGATATATCTTCCAGTTCTTATATGTGAAACATAACTTAAATGGCTTAATACAGTAAATCTCAGCCATTTGAGTACTACAGGATATAACATTTTCATTCATTTTTACTGTATAATATGTAAATATTTTATATACATATTAGCAACTAAATAATGGGTTTTAGTTTTTAACTGACATATTTTTATGACCTTAAATGTTATTCATAGTTTATTAAACTTATTGAAGAAAAGGTGCTCTGTCCATAAGTTTTCTCTAGTGTGCAGTCCAGTAGACAAATTAAAATACTGTTTGAAATAAACTTAACATCTACTCAAATATGGGTATCCATTAAAAATAAACTTTGAAGAAAAAAAATGTTGGATTACAAAATAAAATCCATTGAATCTTTAGAAATTGCTTTGTTTATGTTTTGGATTAGAAACTGAGCAGCCATTTAAAGAAAATCCGAAGTGAGTATGCTATAAAGATAAATAGAACATTTGCTTGATCAGTCGGTGATGCTTCCTGCAAATGGAGACACAGATTCAAATCCTGTCGGAAAGCACATTTTCTTTAATAAGTTTTCTCAAATAAGCAGACAATAGATACTGTTTAAAATAAATAGTGCCTACTCAAATATAGGTATCTACTAAAAATAACATTTGAAGTAATAAAAGTATTAACAATTATATATATATATATATATATATATATATATATGAAGAAATATAGTCTTAATGTGTGCTATATTTATGGGATAAAGTGCTCAATATCAGAGATAGAGCGTGTGTAAATATAAAAGTGAACATAGAAGTCAACACTTAGAGGCGACAGTCTGTTTCATGCTAGTGCAATCATCAGGCAGCCTGACGATTGCACTAGCATGAAACAGACTGTCGCCTCTAAGTGTTGACTTCTATATTCACTTTCATATATATATATATATATATATATATATATATATATATATGCACAATAATATTTATTTATATATGTAGCTTTCTTTTTGAAGTCTGTTAATTTGTATTAGTTTCAATAATTATAAATTACGCCTCCATACCAAATACTTTTTAGTTCTTGGCTGATGATTCATTACTGTGTGCTGTGTTGAAAATTGAGACGAGTCACAAATTAGTTTTCTTCAGTTGAACATTTAGTTTTATGTTTGGAACTTTTTTTTCCAGAGCTCAATTGTAGACTTGATTTATGGCTCATCTTTAGACCAGATTCTATTGTAATTCCAACATGTTTATATTTCAATTACAAAACTGCAGTTTGGTCACTTGTTATATGAGTAATGTTTACCTGCATGCTAGAGTCTAGCTGTCCTTAAACCAAACCTAATTTCATAATATTGTCATATTAAATCTAAATGAGGTTGGAATATGTTGTTAAATTCAGTAAGTCGACCAGGGTGAACTATTTTCTGATTTACTTAAAAACAAATATTTTTAATCTGAAATAAAAGCCAAGAATAATGATTTTCAAACAACTACTTTTTATTTACACTATTTACATTGCTCAGACTGTTGTCCTCATCTTTATTGGCGTATTCACAACATTTCAGCCATCATACATTCTGGCCTTCTTCAGGTGATATACATTGGAATTTTGAAACAAGTCCATGGGGGTAGATTTTTGGTCCGAAATTCCAGCATATCTCACCTGAAGAAGGCTGGAGTGTACAATGGCCGAAATGTCCTGAATATAGGAAAAAGACGAGGACAACAGTTTGAACAAATGTAAATAGTTACAATACCAGAAATATAGACAAATTACTTTTTAGTATTTATCTCTTTTTGTCAGATTTTATCCATTACTCAAAATTCTCTTTATAAAAGAATTTTTTCCAAAACTTTTCAGGCAAGAAATCTAAAAAATACTAATAAATTTATTTTTAAGTCTATAACATTTTTATATCATTTAAATTTGATCTAATATCCTCATCTTTTATAACCTAAACGTACGAAAATGGATTTATACATTTTCTTTATTCTTGAAAATAGACAAAAAAGATATTAAACTGTATTTATTAGACTGAATAAAAAACATGTTCTCATATTACTTTATAAAATGGCAAATGATAAATATTGCATTGTAGTTGGTTTATTATTTTGATAATTTTGTAATTTAAAAAAAAAAAATTAATTTCACATTATTTTACGCATTGTACATCATTTGCTTTTAAGCCTAAAAATTAATTTAAAATTTCATCAATGATGCTTTTTGCTTAATTAAATAATTTGAAGAAAAATGCATATTTTTGCATTTTACCCCAACTCAGCAATTCCAATGTTAAATCAAAATTTTTTCTCCTTGGTAAATATCAGCATATATTATCCATGTTAAAAAATATAAATATTTTGAACTACATTGATACAATGTGTTGACATTATTAAAAATGTTATAGTTTTATCATTACTAATTGTTCTATATTTGTGTGAGTTTGTATGCTTGCCTCAGGCTATACTTGTAAATTGTGGTCTTAGGTTAACCGAAGTCATATGACACATTTGGTTTAATCCTATAGTTGTTAATATTGGCTAACATAGAGAAGAAATTATACTATTAATTTCTTTTGCACTTTTCACTTGTGGGGCTCTCTTTGGGCTTCTTACTTTCCAGTTAACTTTGATCTTCAAAAATTTAAAGGCAATGTTTGTTTTAAAAAAAAACTTGTTTTCATAGTTATTTATAAAATGGTAAATAATAAATATTGCTTTGTACTTGGTTTACATATTTTGATAATTTTGTAATTTTTGTAAATTTTTTAATAAAAAGATTTCTTTTCAAATTGATTTCTTCATAAAATGGTAAATAAATCTTGCATTGTAACTGGTTTACATATTTTGATAATTTTGTAATTTTTTAGAATTTTTTCAATACAACAATTTCTTTTCAAATTTATTTCTTTATAAAAGGATAATAATAGATATTGCATTGTATTTGGTTCATGTATTTTTATAATTATGTAAATAAATATTGCTGAGGGAGTCAAAAGTGTGTACATTAATAGCAGTGTCAAGGGAATAACCATCCTTTTGACACACCTTTTTTGGGGGGGACGCGAAGATTAATTGCTAATATTTTCTTTTTTAATTTTTCAATTCAGCTCACCTGTATGAATGTGTATGAGATTCTTTGTTCTGCTGACCTTTATTTACTTCCTGGCTTGAAGAGACAATGCGCCGCTTTTGTTGCCAAAAACCTAGAAGTCAACCAAGTTATCAATGTTCTGAGAACTGCTCGTCTCTTCAATTTGTACCGCTTACAGGACCAATGTGCTGAATTCATTGCTGCTAATCTATACAAAGTAAGCATAAATGTTTTTTTTTAAGATTATTGATCATTTTCATTTAAGTCATAGATACATTATATAAAATGCTGTATTTCCCACCATATAAACCTGTCTCTATAAATTGGTAATAGATGCTTACAAAGGATGTGCCAGTCAAATTCATGGCACATGCTTTCACACAAATGGGAAACATTTTACCTTTCATCAGCATGGCTGATGCTAACCTCCAGGAAAGTGACTCCTTGCACTTTTGCAGGCTTTTGTGATGTCAACAAATACTCAATTTACATTATTCGGACTATTGTCCTCATTTTTGTTGCCATATTTATTAAAACATTTCGGCTGTTGTACACTCCGACTTCAGGTGGTTGGAATGTCGAACTGAACCTTTTATTTCGCTCACTAGGATAGGCTGTTCTAGTTCCATGTGCCATGTCTAATGGATATCAGTTATCTCCTGTTAATTCCCCTCTCCAAGTTCTCCACCGCCTTAACCAGGTATTGAACTCACTCTCTTTGGGTCCTGTCACTGGATCTAACTAACGCTTTTATCCACTGTGTCTTAGGATAATAATAGATATTATATATCTATAACTAAGTTATTATATGAATCTGGATAAATATTGGATTTTTTTATAATTAACATTGGATTTTACATTGGGCATTTATGGGTTAAAACAATATATTGTAAAGTCATGTATCATCTTTAGATATATATATATATATATATATATATATATGAAATTAATTTTGGTTTAAAGATCATTACAAATGAAAGTACATTTGAAAACATCTAATATTTTCTGAAAGAAAGATATTGAAGCTTTTAAATACACATCTTGAAATCCAGAAATTGCTTAAACTTGTGGGTTTTTTTTTTTTATTTTTTATTTTTTCTTTTATTTTTTTTTCAGGTGATTCAACTTGAAGAATTTACTGAATTAGTCATGGAGGATGCAACCAATGTGAAGGAACGCCAGGATACAGACAGCATTGAAATTATTGACAATGTGCGATATTACCTGACCAACTTTATGCAGACATTCAGTGAAATGCAAGAAGTCAGTGAAAAACTACAACTAATTGATAATCTTTTAGAAGAGTTGAATTTAGAGGGTTGAGAATTACAGTACAAATTGATGGCCAACTTTGTAAGACGCTTCCATATCTAAGTTATCTCCCTTACTTCTTTATACGAACTAAATGTTTATATACAGAAATCTTTTTTTTTCTCGTTTTTGATAAATTTTTAGGGATTTTATTTATTTATTTATTGTTTTTTTTGTTTGTTTGTTTTTGCTAGACTTTAATTTCCATTTTAATTTAATAAGAAAAGAACAAAGATCTGGAACAAATTTTTATGTTTTTTGTTTCTTTTTTAGGGAATTTTAAAAATTATAATTTTATTCCTAACAAAAACATTTTTGATTATTTCTTACTAATAATTCTTCAGTCAAAACTGAATTAGATTTGTGAATGTGTTTGCTCACAAAGCTTTAAAAATTTCCTAAATATTGGTTCTAAAGCAACACTGGAGGTGGAGGATTTTATAAACCCTCTACTCTTGTAAAAAATGCTCAAATCTATGTGATCCCAATACTCATACCAATTGTGTTGTCAAGGAACTAAAAATGTATGGCAAAATGCAATATCCATTTAGATTTTAATGTTAAAGTATCTCTTTTTAAGCAGCTTTGTTCATTTCTAATTGAAAACTGTTTAATAGTAACTTTTAAGTAATGTCAACATTATGTAATGGCTATTCTTATTATGTAAATCATTTTATCAATGAGATAATAAATGAATGCTTATATGAGTAACACTTCGATTGGATGTGTTTTTGGTGGATGAGATGAATTGGCAAGGGGAAAGATTTTCAGAGATGGGATAGTACGAGATAATTTACTGATGGAAATTTTATTTGGGTTAATGGAAGATATATATCTTAGGATTGATAATAGTGTACAATAAATTTTATCAAAAGGTTGTGTTTATAAACAGAAAATAAAATATATAAAACTGAAATAGGCATTGCACAAGTTATGGGAGTTCAACATTAGTTTTGTCCAAAATATTGCATAATTTAATGTTATAAATAAAATTTAGCAGG
>OZ038516.1:18359470-18386970 GCA_964036315.1 Acanthosepion esculentum | reverse complement strand
GATATGTAAATTCAGGATCAGAGGCAAAAAAATGTGACACTGTTACTGTTATTATTATTATTTGATTTTATTTATTTATTCTTTGTAAAATTGCATTTTTAATTTAAATAATCCAGTCTTTTTATTGGATCAAAGTAAAAAGAAAATGTCATATAAACTTTTATTTTAACTTAAATCAATAAATTTTATCATAAAATCTCGTCCCTACCCCAGCTACATATCTCCCATCACCCCTGCTACATATTTCCCACTACCCTAACTAAGACTTCCTGGTTGTAAATTATTTCTTGCTGGCTTCCCTTAACAATTAATGTAATTGTTTTTTGTTTGTTTTAGTTATTATCCAACATTTGTTGTTTCTGGCATGTTCTATTTAAAATTATCATTATAAGTTTTACAAAAGAACACTGTATGGGAGGATTTTTAGAAAAACTTGTGCACAGCTGAAACCTGATTCTTGTCAACTTAAGAAATAGTCAATTATAGGAAAGTAAAACATTCTAAAATTTACAACTTGTACCTAAATTATGAGGGTCATTCAAAAATTTCTAAGCCTCACCCAGACGAAGTTGGAGAAACAAGACATTTTTCCCTGTTTTTCAATATAGACCACCCTCCCCTTTGCCTTTGACATCAATGAACTTTGGTCCGATGACGCTTAAGCATTGCAATCCCATCAGGGAAGAAGGTTACATCCTGATCCTCCAAAAACTCCTCGACAGCACATATGATCTCATCATTGTTTCCAAGTGGGACTTGAGTTTAGGGAACAGGAAGAAGTTAGATGGAGCTAAGTCTGGTGAGTAAGGAAGATGAAGTAGCAATTGAAAGCTGCAGTTGGCTGCTTGAGCTACTGCAACCTGAGGTGTGTGAATGAGTGCATTATTCTGGATCAAGAGCACACCTGCCCTCAGCTTCCTTCTGCATTTTGACTTGATTGATTCCGTCAGTCATCTTTAATTCTGATGCATCGTACTGTTCATTCATAGCTTTTACCTTTTCCAGGAAGTCTATCATGATTGTGCATTCAAAATGAAAAAAAAATGGAAACCATCACCTTGCCAACAGATGCTGCCTGCTTGATCTTCTTCAGTGTGAAGAACCAGTGTTTTCACTGTTTGCTCTTTTGATCCAGGTTTGAAGTGGTGAACCCAGATTTCATTTTCAGTTACTAATCTGCAGTGGAAATTCTTAGGGTCAGCTTGGAAGTGAGTCAGAAGTGTTCTGGAAATGTCAACCCTTTTCAGTTTATACTCTGGTGTCAGCATTCTTGGAACTCATCTTGCAAACAGCTTGCTCATCCCCAAGATCTCAGTTAAAACAGTATGTACCAAACCGGAGCTAATGGAGTTAGCTATCTGCTGGACAGTAAGGCGTCTGTCATACAAAACCATACGGTGATGGCATCAACTTGTTCATCAGGGGTTGAGGTTTTTGGATGAGCTGACTGAGGATCACCTTCTGTGCTGTCCCTGCTCTGCTTGAATTCCACAGCCCACTTCTTCACAGTTTCATAAAAAGAGGAGCCCCCAGCAAGTGTCTGTACTATGGCCTCATGGATTTCCTTGGGTGTCACGCCTTTTCTTTTGTAGATACTTTATGACTGCTTGGGCCTTTGTTTTGTCCATTTTTTGATCTGCTGCACACCTCTCACCTTTGTATGGGCCTCACCTGCACAGAAATTAAGGCAGAAATCTAAATTAGTTTTTCTAGTTTTATAAGGGGTAGTGTGTTGTCACAAAAAATGTTCAGCTATGGTTCTTCTTTCTGGGTGAGGCTTAGAACCTTTTTGAATGGCCCTCATAATGTCATTTGCAAGAATAGAGTGGCAATTATTGAATGTCTATTAAAAACAGACAAAATTAAATTTTTTTTAAATGATTGAAAGAATTTGATAGAAAAAAGAACAAATTATTGTTTATTGTACAGAAAATTGAAAACAATAATTAAAAAAGAAATAACGGTGAAACTATTCAAACCTGTGTATTGACAGAAAACTGACAGAGGGTTTTATAATCAGGTTTGTTCTGGGGGATAGGTTTCCAAAATTTTTAGACCCACAGCAGGTACCAGTTCCAGAGATTGGTTTTGACTGTACAAACAATTTTTTAACTTTTGGTATTTATTTATTTTTATATCATCTCTGTCCCATAATAGTGCTTATGGTGGTATCACATTGAAAAAAGTTAAGCAATATCAAGCCTCGTCAGTACCGAGATGGGTTACACTTGGGAATATCAAGTACTGTAGGCTTGGATGTGTAGTTGGTGTAATGAATAATGAGTCGGAATTGTTAATCACAGAGCCGAGTTTCAATTCCAATTGGGTTCATTATATTCACTTCATATAACTACTTTTGGAAAAGGTATGAATCCACATCTTTCCCCCAGCTATGGGTTAATTAGTAAGACTTGTATCACTAAATCCTCATTATCTCCAAAAAAATAAAAAAATTCTTACAATCTAAAAATATTTTCTGGCTTCAAATAACCTGCAAAGAGTTGATAAAGTGTAGAAAATGAATCACTCTGTCCTATAAATGCATATTGCATCTGCATACACATTTTATACACTACGAGAAAGACATGTGAAAAAATTTCACTTTTCTTATTTGAATTTTCTGATGAATATTAATTCTTAAGTTAATGATTGAATAAGTTCATGACAATAAAATATCTGTAGAAATTCTATCACATCATTAAATATTTGAGCTTAGCAACTTTAAGAAAATAATTCAATAACAATCATAAATATGAATGCTGGTCTTTATTTTAAGAAATGGATACAAATGAAAAGATTTAAAATCGACAACTTTTTCCATTTCACTGAAACAGACGTTAAACACTTTTAGCTTCCTTTCTTTCATTCATTTTCTCATTGCGTCTTTTGTTTTTCTATGCAATCAAAACAAAATAGTCCAATATTTATGAGGTATTGGCAGGAGATCTTAAACACTTTTATCTGGTCTCTCTTTTTTTTTTTCCATCATTTTTTCACTGAAACCAAGTAGTTTCTTTCCCTTCTCTCCACATGGAATAGTCCATTATTTATGAGGTGTTGGCAGGGTGTAACGATTGTGCAAAATAAGGAACTAATTAACGAAGGTAGGGACAAGCATAATTATTATGTAGATATGTAGCAGTTATTATGGAACAGAGGTGGCAATATATAACACTTTAAATTCAATCATTTTATATTGGGGGTGAAAAGAAGAAAAACTATGGTAATATTTTCTTTTGTTATTTTTTTATACAGGTTTTCAGTTTTCAAATTTATTTTCAAATCATTTATTCCATTCGCAATGTCTATGAAATTTTTTTTCTTAAGTATGATTAACTTGCATCTTTTCAGTTATATGCAAAATGTTTTTTAATATTTGGTATTTAAAAATGAGCAGATAGTTGGCTTAAATGCTTGTTACACATTATCTGAATAATAATAATAATAATAATAATACACTTGCTATTATTAAATAACTATATATGTATACACACATATCAAAGTTGTGTTATGAATTCTTTTTTCATATTAAATCATGTGAGAAGTTTCCTAACACAATTTTCGTTTTACTATTTTTAAGCCGGCTGTCAAATCTGTTCAAAGAAACGTTTTAAATCTTAGCTTTGACTATAAATCACTGAAGAACTTTAAGTCACAAATTTTCGATAATTGCTTTTGTGATATAAATTCGACAGTGTTTTCTAAAAATGTTAAAGATATTTCTTGATTTTGTTATAGTTTTTTTATATAAATTTCTCGGATGTTTATTTCTGAAACAATTGCTGAAAACAAAACAATTGACACTTTTCTTTTTACAAAAGAAACTACTACGATTCACCCATTCATATGAGAACATTTGTTTTATCAAAGCATTTTGGGTGTGGTACTCTTAGGAGATGAAAAGGTATCTTCCATCACATTCTCATCATCATCATCATCATTGCTATGATTGGGTGTGGTCATAGGGTCCCCGTGCTGTTGAGCACCTGACTATATGCCTCACCATATCTGGGTTGAAAGTTGGAGTGGTATTCATTCATGCTTAGTGTGTCTTGCACATTCAGACCTGGTACAGCCCATCCATCTCCAGGTTAAACCACAACTGATATCCAACACTTGCCTTGATGCTTTCTGAGGAACTCTCCACCCTGGACATTGATTTCCATCTAGGAAGCCCTCAACCCAGCAATGGTTGCATACATAGCCATGTAGCCCCGTCTACTGCAAGTGTGCTAGATGGCCATTGATCTTACAAAGAGGTTCGTTTGCCCTTTGATGGGTCATAATTTTTAACCCTGCTGGTAGTAGTAAAGCCTCGTAACGGAACTGGTTTAATTTGATTTGTTTGTTATCAACTCTTTATGGGTCATTTAATGCCAAAATTTAATTTTCGGGGGTGGGGGAGGTCTTTGCAATAATAAACATGATCTATGTTATTCTGCTTCCACAATTGAATACATGGTAGATGATACACAGCTTTTGTGGATATATATGTTTGTGTGGACATAATTACTTGACATATAAGTATGTTTTATATTGTAGTTTTTTTGAAGTTATATTTTGGAATACAGCTTGATTTCTTTAAGAAATTGTGAGATATTATATGGATTAATGTCATGAAAGTTCTTTCGTGTTTGTTGTTTGATTTTGTTTAGCAGCATATCAACTTCTATCGGTTATTTAATGACAAAATCTAAATATTTGAAACACAATTTTATGGCTTCAACTAATAGATATTTTGGTAATGTTACTATAAATAGGTATTGTTGGTAAATGTTTTTTATATATGAAAATGTATTTTTATACTTTCATAGTGTTTTAATTTGGGAGTTGGGGGGTCACTATAGCTGGGACCCTAGCAGGTGCTAACACCATGGGTCAGCAATTAAGAGGTGGTTCTACACTCCTCAAAACTTCCAATCTCCAGATCAAAAGCCTTGCTACTGGATGTAGTTTATCATCATACCAGGATTAGGAATTGGTTTAATTACCAATAACCTGACCATGTGACAGACCATATTTAGTTACATGGTACCAACAGAAGCCATCAAGTGACCTGAACATCACATTCTAGAAAATTTAAAATAAAACTTACTTTAACAATGATATTGTAGGAATTGTGATGACCAAATTTGACTGGTCTTGCAGACAATATTTTACTCTGTAAGTTGCAAGTTAGATTGATAAAGAATTACTACAGACTTGCAAACTCAGGTGATTTTTACAAATATATTATATATTTATTGTTTGGTTTCTAAAGTAGATAATGTGGTACATTTTATGACAAATTGTTTACTCTGACATCCAGTGTAAAATATATGTGTGTCTATGTGTGTCTGTTTCCATGTGTATACCTTTGATAGTGCCTCCGTGTGGTGGAGGGGGTTGTCTGGTCCAATGAGAGTGATGCTGTCGGGAGTTCTAAACTCATGGTTGGGACACCATTGGTGACAACATCAAAGACAATGACAGACTAAGCACAACCCACCCCCAAATACCCCACCGGTGGAACAAGTGGATGATCTTAACAACAAATCACAATAATTGAACTAACGGATGAAGAGGGCTACACATGATGGACATAACTACAGAAATATATAACAATAGCTGGCCACTCGTATTCGAGGATACCCGTCTACTATTTCGGCTAGCCAATCCCTACTGCAGACGCTTGCTCAGGCACATTTGTGTTTGTCTCACACCCACAGTCCACCTGTGGTTTATACTGCAACTATGTTGAACAGACTTTAGTTACTGTTACTGGGAGAGAGCGTGTTATCTAGCGTGATCAACAATCTGAACAAGGCCAGCACACTCAAACCCTCAGTCACAATGACTTTGTGCTAGCTCAGCTATTGATTGTTCCCCTTAAGTGTTGTGTCTACCCAATATCACTCACAAGGCTTGGACCAACCCGTGGTATGGTTTTCAGGCACTTTTCAAAGTGACAAATCAGCCATGGTAAGATTTGAACCCAGGTCTCATGGTCAGAAACCGAACATTCTAACCACTCGGTCACATTTATATATATATATATATATATATATATATATATATATATATATATATATATATATATAAAAGAAATAATTGTATGTTTGTGTGTATATATATATATATATATATATATATATAAAAGAAATAATTGTATGTTTGTGTATATATATATATATATATAAAAGAAATAATTGTATGTTTGTGTATATATATATATATATATATATATATATAAAAGAAATAATTGTATGTTTGTGTATATATATATATATATATATATGTACAAGTATACATAAAAAAAGCTCTATGATGTGTATATCCACAGATATATATATGAGTGGGTATATATATATATATATATATATATATATATATATATATATAGTCAAACCTAATGAGCCAGACAAACCTACCAAGGTTTCACTTAGGCAGATCGTCAGGGTCGGCTGGCTAAAGAGGCAACAGTAAAATGGCGTAAATATAGACGACAACCAAGACAACACCACGTGACCAAGGAAGAGAATAAACAAAAAAAAACGAAAGAAAAAGAAAGAGAAAAAGAAAAAGCGACAACGGGGGGGGTATAAATTTATTCAACTAACTAAAAGGAGAGGGGATAGTTAAGAAAACACAAACAATAATGATTTTTTTTTTGTTTATTCTCTTCCTTGGTCACGTGGTGTTGTATTGGTTGTCGTCTATATATACGCCGTTTTACTGTTGCCTCTTTAGCCGGCCGACCCTGACGATCTGCCTAAGTGAAACCTTGGTAGGTTTGTCTGGCTCATTAGGTTTGACTAGGTTTGCTCTACGTTTGTATCGAGCTCTTTAGTTAGTTGTTTACTCGTATCAGGGTTTTTTCTTCGGGCCTTGAACCTGTATCTGTGTGATTATTTTCGACAGACTTCCATGTTCCTGGCTCTTTCTTTTTTAAAACCTTTTTTCCCTTTGTGATTGATTTGGCTATTGTTAAATCAAGAATTCGAAGGTTTTTCGACACGAGTATAGTTACCTATATTTTTATATATATATATATATATATATATATATATATATATATATATATATATGTGTGTGTGTGTGTGTACATGTGTCTACAAGTATGCATAAAAAAAATCATTCTCTAGTTTCAGTGGACTGATTTAAAATCCAACAAGCACCAAAAGGCTCTATTATATATGTATATATAAGCAGAGAGGCACACTCTTGAATCTGGACATTGGATGTGATAAGGAAATTTAATTTGATTTATGGCCACCAATTATCCTCAGAGATCCCAAGCCACTTTTCCTTATATAGTCTTTCTTTTATTCTCACCTGAGGGGGATCAGATGCTCTTTGCAAAATGTGTCTTATATCTTTTCCACTTTGTCTCATCCTCTTCACTTTTGCTTCAAATACTATTATAAATCCTACAAACACACAAAAAATAGTTGCAATAACTAAAACTGGATCTATAAATTTGGAAATTCTTTACCTGCCAAAAAGAATAAGGTTTTTTAAATTTAGTTAATTATCTGTTTTTAATAAAACAGTCCAGTCATATGTATTTTGTATTTAAGCAAATTAGATTAAGATTATTGTATCTACCCAATTCTCTTTTATTTCATCTTTGCTTTATTTCATCTTGAAATATGAAATATGTAGACTTTAAATTGTGTATACAGTAGAGTTGCCAGATGTCCCTTATATACTGGACATGTCCCGTATTGAATAATTTTGTCCCTTACTGACCTTTCATGGGCACCCCAAATGTCCCATATTTTGTAATAAAAATATATTTTTACTACCTTCTTATGGTTCTTGGTTGTAACTTTCTAAGCAATTATACTTTCTTTTCTCACATTCTCTTGATGTAAATGTAACAAGGAAGCTAGTGTTGCAAGAAGTTTACACAAAACTGACGTGTTTATTTCTCTTTTATTTGTGTAAAATAAATATTTTCAAATGATTTCACTTTTATAGAATTTCTTTTTCTTAGCTTGTATTAAATAATTTTCAAATGATTTTACTTTTATTTTCTTCATAACCTATTAAAATCATTGCTTTATGTTTCTCCTTTTATATATTAGGCTGGCTATGTAGGCATGAATAAATTTATACATATGATGAGAGAGAGATTTTAAGAGTGTCCTGTTTTTCTAATCTGGCAACCCTAATATAAAGGTACAATAATTTCAGAAAGATTACTTTATATTCCCCCCCCAAAAAAATAAAAGGGGCTAATAGTAAATTTAAGCTATAAAAAGTTTTAAAAATCATTTCAAAATATGGTTTTCAATTCTTTATCAAAATAAAGATTAATGTAAATAAATTTATTTACACCTAAAAGTAAACTAAAAAAAGCTATATTTTCCTACAGTTAATATCACGAGGATTACATGACTGATACAATTTTAAATAATTTCCAAATATATGAAAATTTTAAGAATCAAATTTTGATTTGAGAAGCTACAAAATGTATGCATTTTCAGTTTCTGTCAATATATGGCCGATGTATACTTTTGCTTATTCTTTTAATTGTTTTTAATGCTAGATTTTTGTTAATCAAAAATGTTTCAATGAGACTGCAACATAAAAATGAATTATTACCAAATTGGGATTATCTCCCTTGCTATTTTCTCTGTTACTTAAATATGTTGAATGTAAATGCCATTTTTTTAAGTTAAAAAAATGGTTATTTTTTATATTTTTCTCTTTAACTTATGTGAGAATAAAATTACTTAAATAATCTTGCTGGTCTTTAATTTCTTTTTTTTTTTTTTTTTTTTTTTTTGAATTTTCGTTGATTCTTTAATATATGCTGAAACTACATCAATTTTTTTTTTGTTTATTTATCAATGAATTTCATCTTTACTTCAGCATCCATAATTAAATGATAACACATTTAGCAGTTTTAGGGTCATGCTTTATTTCCAGATATTGTGATAATAAATGTTATCCAAAATTAAAACTGCTGTTTCTCAACCAACACCACAGGTATTTTTCAGCAATCTCATTTCCAATAAAGCTAATTATAATAACTTTAAAAATTAACATTCCAGATAGTGGTGGTGGTGGTGGTGGTTCTTCGTCTTCCTCCCCCTCCCCCATCATGAGGTTTGAGCGGGGTACAAAAACATTTATAAAAAAAAAAATAACTCTATAAATGTTAAATAATACTTTTTATAGTTGCTATTTCTCAGCTGATTGACAATTTTTCAGGCAATGGTTGCCAAAAATTATTGAATTAGTATACTCAGGATGTTTACATGTTATTCTTTCTTTTTTTTTTCTTTTTTTTTTAGCAGTAAATAAACAAATAACAGGTAAGGTTCAAAGGATTTTTTATTTAATAGCTGCACATTCTGACTTCATACCTTGCACAAACTAGATTAAATTATTACTGTATTTGACAGCATATAAAATGCACCCCAATCTCAGCAGGGAAAATCAAGAAAAAAATTAGTAATTAGTAAAAATTATTAGTAAATGGTACAACCTAGGCTGTATTTATGAGGAAGTGTTTTGATTAAACAAATAAAATTTTAATGGTAACTGTACTGTTTGGTTCAATTGTAATAATTGCTTGATTTTTATTTTGTTTTCTTACCTTTAGATATAATAAAGTTTTTATAGGCTTCTGTTCTTTTTTTCCTATTATTTTTCATTTAATTGTAATCATTACAATTAAATGAAAAATAATAGGAAAAAAAGAACAGAAGCCTATAAAAACTTTATTATATCTAAAGGTAAGAAAACAAAATAAAAATCAAGCAATTATTACAATTGAGCCAAACAGTACAATTACCATTAAAATTTTATTCAACTTCAAATCCATAAAATTCATCATCTTCGTTATCAAAACTCTGAGACTCATTTTCAGTACTATTATCATCGTCGTTAAATAATGCGTCACCTTCCGTTCCATTGAGAGCTTTGCTAATGCTGTACTTTTAAAAAATTACACAATTTCTGGTCTAATATTGTCCCAAGCTTGTTTCAAACATTTGCAGACTTGTGCAACGCTGGGTCTTTTTATTCTTCCTGTAAGTGTCAGGTCGTGATCAGGCATTATCATCCATGTGTTCCATTGCACCTTCATGTTTAAGTCTAAGCTAATAGGAGTTGCCAGGTAGCTAATGACTATTGCAAATTTTAAACCTACATATGGCATATAAGATGCAGGGGAATTTTAAAAAAATATTTTTAGCAAAAAAAAAAAAGTGCACCTTATATGCTGTAAAATATGGTAATTGCATTTTAAACCTAACTCTAAATATCTCAAAGCCTTGTGCAAAATCTGACAGTTTATTTCTCAAAGTAGATTAAGAAATTACAGAAAAAAATGTTGAATTATACAAGAATATATATAAAAAGAAAACTGCAATCAAAATTGCCAAGACTGCAGTGAGGAAAAGAAAGTCCCATGCAAATGAAAGCCTCGATGAAACGACAACCAGGAGAGATTCCAACACTGAGAATATGCAAAAACTTAGGATCTCTCAAACTTCTGAAAAAGCCAAATGCCCAATCAAGAGACCTCCGTCGAAGGTAGCTTACAAGCTGCTCTAGCAGGCAGCTTTTAAGCTAATATATATGTATATATATATATATATATATGATCACTTTTCCTAACACCTTATCAGTTAAAGACATACATGTTCATGGCTCTTTACAGCTTCTTTTGTTTTATTATTTGCTATGAGGTCTTGGAAAAAATAACTGAGTAATTTTTTTGTTGCTTTCTCCTTGGATTTTGAATTTAAAATTGCCTTTCTTCTAAACTGGAATCCACCCAAGGCTAGAGTTTCTTGCCATTCCCAATGACATTTATGTGCTGCAAACAAGTGACGAGGCTGGAATTTGAACTCAACTTGCTGATTCCACTTTCTACACTGATAACTATTAAACTACCTTCATATGATTCTCTTAAATCCCTTGAAGCATGAAACTGATAGTCTCCATGCAGTGTTGATTCCTATGTTCATGCTGTCTATATCTATAAGCACTCTATCTACATTATTAAACACTCTTCCCTTATAAATATAACAAATTTCAAATAATATGTATATATATATGAGGATAAATAAAAAAAAAATTATCCACACTTGCACCATAACATATCCTTAGGTTTGTCACATTGCCTTCTTTCCATGTATGCTTATAGTTCGTACTATTGTGGTCATATGATCAAACTTCTCTGCTGCTGTTACAGTGTAAGCATGGCCACTCCACTAGCAGTGTGCACCAAGTAAGAACAAAGAGCAGTTATCCAAATCTGCAGAGGACATGCTATCTCATTGCCAGTTCACCATTACCATCTCACAAGCTTGCTGAATCTTCCTGTCAGTGGTAGAGGTTGGCAGGTTTCCTGTTCCTTTTTTGTGTATCACACTTGTCCGGCCACTGTTAGACTTCTCAATCCATTTATGCACACTTCTGCATGGTAGTGCACTATTGCCATATTGTTAAAAACCTCCAATGAATTTCAGCCCCTGACAACCCACCAACCAGAGAAATTGGATCACTGCTCTTGTTCTTCCTTTGTGTACATTGCTGGTGGAGTCATTTCTTTATACATTGTTTCCAAACCCCTCTCCCTCACTGAGTGCTAGAGACTTCAAATTCTTTCGTCTAAAAAATTCAAATATAAATAAAATATATCTCTAAGAAGACAATATGAATACAAAGAGAAAACTTTTCTTTACCAACGTCTTTCATCAACTAATGGACTTTATCAAGGCAAATGTAAGGATTTTATTTTGCAACATGCATAGAAGTAAAAAAGAAATATCATTTTTCAAAATTTTGAAATTTAAGAATGACCTAAACTACTCTTACGGCTAAAGTAAGTAAAGGTAAACTATGGTAATTGTAATTTGAGTAGCATTCATGTAAGTGAGCTGACTTTGATATTTTCCCACTTAGTTTTAAAAGTCTACCATTATGTATGCTGTAACTGGGTATGTGTGTAATAATTCAGATATAAGTAAAATATATCTGTAAAAAGACAATATGAATAAAGACAAAGGGAAAACCTTTCTTTACTAACACGTTTTGTTCCCTGATGAACTTTATCAAGACAAATCTAAGGATTTTTTTTTGCAATATAAATATATATTGCAAAATAAAATCCTTAAACAGAATTAAAAATATTAAGTTTTCAAAATTTTTTAATTACAAATTCTCTAAAATATTTTTAATTAGCTTAAAAGCTAATCTACTGGGTGGCATTTAAACTAGCTCCCACAGAGGGCTCTTCATTGGGCCTTTGGCCCAACAATGACATTTCATGCATTGAGTACATATTAAATTTTATTAAACTTGAACAATATTTTTCAAACTATTATTGCAAAGCTGTATGATAAAGTTTTTGTTTTTTGTTTTTATTTGGGGTCAGTACAAATAGCTTGTTTCCATTCCCAACCCTTGAACAGCCAACATAGAGCTGGCCATGAGAAAAGCAGGCTTCCATCAGATGAAGTCCAGTTACTTTCAATGATTGTCCTTGGGACTAATTAATTGACATTGCATAGCTCACTCTCACTGTAAACTGAAGTCTTTTGAATTCAAAAGGATGATCTAGAGGAATTAAGGGGTATTCTTGGAATTAAAACTCTTTCCTCCTTTCCATTAAGGATCTCTGCTTCCAAGAGATGACAATTAACCTTGTTCCATTACAAAGCTTTAGAGGATCCAGATTTCTCAATAGCATAACTGGCACATTGTTCCAGCTTGTGTGATGGCGTTCCAGGAGGATTCAATGAGTTCAGGAAACCTACTGGATAATTCACTGCCTGCTCTTGTTCAACCACAGTGTCAATGGAAAAGTACTTCATACTTTCTTTTGAAATTTCTTGGAGAAGTTTCCAGTTAACTCTCATGTTTGTTTTCATGCTGAGTCTTTGAAAATGGCTCCAGATGTAAGAATTTTTCAGGCAAGCATTGATTTCACCAGCTAGAGTTACTCTTGCAATGACTGGTAATGTTTGTCTAAAATCCCCAGAGAGTAGCACAGTGATACCTCCCATGACTTATGAATTCTGTCTAATGTCTTTGAATGTTTTGTCCAGGGCCTCAATGAAGCTTGTCTCCTCCAGTAGCTTAAGCAAGTTGGTTCCTCTTTTCATATTGCAAATAAGGGTTTCATTGTAGTTCAAATCCAAAGTTCTGTGCCTGAACTAGTGATTAAAGCACTTTCTAGAAGTTTTTGTCTTAGTGAATTACTCTTTTAATTAGTGTAGCATTTTTTATGTCAAAATTGTTGTCAGTTTCATTACGGTGAACACCCAATGTGCTTTGTGGGTTGTTTTTTAAAATGTCTCTTTTGTGTCCATATAGTCTTTTGTTTAAACTTGTATATATATATATATATATATATATATATATATATATATATATATATATATATATATATATACACATCTAATGAAAATACTAAAGATGATATCAGAATGTATTATATTCGAAAAAATTCTCTTACTTTTTGTTGAAATATTTTATTGACATATATTTCATGATCAATTAAAAGTTCACTCAAGCAATATATATATATGTATATATATGTACAAGGTTTGATCAAAAAGTATCGAGAAGGTTGCTAAATATGTGAAGGCACTCGATATAGATTGACCTTGAACATGATCATGCATACACACTAAGTTGTAATGTTCTTGCTTTTTATAGCAGTGATTGGAAGGAAAGTGTGTATAGTGTGTTTGTCTCACCATACCACAGAGGTTCAATCAGTGACAATGGCTTGTGCAGCAGTTTTGGGTCAAGCACAACATTCCTCAGGTCTGACAGCCACCATATTCCCCAGATTTCACTCATTGCAACTTTTTTTCCTCTTCAAAAATCAAATCCCACTTGAAAGGAATAAGATTTTAAGATGTCAAGGTAATCCAAGAGAATACAAGGCAACTGCTCATTATCCCCAAAAAAGGAGTTTCAGGAATCCTTCTATCAATGGAACTGACGCTGGATAAAATATGTGGCTTCAGTAGGGACTACATTGAAGTAGATTAAACATCAATTTGATATGAGTTGTTTTCTATTTAAAAAAGTACCAGTTCCAATACTTTTTGATTAGACCTTGTATATGTGTGTATATATATATATATATATATATATATATATAAAATCTGTAAGCAGTAAGAATAATCCAAATAGGTCTTTTTAATATAAAATATTAAAAAGAGAGATCCATGAAAAGAACTCAATGTATTTATATACATATATAATATGATATACATCAAGAAGGAAAAAACTTAACACATCATTGAAGAATTCGGTAATAAATTTATTTGACAGATAAATTTTTTATATCTGCCTCATCAGATCCAAATTACAAAATGGTTTAAATTTATCCAGACAATTTATTAAAAATTATTTTAAAATTAAATAACAAGAGAAAGATTGTGATTTACTTGTCAACTGTTATTTCTGGATATAACAGTTGACAAGTGTTTATTTATAGCAACCCTCTCAAGGCAACAGAATGTGCCTACAGTTTGCAAAGGGAGAGAATTCTATGGCGACAATTTTTCTCCAGCATACTAAAGGTTAAGGAGAGAGAACAAAATAGAACAATAGGTAAGAAGACAGAAGATAACAATTGACGCTGCATTTAAATGTTTTTGAAAATCAAAGTTGACTGGGAAGCAGGAAGAGAGTTCCATAAGCAAGAAGTTCAATAGAAAGAAGAAACTATTGGCATAGAACCTACACGTCCATCTGCCATTTCAACTGTAAAATAATGAGACCTTGCCACCAATCTAGTACTGCACTTAAATTGCTAAAGTCTAGGTGCCATAGAAGAGAGTGATATTTAATTTGAAAATACTAAAAAAAGGGGGGGGGGGTATGGGGAAGGCTGGTCTTCTGTCTGTCAAATCTTAAACTTAGCTAACCACAATTACTGATCCAAACATACCACAGTATTCCTTATACTAAAACAACACATTCTTACTTAACGTTCTTACTACAGGTACCATAATGCCTCAAAGTCTCTATGAAGTCCTAACTAGTTCCCATATGTACAATTTGTCTTGTATGGGGGGGGGAATAAAATAACAACTTTAAAAAATGAAACTGCAATGAATACCATAGTAGAGAATTTATCAGAAGAATTACGATGAAAAGGCACAGAGCAGTTCCTTTAAAACATAAATAAATAAATAAAAATACAAAACAACTATGTAGAAAGCTGCTGTTTAGGAAATGTATAAATTTTCTTTCTTTTGTCAGGATCTGCCAAGATGCTGCTCAGCTCAACATTTAAAAGCAGAAAATGACATTTATGAACAGAGCACAGGAACCCGAGGAAAGAGAAATTAGGCTATCTAGGGGTACTACCTTATCATGTCCGCCAAGTATTCATTAACATAATAGAGTGTAATCTCAGTGTGTGTCTACAGAAGAGTTTTATACGAACCATTGCCTTATTTTAGGGGAAGGACGAGAAGTGGTGTGAGAGAGTAAATGACTGGTTGAGTATTGACTTGGCTCAAATATATCTTTTGTTGTTAACATTCCATATTACCATAAAAGGGCATTGGAGCAAGTGACCTAATTATGTGATATTTAATATAAAAATGATTGTGCATCAGTGTGAAAGTAAAAGTTAGCTAGTGACAAAAGAGGAGGAAAGAAAGAAAGAAAAGAAAAAAGAAATAATAAAGAAAAAGAAGAAAAGGAAAGGAAAAAAAAGAAGAAAGAAAAAGGAAAAAACAAAAAGAAAGAAAGAAAAAGGAAAAAACAAAGAAAAAGAAAGAAAAAGGAAAAAACAAAGAAAAAGAAAGAAAAAGGAAAAAACAAAGAAAAAGAAAGAAAAAGGAAAAAACAAAAAGAAAGAAAGAAAGAAAAAGGAAAAAACAAAAAGAAAGAAAGAAAAAGGAAAAAACAAAAAGAAAGAAAAAGGAAAAAACAAAAAGAAAGAAAGAAAAAGGAAAAAACAAAAAGAAAGAAAGAAAAAGGAAAAAACAAAAAGAAAGAAAGAAAAAGAAAGAAAGAAATAAAAAGGAAGGAAAAAAGGAAGATGTTCATTTGTTAATGATTAAAGAGTTCCACTTTGTGTATTTTTAACTTTACAAAAAGATATTTTGGTAACAATCAAACAGTATCAAAGAAATAATAAAAGAACAAATGGGAAGAAATAAAAAAAAATGTCCCCATTTGTTTATGTTTAGAAAAACTAATGCCAGATTTTTTAAAAATCAACGGAAAGATTAAACAGCACATAGAAAATGTTTACATACTAGCAAACCAAAATTATTTACATATGGATTGACACTTGCTGAATCTGTGCATTGTCTAGGATTACCAGATATTTCAACACACTTTTTAACCTCAAAATTTGATGTCAAAATCTGCTTGTAGCTAATAAACCAAAAGCATGAATAATATATATATATATATATATATATATGTGGTAATCTGTAAAGTGTGAGTGTTTTCAGGTGGTGTTTGATGAGTTTTAGCCTGGAATTGTCTAAATTTTTAGTAATTTCTTTGTTCCATTTTAAAATTTTTGTGACTCTCTTATAAATTTGTGTTCATTTATTTTTTTCTTAGATATTATTGTAATCAAGGAGGTGTCTCATTTTTTGCTGATAAATATGAGCAAACATGTTTACTGATTTTAAATATTAGGTCTTGAATTAACTATTCTCATTTAATTTTTTTTTTAATTTTAAGGTCATGTATGTTGGCTTGGGAAATGAGTACTTTCTTTAAGAAAGGAGTTATTTTTAAAAATCTAGGGCATAAGTTAACATTTTGACAAGAATCAATAGTTTCACTCTCAAGAACTTTCTAAGTAAATTATTTTCTGTAACATTCTTGAGATCAAATTTGTAGTTGAACTTATTTCTATGCATTAATAAGGCATTTAATAAATTATGTATGACGTTCTTTTTGTCTTTTATATGTAATTATTTATAAGTAAAAGTTTACCAGTTTGTGACTGAAAGGGATAATTCCAAGTCCAGGGAGAGCTCAATGTAGACTACAGAGCATTATAATGATAATAAGAAGATGGAGACTTCTTTAATTATCCATTTTGTTTATAATTTTCATTTCATGAACACCATGATGTTCATCTCATCAGAACATTTATATCACTCAGCATCCTCCATAGTTTACCTTGGCTTTCAGTTAGCTTCAAGTATATTCATGAGTGTTCTTAAATTTGAAAAACTAATGATATTTTTACTTCTGTTTATAAATACTTGTTACAAAATAGCAGTGTGCACCAAGCAGGAACAAAGATCTGATTTCTCTGATTGGAAAGTGTGTCAGGTGCTGAAATTCATCGGATGCACTTACAATATGGCAGCAATGCACTACTGTGTAGAATTTTGTATAAGTGGATCGAGAGGTTTAAAAGTGGCCAGACAGGTGTGATGTACAAAGAAGAACACCAATCAACCTCCATCACTGAGGACAAGACTCAACAAGCTTGAGAGATGGTAATAGTGAACGAGTGAGTTATAATCAATGAGGTAACATGTACTCTGCAGATTCGGATCACTGATCTTTGTTCCTCTTTGGTGTACACTGCTTATGGAGCAACCATTTTTACACCATAACAGCAAGAAAACTGGTGCAATCAGATAATTTTTGACTTGTACATCTACCCCATAATATTACTACATACACCCCATAATATTTGCTACATTTATAATTAATTCATATTCAAGATTTAAACATGAAACAAAATATACAGAAAAGTCAATCCTGTCAAAATCATGGCTGAACATAAGTTATTCTGTAAATCACTAATCCACAATGTGTTTTTGCCTGTAACTTTTTACTGTGCTAGAGTTATTGCCCTTGCACTGATCATTTATTTATATACAGAGTGTTTCAGAAAAATTGATATTTATTTTATTTTTACTATCACATTCTCCTTGTACAAAATATAAACTGGGCACTTGTGTCACTTGAGGTAGAGTGTAAGAAGTACCGTTTATACGAATATGTGGGGAAGATAATGGTTGACCAGAAGAGACAAACAGGTTAAGATTGTAGTGATCAGGGAAGTATTCTCTTGGGAGTTTCACAAAGTAATGTTTCATAGGAAGAAGTTGCTTGATTGGAACTTACATCTCATCAATGGAATACAAAGGGAATAAGGATGGTTCACTACAATGGGCGTGGCATGGTGGGTCTTAACCATGAAGGTAAGAACTGGTAGAACTAAGGAATACTTTCCATGGAAATAACAAGAGACTTGCAATGTTTCATCTGTGAGAAAGAGATTGCAGAGTGGATAATAATTTGTCACCCACAAGGATGCAAAGTCACTTTTGGACCCTATCAAGACTGGAAAATATAAACTTGGCACTTCCTGTCCATATATTTTTTTTTTTTTTTAAGCAAGCAAGGCTGGAAGCCACTATCACGCAAGGGGTTAAAGAAGGGTTGGAGGAAGAGCAGATAGGAGTGGTAAAGGAGAGGATGTGGAGAAAGAGAAAGACAGTGGGTCGATCAAGGCAAGGGGGTTACAGAAGATTTGGAGCGAGAGCAGATAGGAATGAAAAATGAAAGGATGTGGAGAAGGGAAGTGGATAGATCAAGGCAACTGGAGATGTCGATTGACGCTACACTTAAACCGTTGGAGATTGTATTTGTCAGGGAAACAGTAATAGGGAAGGGAGTTCCATAGGCGAGATGTGCGAGACATGAAGCTATTGGAGTAGAAGAGACGCCTGCATCTAACAGTTTCCATTGTGTAGGGGTGGGAGCGGGATGCCAGCCTCGTGGGGTGTTTAAATTTACGAGGCCTGGCAGCAGTATAGTTTTGGGGCCTGATCTTTTAAAGGTAGAGCATATCAAGAGGAATCGTATACTTACTGGAGCATGACAGGGAACCAATCATTTTTCCAGCATTCATATTTCGTAATCTAATAACTTGACAAAGTCTTGTTCAAATAATCTCAAATTTTAACAGCATGAGCAGAAACAACTCAAAATTCTATGTTTAACGTTTTAAGATTTTTCAGGTATAAAAATGCCATTCACTGGAAAAGAAAAAATATTTTTTATGTTAGCGTTTGCTCGAACATAGTGGAACAAGCCTGTACTGTGAGAGAATCCAGTAAAAAATACATCAACTGCAACATGGCACATTAAGCTCAATGAGGAAGACTTGTGGGTTATCCCACTTGATTTTGCTAACAATTCATACTAGGGGGCAGTCATCAGCCCCTGAATGGAATGAAAAATACTGGACAAAAAAGAACACTAAAGAAAGAACACTAAAGAACACTAAAGAATCAGTGCGTGTGCTAGGCTATGATGACCTCCTTAGTAGGTTTAGTGTAAAAATAAATACAATATGGGAGCCACTAATAAAGAAAGACAAATGACAGCATGTCTTCAGCCACAGCAGCAATTAAAACATGGTCAGCAGCAGTAGCAGCCTAATCAGCAACGAAGGTTAGGTTTAAATGTCTAAGTTTATTCTAGTTCAAGGATGGCCAACCTGTGGCGCATGCACCATAAGTGACGCATTGGATGCTTACAAGCGGCGCATTGCATCCTTTTGATGAAAAGAAACTAAGCCACTTCTACTCATTCATTTCAATGATTTTATATTTATTGCATGTCCTTTATGCAAAAGTGCTCAAAGTTTGATTTGTGTTTGTCCCATTTCTTTTTGTTATAACTTTAAAATATGTCCTTATTACAACACGTACTGAAAGGAAGTGAATGTTTGTGTGGCACATTCAAATTAATCGTACAAAATATTGGCGCATGGAATCAAAAGGTTGGCCACCCCTGCTCTAGTGGGTAAAAGCATTGGTTTGTGAATTTGGTGACATAGTGGTTGAGAGTTCAATCCCTGGGTCAGGCAGTGTGGACTAGCACTCGGTAAAAATGGGTGAGTGAACTGAACAATACTAAATAAGAACTAGATGAGATACCCCTAGATATCAGTGGAATGAGAACAGTCTAACCTCTAGTTTAAATAAAGGGTTCAATTCAGAATATTCTATAGGTTACCCAGATCGATATACAACTGAAGGAGGCTAGAGGGTACAATGGCCGAAATGTGATAAAAACAACAAAGATAATGAGAACAATAATCTGGATATAAATAGTGTAAATAATGATACCTCCTCATCCCAGAAATTCAGCCAAAATTTATGATGATGTGATGTCATTAGCTATTGGAATTTAGTTTTGTAAAGATAATGTATGCACGGGAGATAAGAGATTATTTGAGATGTCCACATGTGCATGGTAGAAGCACAAAATGGGTTATTTTCTTTGGGTACCACTAAATGTGTTTCTACTTTGAGTATTTCATGATCTGAAAGATACTTTAAAAACAAATGACATCAGTTGATATAAACTGAGATGATAGTAAAAATGACAGACAAAATATCAATTGAAATAACAATAGTTTTATTCAGAATATTTTAAAGTAGTAACAAAATTTGAATGAAATTTTATATTTATTTTGTTATAGTTTTGAAAAGTGTATTCATTACAATTGATATGTAAACAGGAAGCGATGTATTTCTAAACAGGAAGTGATGTACTTTTACATAGTTCCATGAATGTATATGGATGTCTAGACCAAAAATTGTTCAGAAAATTGACCTCATTTTTTTCATGTTATTAAGAAAATGTTTGGAATGATTCTTTCCAAAGTTATAAGCAATATGGACATCCTTGTGAATGAACAAGTTAAAAAATGTTGAAAAGAATAATAAATTAACATTACTATGTTGTTGTGATTCTGCTTTTATATTAATCTCCTTGTAGAAGTTCACAAAACATTCCTAAATGAACGAGCCCCTATAGAATGTGTAACCTGCTTTGAAGTAATGGGGTCTTTTCTTTTAGCTACTTGCTACCTTGGTGGAAATTGAGTTTATATATCCAGTGAATTAATTATATCAATAGCCAAATGTATTCATCAAGTTGGACATGCAGGTGGTGTAATGGTTATTGGCTTGGAACAAGAAAACTGTTCAAATTCTGGTCAAGCATGTTACATTCACTTTTTCCCAAATATTCTTTGGAAAGGTAGGAGTCCATCTTTTCTCCCATAGCTATGGGTTAAATAGCATATCAGACTGGGTTCTTTAGATGTAGTTGGCAACCAGTCTAGGAGAAGGATAACTCTGAATTCAAAACCGTGTGAAGAGCACACATTATGCAGCAAAAGAAATGATTATGGAGTTGATAAAAACTCTGTGATCCCCGACTACAGTCGATGGGACAAAATAACTCACGTAATCACAATGTAAAACTGACTTTCATAATCATAACACATTTGATTTGCACAACCATCAATATTTGGGATCAGTCATCCCAACATCTTTCAGGTTGATTTGTCAAGGTAGATACATTAATATCTTCACATCATAGCTACATTTCCAAACGTGAGAGATATTTAAATGAGAATAATATTCCGCCTATGTTCTATGTTGGTTGTATAAAAAATAGTAAACAGAATTGATGCTGCCATTACATGAAGCCTTTTTCGTAGCAATAGCCATAATGTGGTGATTAGAATGCTTGTTTTCCAAGATATCAAAGGTGTTCTAAGGATATGGCATCGTACCAAAGTTAGCAAAATTCAACAAATATCTGGTTTTATTGCTTGCTGGGTGACAGTACATCTTTGTTGACAGCAGCAGTTTAAAAATGGATATAGTTTGTTTCTGATCATTGAATTTCAATAGTTTTCATGTCAGCAAATTTATGTCATATATGCCATCAATCTGAAAGAAATAAGCATAAGAAATTGAAACAATACAACAATGATGAATTGACTTTTTAATTAGAAAAAGTAATAACAAGAAAATATAAAAAGATAATTTATATGACTATATATTTGAACTAGTATCCTCATCATAGTTGTTAAACTCACAGAATTTTGTTTGTTTTACCCTTTGTCCTTGTTCAGGTGTCTGTCATCAAACTCAGTAACCCTCTCAAAATTTTGTACCAAACACTTTATTCAATTCACAGCAGCAGATTGTTCTTATTCTGCTTTTCATGCTTAGAAAATATCTTGTATCAATTAATACTCTGTTGTGGATTTGAATCAACCCATAACAAAAAAAAGGCAAGAAAGATTTTTAAAAGTAAAATATTTTTATTTTTCTGTTTTTACAACTAAATTTTTCTCGGCATGTATGAGTGTTAAAATTCCTTGTTAGTAGTTGTTTGTTAAGATAAAAGGAAATGTGATTTCTCTGCATATATGTGTGAAAAAAAGGATTGCAAAAGGGAAGTGTAAGTGTCATGTAGCTTGGTGAGGAAGATGATAAGTGTTCCATACTTTCCATAAATGGGTGCATGAGTAAGGGAATCCCTTTGACACCACGCTGTGAACTGATGTCATGTGTATCCATCTATCTCTTTACTACCTTTTGTCCATCTAAGGACTTTGCTTAAATACTTTTCAAAGGAATCACAAAGCATCTTTTTTATTGTAGTGATCTCTTTGTTGAAAAATGTTAAATGCTTAATTTATTAACCAGAAGGATGCACTGATCGTCCAACTTAGAAACCATTTTTTTGTCCTTTGTTGATTGACTGTCTTGGTGTTTATTTCCGTTTTTGCTCCACATATGTATCAGGAGTGCAATTATGTCAAACATTATTTTGACTTTGTGTTGTTGGCATGTTTCTTCCACTGATCCAGAGTATGAGACCTGATCCATGTGACCTGATCCAGGGACTGAACTTACAGATGCCAGGGAATCAAATATGTTTAATGTTTTTATACATTCTTTTTTCTCTGTAGAAAGAGAAGCTATCAAAAGACTAAAGCCCTTTTGTTTTCAGAAAGCTTTTGCAGCAGTTTACTTTCTGGCAAAAATAGACACCACTTTTGCCTCAAGTGTCTTTTAATGGGAGCATCAAGAAAGTCAGATAATATAAAATGCATACTCCCAAAAACTCGCAATAAATAATGAAAATAAAGCAAAATTCCTAGATCAGAAAAACTCATATTAATTTATTAGATGAATATTGTGATGGATTAGAGAGAAAACAAAAACAAACTTCAAATATTAAAGTTTCCCTCTGGATTTCAAAAGTTCCAATGTTAACAATTTCTTGACTGAATCCTGGATTTCTCGGCTTCATTTGCTTTCTTACCAGCACAATGTAGCTTCCCTGTGCCTTTTTTTTTTGTGATGTCAACAAACATTCGTTGCCACTTTTGTAATGTAAACGAATACTCGTTGTCACTTTCGTAATGCTCATCGTAGTAGAGACTTTGTAATCGCAGAGACAACTATAGTAATGCCGTTGAACAATACTGGTGTCAGGTGCCTTCGAATAACACTCGCACTAATAGTACTTGCTCTATAATACTCACTCAAAAAGTAACCACTGAATAGTAATCTGTATAGTGATCACTTAGACGCCATGCTAATTCCCATAGATACATGTCCTTTACCATCACGTGATCTATTTATTCATAATGGGATCGCCTGTGTTTGCTCTCTGGCAATCTGTGTTCAAACTCCTGTGTCAGCACTGACACTTTATTCCTATATAACACCTCCCATTTGCGATGACTTCTGAACTCTATACTTCTTCAGCTCTGGTTCAATAGTTAGAAATTCTGTTGGCATTCTTTTTCTTTTGCCATAAACGCTTGACTCAACAATTTCTGATGGTGTGGTTACATTAAACATGTCATACAGAATTTCCATTGGTACCTCTTTTCAGGAACTTTTTACATCAGTGAATCTATGTTCCCACCTTTGTCTCTGTACCAATATATGTCATTTTGCCAATCCATTTTTTATAATGCCATCTTCCCAGAATTCCTTTCCATGCTGATAGATCTTAAAAAATACCTTATCTCCAGGTTTGAAGTATCTACTTGTATTGTTATTTCTTAATGTTCTCACCTTGTGTTCTGGTAATAACTTATTGAAAACAGACTTAATCTTCCTGGTGAACATCAATTCTGCAGGCAACATTACAGACACGGTGTTCGGGTTTGGTGTTATTCTGTAAATATTCAGAAATTGCTGAATCATTACTTCACCTAACTCCTCTTCTTCCGACGTTTTTAGTGCCCTTTTAAAAGTATCAACAAACTGTTCCACTTGTCCGTTTGATCTTGGGCAATAAGGGGGAGTTGTTATATGTTCTGTTGCTAATGATTTGCAAAAAAATTTAAATTCACTAGATGTGAATTGAGTCCTGTTATCTGAAACGATAGAGTCAGGAACACAAAACCTTGCAAAATCTTGTGTAAGAAATTTATCATTACTGTGGTAGTCAGTCTTCTACATTTTAATATTTCTGGCCATTTATTGTAATTATTGACTACCACTAAATATTATGCTCCGTTTAATGGTCCTGTGGAATCTATACACATTCTGAACTATGGCATATTGGTTTTCAGCCATGGCTGAATTTTGATAGGTGGTGACTTCGCTGCCACATCACAACCTCTGCATGATTTCACTAAATTTTCAATATCCTTATCCATTTTGGGCCAGTAAGTCTAACACCTCATTAAGGATTTAATTCTAGAAATTCCTGGATGTCCTATGTGAAATTCTTTTAACATATATCTTTGTAACTATGCCGGTATTACAATTCTCTCTCTGGATATAAGTACATCATTACATAATGAAAATGCATTATTTCCAACAATATTTTGCCCTTCAGATCTTAATTTCTCCTTCATTTTCATTATAAAGTCATCTTTTTCTGCCTTAATTTTTATTTCCTCCAATGTTATGGGAAGTTCTTTTACAGTATTGTATAACACATTATTAATTTCATTTTGGGCCCTTATCACCACAATTACTGTGTCTTCAAGTGGTTCACAGAATCTTGGTATTAATCTAGACAATCCGTCTGCATGACTTAATTTTTTAGATGGTAGAAATTCCATTTTATAATTCAATAGGATAGTTCTCCAGCACTGCAGACTATTTGCTGTATGTGTGGGAACACCCTTTTTGAGCCATATATGGAAAATAGTGGATGATGGTCTGTTTGTAGTATGAATTCTCTACCATGTATAAATTTATTAAACTTTTTCATGGCAAATATGATGGCCAATTCTTCCTTTTCAATCTGGCTGTAGCTTTTTTCAGTTGCAGTTAATGACCTTGAAGCTTAAGCTATTGGTTTAGTTGTTCCATTCTTATATCTGTGTAGTATCACTGTTCCAATACCCAAATCACTTGCATTTGATGCAACCACAGTCTTTAATGTAGGGTCAAAATGAACTAGTGACAAATCTGACTTTAAGACCTTCCTGATCTCTCTGTTTGCACTTTGACATTTATCTGTCCAATTCCATTTCATATCTTTCTTCATCAGGTTATTCAAGGGTACTCATAATTCATGCATATTAGGTATATATGTATAGCAAACTCTAAAACTTTGTTACATTTGTTGGAGCGGGCATGTCCTTTATCGCGCTCGCCCTTGAAGGATTCGGTCGTCTACTGTTTTCATCAATAATTTGTCCTAGATATTTAAGTCTGGACATAAACAATTCACATTTTCCTTCACTAATCTTAAAACCATATTCTTTGATTCTCTCAAATAATTTCTTTACATGCTTCTTGCTTTCGGGTCTTACATAAGTACATCATCCAAATATGCTTGAGCACAATCCAAACTGGCAAGCATGGTATCTATTATCTGTTGGAATATGTTTGGTGCTACCTTTATACCAAAAGGAAGCCGGCTGAATTTGTATAACCCTCTATGAGTGTTAATTGAGATGTTGATATGTCGTAAAACAAAACAAACCAAACCAAATAAAAATGAATGACCTTATTAAGGACTGAATAAAAGTGTGTCAATATTTTACCTCATATCTTCCTAGTGACGTATCACATTTGACATTTGATATCTGCTGAGTGAGAGCCCACATTTGTTGCATTGTTGAGGAGATGGCTGCAACATCAAGGTCAAGCTAGAAAAAAACCATAGATATCATTAGCATTGATTAGATACAAATTATGTAGTGCAATGGTTATCAGTACAGAATGTGGAATTGGAGAGCAGGTTCAAATTCTGGCATTCTGTGTTCATTTTGCACTAAGGTTCTTGGGAAATAGCAGAGTAGACTAGTATCTCTAGCCTTGCTTGACAATCAGACTAAGTGATGGAAAATTCTGAATTTGAAAGCATGGAGAATAGAACAGGAAACCACTCTGGCAGTTTTACCAAGAAGTCATGGAAAGTCACACATATCAAAAGGAGTTGAGAGCTCTGATTGATTGATTTGTTTTTTATGGTTTATCAACTCTTTGTGGGTTATTTAAGGCCAAAACATATGTTGAATTGTAATATTTTTCTTTGTAAGTGAATATTGCATTAACAATTTTTTTTAGCAATAACAATGATTTTTCCAGATACAAATGTTACTACTGCCACATAGCTGAGAGGAGAAGGGATGGCTTCATACCTTGCCCAAGGGTATTGGAATGTAATGAAATTTAAGTGTAACAAAGTCAATTGTAATTTAAACTTGACACTTCCATTTATCATGCCAAGACATTCTCCATTGCACCAACCACACAACCTGACAGTCATGATCACCTTCATCAAAAAATGTATTTAAATACCAATTTTATACTGAAATATGTGTATATATACACACACACACATATATATGTATGTGTGTATATATATGCATGTGTGTATATATATATGTGTGTGTGTTTGTATGTGTATATAATTATATATAAAACAATTTCTAAAGAATCAATTTATTTTAATTCAACATTTTTACTACCTCTATTAACATTATTATAGTGGACATAATATTTGAAATAAAGTGTCCATTATAACATTTCAAGTAATTATATATATATATATATATATATATATATATATATTTACAGGGGTTGGACAAAATAATTGAAACACTTGTTAAATTCAAAGAAAATTTATTTAATATGGAGTTGGTCCTCCTTTAGCCTCACATACAGCTTTAATACATCTAGGAATGGAATCATACAGCTTCCTGACTTCATCCAGAGGAATCTTCAGCCATTCTTTCACCTGCTCTAGCTCTTTAAGACACGACGGTGGAGGATCGCGGCTCCTAAACGTCACTCCAAAATGCACCACAAATGATTAATAATATTGATATCTGGAGATTGGGGAGGTCACTCCATATGTTCTAGGTCACTTTCTTGCTCGTCATACCAATTCTTAACCACTCAAGTGGTATGTATTGGAGCATTATTGTCTTGGAAGATGCAGTCACCATCAGGGGATAAAGTCTGGGCCATTGGATGAACATGATCACCCAAAATGTTCAGGTAATCTTTGCTGTTGATTCTACCATGCAGTGCAACAATTGGACCGAGACATTTCTATCATATAGTGGCCCAAACTATCACTGATCCACCACCATGCTTCACTGTTGGAAGAAGGCAGTCAGGGTTGTAAGTTTCTTTGGGCTGCCTCCACACATAAACTTGCCCTGAAGTTGGGAAAAGAGAAAAACTGGACTCATCTGAGAATATGACTTGATTCCATTGGTCTGCAGA
>OZ038516.1:18304470-18356970 GCA_964036315.1 Acanthosepion esculentum | reverse complement strand
TCCCCAGTGGACTAAGTGTTGTATACAACATGATACTTTTCACTGCACTATCTCATGTCCCTTCAACACAAGAAATCAATTTTTCATATAAGCCTAATTCCTAAAGCATTATCTCCCTGTTGCACTGATGTTTTTGGGTTAGGGGTATGCTTTGATACCTATGGAAATGGCCAATGAAACTGGGAGACATTTGCACTAACCCATAATGAAATGACAATAGGCTTTCATGCTAAAAAGCAGATCAACATGTAAAAACAAACAATATATACACATATGTGTGTGTGTGTATATGTGAAGATGATATATAAATTTTGATATACTCCCCTTAGTGTAGTCGCATCAATGTAAACATCACTTTAATCCGATGAAGTCCTAAACAATGAAATGCGCCATACAAAAGCTTTTTCCACTTAGTCATAAATTTACCTAACACACACACACACACACACACTTTTCATGAGATCATAATAATATTTCTGCTACAACTTATCATTTATAAATGTATTTCTTCCTTCAACACAAGGAAATCTTCCTCTTTGACAAACTGATAGCTTAATACTATTAAAGCATTTTTGAGACTGAGTGATAGAGTGAGTGTGTTTGTGCGTGTGTTTATAGGACTGAAAAGAAGTTAATCTATTCACTTATGTTTTCATGAATAATCTGTGAGGACAATGTATGAGTGATTTTTTTTTTTTGCTGATGACTAAATATAAAAACAAACTGTTGGAAATTCTACAAGAGTGGAGAAATCTAATTAAACATCATGGATCAATTTATATTACTGGATTATCAAAGACACCTCACAAACAACCACAATGTGATAATTGATGTATTATCTTTCTTAATAGCTGTAATGCGCTCATTATTCAAGTTACTGTTCTTACAGGCAAAACAATTTTGTACAATTCATTTCACCAAAGACATTTCAGGAAGGACAAAAATACTAAATCTTTTTTCTGCTGCTTTTTGTGTATTTTTCAGTTGGAAATCTTTTAAAAGTGTCTGAATATCAATGAATCAGCTTTACTAATAAATATCGGAATCAAAGTCACAATTCTCAACGTAAGCAAATATAATGGACTGATACTGTATTTAATTTGGGTACTTTCTTTTAAAATGATATTAAAATAAAAAAAAATTAACAATACCTTGGTCCTTGGGCATTCACATTATGTAATTCCTGATAAACCAATTAAAATAAAAAATGAAATATATATCCCTTAGATATAATTAGAAACCATTTTGTGCATGTTGTAATCTGCATGTGATAACATGTACATTTAAAATTATGTTTCTCAAAAATGCCACAACTGAAATTGATAACAGTTTTTGACCATTCTTGATAATGACCAGTGATGGTTGGAAACACAAGACACAAAAACATTATAAACTTCAGTTTCTTCATAAACTTCATCCAGCTTTACAGTAAACCTTATGACAAGTAGAAAGATTCACTTGTTAGTAAAATGTAATAAAACCAGGTTGAATTAATTCTTATTAACCACACAAAAACACACACACACATATCTATCTATCTATATATATATATATATATATATATATATATATATATATATATATATGATCATGGCTACAGGAATGTAGGATGCCCATGGCTAAGATACAAAGACAAGCTAAAAAGCAACTTGTCAGCTGTCAATATACCACATAACACCCTTGGGCACTTAGTCTTGGAGCGGGTAGAATGGCGATCAACGTGTTTTAGTGGATTCAGCAGTTTTCAATCTTCTTGTCTGAATTGTCTTCAAGAAGCGAGAGCAAGATCTAAAAGGTCAGCCAATCTAACAGTGATCTCATCCCACAATCCTCACTCTTGCTCCATATGTGACCTCCTTTGTAAATCACTAGCGGGTCTTAAGTGCAACTTAAGATTATCACACAAAATTTCATAACTGAAACAATTAAGCTGTCAGATCCTTATACGTCGAAACCGACGAGAGAATCTATTATATATATATATATATATATATATATATATATATATATATATATATATATATATATATATATGTGTGTGGTGCATTCCAGAAATTTTGAGATATATATATATAAAGAAGACTGAACTTTTACTTCCTCTACCACTTCCAGCATCAAAAAAAGAATGTTGGTTTTTAAAATAAAAACATTGTTTACCTACCTTTTTAGGATTGTCATTTTTATTTTCTTCCTCTTTCATCCACTTGGAAAAAAGATTGTTCTGATAAGGAGTCTGAGTAAAATTAACAGAAAAAAAATAAAGAATAGATATCAAATTTAAAAAGAATTCCAGAAATTTGAACGACAAAGTCCACTTTGTAAAAGAGAGACTAATTTTGTTTTGATGGGTTTCTTTGATAGATATGCTTACATGAAAAATGCAATATTGAAAAACGATTGAAATGGCCCTGGAGATTTATTGGATGACAGTGATTGGCAAACACTTTAACAATGTGAACAGACAAAAGGTTTATAAATTATAATCATCAAATTAACATTAATGAATTTATTAAAGAAATGTATAAAATATTCTTAAGTTTTATTATTTTCCTTAATATAAACAATTATTTTGACATTTATATTATCAAAATAATTGTATTTGAACAGAAGTATTTTTTTAAATTATAGATAAAGAGCAGAAAAGCCATAATGTGATGATTACTCAAGCACTGTCATGAGATTGGAAAAGTTAACTGTATTCATTTGTATTCTGTTCAAAATATTTGGACTACAAAAAATTGCAACAATAACATTTTTTTTAAAATAAAAGTGTTAAAAACAACAAAATTTAATCTGTGAACATAAAGGTCACTGATAATAAAGCTAGTTACACAGAAGTGTTTAGGATATCATGAGAGTTTAGTTCAAATTTTGCCCATTTTCTAAAAAATAACTCAAAAATATATTTCGGGGAGTGTACTCAATGTAATTTACACAATTTAGTTGACATATGCTTAGTAATTAAGTATCGACACATACATTCACACACATTAGATATTACACAAAACAGTATTATAAGAGGTAGTCTTTTTAAAAATTCTTTCAAAGGAAAGGTCAGTTGTCACTTTAAATTTGGAACAGTTTAAGACAATTTATTTTTAAACAATTGAAGTTTCTCTTTAATTGAATTCTGAATTGAATGATGAACACTATTCTTTTTTTTTCTCGGCAAAAAATTACATTTTAACCCATTAATGTTCACAGTTATATCTGGTTTTAATTAGAAAAATTAAAACAAAAATCCAATATTTATGAAAAAAAATATTATTATTTATCTAAACCCTACATTATTCCCTCTGCTTGCAAATGTTCTTACTAAATTAAATTTGCATTTTTGCAGAAAAATTTTTAATTATTAAAATTATAAAAATGAGAAATAAAAGAAAAAACACTTGTTAATATAATCATTAAACATTTATTAGTCATAAAAATAATACTAATAAGAAATATTATATATATATATATATATATATATATATATATATATATATATATATATATATATATATATATATAATACTAATAGGAAACCCTTGAACATTGTTAAAGTAATACTAAAATAATTGTGTGAAAAAATCCATAATTGAGTATTTAAAAAAAATGAATGTTATCAGGTTGATGCTAAAGTTCCCAGCACCATTGTTTTGTACATCAAATGAAATTTTAAAAAGAAATTTTTTTCTGTTTTTTCTCAGTGGTGCAATTGTAGTATGTAGTTATACAATTTATGAAAAAATTCAAAAGCATAGAAAATGGGTTTTCGATAAACTTATATCAGTGAAGATTGTCTAGCATTGAAATACTTGGTTTTCACTTGTACAACAAAGAAATATCATTTTGGGACAAGAAAGTCGGTTACAATGAAAAACGGATTTATTACAAGAATTCAAAACAAAGAAAATCATGGCTAGATCAGTATCCACAACAGAGTGGATGGGTCAGATGTTCTCTTTGTTTAAATGTAATTCAAAGTGAATTGTTCAACAGACTGCCACTGTGAATTTCTACAATGAACAATTGGTTCATTTTAAATGATGACTTTGATAAAAAGAAAAGAGTTTTTGCAGCTGTCAACTTGTGATTCTGTTTCATGACAGCAGCAATTCCCAAGTTGCTGCAAATGCAAGACTGCAAATAATCATGGAACTGGGATCAGAAATTATTCAGCATATTCTACAGACAATCATTTGTTTCATTCCATACAACATTCCTTGTCTGGAGAAAAGTTACAATTTCAAGATATTAAAAAAAAAATAATCAAATAATTCATCAACTCTAAATTGGAATTGTTCTTTTATGACAGAATATAGAATTTACTATTAAACCAGATAAAATATTTTACTTGCTAAATAAAAATGTTTTGAATTTTAAAAAATAAAAAATGCTGTTAAAAAGTGCTGGAAACTTTCACATCAACATGATATCCATTATTTTTTATAGAAATTTATAAATGGTAAAAAAAAAAAGAAAGAAGAATGCTTAGATGATGACCTCAGGACTCACTCGTATATTTTTATACAATTTAACATCAGTGATTGAAAAATCCAACCAAACAGGAGAAGGTTGCTGAAGGATAAACTTCAAAGCCAGTATATTGTTGAGGTCACATGTCAACTGAAAAGGAACAGGGAAATTATTCACTCTTATTTTTTCTTATTAATCTGAAGTTGTTTTCAAAACAATGCAGATTAAAGTAAATCTCAAAGTTAACTGACTTAACTTTAGGGTAACAGTGTAACAGAAGTGTATTCCTTTTATCTAAATGACTTAGCATTGACTTATTATTTGCTTGTGGGAGAACTTAAACAAAAAACGCAAAATTCAAAAATAAAAATTAAATTTAAATAATTCACCAACACCAATTTTTAAATTGCTCACAGAAAAGCAACAATTAGCAAAAAATTATTTTCATTATATCATAACATGATTTCATGATAACATAACATTTTAAACTCTAACACTTATAAATTCTGACAATTTTTAGGAATTTGAGAACCGATGCTACTGCGAGTGTTGCCGAATCCATGTACTGGATTCTAGGAAGTTCTCTGGTTATCAGGAGAGAATGCACTCTATTTCAGGACCTACCTTTCAACAGATTTTACTGTACCCTGGCACCCCCCTCACTGATGTGAGTCCCCACCACCTGGTTTGACTGGTTTACATCATGCTGACTTCTTATTATTCATTCAGGGATCATTTCTCTAGCCAACTTTTCTTTTAAACCAAATCCAATGGTTTTCCATTTCAATTGCTACTTGGATATCCATTCGGGTTGTGCTTGCTTTTCTCTGCTTGATTCCAATGAATCCCTCACATCTTCGAATTGTTAGGTTTTGTTTTCTATGAGGTTTTGGGTTGCCTCCACTTGGTTTTGCCAAGACACCATTAGAGGGCTCTGTAAAACAGTTATAAAAACAGGACATTTCTGTTTTCTTTTCTCTCTTTTCCAAGTGGTAGAAGTAACACCCACCAGGATCTTGTCCTGGGCATGGGGGCGGGGAGGGGATATCTTTCTCCTTAGCGAATGAACTTTATCACACACACAATTCATAATTGCTATCTCTTAACACTTCCTTTCCTTTACAAGCATACTCATACATTTTTCTATCCTATCTCAGTCACACATGAAAATATCGCTTACTTGAAATTCATTTAATTTCTATTCAGCTCTACTAACAATGACAATCCATCATTTTAAGAGGTACATTTTGTTTGCCACCAATCTTAGTCTTACTAGGAGCAGTAATGCCCCAAGGTCAAAAGACTTTATAGCAACTGGTATTAAAAACATGCTGCAAGGGCAATGGACTCTCTAAGGTCAGGTCTTACTCAAACCAAACTTCTCACCCTCAACAGGGAACAGAAATCAGCATTATTAAAAATGAAATCTGGATACAACAAGATAAGAACTCAAATGGAATTGCTTCTAGGGTAATTGTGTATTAACAAAGAAAAGGAGATGATACTTGTTTGTTGTTGAAAACAAAGCTGCTTTGGGATCCAGTTTCAGTATGGGGATGAGGCATCAGCTTGTATCTTTTCAAGCAAGTCTTCCATTTCCCAGATTCTGAATAATATCAGAATGAAAACAAAAACAAACAAAAAATAGAATAAACAAGTATTGAAAGGTAAAAGTTTATTTCTGAAAATATATTGTAGTGATAGCAATAAATAAGTCACTAAATAACACTTAACTCCTATTACTAGACTATGTAGTAGTCTGGAAGCAAAATAATAATAATATTAATAAAAGAAAAAGTAAAAGTTAAGCAATAAAAATACTTTAAAATACAAGATAAAAATTGTACTTTACAATAAAGAAAAATAAAGTTAAATTATAAAAGAAAGTTAAATAAAATATACAATACTCCCATGATGCATCAGAACAAGCATTTTATTGAAAAAAAAAAAAAATCAAAATTTTCTCTTTGTTTTTGACTGCCAAAGAAGGCAGACATTCTGAACTTTCTTGGATAAACCATGTTGTCACCAACAGATCAATAAAATTTCTTTATATATATATATATATATATATATATATATATATATATGTGTGTGTTATCTAAAATATACAAACATTTTTCTGAAATGTATACCAAATTAATTTATCGTTTTTATTTCTATACTTATTTTTGTGTATCTCATATATGATTTTGTTTGTAATATTATAATTCTGTTTGTGGTCATGTGATGAATCATATCAAAATGAAAGCAAAAATATTAGAATAAACGAATATGGAAAGGTAAAAGTTTATTTTGGAAAATATAACTATCTGATTGATGCTTGCAGCTTACGTCTTATTTACTTTGTAAGAATACAGAATGCACTTATCTCCCTTTGATGGAGATAAGTTATGTAGGTCACATTACAGCCACTTAGTGACATCACTCTATTCAGTGATGAAAGTGGCAGCCAAATTTCAATTTGTTTTACAGCAGCCACTTTGTGATGTTGCTTTCTTTAGCCTGGTCCCATCACAGCCCAGACTAAAGTTAAATCTGCCTCCCCAGCAGCTCACAAACCCATGGTGCCATTTCCCTTTGGGAATATATCTTTCCCAGATAGAGAAAAAACTCCAGCTTGTAGTTCTCAATTTGGGAAAACCCAAGGCTCACTGTTTCCCCATTCATGGAATATGTCCTTGCCTGGGACATAGATGAATCTGGCCCATTTGCATCTGGAGTCCTAAAAATGGCTTCTCCAGACACAGGAGTATCTCCATATTACATGTAAGACACTTCCTTTTGTTTCTTCTTATACTTTGTTTTGCTGTGTAGATATATGTGATATATTATTCTCCAATGTGGACACATGTAAAAGTATGTATATATAGTTTTGTGTATGTCTTAGTGATATAAAAAAACTCTCAGAGAACAAAACATGTTTGTCATTCTTTTTCCTTTCAGCCATTCCATTCTGTCCATGAAATATGGTGTTATTATATCACAGGTAAAATAATGCCCATAACAGGGGAAATACAAATAGGAGGATAAATCTTTTTACCATGGATCTTTTCCATTACAACAAAACAAAAGGCATTCAAAAGGTGTTCAAATTAATTGCTGTTCAATTCAAACAAAACTAAGAATGTGGGACGCTAGACAGCTGCATTTATTTTATTAATTGATGTAGGGTTTCTCACCAGCAGGGAAAGCATCATGTTCACAGTAATAAAAAAAACATACAAGGAAATAACAGTAAAAGCATGTTAAATTGTAAATTAAAATCATATAATTTTATTTATATTTGTGCACTGGTGTGTTTATTTTAGTTATATGTGTTTTAAGAATGTATGCAATAGAGGAAGAAAGTCACTTCATTTTATGATGAGCAAAGTGCCGAGGAAAGTAGATGGACATCTTGGCCCTCTGAGTGTCCATAGCTTGGTATTTTTTGGCATCTGTTTTCAGGCAGGAAAAGTTTTCTGTTGCATATTCAAAGAACTTTTATTATTTTGGTTTTATTTATTTTATTTTAAACAAAGTTTTAATGTTATTTTTTTTATCTTATTTTATTTATGGTATTATTTTATATTTTTATTTATTAATAATAATGTCCCTAAAATCTAAACTTGTGAGCATGTGTAAACATGTACATGAGTTTCAATTACAGCCATGAATAATAACAGATAATGTCCTAATAATAGATAATGGAGATAAGAAAAAAGATTATATATTATATAACAAATATGACCAACAAATAGTCTTTGTTAAGTATTTTTTATTAACTTTTTCTTCTTTTCTAATGAAGTATTAGACATCAATATTTTCAAACAAAAACTATATTTGTTTTGCTAAAAATATGTTCATAGCTTAAAATTTATTTATGCCATATGTTACATATTAGTTTCAATGTTACACCATCATGTAGTAGTAGTAGTAGTTCATGATGCATTATTTTTTTCTATTTTTTAAATATTTTTAATATGTTTGTCCTTAAATTGAATTAAATTTTATTAGTGCTAGGTTATTTATTTTTGTATAGTTAATGCTACTGACAGTTGTAGTTGTTTTTACACTTTATATGGCATATAAATTTTGTATTATCTATAAGTATTTGTTAAAGTTCTAGTACTGGTTGGTGATGTGTGATTTAATAAAGCTATTATCAGATAAATGGCTTGTCTACAAGATAATGCAATAATTGTGTAACCAATGTATAAGTTATTTGAATTTTTATTATTATTAGAGACGCATTTTTCAAGTATGATGGGAATAAGCCATATTAGTTTGCTGAAGTTTTGATTTTACTGTTATTGTACTATTACTAGTTTTATATACCATACAATAGGTTTAATTTGCTTTTGTTGTGAGCTAAGAAAAAAGCCTTATTCAACATAGAACATTACTAGATTGTTAATTAAACTTTTCTATGATTAGACTATGGTTTTTATAGGTTGTGTTAGGAGCAGTATCAGTAAGTGGTGGTGGTGGTGGTGAGTGTAGAATAGTAGTCACTATGACAGCATTTTTTTTTACTGAAAGGTCACATGTATCTATGCATTAAGTTTCTTATCTTCTCTTATGTAATTGGCTTTTGTAGAAGAGTTAAATAATGTGTTTATATTACTTTTATTAGTTGTATTAGTGTTTATTTCATTCTAAATTTAGTCTGATTTAGGTATTGATTAGATCAGTGGTTCCCAAACTTCTTGTCAGAATGAAAATTTGTTTGTACCTCACCATATTTTATGTGATAAAAAGTACATTTAAAAATTAAAAAACAGAGAGAGGATTAAAGGGAGATAACCACAGATTCAAAGTCAGAACATTATCATTGATAACTCTCTCCTCCAATTTGCAGAGCCTTGTTACTATATTCTTGATACTTGATATAATGCCAAAATATCACAATGATAAAATCAGTTAATAATTATAACTATTTATACTGGGAACCATGCATGCAATTACAAGTAATTCATAATAATATTTTAAATTTTGAGATTATATTTATTTTTGGCACATGATTTTTTTAAAAACTTTTTCTAAATCTTTGATTATCTCTCAATCATTCTGCCTCACCTGCTATCCTCTTCCACTGCACCTATGAGGTGCGCCACACCATTTAGGAACCACTGGATTATAAGATATTGTGTGCAAAGATATGATGGATATGCAATCAGTGTAATGGTTAGCAGCTCAAAAAAAGAAATTGGCAAGCTGAGTTCAAAGGTCATTACATTCACTTTTGTGCAAATACCTCAGGAAAGACATAAATCCATATTCTTCTAGCTATAAGTTAAATAGCAGCGTAGATTGGGTTCTAGCCGTGGTTGGTAACCAGTCTAGGAAAAGGACAACAATAAATTCAAAACAGTAACTTAATTTTCAGACCAGTTAGGTTACTTCGAGTTTTGATAACCTGTGCGAGCAAAATAATTGCAATTTTGTTTTAATAGGGGTTAAAGGAACTTATACTAAGTTAAAACTTAATAAAAAAAAAATTAATATTTTCAGGACTGGTTAACTCTCTCTCTCTCATATATATAAATAAGAAAAAAAAATATAGATTTACTTCTTTCTAATTCTTTTTACAAATTATTTCTATTGCAAATACAAATAAAGTTATAAATTTTTTAAAGTGCACATGAACTTTATGGACACCCTGTGTATGTATATATATATATATATATATATATATATATATATATATATATATATATATATATATGTGTGTGTGTGTGTGTGTGTGTGTGTGTGTGTGTGTGTGTGTGTGTGCGTGTCTATATGGCAAGTATTCCCCAATCAAAAGGCCAGTAGCTAAACCGACTATCCCACTCAAAGTTCTTCCGAGTGAGACGGCTTGTTAGCAGCTAATAGGATGAAAAATAAGACCTAACAAAGAATGGAAGAACTCTCTCCGAGTCAACGGCCAGCTAACTAGAGGTGATGTCTCCATAAATCACTGTGGAGAAGGCAACAGGAAACCACTCCACTATCAATTCCAAGTTATATTATGGCTAATAAAACACACAATATGAAACCTAATGGCATGAAGGGATTACGTCTATGGAAAGAATGTAGTTCTTGCAAAACATACTATATGGATATGGGAATATTTGTAGAGTTCACAATTAACTGTGGTGTGGGATTGTGGACTCTATGACCTTGACTGAGGTATTAAGTGTCTTCTCTTTATCAGTTTATGCCAATATTGATGGGAATCCATTAAGTAAACATGGGCTTGTTATTTTTCTTATAAACAGAATGTTTAAAATTATTTTCTGAATAAAATTAATTTTCTTTCTTTTTTTTAATCAGTATAACCCCATGCAAGGCAGTAAAGGTGAGCTGTATTAAAACAATTTTTTGTAGTAGATAATTAATTTGATTTTTTTTGTTCGGGTCACTTGGGGTAGTGTATTTCTTTATATTTCTAAGTGAAGATTTTTCTTGTTTGTACTTGATGTGCATTTGGTTTTTGTAGAAAATATTAATGTTATTTTTGACTGTGTGTTCACTATCATTCTTATTTACTTTGGGAAGAAATAGTCTAATTTGGTGGCCTATAAGGTGGTTATGGGAGCCATTGTTAACTAGTGTCCGTTTTGCATTACTGGGTTCTTTAAGAAAGAGTAGTCGAGTGGATGAATTCTGGTGTGCTCTTAACAATGGCTTCCCTAACCACCTTATAGACCACCAAATTAGACTATTTCTTCCCAAAGTAACATTATTTATGAGTTCAAATGCCCCTTAAAGTACTCTGTTCCTGATCAGACCAAATTCATAAATACTTACATCGGTCACACTAAATAATTGTATGCCTAACATGAAATGCATTATCAAAGGGCCTAATGAAAAATTAATAAACAGTATAACAGTTAATAACATACTGAACTGTAACTGCAGAAAATAGGAAAGTTTCCCCTTAATGCATAATGTTTAACTACTAGCATCATATATAAAGCAGAAGCTGAATTTTCCCACTATGATATATAATTGTTCCATGGATTGCAAATTTAAACATTGATAATACATTGGTTAATATGATATAATGTCATATTAATGTAATATAATGCATAAATTAATACCAAACTAAAATAATATAAGTATTAATTAAATTGTAAAAGAAAAATTAATTTTCACACTTTTGTTTAGTAGACATCGGATTACATCCCTTAGGATATTCCATAATTTATTTAGACTTTTTAGTCAGTCTGATGAATATTTATGAACATTTCCTAAATTTGAAATTTAAAAACCTACAACATTTTCACTTTTGTTTATAAATAATTGTTGCAAAATAAAATCCTTATGTTCGCCTTGATAAAGTCCATTAGAGGATGAAACATGTCGTCTGAGAGAAGTTTTCCTTTTGTCATTATTCATATTACACTTTTACAGGTATATTTTTAGTTATAGCTGAAATTTTACATGCACGTGCACACACACACACATATCTATTTTAATAATGCATATTTGGGCAGCTACCATTTTTCTTTTAAACATGTTTCATTGATTTGTAAGAATGTTGGAAAATTTAAATAAAAAATTCATTAAATTTTCCTTGTCTGTCATATTCAATGAAACACTCACACACACACACACACACACACACACACACACACATATCTATTTGAGCAGCAAATATTCTTGGTGTTTTCAGTTAGTCCGTCCTGGGTTTGATAATAAATTACATCCAATAGCAAGGCCTCTGATTGGAATGTTTTGAGGAGCATGGAACCAACTTTTAATTACTGCTATTCCTAACTGAGGTTGTAGCACCTGTTAGGGTTCCAGCTGTGGGCAACTATTTAACCCCCAAACTGGAATCAAAACACTATGAAAGCATAAAAATTTTTATAGTAAAAATACCAGGAATACATTTTCATAGTAAAAAAATTACCAGCAATGTGGTTTTTAAAAACATTAAAAATTACTAATGCTGCCAAGAAAATTAAATTTCGGTATTAAATGACCCAAAAGGAGTTGATGTGCCATTGAACAAATAAAATAAATAAATAGAAAATATGAGAGAGAGAGAGAGAGAGAGAGAGAGAGAGAGAGAGAGAGAGAGAGAGAGAGAGAGAGAGAGAGAGAGAGAGAGAGAGAGAGAGAGAGAGAGAGAGAGAGAGAGAGAGAGAGAGAGAGAGAGATTTGTTAATTGCTACAGCCTTGTTCAGAACAACAGTAAATGTTATACCAGTAATCTTCCTGAAAAATCATCACCCAAAATTCTGGATTTGATCTGGGCTTGAATATTGAATACTGAAACTGCTAAGAAATATGCAACAACCTCAATTTTCAAACCAGCCAAAATATATACATATATATATGTATATATATACTTGTGTGTGTGTATATTATCTTCATATATTGGTATTTATATACTTACAGTCATATGCAATAACATTATTGTGTAATATTGTATGTAAGCAAATTTTATAAATGGAACATCTGATAAGAAGATAAGTATGAATGTCTGCTCTAAGGCAACTTACAAAGACAGTCTGTGTCTTAAGAATAAATAACCTACTTATCCTCTGCTTATATACAGAACATTTATAAAACTAGCAAGGTGAAAATCTTTCAGATATAATGACTTATCTACTTTTTAAAAAATCAATTTTAAGTAAATAATAATTTCAAACATAATTTTTTTTAAAATTTCAACAAATAAAAATTTTTTTTTAATGTTTTGATTTAAAAATGAAATTCTGACTATTTTTTAACAACTTCATACACTTAAACCACACTGCCTTCTGAATATGATGATAAACTACATCCAACAGCAAGACCATTGATCGGGAGGTTTTGAGGAGCATGGAACTACCTCTTAATTACTGTTGTTCCCAGGTCTACCCCGACCCAGGGTGGTAGCACCTGTTAGGGTCCCAGCTATAGGCAAACCTCTATACTGGGGTTAAGCACTATAAAAATAAAGAAATAAATTTTTATAGTGAATGTACCAGCAATACATTTTCATAGTAAAAAAAGCATTACCAGAAATACAGTAAAGAAAAAAATTACCAGCAATAGATTTTTTTAAGGAAAAAATATTACTAGCAATACTTTTTTGTAAAAGAAATTACTAATGCTCCCAAGAAAATTAAATTTCGACATTAATGACCCATAAGGAGTTGGTATACTGTTAAACAAACAAATGCCTTTAAAACACCATGAACTATTTTTATTTTAAAGTTTGGCCCAAAATATCTCACAACATTCATATTTAATACTGTTTCTTAACTGTATTAGGTTGCTGTAAATTGAGGTAACTCGTTCTGAAAAAAGAAGGAAAAAAAATCTATACTATCTGAGCTAATAATCCAAAGAATAGATCTTTGTGATGTTTGCTTGTTCAGCCAACTTCATATCACATTGATAGCTAATTTGTAATGATCAGTTTTCAATATGGATCAATAAAATACGAGTCATGCTTTTGTGTAGGGATTATTCAACAACAGAGCTGATTAATGATGGAACAGCATCAAGTAACACCATTTATGCTTTTATATTACAATTGATAAGCAAAACAGAGAACATTTTACAGTGTATTTACATATTGAGTGATTCAACACATTACAATGAGCTGTCTTTTCTTTCTTTATACGGATATTCCTTTAACAATGAGACATATTACTATTAGAGTGGGTCAGTTATTTAATTACTTGACTATTAGCCTTTGTCAAATGATTTCTGGCCAGACATTGAAACCTAACAGAAAATGTAGTAATCAAGTGTTCAGATATAGGATCAGGTTGATAAGAATTTGGACAGAATATTTAGATTTAGTTGTACAGTATATGTTAGATTATGGTATTTTTAATTCTAGAGTCACAAAACCTAGAGAGTCTGTTCTAAAGAAAAATCTGAGTTATTTTGCCACTTTTAGTAGAAAAAGTTTTGCTTTATATTGCCAAATGCAAATTTGCAGGACTGTTGTGCTTATTTTTTTAATTTGTTTCAGATCAGTGACTGAACTATGTTAACAGAAAGTGTGGAATTTTCTGAGCCATCATGAAGTTCCTGTTCCTGCAGAAAAAACTCCAAAAGAAATAAATCCTTGAGTATAGATGTATATAATGTAAACACTAGATGGCAAGTTCTTATATTCAAATGTGATGCACAAACTTCCAAAATTAAAATTTTGAGACCCAATACACAGCATCATCTGAAAGGCTTTTCATAGTGCAAAACTCTTTAAATTATTAATCAGGTCCATGACCTAATATTGGCTGAATAATATTATGAAGTATGATTTCCTTTGTATTTTATCAGTCCAGCAATAGTTGTTTAACTTGCATACCAAGACCTACTCTACCCTTACTGCTTGGGCATTTATATAGCCTATACCTTGACTATGCTAATTAGGCATTCATTTACATATCACAACAGGCTGTTTGACAGATATCGGCCAACACAATTGCTGAGACATGTTGGCATTATAATCCATGAGCAGTTGGTCATGCAAAAACTGTCAGCCAGTTGGGTTTCAAAATGTTTAAAAGCCAATCAGAAACAATACCAGATGATTTTGTAGTATTTTCAGTCATCTGACAACCAAACAAAACAGTCCACGCAGTAATAGCACTCACATTCTCCAGGGTCAAAAAAATTCAAGATCCAAAAGTCAGCAGGAGGGGACATAACTACATTAATTTTTTAATAATAAGGTATTTTGATGACAGACTATCTTCAGAAGGGAAAAGCAATTGGTGCAGGTTACTAATCTTGTATTCTTTATTTTTGCTATTGTTGGGATCCCAGGTTTTTATTGCTATCTGAGTGTCGGGATTTCAAACATTTAACAACAAAACATCTTGAAAAAGGTTATTTTCTGAAGGAAAAGAAGAAGCAGAACATCAGTTAAAATAACATTTACATATTCTTCTCAGAAATATACAATAGCAATAAAATGTTTCATTTTCCTTGCAGCAAAGTTTGTTTTATAAAGTAATTAAGTGTTCTTAATATGGTGTGAAATGTGTAAAGAGACTTACTTTATGACGGTCAGCCTAATGTGTTTGTGAGTTTGTAGACAAAGGCTTAGTATGCGGTTACTAGTTAATCCCTTCTATTGAGTGCATGGACAAAGCTTTAGTCAGTGGCTGCTATTGTAGGTGTATGGGCGGGTGCATGTGTGTGTGCCATAATTGTTTTGAGCCTCGAGAAGAAGTATGCTTCTATTTTTATATTCATAAGGGGATTCAAAATCTAATTTCACATAGAGGTGTGAATTTTTTTAATACAAGGTTTTCATTGATTAGATAATAATTTCACACTGATCTTTTTCTCAAATTTTTGGGAGTAGTGAGGGGAGTTATTATTGTTATTTTCTAAATGGTCCAAAAATAACATGTCCGCAAGTATTTTGGTGGTACTTGCCCTTGTAATGATGGATTATTAGACCAATCTTCTGATGGAATTTTATTGGTTGAAAAATATATAGAGAATTTGTATACTATGACTCATTTTTTTCCCCACTCTTATATAGTTTGTTTTCTCTGCTATCAATAATGGAAGCATCAAAGACTTACCTGCTTCTGTTTGCTCATGGAATTTTACTTTAATGGAAAGGAGAGCAGTGTAGTTATTCTTAAAATGAATTTCATCAACCTGCATGAAAAGACAAATGAACAAAAGATATACACACCTGACTATATAATAGTCCAAATTTATGTTTGTAAGTTTTAATGTTTCTAAGTACAATATATTTATCTCCCCTGCACTCACGATGTGTAATTATGACAATGGTGGCGTGTTCAAATGAATAATAAAAAGAAAGGATCCTCTTAGTAAAATCTATAAAAGACAAAGAAAAAAAATGATAAGAATATATAAGGATATTTACATATGTATGTACAAAAGGATAAAATATAATAATTAGAAAAAGATTATATCTAAAGATTCACATGGGAAAACCACTTAATAAAAGTGTAGCGGATTGGTAAATAGAATTGTATCTATTTGCATGTGTTAAGTAGAGAGAAATAAAGTGTATAATAAAGAGAGACAGGCAAAAGTTGATTAATGATCATGTATGTCATAGAACAACACAATACAACAATATGGCACCACTGATAGGCTGTTTAATTCTGTGGGATGAACCAGAATTGAATCCGGTGTTTTGCAGCCCAGGCTAGGGCTAAGAAAGAGGAAGAGAAATAAGATCTCCATTAACAATGTCTTACTTGACAAGTGAAAAGATGTGGCATAAGAAAGATAAAGTAGCAAGTCCCAAGAGAGCTAATTTCATTGTGCAAAGGAGACATAACACAGCCATTATAGCAAAGAAAGGAAAAAGCCTAATGGTCCATTCTGACCAATTAAGACCCAGAAGTGAAGAGGAAGACATTGTGATGGAAGAAGATCTTGACAGAGAAGAAAGGATGAGTTCTTCAGATCAGGATAATGCAATATAAAAATGAGCATATGGATAATAGCAGGAGTGACTCAGACACGGAAGAAGATGAAATAAGATCAAGATCTCCATTAAAAAGGGCAGGACATAAGCATCAAGGGGGAAAGGATCAAAGAGATTGTAGAAGTATTTCAAGAACAACCAAAGACATTAAACCTCTCCAGTTCAGGCAGGTGTTGTGGATTGGTAAATAGGATTGTACCTATTTGCATATGTTAAGTAGAAGAGAAACAAAGTCTATAGTAAAAAAAGAGACAAGCAGATGTTGATTACTGATCATGTGTCATAGAACAACGCAATACAACAAAAAGTAAACAGAATATGCTATCAAGAATGATGGCATATATAAAAATTTGGATAAAAATCTGAAAAAAGTAAAATATATATGACAATTTGGAAAACTTCTATTTTGACACATTTTGCAGATGAATCAGTGTCATGAGAAAAAAAAACAAAACATGATTCAGGTTAAGCATATGCACACTTGATTTTTTACTTTATTGTTATAGAGATTTTATAACTTCAACTCAGTTATATATCAAATTTAGGCAAACTTTAAGCTTCATGCCCACAAAAAAATGATGTGGCAAAATGACAGTTTTTCCATTGACATCACTATTATTTTAAGTACCTCCACTGCTTGACAATGTTAAAACTGCTACTAATCTCTAGAATTAAACTTGTGAGAGGCTATATATCATCTCATTCTGTCAGCAAATAGTGGCTTTGCCTCATAGAGGGCACTCTTACATTTATCATAAGCACATGCTAAGTATTGCCTGATATGATCCAAACTGTCATGTTGGTATTGTAGTAATGCAGAGCATGGCTTACCTGGTAGAAAGCGAGTTCGAGTTGCTGCAGCTCTAACAGGAAATTCGGTCCGAGGCGCATGTGCGGATGAACCATGATTTCATGAAATGGACATAACACCTATGCAGATATATCGACACCTGCTGCTTACTATATAAGTGGCTACATTGCTTGCTAGGAGACATTAGTAATTCTGTAGACGATGCTCATGTTGTGTAGTAGAAAGAGAAAGCAATACAAGTAACATAAGCAGAATACCCTCTACAAAACACAAACTATTTCAGCCCTTAAGATGGATGCCGGTTTCAGTGTGAGGCTGACTTTCCTGTTTGACAGTTGCTGGATCAGTGGTTGAATGAATGGAAAAGGTGGAACTTGTCTGCAGACTGCGTGACATGAAGCGGCTGGAACACATTATTCCCTTGAAACTGATGGGAAACGCATTTGCCATCTACCAACAATTGAGAGACAAGGAGAAGGTGGATGCAGACAAAATAAAGACTGCCTTATATATGGCCTTCATGATAGATGAGTTTGCAGCATATGAGTAATTCATAGTGTGTCGGATGCAACTTGATGAATCTGTCAGTGTTTATCTGGCAGATCTACAGAAGCTCGCAGTATTGTTTGGTGTGGTGAGTGACCGCACACTCAGGTGCACATTTGTGGCTGGACTACCATCCCAGCTGAAACAACTCCTTCATGCATCATTGAGAATGTATATGCTGTCCATTGAACAGATCCTGGTGTATGCTCAGGATATCCTAAAGACGATGCATTGCAAAGCACAAGACTGCCTCAGCGGTCAAATGGCTACCACATCCAAGGAAGGCAGCAGGGCATGTGAGCAGGAGCTACATTGGGAGATGCATTGTTTTCAGTGGTTCGCTCTGTGTCACCTGGTGTGTACCTGTCCTGGAAACCATATAAGGGAATGGACGATAGTGCCAGTCTCTTCCCTGGAGCAGATAAAAACTTGGCACTACTGGTAATTGCAGTCCAAACTGATGGGAGGTCACGCACAGCACACAGTGATACTGGTTGCTCCTGATTATTAGCCAGCAAAGACATGTGCTGATCATGGATGAGAAGGTTTGTGCATGTGACGAGCATCAATGGAGAGATTAATACCTGCAGTGTCAGGTTTGTCAACGTGAGCCTGAATGATGGTAATCCCATCAAAGTTGACATCCTGGTGACTCATGAGAGGCCGCTGGGATATGACCTACTGATTGGGATGAACACTATAAAAGAGATGGGAGGAGTGCAAATCACTCCATTGAGTTCTGTTGCAGTGAACCACATCTATGTGGCAATAACCATTGATGAACAGGACTTTAGTGCTAAATTTGACAAGGTGGCAAAAGTTTGGACCGCAACATGGAAGTGAATGAAAGGTCAAGCCCCAACACTGCTACGTAACACGATGGCTGAATATCCCATGTCCAACTTGGTGAAACGTGAGTATGATCGTGAGCTGCAAATCTGGTTGGATAACAGTTGATACCATATTCTGGGCCAGCTAAGGGTTTAATTCCACTGATGGCTGTGATCCAAGAGAAATGTTTGCCCAGTCATGGACTATCGGGAGCTGAATAAATATGTTCACCATGAATGCTGATGTTTGTGCACACAAATTAAGAGAATGGCAACAGTGGGGAAATTATGTATCACTTCTGGACTTAAGAAAAGATTATCTGCAAGTGCATATCCACAAGACTTTGTGGCCATTCCAGACTGTACTTCTGAGAGGGCATAGGTACTGCCTTACACAGCTGGGTTTTGGACTTATAATGTGGTTGATGATCAACACGATACTGGCTCAGGATGAGTCAATTAAACATGCCATGTCAGCATACATTGATGATATTTACGTTGATGAAAGCAGAGTTATGACAAAACAAGTTCAGAAGCACTTTACCAAATTTTCGGACTCTTGTGCCAGGACCCTGAGAAGCTGAAGGATGGGGTCAAAGTATTGGGATTGTATGCCTGGAGGGAGTATGGTATACTTCAGTGGAGACAAGGGAGTAAGATCCCGCCAGTTCCAGTCACCATTACTCATCGAAGTGCATTTTCTGTATATGGGAAGCTCACCAGTCACTTTCCAGTGTGTGGCTGGCTCAGACCAGCGACGGTGTTTCTGAAGTGATGGGCAAATGTGACGACCAAAGGTTGGGACAAAAAGACCTGAAATGCCCTACTAAAACACATGCTCACTGTAACAGTTACTAGAGAATGTTAGGAGGACTCTGAGAGAGGGAATTGGTGCATGCATGATCAGGAAATAAAGGTGTGGGTTGATGCAAGCTACCGGAGTAGCTTTGGAAGTTGATGGGGACATTATCAAAGATGTTTGTTGGCTGCATCCAGATGGAGATTCACAACATATAAATCTTGCTGAACTGAATGCAGAGTTGAGAGGCATTAATCTAGCACTCCAATAGAAAGCAATGGTGCTACACCTGCTAACCAATTCAGCATGTGTGCACCAGTAGATATTGGACGCTCTATCTGGGAGGGCAAAAGTGCACACCAAAGTGGCCACAGAGATGCTTATAAGATATTGTCTCAGCACTTTGGAGGGTCTTGTCAAAGAATACAGCCTAATTATTGATGTGGCCTTGGTCAAGTCTAGTGCAAACTAGGTCAATCATCTCACCAGGGTACTGCAGTGATGGTTTGATGCAATATGAAATGAAGCAGGGCCTACACAGACAGTGTGCACTGTAGCCATTGATGATTCTGCCCAGATAATGAGTATCCTTCACCAAATATCCAAGGGTGTGGTTAAGAAAGTGGTGGGACAACGTGATGCATGTTAGTCCATAGACCCAGCTCCAGTACAGTGGAAGACTGGATGGCTAGATGTAACAGACACTTGGTGTCGAATAGGAGTGCACATGACCCACCTTGGCAGCAGACAGTACCTGATGCTAATCAATTGTGGCCCTACTTGGTTCTCCTTCTGCCGCTTACTGTTTCATCAGGACTCATCATCCAACAGCTGGAGTCAATATTCTTTGATTGAAGACCACCAACTGACCTACTTGCCAACAATGGTGCGGCATTCTGTTGGAGCACATTCAGAAAATTTGCAGAATGTTGGGGCATCAACCTGCACTTTCAATATGCATACTTCTCAGTGAGGAATGGAACTGTGGCAACATGATATCGTACCATCAAGCGCGTTGCTGCTAGAAAGCAGTGTTCTGTGGAGGAGGCAGTGTATCTCGACAATATAACGCCGAATGAACAATACATCTACCTCCACAGCCCCAGCAAATGGAATCTACACCTACCAAGTGTGGGTAAAAGGGATAGACATTTCAACTCCGTAGACAAGAAGAATGCAACCTACAAAATTGGAAATGTAGTGTGGGTGAAGGCCCCATGCACCATCTGCATGTTTACATTTGGAAAGGGGGTGGTGACTGGACACCACAGTCTATACTCAGTTCTGGTCAATGGGATGCTGTGCCATATTAAGGACCTTCGCCCTGTCAAGGGGTAGACCATGTCCTTGGAATGCAAGAGTGCAGTGGAAGGGGAAGATAGTGAGTCATCAGAACAAGGAATTATAGTGGAACTCATGGATTCCACACAAACGCCCAGTGATATGACAGATGATGATGACCTGCCAGATCTGGATGAAGAGACTTCCCCCATCCAATTCACCTCAACAGATGCTCCTCCTGTATTAGAAGCACAAACCTCTTCAGTTCCACTATGGAGAAGCACAAGGCGCAAACGACCACCCACCATCTGTCACCTGTGTAATCAACTGGAGTTTATTTAACACAGATCATGGCTTACCTAGTATAAAGCATGTTTGAGTTGTTGCAGCTGTAACAGGAAATCCAGTTTGAGGCTTAGAGGTGCACGTGTGGATTGACTGTGAGTTGATAAAATGGATATAACACCTATGCAAATGTATCAACACCTGTCACATACTATATAAGCAGCTATATTGCTTGCTAGGGGACAGTAGTAATTCTGTAGATGATGTTTGTAGTGTGTAGTAGAAAGAGAAAGAGGTACAGGCAGCATAAGCAGAATACCCTATACTAAACACAGATATAACTGGAAGAAGTGATTCCTGAAGACTATAGTGGATGAATAGGCAGATGTGACCCAAGGAGAAGATTATGCTTTCACTTGGTATTTCCATGCTAGTATGAAAGCATTCACCCTTAAAGAAATCTCAGTGGCACAATTTTCAATGGAAAGATTAAATATTTAATTCCAAAGGGTGTCACAAAGAAAATCACAAAATGAGACCCAATCAGTGCATTGGTAACAAAAAGACATCATGTTAACAGAGGGTTCTTGGCTAATAGATGAGTGGAAAGAAATATTTATAGACACAAGACCATTTTGTATTTGTTTTATAATTTAGTGTTGTAAAAATATTTATGTAATTTTTCTTTGAATCATTTCAAGTGATAAGGTCACTAAGATGCAAGGGGTTACTGAGTGTAAAAGAAAAAGAAAACATTATTAAGGAGAGATAACAATAAAAGAACAGGAATTAAAAAACAGAAGATAACAATTGACATTGCATTTAAATTTTTGAAGATCAAATTTGACTGGAAAGTAAGAAGCTAAAAGAGAGTTCCACAAGTGAGAAGTGTGGGAGAAGAAGGTGCTAGCATAGGACTTCTGGTTATATTTAACTATTTCAACTGTAAGTTGATGAGACTTAGCAGCCAAGCTAGTACTGCACTTAAATTCATAAAGTCTGGGTGCCAAAGAAGAAAGCACATCAGAAAAATTACCATGAAAATATTTTGTCTGAATTTTTGGGATGCATAGTAATTAAAATATTTATTTAAATAGAAAATGCACGGAGAAGCAACATTACAGTGGTGGGAAGGTGACTGAGATACCAGGTCAGGACTAATAACATTGCAGAATGTTTTTTGAATTTTATAAAGAATCTCTAAATGAATAGCACTCAGCCAGATGTAGCAGCAATATTTAATGCATGGTCAAATGGTAGATTTATAATTTGGGTAAGATAGATTATGGCAAGAAAAATTGTCCAACATAACACAGTGAACTGACTTTCCTAGCAGCAGGTGTAGCAATTGATTCAATATAATTTTTCTACTTCACGCAAGTGAAAAACATTAGCCTGAGAAGATGCAAGAAGTCTCTGTCCTGAAGGTTAGAATCAGCCGTGGTGATGGAAATGCAAAATAAATTCTCTCAGTCAGTTAAAAGAAAGCAGTTTTGTTTTGGAGGCATTAAAATGTCATTTTAATAAATATTTGTTTCTTTACAAATTTTACATTGAGAAAGAGTCTTGTTATTTTTGTCATTGCCTCAAATAAGCCTTTTTCAAAAAAATTAGGAGAACCTTTAATTTCTTCCCCTTTTTTCTATTTAGTTTTTCACTTAATTAGTTTCATAATGATTTTAAAACTAGAAAATATTATAAAATTTCCAGTCAGTAGTGTGCAGGGGGGGAGCAGACAGTGCAACAGCCCCAGGCATCAATATCAGGAGGTCGTCCTGGGTATGACGATAAACTGCATCTGCATCCTGGGTAAGACAATAAACTACGTCCAACAGCAAGGCATCTGATCAGGAGGTTTTGAGGAGTGTTCCCAGGTCCACCCTGACCTGGGGTGGTAGCACCTGTTAAGGTCCCAGCTATGGGCAAATAGTTAACACCCAAACTTGTGTAAAATAGGTTTTAATACCAGAAATACTTTGTAATAAAAAAAAATTATCACCAGCAATAATTTTTGAAGGAAAGATTATTTATAAGTAGCAATACTTATAAAAAAAAAAAAATACCAGCAATACAAACAGTTTTACATTCTTTGAAATAAAATATGACCAGCTATAGATTTCTTCAAGGAAAAATATTCCCAGAAATAAATTTTTGATGAAAAACATTACCAGCAATAAAAATTTTGTCGGCATTAAATAACCCATTGAGGTTGATATGCTATAAAACAAAACAAACCATACCAGGGGGGCATCTAATCAAAGAGTGAAATGAAAATTTAGTTTATATTTAATTTGAATAAAGTTTTTATTTCATGTTTCATCTGTTTTTACATATTTAAAATATCTCCCTTTATCACATTTCTACAGGTAGCACTTGATTTAGTCTTAGGGGCACACAATCAAGAAGTTGACCCCAGGCATCACCAAACATCTGAATTTCACTGTTTCCAATTTGAATTAAAATTTGAGTAACATATCCAATTCAAAACTGTAATAAACGGCTATTCTTAATTGTGTTTTATTAAACACAATTAAGAATTGCTATTACATATTTCAATTTAATGTAAGCATAGCAATCAAAATAAAGTATTTAATTATTTGCAGTGTTATGGGCCTTGCCACTTTTGTTGCAAGGTCTGGATGTTTTTCAGTTAATGGCTCCTGGTACATTTATCCAGCAAACAATATTTGGTAGTAAAAGTAAGAAACAAAAATATAGAATCTAAACAGACAATTCGTGTATTAACACACAAAAAAAATTACATTAATGTGTACACAATTGAAAGGAAAGGAAAATATATTAAAAACTTAGCTATTGTTTGTGCATGTGATATACACGTGTATGTATCTGTGTGAGAGTTCAATTGTCAGTTGATCAGGAGAACCAAATGTGCCCCAGCGAGGAAATTCTTATCTACTCTTGCTACATGAAAGAAATGTTTGTCTTTTTATAAACTTAAACAGCATCACCTACTGGGTGTTTGGTGAAGCTAAGTGGGGTAACCCCCAGTAGTATTTATTTACCTGTTAATTTGGACATTCTATCAATATTCCAATAAATTGGAACTTTTTAAAAATATTAATTAAGTTTATTAAATATTGTACATTGTACAATCATGGAAAAATCTATAAATTAATGAAATAAAAATACTGAAATAATGCAAAAGTAATTTAATCAACTCACCTCTGGTGTTATTAAACTTGGGAAATTTACCCGAATAACTTTATAACCAGAATTAAAATTTGCCCAGTTTTTGTCGACACCAATTTTGAGAGGAGCCTGGAGGGAACATATCAAGGGTTTTCTAACCGGAGAAGCCATAGCAACGTACATAAATAAATATTAAACTTAAGTTACAGTTCAAATCTCGTGAACGCGAGATTTATGCTATCATGTCGTTTTATGCCTTTAATGCGAAGGAGAATTTTTTAAATTTGTTTATTTTTACAAAAACATATTTACAAAAAATTATATAGGTGGATAAAATTGAAATGGGAGTAATTTTAAAAAAGATTATTTTTACTGTCCCACTATCGATTCTATTTTTCCCGACGTGCATCACTCTGCTGTGAAAGGCGTGTTCTGTAATTCATAGGCGCAATGGCTGACGTTGACGAACCAATATCTGACCGTGAGAAGGTAGTGTATTTAAATGTGTTTGCATGTTAGCATTTTTTAAAAAATTAAGCATATTTTAATAATATTTTAAAAGGTTAATCTATTATCTCGATTGAATAGGCGACTTTTTGTTATTGTTGTATGCAAACAGGGATTTTCATTTTTTTTCAGATATTGTTACTTTTCCTTTCCTAGTTTAGACTTGGAATAGAAAACCCATCTTATCTGGTCATTTAAACTTAATTTCTTATTTATTTCACTTCTCTGCTTGCATAGATTTTGTACTCGGTCACTACTTTTTAATATGCATTTATTGTTGTCATCGTGGATATTTCTGCTGTTTAGGTTTGATATCGCTAAGCTTTTTGGCAAAAGTCTACTTCCGTCTGAACACCAACAGAACAGGCTTGGCTTCCTCTCGATTTTTTTTCCAACTCCGTTCGATTTAAAAATAATGATCCATATATTTCTTATACTCTACTCTTTATAAATTACAGATTGATCTACCAGAAGATCTTTTCAGACCCAAAACAGAAAAATATCTTTGGAGTAAACCATTTATTTTTTATTTTTCAATATATGGTTATAAAATCGGGGATCAGTTGTGTTAGTAATTTTCTCTTTTCGTTTTCACACATCTTTCCAAAAAGAGTGACAAAAAGTCCATTTGTTCATGTTTTCGGTGTCTGATTACGGTTTAATGTTTCTATTTTTTTATTTCTATAAGGATACGAATAACTTCCGTACGAAATAATAATATTTTGTTTTGTTATCTTGTATTTAAAGAAAGTATTTGAAACTATAAACTTATTTCTTATTATTGTCCACGCCCCCGAGCAGAAAAAATATTGTAAAAAAATCTTGTCTCTTTTCATTATGATTTTCATTTTATTTTATTAAAAAAAAAAATCTCGTATATTTTTAGATTGAGACAAACTCTTAGAAAAAAAATTATCTACTAAAAGTAAAACTATTAAATTAATTGTCTCTCCACACACACACACACACTTCAAAGTTTTGACAGCAGTTTTTCTGGTTTGTAGGAAGGGAAAAAAAAGACATCACGTATGAATCGTTTACAATATCAGGATCTTGTAAAAATCACTTGACAAGAGAATCGTATTGCACCCAAGATTGATTAAAAAATTATTTGAACACGTGACCACACTATAGTAAATCGTACTGGAAACAAAACAAATATAGTTTCACAGCCAATTTTAATGCAACAAAGTAAAACAAACCGCATCGTTAAAATTACATTTTGATATGCGATTTTCTTTTTAAAGAGTTTTTTTTAGTGTTTAAAAAAACTGTTTTCAGCTTATTTAAAAAGTATGTATGTATGAAAACTTGAGTATAAGATTAATTTTTGTCAACAATTCTGACGTGATCCATTTCCTGACCTTTCCTCTCATAATGATAGAATTAAGTTTTAGTTCGAAATTATTGAAAATAAAAGGTAATTTGCCAACAAATCTGTCGTTTTATTGATACACGTGTAAAAAAAATTAATACTGTGATTGTCAATGTCAATAGGATTAGTTGCCTTGACATTTATTTACATATGATTATCATTTATCAAAGATTCGAGATAATCTGCCGTTTAAAAAAACCATTAGAAAAGGGAAAACTTCATGAACATACATAACTATTTAAAGAAAAAATATTAAAAAATGAAAGTCGCGTCAGAGATGATTTCTTTTGGCTTGTCTTCAGAACAACTTAATGCTCGTCTATGATTTCTTAGTCTTTAGTTTTAAATCTTTTTTTTTTCTGTATTTAAAGCTAAAAAAAACTTTTGAAGCTTATTCCTAGCGACCTGGGCAGTTCCTAAGTTCATACTGTCATTTAAAATAGGAAAGATTTATTTTTAAACTTCTTTTTTTATTTTTTTTTTCCTACTTTTTTTATTTGAAGAAAATAAATGTTATTGATTGAACTAAAATTTGTTCTGGCCGAATTATTCGTTCTAAATTTTTGAATAATCAATAAATAAAATTAAGCCTGTAAAAACAAAAACTAAAAAAAAAGCAACCATAGTAATTAATTGTGATCAGTTTGACTAAATGTGAAATTAGTAAGAAGAGTTGTGACTAATTTTTGTACTCAATACTACCAATTGGCTTTTTCTTTTCTTTTTTATGTGGTCTTAAAATCTAAATTTATTTTTTATTCGTATTTGATGTTTATAATAAATGATTTATTGAATTCGCTTTTTACGCCAATTTGTCAGGCAAAGCCGCAAAAGAGACTAAAAAAGGACAGTCTTCTTCATGACAATACAAAAATGCCAAATTTGCAAATAAGATTAAAAAAAAGGCTAAAAAAGATTAGCAATGTTTATCGAAAACTTTTTGATAATCACAAAAAATAAAATCATATGTCGGATCTGATCAAATCGTCTTGTATTTTAGGTTTTACTCTTAATTTTAAACTAAAGAGATCTTTTATAAAATGTCTATATGGAAATATCCGATAGATCTTTTAATTTAAAACAATAGTTTCTTAAAATCTGAAATGAAAATTTAAGGACAGTTACGGATTGTAAAGGTGTGTCCATATTTAGGAAAGAAAAACATCAAAAATGGCTTATCCAGAATATGAAATTAAAAAAATTATAAAATAATGCCTTGAAAAATGTCGCCATTCTTCGGTACAAGAAAAAAATTCATTATTTTTGGAAAGAGCGTTTCTGTTATTTTTGAGTCATTTAGTGTTTGTTTAAAAAAAAAACCCTTATTGTTATTTTAAGTTCAACGAAATTATACAAAAGACAGTTGTTGCTTTTGGTTTCGAAAAGGTCACAATTTCTCATTAATGCTAATTAAAAAAACAACAGTGTGTGTGTTTTATTTATTATTATTATTTTTTAGTTGAATTCTACCATATTTCATATTGTAAATGTAAGGTCTTTAAAAACTCTTGAACATTAGCAATGGGATTACTCAACTGCTATTTTAATTATTTAAAAATATTGTGTTGCGGATAATACTTTTTTTTTTTTCTAACTTTGGGAGTACTGTGCTTTTAAAGGTCAGGTATAAAACTGAGATTAACTTTTTTTTCTTTTCTTTTTCCTTAATTGGAAAAGTTGAGAAACAGTTTCATTATGTTGTTCAAATTTCACTATTTTAAGTGCTTTTTGTTTATTTAACTACCTTATCGTAATTATATCGGAGATAAGTTGAAATCGTATTTTATTTTTGAATTTGTTTCTGGTGACCAGTCATACATGTTATTGTTATGTTAGGCTTTTTTTACTTAAAATATTTTACTTTTTTTTCTTTTTCAAGCATATTCTCTCTCAAGAGTTTGACATAAACTCTTGACATTTTCAAAAGAATGTTTATGTATTCTCGGTTTTTTTTTTTTTTTAAAAATCCGTGTCTACTTTGGATGACATTCTTAGAATTTTTGAATAGTCACTGAATGTTATTTTTATCTCATCGCATCATCTTTAAAAAAATGACCTGTTTAAAATTAATGAAGCTGATCTCTTAGCAAATTAATTTTAAAAATCTGCACAAAAATATTATATACTTTAAAATAAGGGCTTGTTTTACATAAATTTTTATAAATTCAAAATTTTTGTGGTGAAAATATCGACATAGGTTCCTGTTTTTTGGGTTTGTTTTTTTTTTATCTCTACAATATTCTGTTTTTAAGATGCACTGGTAGCACAAGTGGAATTGGTTTAACCGAATTAAAATTTTGACCTAGTCTCTTACCAAAAAAAGCTTGAATCTATCTCTTTTCCCATCATGAGAAGATAGATTAATTTCTTTGGATTCATGTGTAGATTTGGCTTATTTGCCTTAAAGACTACTCTGAATTCAAAACGGTGGAAAAAGCAATAGGAAACTACTCCACTATCTTTCCCAAGAAGTCATAACGATTAAAGAAAAGAAATCTCTGGAGAGTCAAGATTTCCTATAAGGAACATAGCATTAAAAAAAATTTGAAAATATTTTAAAAGCTTCTTGTAATTAAACAATTTTAGGACCCGGAATAAATAATAATAATTTCTAAGATCATTTATGATTGAGGCTTTCGCTTTCATGACACTTTTGTTTTCATTCATCTTCCTTCCTTTTTTTTTTTTTTTTTTTTTCTTAATTCTCAATGTATAAATAAGTAAACCCAGATATATAAGCAAAAGCCAAATAAATCTGTTTTCTCTTCATCTCCTCCAACTGTATTTGCCTTACATGTTTGCTGCACACTGTTGAAATGGAGAATAGTTAATGTTGTGGGCGAGGTATCTTACCGTGGGTGTGAGTTCAAACCTTTCAGTGGGTGATTTCTTATATGCTCAGCTTCCAGATCATTTAAGCCCATATTTGGATATGCTTACACAAGCTTTTTCAGTTGTCTTGCGTGTATAGGCGTAATCCTATTTCTGCGTTTACTATTGTTTTGCTTGCTTTCTAGTTTTGTGATTTTATAACGTTCACATTTAATTTTTTAGTTTCCTGCTCTAGACATCATAAAAATATCAATTAGCTGATTAATTATACCAAAAGCTCCTTTTTATTCGGACCCTTATCATGAGACTTGTAAGGATCGATATTATTAGATTGTTTGTCTATTGGTTTTCAATTTGAACAAGAAGTCAAACTTGAGCCAACTTTTTTTATTGCCCAAACTTCACCACACTAAAAAAAATATTTGCTTTTAGAGGTTGGTTGTTTTAAACTTTGTTTTTAATAATAGTTGAATTTTTTTTTTTTTTTTAATCAGAATCTGTTCTTTTTCAAGAAATGGGATCATGTGTAATGAAGATTATTAACATCTCATTCATTAATCTTTTTTTTCTAAGGTACCAATACTCAGAACTTAAAATGATTACTTGGTTACTTATTTCAGTGCATCATTTCACTTAAAATTATTGCTGCATGATGCAAATAAGTCAATACATTATTTAAACAAATTAGCTGTGAATAATCAACAGTGCTTTTTATAGTCACCTGTCACTCTTATGATTGCCAATTAAGACTTTTTTTTCCCATTTACATAAGTAAGAAAGTAATCGTTCTAAGTTGTGATTAATTGAAATAAGTACTGCATAATTTGTTGCATTTTTCTCATATATGTCTTTAAATTCCTGTTTTTGAAGTGATTAATAAGTAATGTGTCTGGCTCTCTTAATAAGTTTGTAGAAGATTAAAGTGTCATTTTTATCCCTTTTTGCTTTGTAGTTTCAGTAAATATTCCTGATCTTTTGTGGGTGTATCGATAATCAGCCTAAAATGTGTAGTTCAGTTCTGAAGCAAATTTTGCTTGTTACTAATAGGATCATTCTGGTTGAAAATGCAAATAAGAAAATGTCTTAAGTAGTAATTCATTTAAAGTTACATTTTTCTTTAACCATAATTTACATAACAGAACTGATTTTTGAAAAATCACTTGATTCTCAATGCATTTATTGAAAATAGATATTTATGCTATAAGAGCTGTTGTTTTAGTTTGTGAAATTATTGTTAGAAAATTCAAATTCATTTTAAGAAATATTTTAAATAACTTGCATTTAAAGCAGTGTCAGGGTTATATTTAAATGTTACCTCATGAGTCCTGTAACCTCTGAGGGTCATGGGGGCATCACATGTAGTGCAGCCATAATAGCAGTGGTTTGCCTAGGGCAAGATAGCCTGGTGGAGCCCATCCCCTCTTCAGGCTCACTTCAGAGTTTTCCTTCCACCTTAAAGCAAGAGGACCCAGTCTGCCCTGCTATTTAAACCCATAGCTAGGGAAGAAGAGATGGGTTTATACCATTCCCAAGGGTATTTATGCAAAAATGAATATAATGAACTTGTCTGTAATTTGAACTCTGCTCTCAAATTTTACTCTCATTTACTACCCACATTTTGTATATCATTTGTCATTTCAGGTTTTGCTTTACATTTTCTTAAATTTCAGCTTATGGTTGGTATTATTTGCTAAAATATATAAAAGTATACACAGCAGCTAAAATGTTAATATTTGCTTACTTTTGAACAGTTCAGCTTAAAAATCTCAGAAAAAAATCCTATAAGATTTAAAAAAATAACAATATGAAGTTGTTACTAGGACATATGAACATAAACTTTTACAAGTGTTTCCAAACAATCAAAAGGAGAATAGAGAAACCTAACAATTTTTATAGGATAGAAGTCATGTGAGAATTCTGATTGCATGGCTTTCATTATCCTTTCTGCTGCTTTTCTTTAATTTTCTTTTTATTATATACTAGCTTAAAAGCTGCCCTATTGGCAGAGGGCTCTTCATTGGGTCTTCATCCCAATAGGTGGGGAGGAGTAGAGGCAATAGGCAACAATAAACTACAGAAGAACTTAAAATTGATCGCTGCATTTAAGTATTGCATTAATATTTAAGCTTACATTTTAAAAGTTCAATGATAATTCTTCTGCTGCCACTTAATTTATACACAATTTGATGTACGTAGGTCCTTACTTTCCATACAATTATTTTTATTTCATGGGTGACTTTCGCTGGATTTTGCAATTAATTTTGATTATTTCCAAATATATTTCAAAGTTATAAGAATTGTTATCGTACAAAAAAATTTATCACAAAGAATCACATAAAAAATTGAAGACGGTCGCAGTAATGAAAACTCTGAAATCCAAAATTTCAGATCTGGCCCAGAATGTTTTTAATTTGCTTATGTAGTCGACCTGATTCCAAAATGTTATATGTTGAGCCTCTAGGAGTAAAGTTGAAAAAGTGTGACACACTGACATTCGCATTTATTATATAGATGAAAACATAATTAGATAATCTTTATAAATAAATGTACAAATAAGTGGTATATATATTTTCATCTTCTGCTGATTATAGTCTCAGATACACACTTTATTTTTATCATTTTTGTTTTGTCTTTTCCATGTCTTTGATAGCCAATATTTCGTATGATACTGTAAATTATTGCTGGAAGTTAATGTCCCATTGTTACCAAGGCTCAAATATGAGAAGAAAGTGGTATTACCAACATGGCAGTCAGTAGTAAATTACTCAAAATTTGAGCTGGGTATATTACTAAGATATTAGTTGTATTTTTGTGTGTGTACTGTGAAGACAAGACTTCAGCAGAGTAGTCATACTGCCTACCCCTCTCTTGCTCAAGCACAGTGGTTGTTTCAGTATTGTGTTTCTCTATGTATTCTCTTTTATTTTGTCTTTTATCATTTCTCCTGGTTAAACTGATTTGTTCTGTCTGCTTGTACAAGAAACAACAACAAAATTATTTTCTGATATTTGTATCTTTCTAGAGTTTGGCTATAACCTGATGGTTTCTACAAGAAAATAAATGAGTCTTGTATTTTTAGATGCTGTATCATTGCTTGCTCTTTGGATTCTAGTCAACACCAAACTTCTATATTTACAAGGAGTAGATTTGTTAATCCAGTGCTAAATTGAGCACTCAGTGATTAATTTATCATCTTTATTTATTATACATTGTTTAGTCTGGCACAAGGCTACAGGTTTCTTTTAGGTACCAGTTATTAAATTGCTCAAATTTTTAAACAACTGCATATTGCACCTGCTAAAAGGAACTGAATATAATTTTTTAGCTTTTTTATTAGCTGTATTAAATACAAGAGTGGTTATTAGTTGAATTTTAATCTGAAATTTTCAATGTATGATGGAAAAGCATTGGGTTACATGCAATAAGTTAAAAATATTTATGTAAAGAAAATGTCCCCCCCCCCTCTTGTTACAGATTTATTGGTCCAATGGGGCAATTTCATGCATAAGGTTTCAAATGTTATATAATTTGTTTAATTAATTAACTTAGATCTTTTATATTATGATTTATGTATTTCCTTTATTGCACTTACATACATAAATTCAATACAGCCGCTTTTGGGTTGTAATACTTCCATGGAATTTATTGAGTATGTGGGATTAGGAACATGTTTAGCTAAGTTTCATATATATATATATATATATATATATATATATATAAAACTTGCTGAATGCCTTGTTCTTAGTCTCATACACTCACATTGAATTCCATGTAAAACCACTGTCAATTGCTAAAACCTAAAGAGTGGACTGGACAATTACACAGAAATTTGTCTACACTACTTTGGAGTTGTAGTGCTGGATATAACAACAATTGGCTAAGTGACACGTTTTATTTGTATTATTTGAGATGTTATACATTATTTTTCAAACAATGAGGATGAAATGGTTTTCACATAGCCTGCAACATTAGGTTTTGGGCAAATGACCATAAGTCATTAAGGGGATCAACTTTTTTTAAATGTTGATAATTGTTACCGTTTAATTTTACTTTGACTTTGTGCCAGATTAAATATGATTAGTTATTTCTTTTCAAGAAAAAAAATATTTTAAAAAAATTACCCCTCCTCCATTTTTTTTTTCTTCTTCTCAAAAAAAATAATGCCTTGAATCTTAGCCAGATATTGAAAAAGAAGCTGCCAAAAAAGCATTTCTATTACACTTTTATTAGAATCTATACAATATCCTGCTACAAAGAGGTACTTGAATAACAAACTTACAGGATGTTAAGAAGATAACTTGGCCATTAGGTTTTAACTTCAAAGTTATTTTAACTGAAACAATGTCTATAGCTGTTTAATATTAATGTATAAATATTAACAGCCTATAAAATAATGTAAATTTCTTTTTATCTATTTGATAACATACTTGAGACAACAATGATGAAACTTAAAAAGTTAAAGAATTTGTAGAAAAAGAAATTCCTGAATATGTCCTAGATACAAACAAGAGAAAAGATTCAACACTATAGAAATTTTTAAGAATCTCATGGAAATGGAAGCTTATTCAGAGATTCTTGATAAAATCAAAAGAAGAATCTGCAATATTATCAGTCCTAACCTACTCTTGATGTCTATCAGCTTGTCAAGTTGAACTTCCAAGCCTTGGTTTAGCTTCAGACATAGGCCTCCTCCTCTCTTTTCAATCTGCATTGCCAGACCCATTTAAAAAGAAAAACAGCAGCCTACTACTGGAAAATCTTCTGCCAAGTCAGTCATGAATTGAAAGAGATATGATTGCTGAAGTGCATATCATATATGGCACTTATCTGACTGACTAGATTAGCAGCTAGGTCTCCTTGTTTTATAGTTGAAATTGTTAGATGTAGCTGTAAGATCTATGCTAACAGTTTCATCTCTCACAATTCTCACTTCCAGCTTCTTGTTTTCCAATCAACTTTGATCTTCAAAAATTTAAATGCAATGTCAATTGTTATCTTCTGTCTTAATTCCTGTTCATTTATTATTCTCTCTATTCAATAATGTTTTCTTTTTTTCCATATTCTTTTACACTTAGTAATTTCTTGTGGTTTTATTGCCTTGCTTAGGGTGAAATAATTAAAATAAAACAATGAAAAAAAAATTATAATTTTAAAGAGGTATGATAAATATTTTTTGACTTTGATATGATCAATTTTGTATTCCAGTCGACTTAATCTACTGGACACAATATATCACTTTCCCATTTTTCCTGATATATTCATTTTTTTAAAAGAATTGCAGTGTTTTTCCAGCCTTTTTCTTTTTTTTTTTTTTACCATGAAATAAAGAAATATTTTGGCCTGCTAATCCTAGGATCAAAACTGTGCTAAGCAGAGTGCCTATTGAACATACTAGCTCCTGTACACCTGGCAAGAGCTGAAGATGTACCCCAATGCATCCATTGCAATCATAGACTGATGATTAAGCACATTCTGATTGAACGTAAAAGCTATCAGCTTCAACGTAGTTAATTCTACAATGTCACAAATATAAAAACATTGTTTAAGGATATTACCCCTGGCCAGATAATAAGGTTTCTAAAAGAAATAGGAATTTTTAAGTTCTTTTAAAAAGTGTTTATGTATGGCTATATTAGAATGACTGGTTTGAACAGTCCAAATTGACAAATTAAACAGTCTATTTAAAATATATTGTAGCTACCAAACTGGGCCCCTCCAACTTTTGGAAAAAGAAAAGTATATGTAATATGTGTTCATCTGGTCGTTGTAAAATGACCCATCAGGGTTTGACCCGCTGTTAAACAAATCAAAACAAACCGTGGGTCAGAAACATAATTTCAATATTTCTGCATTTAGTTTTATCCAATGAACTTTATTTTAATAATCAATAAATTCTATTATGTTGATTGGATAAAAATAAAAGAATCATTTCATGTCAATATAATGTGTGTGTGCATATTAGATATCCAAAATGGTGAATTCCAGGAATAAGAAATGATTCTATAATTGAACAGAGTGAAATATATCAGGTGCTTTCATACATTTACTAAGGCTTTATTTTTTATTCACAACTATTTTCCTGATCTAGGGTCTTAATGACCATTTTCATTGCAAAATTGTAATGTTGTAAATATATATTCTCTCTCTCTCTCGACTTTTAACATTTCTTTTCTTATCCTTTTTCAAAATCTCTGTAACTTTTATTTGGGAACCACTGCACTAGAATATGAGGACAATTCTGGAAAGGAAAACTTTTGACTCCATCAAACTTTATTTGAACTTTATCTCGTATATGATTTAGATCTATAATGATGTAAAATTTGACTCTTACCATTCATAATAGGCTGTCAGCATCCTGATTGGTAGAGTAAATTTATAGAAGTAGTATTCATTTATCAAATTGCAGTGTTTTCTTTTCTGGAGTCAGGGTGCTGAAAGTAACATCAATCTCAGCTAAGTGACTAACTTATATTAATCCCATTATTTTTATATATATATATATATATATATATATATATATATATATATATATATATATATATATATATAAAAATTTTGCCCACCATAACAAGACTGACCGCAATTTTAACATAAAAAAATGTTACTCTGATCAAAAGTGAAAATAAGTCACTGCAACGTAAATATCTAGAGATTGCCTTAGTGGCATAGTCATCTACTGTAAATTTGTGCCCTGGGTCTTACAACATTTCACCTTTCCTGGCAGATCTTCTAATATCATAGTTTGGAATACCTACTTACAAAAGTGATGGTAAAAAAAAGACTCTAAATGAATTTAGCTAGATAAAAAAAAATTCTGTCATTCCCAGCATCCCTCTGTCATGCTCCAACATAACAAATAATTTAGTCTGAAGGATGTAATGTGTCAAAAGTAAACTTTTCCCACTTTGTCATACAATTCTCCTATATATATATATATATATATATAATGTATTAGTAGCCTGAAGATCACTAGAGTGTGAAACTTAAGTAGCATCTCGACCTATGTGTTGTTGATGGTTGACATTGTGAAGCATTTTTTGCTCTGTCTATGTAGCCTAGGCATTGATCATTTTGATTTACTGCTTAGGTAAGTATTTGCCTTTTTTTCTTTTTTCTTTTTTTTGTCTAAGGTTTTAGATCTTTTGGTAGGTAGTCTGTTGGTCGCACCAATACATATATCTAACAGTATGTTGCTTATTCATATTACAGTAAGGAGGGTTTTTTCATGTCGTATAACATGAATTTTTTTTTTCACTTCATATTGCTATGTTCTTTCAAATGCACTCTTCAATTTGTCTGTGTAAGTTAAACCTTTCCATTAAATGCTGGTTGCTATTAGCTTAAGCAAGCATTGTTGCTTGACAGTATCAACATTGAATCCATGGTTAACAGATGTCTATAGTAGAAGCGTTATTTGAATTAAGGACATGATAATAGCAAGTCTGCTCCGACTGCTTGCTTGCTTGCTTGTCTTGCTGATCGTGTAATTATTTGTTTATAAATTAACCAATTGTGTTCAGCAAGAACTTTCAAACTTGCATCAACCACTTTAACAGTGATTGGAAATAGAGGGCAATTTTTTTTTTTTTTTTTTTTTTTTTTTAATAAAATTGGGTGGGGACGGGGTGTAAATTTATTCCAGTGGTTATTTTCTCTTTTGAATTATGTACACATTAAACTTATAATTTTTGGTGTTTAAATTTCTTTTTTTTTTTTTTCTTTTTTTTTTCTACCAAGTTAAATGGAAATCTTTGTAATATTGATAACATATTCTTTTTCTTTATTTTTTAATAAAGAATTAAGTAAAGAAAAATACTTGTTTATAAAAATAAACACGTGATTAATATTGGATAATTTATGGCAAAGTCAGAAAAGATCATTGGTTTTAAAATAAAAAAACTAATCAATTACTATCGTTAATCACTGGAGCATTTTATTGTAGTTGTGAACGACTAGAGATTATTTCACATTGTGCTCAGTGTGATGAATTAATAAATTTCTGTACCATTGCATGTGCTTGGTTTTATTTCTTTTATTTTATTTATTTTTTTTTTTTTTGTGGTGGGGGGTCTGGATCCCCAAATCTGTGATTTAATTTCTAATTTCACCTACTGTTTGTCAAATATGCAAACATTTGGAAATTCAAACTGTATGGAAAAGTATAAAGTTATGGTTTTATTGAATGTTAAAATTATTTTCTTTAAGTTTTAGTGGACACAGTTCAAACTCTCTAAAATCATTATTACCATATATACTCATGTAAAAATGATTGTATCATGTGAGTTCCTTTTTTTGAGAGACTAAATTACAATAGACTAATCTCTTTTTCACTATCGCTGTATCACATCTAGTTAAATAGGTTAAAAAAAAATATAAAAGAATGATAAAAGTATTGTTAGTAAATATGTATAGCCATAAACAACCAAATGAGAAACAGCTAAACATCTTATAAATAATGGAAAAGATGCATATTCACTATGTATTTTATAGTATGATTCTATATGTGAATATTACTTGCATTATTATTGGATACAGTTAAGTAAAATATCAGTTTTATTAAAATCATTTTTATTTTAAATACAGCTGTACTTTTTGACTACAGTAAATGGATATATAGTTTGGTCAACGGCATAACCAGGGCCAACGGTGCATACACTAATTTTATATTTCATGTATGATGTGACCTTAAAATTAGGTCTTGAAAAATCACATGCTATGAAAGTATATATGGTAATCAAATAATTTCAGAATCCAAAGGTGGTCCTGTAGAATATACTTATAGATATTTAAAATGTAAAACAATAGGCGAATTTTTAAAATTTTTGGTTAAATAATTTACCCATGTTCTCTTTTGGTTTATTCAGTGCTGTTTTAATTAACAAACGTTATTTACAATCAGTTTCATTCTTGATATTGCCTGCCTTTCTATTCAGATAAATATGTTTATATTGATTGTTTTGACTGCTGTATCCTTCATACATCTTCAGGTGCCTGTTGTATTTTGTAACCTTTTCAGAATTTTGAACCAATTTTTTTATTCAGTCTGCTCAGTTATATTTCCACTTTTTGTGCTTAGAGGTGATCTTGTCTCTGTTCATTCTAGTCTATTGGCTTTTATCTCTCTTTGTCATTTTCACTGAAAGAAAAAACATTCCATCACCTGAGGACAGACATTATGTTTAAGGCCTCCAAAGTTACACCTGCATTATCCAAGAGAGGGATGGCTGCCTAGATTAAAATATTGGTTAGAGCATCTCCAGTTTTCTTGGTTGGCAAGTGCAGAAAAGTCATAATTTGGTTCAGTAGCAGAAATGGCACAGGGGATAGAAGATAACCCCCACAAAGCATGAAAAGCAGAATGAGAATAATCTATGCTTGTGTCTTGAATAAAAAGTTTGGTTTAAAATAGCAAGAAGGTTAGAGAGATTCCTTAAGAAGGATGTAGAGTACACTGGTTAAAACAAAGAGTAAAAAAGCCAAGATGAGAATACTAATTTGCATAGAAAGGCATATTATAATTCCTTATCTAAAAAATTCTAACATAAATTTTAATTCTTTGTATCCCCCTTATATAAGAATAAAATGAATTTCAGGTGCAATTTTTCTCTCTCTTCAGAAACAATACCAACAGACTTTATATTGAATATAAAGCTATATCTTGGGGTAGAAGTGGGGAAAACTGTGGACTGCATGTGGCCTCCTATAAAGTTTTGTGTGGCCTGCAGCAAATTAGAGAAAAAAAACTCATGTTTATGCTTGAACCGAGGCTCACTTTTTCAGTGTCATAGAAATCTATGCCCCATTTTCCAATGGTTACATACTTTCTGCACATGCATATGATGTTGTGCGTGTGCAGTTATTGTTGATAGTCGTCTGCACCACAACACTATCTCTCCAACCCTATGAACAATACCTTATGAAAAACATAAAATTGAGGATGAGTGCCACGCATTTAATGAAGAATGGATACACAAGTTATTTCTTCGTCAGTTCTAAGAACAAAGCAGTGTGTTTACTGTGCCAGGAAGTGGTTGCTGTGGTAAAGGGTTACAATTTGAAGCAGCACTACCAAACAAAACACGGGGATTTTGGTTGCAACATGAGCGATGGAGAACAGAAGAAAAAGGTTGTGGAATATGTTGCAAAATTGGACAAGCAACAAACTCTATTTAAGAAGCAATCATCAATTCACAATGCTGCATTGGAGGCAAGTTTTACGATGGCATACTGAATGTCAAGTAACAAATCATTCTCAATGCATGATGCATTGTGCAAGTGTTGTATGCCTGGAAATGAAAAGTAAATTCGAAAACATTTCATTATCGAGTAGACTGTCGTGCGACACATAGAAATAATCAGTTAGGCGTTGACTCAACAGCTGAGGGATGCCAGTAAAGATTTTGTATGTTATTCGTTAGCATGAGATGAGAGTACTGACATCCAAGATATGGCACAGTTACTAATTGTATGTGGAATGGATGAGAATTTCTGTATCACCAAAGAATTGCTGTCATTAGAATCAATGAAAAATACAACAACCGGTCAGGATTTGTATGAATGTGTGGTCAATGCAAATGAAAAAAAGTACATTATCATGGGATAGATTGAAAAGCATAACAGATGGTGGCCAGGCATTACATGGGAAAAATGTGGACAAGGTTAAATTTCTGGAAGACAAGATTAGAAAAGACAAGCCTTCTTGTCTTTCTGCTGCATTTTGCACCAAGAAAATTTGTGTAAATCTGCACTTGAAGCATGTGTTGGATCCAGTGGTGAGTATAGTAAACACCATCAGGGCATTTGTTAAAAAAATGGACTGTGATGTGTGGAAATATGAACTTGTGTTAGCAGCTGATGTTTTTGACAGGTTGAATGGGCTAAATGTGAAATTGCAGGGAAAGGAACTTTTGGCTCATGAAATGTATAAGCATGTCAAATCTTTTCAAGCAAAATTATCTTTGTTTTCAAGGCAAGTTCAGCCATTTTTCAATATTTGGGAAAGGAGAACATGTCTGCAAATGTGTACTCAAAAATTAAAGATCAGTTGAGAAGTTTGACTGAAGAGTTTGAAAGAAGGTTTGAGGATTTCAAACAGATTGAGCTTAAATCCAACTTATCAACTTCTCCTTTCTCTGCTGATGTTGATGCAGCACCTGATGAGTTACAGCTTGAATTGATAGACATTCAATCTGATAATTCATTGAAGGAAATGGTTCACTCCTTACCCATTAGTAGAGTTTTACAAGTCACCCTCTATCCAATGCTTTCCATGTTTAAGAAATTTTGCTACCAGATTATTCTCTATTTTTGGTTCCACTTACATCTGTGAGCAGAGTTTTTCTTGCATGAAGATAAAATAAGTCCAAAAACAAGTCCATGGTGTTAGACACAAACTTAAATGCACTGATGACAGTTTCTACTAGAGACCTTGTGCCAAACTTTAAAAGAATTGTAAACAGAAACATTTCCCCCATTAAATTGCTTGTGCTTGATTATGAATTTGTTTTTATTAACCATGCTTTCTATATGTTGTATTATCTTAGAGCACACTGCCTGATTTTAAAAGGTGCAGCCCTTTGACTTTTTGTGGCCCTTGCTCTGAAAAGTTTGCCTGTCATTGTTTTAGGAAACTCTGACAAAGTAGAAAAAGCTTTTGTCTGTTGCATTTTATCCTTTCTGTTGATGTCATTACACATGCATATGAAGGAGAGTGGATGCTGAGAAATTTAAAAAAAAAAAAAAAAAAAAAAAAACCTTTAATATTTTTTTAATTTGGTTACTTTAGATATATAGTCTGATTTCATTTAGTTTTTTTTTCTTTGCTTTGTTTTTGTTATTTCTTCTTTTTATCACTTTTATTAATATCCCACATAATAAATTTAAATTTTAAAATTTCTTGGTGTCACCTCTCCTTCATGAACATATTTAGTTGCATCAACATAACCTCACTTTAGTGTGATGAAATCCTAGACACAATGCGTCACACAAAAACTTTTTCCACTTTATCATAGAATTCCCTAAAATTGTTTTTGACAAATAAAAAATTTGTATATCATTTTCTCATAAAGCTATATCTAGTGACAGATAAGTGGTTAGAGCATAAATTGAAGGTTTAGTTATAAATTGGTTGTTTCTAAACTGAGATGTTTCATTTAAAACTATTTTACTTATTGGCTATTTTAGATATCATTTTAAACTGTTCATAATATAACTTAAGAAAGTAAGTATAAGAAAAATTTTTCATGTTGCAAATTATTTGTTTCTCCTATAATGGTGGTTGGGAAAGATATGGAATATTATAAGACAATATCACAAGACCTACTTCTAATAAATAACTTCTGAATTTTTTAAAATTTTCTTTTTAAAGTAAGCTATTCGCTTTTATAAAATCTGATTTTTAGCATTTGATTTTGTATGAGTTTAGAAAAAACATTAAAGAAATAGTTTATATGTTTAATTGTTTGCTTATTCCAAACCATATAAGATATTGATGCATCATCTGAATGGCCCATAATATACGTCACCCATTTCTATATATTTACATGTGGATTATGAATTGATTTTCTAGGGATCTGTACTGTGTACACTTATTAGTACAAGTTTGGCATTAATCTACCTCTACCTAAAATAATTTTTTTTTTTCTAATGGGTCATGTGTTCTTTTGGGTTTGTGCTTTGTTTATTTCAGGCAACATAGGTTGCTATGTCATTATGTTAATGACTACTGTTATTTTGAACTCATTCACTCCTCAGAGTGGAGAGAAAATTCTCTTTGGGAATCCTAATATCAAGATTCAAAGGGAAGTCATTGGATTTTCAGGAATGTCAGTCTGATGAATGGAGAGCAGTGTGTGAAGCAAGCAAAATAGTTTTCATTGTCTCATTAATATTTGTATTTAAATCATGAGAAAGACAAATCCAAATCTCTCTGCTCCCTGTCTCAACCCCACCCATTTTGATATGATTTTTATCCTGTTACTGAAATATAGTGATGAGATATGTGAAGAAATAATATATGTAACTTTGTCCAAGCTTACAATATTGCTGCGACATATGATCTGGTGTCCCCGCTATATACCTTGAGCTCTGTGATAAAATCCAAAGAAGAATTGGCAATATTATTGGTCCTAATCTGGCAGCTTGGCTTCAGTCACTTTCCCACCACTAAGGTTGCCTCTCTCTGCTGTTTCCAGAAATACTTTCATGATAATTGTTCGGATAAGCTCTTTTTGAATTTAAGTGCAATGCTAGACTGGCGTCGAGATCTCATCGGCTTACAGTTGAGCTGGCTAGATGTAACTATAAATTCTATCCTATCAGTTTTTTTTTTTTTTTCTCACTTCTTGCTTGTGGAACTCCTTTCTGACTCCTTACTTTCCTGCCAACTTTAATCTGCAAAAGTTTAAATGCAGTGTAAATCGCTATCTACTGTCTCCTGATCAATCAATCAATCTTACCGCTCATATTAATGTTTGTGTTCCTGATTCTTCCACACACTGTAATTCCTTGTGTTTTAGTGGCTTTACTGGCTTGCATGGGCTGATGATTTTTATTTATTTATTTATTAACTTCTCTATTATCCAATAAGTGCTGAATATAAAGACCTGGTGGAATTGTCTATGGTTTGTTTTACCAGAATGTAATGAAGTACTTATTTCTCTAGTAATCAAACTTTTTCTTTCTTCCTTTTTTTTTTTTTTTTTTTAAATTTTTTTATTTATTTATTAACAGAAAAAAAGAATGAATTTTTTGTCATGTAATGGGGAAGGAAAGCTTGAAGAATGTAACACACACAAGGCAAAAAATGTAGAAAACAGCAAGTAATCTAATTGCCAAATTTGAGAAAATGGAAGAGCAAGTATTATTGAAAACAATTTTTAATATGAAGACAAAATAGATTGTGAGTAATCTAATAATTGATAGCCATAAGTTATTTGGAAATATTTGCTTTTTTATGTCGATTTGTCAAGACAAGATTTATTTTGTAAGAGCCTTTTTGTATCAAAATCATTCCAGTGACAGTTCTTGCTGATAAAGAATGAGACTTTTAATACCAGTGCTGCATTTTAGACATTCTAGGGGATACTTCTCTTGTTTATCTGTCTTTCATTTTTTTTTCTTTTTTTTGTCTTCCTGAGTTTCTGTACTAGGGTAAATCAATAAGTCTATAGCTAAATTTTGATCTGAATTTTTTGCTGTTGATCTCCTTTTGCATTTCTTTGCAAAGATGTTTAAAATCTTGTTTCAAAAAAAGATGTGTATTCTTTTTAGTGTTGTAGTTCTACTTGGCAATTATATATGCAGAACTGAAGAGAGGGGTTCAGAAGGGACCCCTGGATTGCCATGAGGTACCAACCTGGCCATGTGCCTAATGCAATCAGATGTCTGTCCAGGGCAAGTCTTCTCAGTCACCAGTGGTCACACACTCTATTGTATATGACGATTTCATAATGGCATATGAAATGGCACATTGGAAGTGATGATCAAAGTCAAATTCCACCACCCGGAGATGATTTGATACGCCACATATGTGACAAGAAATACAGATCAATGGCTGGCTTTATGAGCCACTGTCGTTCACACAATCGGATGAATGCAGTGTTGTGGTGGGGAGGAGTTTAAGTGAAGGCCTGGACATGTCAGCGATAGCCATACTGGCTTTGTAAATCAACAGCCACTATATATATATATATATATATATATATATATATATATATATATATATATACACACACACACAAGCCAAAAAGGTAATACTATCTCTGTTTATAAATCACATTGATATCTGTTTTATTTCAAGTACCAATTTTTTACAACTGAAATGAAAATACAAAGTTAATTTTCCTACTCTCTGTTGAAATCATTTCATGAACAATAAATTACTGTGTGTACCACATCCTCTTGATAAACTACAGGACCTTGAATCTTTTATTCAGTTCTCATTTCTTTCTTTCTTCATGTTCTTATCCGTCTTTAAACAATTCAGAATTGTGTGTTTAGCACACTCTGATTTATCTAAAGATATTTGCATTAGGATATTTTTCAGTTTTATTTACAAGTACATTGTATTTTAATCAAATGGTTTCTTTTCTAGCTCTCTTATCTTTTAGATGTTTTAAATGTTGTTTTGGCTTAAAAGAATTAAAATAAGACTTTTTATTTCAAGATTTTGGGTCCTCTCAGCAGAAGTGCATCTTGGCATATTCAAACAGTATTGATCTTCCTAGAAAATACAATTCTGTAGATTGTACATGTTCCATAGGACATAATATTTTGTTCATAAGTTCTAGTTCCCTGCACATGATGTACATTCAATCATTTAATCTGTGATATTAGAAGAAAGGAAAGGTTAGCAGGGGCATGAGTAAAAGCTTTGGGGACCACTTTTATTCCTTCATTGGAGAATTCACTTGAGTAGAATCACAAAGATTATGCATTAGCATTTTCATTAGATTTTTTAACAAAAATCATTTAAGATCTTAAATTTAATTATAAAAAATGAATAATTCAAAAGTAAAACAATGCCAAATTATCAGTACAACCGTAATTGATGGCATATAAAATCCCAACCACCCTTTGTTTAAATGACTTTAAAAGTATCTCCTTCCTGGTCTTATATGCCATGTACTTGTACCCAGCCTAACTCATAATACTGGAAATTGTAAGAGGTGGGGGCCTTATATTCCATTAAATACCAATATGTATGGCTGGCTGCTTGTATCCAAGTATACCTGTCTACTAGGGTGGCTATCTAATCTCTGTTGCAGATGCCTGCTCAGACACATTTGTTTATTCAACAGCCTCTGAGTCGACCTGAGGTTTATAGTGCAACTATGCTGAGCAGATCTTATGTTATGAGTCCTGACCTGGCATCTCTGCTTCAGTCACTTTACCACTACTGTAACATAGCTTCATGGTAACTGGTCTGATAAACTTACTTTCTGGTACCTCAACTTTACAAATTTAGATGCAGTACTAGATTAGCAGTTAGGTCTCCTCATTTTACAGTTGAAAATACTAGATATAAGTTCTATGTTAAGTTTCTTTTCTCACACTTCTTGTTTGTGGAACTCTTCTAACTTCTTGCTTTCCAATTAACTTTGATCTTCAAAAAAATAAATGCAATGTTGATCATTATCTTCTATATTAATTCCTGTTCTTTTATTGTTCTCTCTCAATGATTTTTCTCATTCTTTCACTGTCAGTAACCCTTTGCATCTTAGTGACTTTATTGCCTTATCTTGCTTAGGCGAAATAATTTTAAAAATATAATTTTTAGGGAAACTGACTGATTTTTTTTTTTTTTTTTTTTTTGATTTTTTTAAAAATTAAACTAAACAAGACTTAGTTTCTATCATCTTATTTAAAGTTCTCACTTTGATATGTACATAGCAGTCCCAGTTTTTTCTCTCGAAGATTCCACTTATAAGGCATATATTATATACTGCATATATTGTTAAAATTCTCTAAATCTTTAAATGGTCCCCCCCCCCCAGAATGTCTTTTAAGAACTCCTGCAATAGTACTTGTAGGTTCTACTATGAGCATTGTATGGCTAGTTCATCAATATTACTAAAATGAACACAATTATCCCTAACCAAGAACAATATGGCCCCATAGAGTAAATAAAGAGTTCAGTTCAAAATTTCCTGGAGGTTACCTGGATTGACAGATGCCTGAAGAGCACAATATTTGAAACTTTCTTATAACAACAAAGATGAGACAGACAGACAAGTTCATATGGTAGTCTTAAATTTTTAAGAATTCTTAACTGATTGGCTTCCGAGATGAAAATCCCTGCCCATGATGTTGCCAAAGATTTGTCTTTATCAATGTATCGGAAGATTGAACTATAGAAAGAGTAGGGGAAAAGTCATGAATAATAATGAAATGGAGGCCAGAGGTCTATTAATATTTGTACTTGTATTGACTTTTTGGTTCGGCCGTTGTGCCCTCTGAGCCTTTAAGTGTCTTTGTACTTGGTAACCTGGAAATTACAGACCAAAAGCTTTATTCAGTCATCAGGGGTAGGTTGTTCTCGTGTTTAGGGGATATTTCATATCAGTTAATGCTCATTAGTGTATTTACTTTTCACATTTTCATTTCTTCTACTTGAACCAGTTGACTTTTCAGCACTACCAAACCCAGGGATGGAACTCAAAACTATCAGGGATGTAATGTATTCTCATAGAAATTAGCTTTGCTTGTGGTAAATTGTTGTAAAAATAATCTAATGTTTTGTTAGCAGAGCAACTCATTAGAAATCACTCACTTTATTTGAAAAATTAATACATTATCTCACTTATTTGTTCTTTTGAAATTTACATAAAAATTCTGTGCTTTATTTAAAGTGCACTACTGAAATACAGCACTATTTTCAATTGTTAACAAGTGCCCAATTAAACTGTTAGACTTCCAGCATCAACATATATATTCTACATTTAAAGTTGGAGCACTTGTCAAGTTAAATACACTTTTACTGCAGTTCAACTTTTTATAGAAATTTCATAAAAATTGTCTTACATTTACTCTTAATTTCAAATTAACTTCTGGTTACACATTATTAAAAAAAAAAAAAAAAAAAGTTAATACAGACATAACAATCTACTGTCCATTATTGCCAACTATCTCATCTGTGTCTCTCCTTGTGTCATTTTTTTTTGTTGTTGTTGATGTGAAGTCTACCACACAGCTGCATTGTATTAGCTCTTCTCTAAATTGGTGTGTCCCACTTCCCATATTTAGTAAAGATTTGCTCCAGCAAGCAAGAGCGCGCGCACACACACGTGCACACACACACACATTCTGTATATGCTTTAATTGTGAGGTTTACTGCTGTGACTCCAGTATAGTCATTGGCTTTGGAAGTATTATCTGTCTCATTGTGTGGAGTCAGAAATGGGAAAAAAAATATCTAGGTCTTTACTATTCTAAATGTAACGTAGAAGACAAATTCCTGGTATCATGACCACCTGTTACTCTGATATAATTGAAACATTTAAACTTTTTAGTCTGTGAATAATTTATTTTTCAGTTATAAATAACTAATTTTTGATCAAGTTAAATTTATAAATTTAATTATCTTGCAACTTTTTATTTTTCTAGTGTCTATTGTGAAAAAATATTTTTTTATTTTTACTAAATGTTTGTTTTTCATGTTGACAGATTTTTTTCTTATGGTTTTACAGGTTATTTAAAGCCAGACAATATCTTTTTAGATTATAAGAATTTTGAAGGTAATGATTTGCTGATACAAGTCCTACTAATTAGTCAAAACTGGGGAGAGATGAGGTGGATTCTTACTTTTCACAAGAGTATTTGCACATCAGTGAATATAATGAACCTAACTGAAATTGGAATCTGACTCTCTGATTTCCAATTCCGAACAATTATCCTTTACACCATCTGCATATCCAAGCTTACATCCATGTACTGACCAGGCTCTGTTGTTTAACTTTCAATGTGATATGGCCAGAACAATTGTATGATCAGCCACTTCTGGGCTTTATTTCAAAAGACACTTTAAAAAAAAAAAAAAAAATAAAAAGTAAAGCAATTATGGACAGTCCAGCCAGATATTGTTTCATTTCCTTCCACTTCCTGAAATTTTTAAGGCCCAATTTAGAATAATACCTCAAAATTACCGGGATCACAAGACTTGTATCTGCCATTATAACCTTTGAAATGGAAGGTATAGCTGAATAGGATTTATAATGATATAATGGAGTCCTAGATAATCTTTAGATATATACATGAAATAAATTTTTGAATAAAAGTTTGTAAAAGTAAAAATATTTTTGATATCTCCTAATGTGTTAAATTAATCTACTTGAAAACTATTTTTTGAGCAGTAAAATATAATTGTCTTTATTTTCACTTGTGCTTAAGGATAATCACTATATTTATTATAGTATTAGGCATCAGTTTATCTTGTGAGATAATGGTTTGTTCAAAATTCAGTCCCTTTTCTGAGCAGCATCTGGACTGGTATTGTACTCTCACCAAGTGGAGCGCCCTCTCCAGGGCGCAGGCTTGGGCATTGATATATGGAAACCATGCACTGCCCATACTACATGCCCCTCACCTCCTGGCCATATTAACAAGCATCCAAAGGAATACAGGGAATTACATTTGTGGCTGTCTTGGTTGTAGGAGTTGCTAGAAGTTTGTCAATGCTGACAGCCAACTGTCTTCAAGGCTTCACTCTGGGTTTTCTGTCTGCATTTACTTCCATAGCCTTTTCTGTATTTGGATATGGCCACATGGCAGCAGGGTTTTAAAACAAGATTTTTCCTTCCCCTAGATGTACTGCCTCTTCAGGCTGATGAGATCCATCTATCTGAAGTAACTGGTTAGGAAGTGCCAGTGGTCAGCCTTTGACCCTTCTCTGGCTTGGAACTGGACTTGGTTATTAGTGTGTACTTGGGATGCATACCATTATACCCTGTTATGACCACCTTTGTAACATATATAATGTACATTACATACATTGTGTTTTAGAAGCTTCCCCAAAATGTTCGCTTTTAAAGCAGAATCACTAGAAAGCAAGACAAATTCCAAAAGATTCCTACATAAATAAGCAAATACAAATATCAAAAAGTTTGATAATTGTGGAAAAATATAGCAAAGATGAAAATCAAGATTAAGCCTAAAATACTCTGACATTATGAAGTCATTATTTAAAGCATAATAAAAATAATGTATACTACCTTTTGACAGTACACCTAAACTAGAAAGTGTTAAAGTTAATGACAGTAGAAAAGTCAAAGTTGATGAATAGAAGTTCAGCAAAAACAAAACAATTTTCAGAATAGTTGTATAAGAGTAAATACTAATAATAGATAAACACAGTAACTGAAAAGGTTGAGTTAATAATAATCAATACATATATATAAATACAAATAAATATAATCATAACATATATTATAAATGATTTGCAAATTAAATTATATTATTTTTAACCAATATTTATAGTTTTAGTTAAATTTAACATTTAATTTCATTTTGTTCTATAAAACTGATAAACTCCTATTTCCTTTATTTTAATTCCATCACCCTTCAAGACATAGGTGATCATAGCTTGCTACAACTTCCTTTAATATGCTACTTGCTATAACTTCAGAAAAATAGGGGAGTAGTTCCCCCCACCATTGCCTTCTCCATAAAATACTTACTGACTCTAAAATAGGATCCAGCATAAATTTTCATATAAAAGTATTTTACTGATTTATTCATACATGAAAAGTTGTTTATTCCTTTATGTGTATAAAATAATTTGAAGACAAATTGAAAACTCTTTCATGTATTGCCTTTCTAGGCTTCATCAGATCCAAAAATGAAAAGAAATTGTGTTTGGATGTATGTTTACACATACACACAATTTCTTCTTTTCGTTTTTGGATCTGATGAAGCCTAGAAAGGCGAAATGTGTAATCAAATCTAGTTTCAATGAAACGTTTTTTCCATTTGTCATATTTATTCCTTTATATAAGAATCATATAAATATTCCCAAATATACTTCTTAATTCCTAAAAACTCTGTAATGAACAAAGATTATTACAAGAGGATGCTGAAAAGTTTTGGCCTGACCAAGAAGAGATAAAAAAGAAAAACAGTTATATTTTGGGACGTGGATCTGGCTAAAAGCATTTTCAGCACACCCTTGTATAAAATGTCTGGAAGGAGATCTTTCAGTTAAATAATTTTATGAAGAGTTTTATGATGATTTAGAATTGTGGACAAAAAAACAATGGCACATTGTTTCTTAAGTTTCCTTTATGTATTGATCTTAACACTTATTTATATATGTTTTCTACAATAGCAAAAATCCTAAATGTAATTATATAGGTTTTTGCAGACATATCCCTACCACATCTATACGAGGGCCATTGCCAAATTTTAAGTACTGTCTTTCATTTTGTGGCTAGATTAAAATCTTTCCCAACTATTTTTACTGTTTACTCTTTTAATGTTGCTGCTTTTGAATCTATTGATAAGTAGGTACTGCATAAATGCATTTGTTTGAAATTCTTGCTAGGATTTTTGGGTGTTGGTCTAAAAGACTAAAGTGAATAGATAGATAACTTTATCTCTTAACATTGGGAGTTCAATTTAGACATTTTTAGACAATTCTACAAAAATCTTTTTTTTTTCTTTCCTTTTTCCTTTTTTTTTCCTTTTTTCTTCCCTTTTTCTTCCCTGTTTTTTCTTTTTCATTTTCTTTTTTTTTCTTCCTTTTTTTTTCTTCCTTTTTTTTTTCTTCCTTTTTTTCTTCTTTCTTTTTTTTTTCTTTTTTTTTTCTTCCTTTTTTTCTTCCTTTTTTTCTTTTTTTTTCTTTTTTTTCTTTTTTTCCCTTTTTTTTTTCCTTTTTTTTTTCTTCTTTTTTTTTCTTTTTTTTTTTCTTCCTTTTTTTTCTTTTTTACAAATACATACACTGAATTTTCTTTTTTATGATGGTGATTATACAAGACAGCATCATGTCATAGGTTAATAAAAGCAAGGATATACATGTCAATGAAACCTTTTGTATACAAAATTATCTATATTTCCCAAAATAAAATCTTTGAATGAAGAATGTTTTATAATTTTAGTCCTTTGCTGACCAAATATAAAATTACATAAAATAACTTTGCCAAAAATATACATGGAAATGTATCTTTTTAAAATTCCTGTAGATAACAATTATAATTTTCACTTTATCTTTTACAGGTGAGGATTACATCGGATTTCATCCTACATGCCCCTCCTGGAGAGTTCAATGAAGTGTTCAATGGTATGTAGTTGTCTTTTTAATCCTAATCTTATTTAATGCTTTCAAATTCACAGCTATTTAATCTTTATTGCCACATTAAATACATAACTATTCTAGTAAAGTGGGACTTTAGATGATTATGATATTATTGATAAAGTATAAGACTAATGACTGATAAATTAGGGTCTGACAGGGAAACTGTCACTTGACCCCCTTTGATTTAACAGGTTTTTGTTAAGAGATAAAAAGATCCACATTGCTTAAGCATAGACTGAGATGGAATGTATAGGAAAAAATTTTTTTTCTTTAATGAGGAACTGAAAAATGGAATTTATAAGGTTATAGTTTTAGGTTGTAGTTCATTTTTTATTGCTTTTCTTTTAATTTTAATTGCTTAGCGTTACTTTGACCATCACTCTTTTATAATCATTTCACTCCCAGCAAGGCAGTAGAGCCACGAAGATGTAAGAGGGTTATTGGTTTCAAGTCAATAGGAATGACTGCAAAACACTTCCCCTGCACTTTTATAGGCAGAAGCACACAAATGCATGCTGGGAAAAAAATAACATTAAGAAGGAAGAACAATAAAAGAACTGGAATTAAGAAGACATAAGATAATGATTGGCATTGCATTTAAATTTTTGAAGATCAAAGTTGACCAGAAAGCAAGAAGCTGGAAGAGAGTTCCACAAGCAAGAAGTGTGATAGAAGAAATGGTTAGCATAGAACTTATGGTTACATTTATCCCATTTTAATTGTAAAATGGTGAGACCTTGCTGCCAATCTAGTGCTGCACTTAAATTCATAAAGTCTAGGTACCATAGAGGAAAGTTAACCGGAACAATTACCATGAAAATATTTATAGAAAAGGCACAGGGAAGCTACATTACAACAGTGGGAAAATGAACTTGAGATACTATTACAACAAATTTTTTTTTCTTTTTCTTTTTCTTTAGATGAAGCATTGTCAGCCATTATTAATTTTTGATTAGTATTTCTTGCAATTTAATTTTATTAGCTTTTCATTCCAATGGCAGCATTTGTAAAAAGAATTTTATCTGGAATTTTTTTATTAGATGAAGTATTGCCAGCCATTATTAATTTTAACTAGTATTTTTTTCCTCTTAATTCTAGTTGCTTTTCATTGCAACTAATCGATAGCAGTTAAGTGATTATTGAGATAAAGGAAATATGAAGCCTGAAATGTTTGAAGCATTGTCCATCATTATTACTTTCTAACTAAAAAAATGAATGATTTAATAATGCTTCAAGTTTAGTGCAATTATTCCGGCTCATTTGTTAGTCTTTCTACTTGTTTATCTAGAAGAACAGACTCAGAGGACATCTGTTCTAATAAATTGTTTCCTTCCGTTTATTAACCTCTTAGACTTGCTGGCGTGGCAATAGAGAATTGTTAACTTGAATTCAAAATACAAATGGTACTTGAAGGTCTTGGAATTGCC
>OZ038516.1:18246970-18299470 GCA_964036315.1 Acanthosepion esculentum | reverse complement strand
CTTACAATATAGGTACCTCCATGAGATCGCTTTAGCATGAATAAAAAGGGCCTTAAACTTGATGAAAATAATTTTTTATTGTCTAAATTTTATTATTAAGAGGTAAGATCAAAAAATATTTTTGGGGTATTTTTTTACATTTTTTAATTGTTGCTAACATTACCAAAATTTTTGTTAAAATCTTTTTTTTTTTTTTTTTTTTTTTTTTGAGTCAGCAAAATTAACAGAAAACCAATCATGTCAACCTTTTTTTTTTCCATTTTATAAACAAAGAAAATCTGTTTCAAATTCTTTTAAAAATCAATTATAATCTTTTTTTAAAAATTTATTTTAAGAAAATTAGAAATTATAAAGTTTATTTAAAATATTTTGAAATAAACATTACTTTCTGCACTGAAAAAAATGTAGTTTAAAAATAAGACAAAGCAGGTCTTAACATGTGGTATCACTTGATGGTGATGATTTCATCACATATCGACATCTTATGTAAGGGAAAGTTACCTTACAGAAGAATATAATTATTTAGTTTTAAGTGAACCAACTTATTTACCTCCTTATTTTCAAGGAAAACTTTCAGCACTAATATTTTTTTTGTACTTAGTTTTCATCTTTACATTTATGATGCTTTATGGAAAATATATTATAAAAAAATTAAAATAAGACTGTTGTGAGCGAGATTAAATTTCATAAGGTATCTAATTAATTTATAGGTACCTTTTTTATGAAATTTTATCAGAAGTGTACATAAAATGCTATAATTTTATGTACATTTATTACATTTTACTGTGTTATTTGTATTTCCATTCATTTTATTATTAATTTTAATATTTCATTTGTGGAAAAATATCGTAATTGAGATAATATAAAAATAAGATAATATAAATTTCATAAGATGATACTAATACTTGTAGATACCCTTCTCAGTTGAAATTAAAAAAAATCAAATTAACTTCTCCACATGTGTTTCACATGAACAATTCACAAAAATAAAGGCCATAACAGTGGAGAACAATGCTTAACTGAAATAACGCGACTTTTTATTGTATTCTTGCTGGTCTTCTGTACATTTGAATTACAGCCATTTTATGGACACAAAAGTTGTCTTGAATTAGATTTTTAATACTGTGTGGCTCTTCTGATTGTTATAAGCTATACAACTTATAATGCTAGAAGATAGATCTACTTAACACCATTGACTAAACTGAACAGCGTTTTCACTTATTTTATAATATTTAACAACTTTAATGTAAAAATAATAAAATAATTTAAGAAATAACAAATAATTGTTTTAAAAATTCATGTTTCATTGAAAAAGATTTTTGCTTTCAGACAATATTATCCCTATTCATAAAAACAACTGAAAGCAACTAAAAGCATTTCAAATTAAATAATATATTTTCTTTTATTGAGTTTTGTAAGTCACAACTCGGAGAGCTGATTTTCAGGTGGTTTAGGTTAAAAAAAAATGAATTGCTTTCTTCAAAACCTTGTGCTTTTAACTAATATCATCACTAAACTAACCCATATTGAATTTCTAGTGTTTTCATAAAATTAGTTATGGGGTTTAATAAATATAAAAAATATATTTTTTGCCATGACTTTAAAAAAAGAAAACATATTTATAATAATTTCCATCATTTGTGAATAGTTTCTGAAAATTTTATTAACATCCAACAATTATTTTTATTTTTGCAAGATTTTCGAAATTAATGTCTGTCATACAAAAATGTGCTAAAATTTTGTTATTTAGTAGTTCCACTGATACAAAGAGAAACAAGATTTTCTTAATCAAAAATTAGAATGTTCTAAAAAGGAAAAATTTTAAATACTTTTTTTTTCCTCTTAAAACAAACATTTAGACAATAAAATTTTGTTTTCATCAAGTTTGGCATCTTTTTCATCATGCTATGCTTCTTTTTTCTTTCTTTTTTTTTCTATTTTTAGTGATTTCATGGAGGTACCTATTAAACCAGTAGTATTTTTATTATTACTATCTATATGCTATCAGGTTAGTTCAGAAATCTTTGTAACTTGGCCTTTCAGAGTGTTGGCAATCATGGCTCTCTACAATTTCTTGTTCTCTGTAGCTCTTAATAAAATTTTGTCCTTTTGCTATCTCTCTTAAAACTTGCTCTACCATTCATTTACTCAAGCTCTTTAGATAGGTTATGCATTGTTTTGGCCCTGTCCCTCTTGCCTTCAGTCTATCCTGTGAGTATCAAATTTTCCAAGCCCTGTTTCCTCATATGCCCTAGAAATTTCAACTGTCTTTTCCTGATGTTAAGTATGTCTTTTTTTTTAGTTTCCATTTTCTCTAAAACTTCCACATTGCTCACATGTTCAGTCCATAGTATTCTCAGCATCCTTCTGTAGAACCACATTTCTGTCACTTCAAATCTCTTCATTGTCCCATATTCACTGCCATATGGAAGGACTAATATTACATAATAGTTCAGTACTCTTTTTTTTCCAAGAAAATTTTTCTGTTTCTTAATACTTTAGTTCAGAAATCACCAAATTAAATAATCTTATTTAGGATTTCTTAGATATTCATTACCTTCTTAAATAATATTGAATTAATGCTTTGTATAATTATTTAAGAACAAATGTATGAAAAAAAACAAAAAAAAACAAACTCCTTGGCATTTTCTTTTGATAAAAAAAAACACCAATGTGTTTGTGTGTAAAAGGGTTGAAAGTTTTGAGGGACACCGGGAACCTCCTCTCGCCAGTGTCAAACGGAGAGAAATGGCATGGTTTGGACACATTGCAAGACACAACAGCCTGTACAAGACCATCATGCAAGGCACTGATGAAGGTGGACCTAGGAGAGGACACCAACACAACTGGTTGTCCAATGTCAAACAATGGACACGTATGACTAGACCAGAACTGCTGATGGCTGCCGTTAATAAACCGTTGTGGAGGAGATTCAGTGTGGCTTCTGCATTTCGGATCCCCCATGATTACAAAAGTCAAGGGGATAATGATGATGTGATGACTATTAACAAAGCCTACGTTCTTTCTTTCTTTTTTTTTTTTCTATCCTCTTCTACTTTGAACTTTTTTTTTTTTTTTTTTTTTTTTTTTGATAAATCAAATAAAAACTTATTCTGAGTAGCCAACATTTTGAAAGTAACATTTTTTTTACATTGATTTATTCTTAAACTGTTATCTTCATCTTAGTTGTTATTGTATTCTCTAGCTCTCATCTTCAGATGTCTGTCATATTTTATTCTTGGAATTTCAAACCAAACCTATATTTGTTCCGTGGGAATAGATATCTTACATTCCAATTCTTGTGCTTGGAAATATTTCATATTAGTTAATTATTCTTTTTATTTAGTTTCATTGAACTGTAATTTCTGAATTTCATTAAGATTGAACTCACAACCATCAGTTAAACTGTAACTCTTATTATACCTACTAAGTCAGTCCCAATCAAATGCTGTAATTTTACGTTTTTTTTCCCTCCTTTATCAAAGGCTCTTGTATGGTGTTCAGTTGTGTTAGGTTTCCTGCTAAGAATATTTTCAGAGGCTATCCTGTGTATTGATTCTGTCAATTACCTTATTCTCTGGTGTTCTGTCTACAGTGACTGAAACATTGTCTACAACAACTAAAATGAAGATAATAATGATGATTCAATGATTATTATAAGGTTTTATAATTTATTATATTGTCAAAATTATTCAGAACTGGAGCATTTAAAGTAAAAATTAGTTTTTTTGGGGGGGGGATCTACTTTCATGAATTTTTTTACGGCAAGATATCAAATAAACATCTTTTTTGTGTGTTTTTATTTTATTTATTTTGCTGCTAAATTTTGGTTTTGGTTTGTATTTAATATTTTTGATTTTCATTATCTAATTGCCTGAAATATTAGATTTTAGTGTGGGGAATCTTTTTGGACATTTATATGACAACTGAACATTGCTTTCTTTTCTTATTCAATTACAAGGGGGTGCTGAAAAGCTTTCAGGCTGAGCTACTTTCCAAAATCTGGTCATATAACCAAAGTGTTTTGTCATTAATTTTTGCAAGTGGCATGTTTTTTTGTCATGAATTTTTCAGTACTGAACCATGAAAGGGTTTGGGTTTTGCTTTATAAAGAATATGTTTAATCCACCTCTTTTTTGAGTCTGCATTTCTTTTCTATCAACAAAAAGTTCTGATGGCTTAAATTTGTAGTTATTTTCTTCTAAGCTTAATTTCTATAATAATCAAACCAGCATAAAATCTAGTCTCCATGGTATCCAGGTAAACATTGGCTAAAACATGTGCCATCAAATTTGGCCCATCAAGTAAGTGCCATATGTGATACATGCTTGATTATGTCTCTTACTGACTAGGCAGGTTTTTCCACGGTAGGTTGCTATTTCTTTCTGTGGTATCAAATCTGGTACTGAATTAAATAAAAATACCTCTAATAATATAAAACTATTTTCATCTATGCATCTTTAAATAGTAAAGTGTTAAAAATTTTGATTACCTTGCTTTGTAGGACTCCTTAATTAAAAAATTCAGAATAAATTTGGGTTCATGTTCTCAGCTGACATGAAGTGGAAAGACTATATTGAATCCATTGCTAGGTCAGCTCTTAAGAAAGTTGGTTCACTGTATCATGCAAGATAATTTCTCTCTCCAGAATCTATCTTGTATCTATAAATCTACCATTCGTCCATGCTTAAAATATTGGTGCCACATATGGTCTGGGGCCCCCGCTATTTACCTTGAGCTCCTTGATAAAATCCAAAGAAGAATTAGTTTGGCTTCAGTCACTTTTCCACTGCTGTAAGGTTGCCTCTCTTTGTTTTTTCTATAAATACTTTCATAGTAATTGCTTGGATGAGCTCTTTGCAGTGGTACCTTAGCTTTTTGAATTTAAGCTCAGTACTAGACTGGTGTTGAGATCTCATCAATTTACAGTTGACCTGGCTAGATGTATCTGTAAATTCTATGTTATTAATTTCTTTTCTCACTTGTGGAACTCCCTTCTGGCTCCATGCATTCCAGCCAACTTTAATCTTCAAAAATTCAAAGGCAATTTCAATCACTATCTACTGTTCTCCTAATTACTTTTTCCTCTTCCCAATAATTATTAATGTTTGTGTTCCTAATTCTTCCACACTCTGTAACCCCTTGTGTCTTAGTGGCTTTACTGCCTTAACTGGGGTGATACCAATTTAAAAAAAAAAAAAAATCTTCATTTAAGCAATGATTTATGATTCTTTGATCACAAGTATTAAACATTTCTTCCACTGTATAAAAATTATTAGATCTTAAATACTATATACTCACTCTATATTTGTTAGGTAGAATTATCAAATTTGTGAATATTAAAGCATGAGAAATAGATTTTTTAAAAACATTCATGTGACTCAACATTGCCAAAAATTATTTTACCCAATTCAAATTGTATGAATCTGAAGATATAATTAAAAAAAAAAATAGTCTTTTGTATACAAAAAATATTTATACAACTGGGAATCATTGAAGAAAAAATATTTAAGAAATAAAAATTCTCTTCTGTTTTTGTTTTTTGGAGGTTTTTATTATTATTATAAGTAAGACATTTAAGATATTAACTGCTATTACAAAATCTGACTTCAAACACTGACTTCATGATAATAGCTGATTTTGGTAATAAAAAGTTTTTATGGGTTGATTTATAGCTTCAACTAGTCTTAACATTGTTTTCACACTAAAAGTATCTCTTAAGACCACATCATATTAAAACACCTAAATGGGTGACTGCTTGGAAATTTCCAGGTGCTGTAAGCTTGGTTATACAGGTGGTATAATGGATAATGGCTTGGAATTGTCATTCAGAGAGCCAAGTCCCAATACCAGTTGGGTTCCTTATATTAACTTACACACAAATACCATTGGAAAAGGTATGAATCCACCTCTTCTCTCCCCCACCCCAGCCAATGGTTAATTAGAAAGACTTGTATCATTATCTCCTAAATAAATATTCTTACAATCTAAAAATATTTTCTGGCTTTAAATAACCTGCAAAGTTCATTATATTGTTTAATTTCTTGAATAATGAAAATGACCAAGTACTGAACTTTAGTTTTACTAAAGAGAAAGTAGTTTTAATCCTATTTGACCTTTTTAGTTCCTCTATTACAACAGTGGTTATACAAACCATTTAGCTAACTATAAGAGCTTTGGTTTAAAATTGGTAACCTCCCTTTGTCCATAACTGTATGCAAACATCTATTTTTTTTTTTTTTCTTCTTCTCTCTCCATGTAAAAAAAAAAAAATATCAGGAGAAAAAATGACATTTGTTTTAATGTTTCTATATAATGTATAAATCCTCACATCACAAATCCCATAAGCCATTATGGTTGTAGCTGCACCACATGTACTACAGCTATAGCAGCAGTGGTGTGTCTATGGCAAGATAGCATGATGGAGCTCATCCTTTTTTAGGCTGGTTTTTTATTCAATTTTCTTCACCTAGACAGGCTGCCACCTCAAAGTAAGAGACCCCAGTCAATCTTGCTATTTAACTCATAACTGTTGCGTGGAGGAAGAAATGGATTCATTAAATGTATAAACAAATGCTTATAAAATATACGGTATTCATGATTTGACAATTTGGATCAAATTATAATTGGTCTCATCTTCAAAGGGAAGTGGATATTGTTCTGTTTTGTTGTAAGATTAACAATCATAAAAGGTAAAACTTTTTTTATATATAATGATTGGTTTGTTATAATTTTTCAATAAGATAAAGTTTACAAACCTTGCCTACTCAATACAGCAATTGATTTTTAGAACTTATAGTTTCCTGTTCAATGATTTAACCAGTAAGCTATCACTCAGCACTACCTTTATAAAATAACTACACAATTTTATTTATTTTACAATTATTTCACATTTATTTTATTATAAAAAAGAAAGTTTTATATCTTGTTTCCTGAAAGAATTTTGTGATTCATCAGCCCATTGAATCATAGTTTAACTGGTTGCCTAGGTTTTAAATAGGACATAAGCTTAACTTACTTGAAATAGAAAATTTTAACATAATCCTGTTTGTAAAATCTCTATTGATTATTATGGGATGAAGAATTTAAAAACTTAGCAGATTGTTTGATTTCTGCATTCAACCTGAAGTAAAAAAAAAATATATTAGCTTTTAATTTTCATAATCCAAATACAAGTTGAGGGTATGTAAAATAAATTGTATTGTTCATTTATGCTTTGTATGATTATTAGTATTGATAATTTCTTCAATATTCTTATCTGTTTCTTCATTATTATTCCTGATAATAGGAAAATGTTTTAAGTGGCATTACTGCTTGTTGATTTAAATATATGCAGTATAAAAATAAATACATATGCATGTTAATTTATGGTGGTTTAAAATACCTGAATTGATTTCAAACAACTTTTTTTATTTATACATTTGCCAAATAATAAACACCTGGAGTGGTATCACCTGTTAGAGTTCCAGATATGGGAGAATAGGGAAACCCATCCATAAAACAAAATACTATGAAAGAATAAAAATACATTTTTATAGTAAAAATACTAGTAATACATTTTTATATATATAAAAAAAAAATATACCAACAATACATTTTTAAAGCAAAATGACCAACAGTAATTTTTACTAATGTTAACACAATACAAGGCCCAATAGCCACTCAAGTTAGAGGGTTATTGTGTAGAGTTCTATTAGCATAGAAAAAAGACAAGCATTAGTAAAGAGCTGAGGTAGACTTTAGAAGGAAACAAATCTAATCCTAAACAGGAAACAAGGGATAAACCTCTACTTCTGTTTAAAAGATTTAGGAGGGGTATCAACCGGACAATAGATGAATCTATGTACTCCTATTGTTGGAGGAGAGGAAAAACAAATAAGTAGTTAGTGGATGAAATTTCAGAATTCAGGTGCAGATGTTAGGAGTAAAGAGCTGAAGCAGACTTTAAAAGGCTAAATAGGAAATGAGGGATAAACCCCTACTCCTGTTCAAAAGTCTGTGGATGAGCGTAACCAGGTGAACCTATCTACTCCTATTGTTGAGGAGATAAAAAAAAAAAAATGAAATAATGAATAAACTTTCAGAGTTCACATTCAAGGCATACAATTGCTTTTAAAATATTTATATTTCGGCATTAAATAACCAATACAGATTGATATGCTACAAAAACAAATACAACTACTTTTGTCTCTTTATCAACAAGATGTCAACTGCAAATCAAAGTTCAGTCATTGTATTAGTTACCATTTTATATTAATCCAAACCTTTTAAAATTTTCTAATTAAAAAAAAAAAAAAAAAAGAAAAGAAAAAAGTCCAATACACACTTAAAATTCCAAAAAATAGAAAGTGATTCTAATATAAAAGGTTTTATAGTAAATTTTTGAGTTTTGAATAAGTACCATCTCTGTAGATTTCCAAGGTTCTTTAAAGAAAGCCATGGAATTAATTGAATTTACTTTTGGTAAAACTTGCATAGTGCATGAAGCCTCTAGTTTAAATTCTTGAGTGTATGATCTTAACTACACGATATTATTGATAAGCGATATTGAATATATTTTTATTATCCTTTCAACCCAAGCAAGGCAATATAGTCACTAAGATACAAGGGGTTAGTGAGTATGAGAGAATATATGAGAAAGAGAAGACATTATTAAGGAGAGAGAACACTGAAAGAAGAGGAATTAAGAAGACAGAAGATAATGATTTACATTAAATTTTGAAGATCAAAGTTGACTGGAAAGTAAGAAGCTGGAAGAGAGTTCCACAATCATCAGTTGTATATTGATCTGGGTAACTTACAAGGAATAGAACAAGGTAGACTGTTCTCATTCAACTGCCCATGTCTAGGGATATCTCGTCTAGTTCTTATTTTTAGTACTGTTCAGTTATTGCTCGCCCTGTTTCCATGGAATCCAGGAACACACTGCCTGGCTCAATGATTGAACTCACAATTGCTGTCACCAAATTTATGAACCAACACTTTCATGGACACATGAGCAGTGGAACAAGAACAGTCTACTCCCCCTCTCAACTAGATCAAATAAAGAGTTCATTCAGAATTCCCTGTAGGTTATCCTGATTGATATACACTTGATGAAGGCCGGAGGACACCCTGACCAAAACATAACGATAAAGACAATAGTCTGAATGGAAATAGTATAAAGAATAACTCCAATCCCAGAAATTAGAGGATAGTTTTCTTTTTTTCTCTCTCTCTTTCAGTTGCATTGGGTACATTTTCTATAGGGGAGAAAAGTTTTATGAAGAATTTGTAACTAAACTGGTTATGTTTTAGCATAATGTCTTTCTACAGTAATATTATTGATCTTTGTTAAGGTTTTCAAAATTATGATAAATTTAGTTGCCCCCCTCCCCCAGTTTATTTTGGGAAAAGACTTCTTTTTATTTTTTCTTTCTTTTTTTCTTTGTCGTTGATTTACATAGATAAATAGGCTTATAAAGAAAAACACTTTGCATAACATTTTTCAACATAATCTCACTCCTTGTTAATGCACTTAATTGGGGAATAGATCAAATATTATATAAAAATTTTGTAGCCGATTTTTAATCGATTCAAGTTCTGCTAATAACTGTCAGGCTATAAACTTACTGATCCACTTTTGTAAAGGAAAAAAAAAATTAGATTTACTGCTAAAAATAATTTTGTAGTCTTATAAATTTTTTTTATTTAATATTTTAGGTTTTTATATAACAGATAAGATATAAAAGCATTAGACATTTTTAGTTTAAAAATGTTATAAATGTCAGTTTATTGTAACAGATTGAAGAACAGTCAACAACAAACTGTATTTGAGTACCATTCTGAAATTACTAATGCACCTACTTCTCATATTTATATACTCTATACTGCTTTAACCTAAATCAAATGTTGTGTGTGTCTTAGATTTTCTCAAGGATATATATTCTCATTGATAGTATATAACGACTTGTCTTCCTTAAACTGTTTCATGTTTTTTTTTTGTTTTCAGGCATTAATAGATTTCTTTTCTTTCTGATATTATTTTAATCTATTTTACTTTTAAAATTTCTGTTAATTTAATCAATATTCACTCCTCCGGTGTATGTCGCTAGAATTTCTCATTTATTCCATACATTAAAACAAATCTCAAAATAATTGTAAGTTAAATCTTTGATTATTTGTTGAATTATACTAATTTAATGAATGGTGAGATTTTTTTTTTTTTTCTCTCTCCTCAAATCTTGGATGAAATAAGGGATTCTATTTAAAGATTATCAGTTGCAACATACATACAGCCAGGAAGAATGCCTTGACTAAAATGTAGCAATTAGTACAATAAAGATATGGTTGGATTCCAAACTAAATAATTTACAGACTAAAGATAATACTTCCTCTGAGAACCTCAGATATTATTTAGGATGTTTCAATATTATAAATAATTTTCAGTGAAAACCACTTTTATTGAAGTTTTGTTTCTGCTTAACATTCATTCTGCACTTAGATTCTTTATAATACCTCAGAATATTAGAATAAATTAACTTATCCATTTTTTTTTTCTCCTCAGTAAAACCCTTGTATTATTTTTTCTGAATTTTTGTGTTTCTAAAACCATGAGAAAGAAGTTTCAATTTTTTTTATTTTTTTTGTTTTCGTTTGTTTGTTTCATAACCTACAGATCACTATTTATATAATTGTGATTAATGAAAACATTTTCTTAAAATTATTTCATCATGTCTATAAAATAGTTTGATTATCTTTGGTAACCTTTCTCCTTGAGCTGTGATGATATGAGTGGCAACCCACTTGTACAGGGCAAGTAGTACTCCAAGGAGACTTGACAACTGTCAATGATCAGAGTTAAATATAGAAAGATCCAGTTTGATCGTATAGAACTGGGTGGAGGGATGTGAGAGAAGGCATCTAATGATTATTGCAATTAAATGTATGTTGGGGGGACTGGCAATTAAGTTAGTTTTAAGAAATTCCAGCTGCTACACTTGCCAAATTAGGCATCATTAATAAAAATGATAATAGTAAATTATTTCTTTGGCAAAATCGAAAATTATCTCTACAAACTTTTGAAACTAAGCTAACATAGACCCCATCCATTGGATTGCTATTGTTTCTTAGGCAAAATAATTTTTTTAAAAAAGGCTTTCTTTTTAAAGAAAAAAAAAGCTCTACCTAAGCCAATAGTCATGTTTGATTGCATAAAGATTTATTTGCTGGTGGTCTTATATGAAGAGTACTTTTCAGAAACTATTATCATTGATGACGACAAGTTGGGTTGGGTTTCCTTATAAATAAAATTAAGTAAACTGTCAGAAATAGAGAAAAGATCACCAGATGGAAGAAATCCCTGCACATACAAGAAATACATAGGAACGGCAGAAAGTAGTAACTGTTGATAATAGGCTACTAGATTATTACCTACAAATGTTAGACACCTGAATGAATAGACTTAGCTAGAGTTTCTCTCACCATCATCATAGTTCCAAATGAGCAATTCAAAGTTCAGATCATTGCGTATCAGTGTCAAGCATTAGAATTGGGTTAAGTTGGAATAATTTTCTGATTGATTTATATAGGTACATTTTTTTTTCTGATAACACTAATAAGTGAATTGCTAAAAATGTTCACAATCATTGTAGGTTTGAAGTAATTTGCCTCAGACAAAATGTGTAGTTGCTCTGCCTTTATTTGGGATAACTTTGGTCATTAGTAAATTTAAGGGTGTTTTAAAAAAGTGGTTTAACTAGAGCTGATTTCTCTAGAAAAAGTAATAAATGCTAAGGACTGATAATTCATAGTCTTATCAGATGGTACATTAAAATGTTTAGGAATGGCTAAATCATAAATTCATTTTATTTCTTTTTCTAGTAATTTTTTTATTTTAAATCTTGGATTGTTTCAATATGTCCCTTCAGGACACTGGAGATTATGGCTCTCTACACCTTCCTTTTCTGTAAACTGCAAATTGCCAGGATTGTTCCCGAGAAAGATGATGGAATGGTTTCCTCCTACCTTCTCCATAGTTTTCAATTCAGTTTCCTTAGATTGGCTACTATCCAAGGCTTGAGAACCCAGTTTGCTTTGCTATTTAACCTTTAACTGGGGGAAGAAGAGATGTATTCATCTCCCCCCCCCCCCCGGTCATTAATGCAAGGAACAAGTAAACAATAAATTGTCTCAGTTGGAATTTGTACTTCTCACTTCTATTTCCATTGTTGTTAATCAACTTGTACCTCTTTATTGTTAATAGTGTTGGGTAAATTAGAGATTAGTAATGTATCTAATTTCCTTAATTAGTCCAATTGCATTCCTTGAAGTGCCACTTTGTACACATCTTATTTTTTGTGCCTTTGCTGATATATCTAGTTCATGGTCTTTTTATACATTGAATATCTAGTAAGCAAATTTGATTTTAGATTGTTTTTCCTGCTTTAAATTAATGTTTTTTTTTTTGTTTGTTTTTGGTTTTTTTTACACAATGATATTCATCTTCTACAAGGCCCAAGAGACTTGAGGTAAAGGATTACATAAGAAAAAGTCTTTAGAAGGAACCAGACCCAATGCTAAACCAGAAACTAGGGTAAAACCTCTACAACTGTTCAAAAGCCTGGGGAGGAGTGAATCGGGTGATAGGCAAACCTATCTACTATTGATGAAAGAAAAAAATAATTCAGCAGTAAATAAAAGTTCAGTGTTTTAGGCGGAGACATTAGCAGTGTACAGCTAAAGTAGACTTTAGAAGGAACCAGAAATCTAATCCTAAAACCGGAAACAAGGGAAAAGCCTCTACTCTTGTTCAAAAGACATGGGGAGGAGTGAACCAGTTGTTGTTTCTTCTTTTATTATCTTCTAAAAATAAAATTCTCAAGATAGAATTTTACAATTGTATTAGACTTTGTTTTAATCAGCAATTTAAATTATGCCATCATTGTACTCCATTGAGCTTAATGGCAAAATAGATGTTTATATTGTGAATTTTTAATAACATCATTTTTTTTCCTATATTATAGCTCCAGGCTTACTTGTTTTGGTGTATATTAAATATTTACATCACTGAACTTAATATTTCTTTTATTTCAGATGTACGTATATTATTGAATGATGACAATCTACTTAGAGAAGGAGCATCTGGGTAAGTTTCTTTGTAATTTACATTATTAGCCTTTTTTTCTTTTTTTTCTTTAAATAAAAAACAAAAAAAAACAATAGTAGCAGTTCTAACACAGTTACTCAATCTGGATTCATTTTTTTTTTTTTTTTTTTCCCCCATCAGTCTAATTAGTGAGCAGAGATGTATTCTGAAATATAAAATTTATCTTTATTTCTGTTTGAATTTCTGCAATGATGAGTTATTTCCATTTGGATTAATGTCCTTATATTTGTTATCATAATTTCAGCTGTTGTACCCACCGACCTTCTTCAGGGGTTTGTCGATCTGGATAACCTTTAGGGAACTTAAAACTGAATCCGTTCTTTAACCTATGGGGGTAGATTTTAGCTTTATAAGTTTTACATTAAAAAAAATTCTTGCCAACAATTCTATTAAATATTCTTTTTTAATTTATTAGAGGAAGCATTGTCACTTATTAATTTTTGATTTGTATTTCTTATTTCTGTTACTTTTTATGTGGGACTTTGACTGTCATTCCCGGTTTGGATTTGAAAAAAAAAAAAAGAGCCTCCAACAAAACTTGAGCTTTATCTAATTGCTAAGGTAGTTTCCTGGTTAGGTAGACTTCTTATTTCTGATTCAGATTGTCATTCTAAGGTCATTACTTAGCAATCTAAGATTTGCAATAAAAAGTAACTGAAGTATGATGAAAATGAGTCAACTAGTCTAATGCAGTCCGGCTACTCTCATGGTCTGGCACATTGTCAATCCTTACTTTGTGGATCTGCCATTACAGTTATTTTCAGTTTCTAACCATAATTTGAACTCCAATTTCAGTTTATAAACAAATCCATTAAATGCGTAAAAACATGACTTTTTGAATTGAATCAAAACCTTCAATTTGATAACTTTCACTTTATTTTCATATAAAATTTTGTATATTTTCTTAATCTTCTAAAGTATTTTTAATACAACCACTTATCATTTATTATTATATAAATTAAAAATCTACTTTTCTCAATATTATAAAAATCTTTAAAAATTGATAACTGTTAAGATTTAATTGGTATTTTTGTTTTCTGGAATTCTATGTGATCTATCAATAGTCAGATCATAAGATTGCTGGATTAAAGAGGTCCAACATGTAATACCGAACAACACTTCATCCAACAATAAATTTTAAAGAAATATTATTACTAATAAAGCTAGTGTATTATTTGTATTATTTATATTCAGACTAATGTCTGAATGTAAATGATAACTCCTTATCCCAGAAAATGGCTTGTGTATATAAATGCATAGATTTGATCTTCTGTAACTGGTAGTACTTGCGCCCTTAATCAGTAAGGCAGATGTTATGTGCAATCAGGCCTCCCATAGGAAAAGGGATGGAAGTTTGAATGTTGCTAAATTCTTTATTTCCAATTGGCACTATATACTAATAGCTGTAGAATGACTGTTTGAGAATTAAAATGGGAAGGAAGTTAAAAGAAATAAGTAAAAAAATTAATAATTCTAAAAAATGTTTAACATTTTTGTAATCTATTTTAACCTTGTGTTGAAATGTTGATTATATGTGTTGTTGCTTGCCACCAGCAACCAAGTACCTTTTAAAAAGATTAAACCATTTAAAGTAAAGTTTTGATATTTACTGTTCAATATATTGTGGGAATTACTCATTAACAATAACTGAGTTTTAATACCAGGACTGGAATTATACAGTAAATGCTAGTAAACCCTTTTATTTATTTATTTATTTTTTTTAGAATGCTAACTTTTAAATATATTAACAACACATCCATTATGCATATTTGTAAAAACTAAACAGATTAACCGTTACACTATTTACATTGTTTGGACTGTTGTCCTCATCTTTGTCATATTCATGTTTCAACTGTTGTATGCTCCAACCTCCTTCAAATGATATACATTGGAATTTCGAACTAAACCCTTTATTGGGGTAGATTGTTCTAGTTCCCTGCCTTTTCTGGATATCTCGGTTAATTCCCTTTATTAAGTCTCAAAGTTTTTGTTCTGCCGTGGCCACATATTGAACTCTCACCTCTTTGGATCACGTCACTAGATTACTTCAACCAACGCTAGTATCCACTGGGCTATGTATGAATTAATTTTTTAGGACTTATATACCTGATGTCTCGGTAACCATTTTTTTATCAGAGCTCATATAAAAAATTTTGTTGTTTTTTTTTGTTTTTTTTTTCTAGGACTTTGTATTACTGGTTCCCATGTTGTATTCATGTCTGTTTGACAGGCTTAGGTTTTTGTGGCCTAACATGTGTACTGATTCCTTAAGAAGGCCAGACCAAAACATTGTGAATACTAAAGATGAGGACCAGTCTGAAAAATGTAAACAGTTACAATTCCTCATTTCAGAAATATAGACAGATGTCAGTAACCTTGTCATTATAAATCCTTTTTGATATAACATCTCAATAGAATTCAAAATGCCAAAAAAAACATTCATCACATGTGACCAATGTATTATTTCGCATTTTAAATTTCAGATTTTTTCCTTTTCTGAAATACTCAACATCTGTAGGCTGTTAATTACCTGATTAATTGAACAAATTGTTCAATTAACCTTGTTTTAATTATTCTCATGTGATAGCTAAGTTTTTCTTTTCTTCTTTTTTCTTTCTCTCTCTCGCCATAGATAAGTGAACCCTTGTACAGTTTCCAAGTGTTTGACATTTTCCTCCCTTAATACTTTTGGATTTAATTCTTATGTCAATATTTTGGTGGCTATTCAAAATAATTTTTTTTTTTATTTAGAAGATTTTTTTTTAATAATTGTTTTAGTTTTGGCAGTACATACACTTTTGGGAATGTTTATCATTAGAGATTATGGTTGAATTGATAAGAATCTTGATGAACTTTTCCATTTGAGAGAAAATAGATTTGAGTATTAGTCTTGACAAGCAGTTTTTAATTTTTGCTTCTATTATCTCTGTCTAGCTTATTCTATATTTATATACAATGAAACCATTTTGGAAAAATGTCTGGTCTACTATATAGGATCATTTGAAAAGGAAAAATATTGTAATAATTTAAGACTATTTGGATATGACTTACTAATTTTTGAAATTGATTTATTTTCAAGATTTTGGCATGTACATTCTCATAAAGTAGTTATTAGTTTGATACTTTTTTTTTTTTATTTAAAGTTTTTTTTTTTTTTTTTTTACATGGAACTTCATTGTTGGGACACTCAAATTTATATATTTGTTATGGTGGGGACAGGCCTTAGTAAAGGGAGAGAAAAAAATTACAAAAAGCCACAGCAGATGGAAAGTTATGTAGGGCCATGGTTGCCTATGACCAGAAGGGATGTGGTGCAGATGAAAAAGAACACTGATCCAGTCTTTAGAACTTATCAGGAGTACCCTGTAATTAATAAGGAAAATCAGATTTTTGTCTTGTATGTTGAATATATCAGTGTCTCTTAATGCTATAGTCTCTAGAACAGTGGTTCTAAAGCTTTTTTGCCCAATGCATCCTTTTCACCATGAGTCTAGAATGTCATCCCCCTCCACTCTCCAAGGTTGTCCAACTCAAAAGCTGCATTCCAAATAATATGCATAAAATCTTCCTTCTTTTCCACATTAGTGCATATACATTTACATTATTTTATACAATTTTTTTTTACTCCAAATTCTGTAAATAATAAAATAAAATACAAGTTAAAAAGAACCCCCTCCCTGCTCTTGAAAAAAAAACCTGCTCCAGAACTTCATTGTTTATTCAGTGTGCGCTCTTATTACCTACTTACTTTTATTGTTTTTGTAACTTAGTCAGATGTGCAACCTATTTCATTTGTGTGAATGGTAAGATATCTAACAAGGATGTGAACAAAACGTCTGTTGGTTTAAAGAACTAGTTATTCAATCTGAAATACCAAACAGGGATAAATAAATACAAAATTAATTTCTGGAATAACTTTTTCTTTTAAACACCTTGGATTTAAGTTACCTTTCATTTTTAAAGATCTACAAATATTAATGATTAATCACATTTTTTATTTTTCTTCTGTAGACTTTCTTTTTGATAAATGCTGTTATTCAATGAGTATTTTCGTTAAGGAATGCCAACAAGCATTAGGCCCGTCACCAGAGCGTTTTGAGGAGTAGGGGTTAAGTCTGTGTGGGCTGCAAGTATGAATTTGCTCATTAAAATTAGTTCACATTTTCACAAAGGTGTAGACAAATATTTGAACCACTGATTAAAATGTTGGTGTACATTCAAAAGTTTGGAACATTATTGAATTATTATTAAAACATATCTAACAATCACTAAAGATTAAAAAAAAATTTTTTTTTTTTTTTTTTCTTTACTTGAATATTAAATCCAAATCATATAGATATTATTTATTCAAAACAATATATCAGGTCTACTAAAATACTTATGACACTAGCATTTTAGGGGTTCTTTTCATTAGCTTTATCAAGCTTTGACTTTTTATTGCCTCCTTAGATATAACTTTAATTTTTTTAATTTTGTTAGTTTCTAATGTCAATTAAAATGGGAAATATTGATTGAGCAAATATAATCATGTAAATATTTACAGAAAAAGGAATCCATTTCAAGAATAACAAGTCAGCTTTCCAAAATTATATATCCTGAAAAAATAAATATTTCATATAACAAATCCGGAGGATGAACATTTTGCACTACCTGGATTTATATGCAAGACATTTTAAATATGTCTGTATTTTAGTGGATAAGCCCAAAGAGTTGTGAGTTCAATACCTGGCCATAGCCACAGCAAGGGTAAAAAAAAGAACTTGCAGAGTTGAGTTACTAAAGGGAGATAACTGAAACTGAGATCTAGAAAAGGCATGGCATGTGAAACTAGAACAGTCTACTCCAGAAGACAAAAATGTTTTAGTTCGAAATTCCATCATATATCACGTGAAAAGGGCCGAAGTGTATTCTTTATGATGAATTCTCTTAACTTGATCTGTATATCAGATTTGCATATGACTGTTTATAGCTTAACTAAGAAGACTATCTTAGATTCTATTATACAAGTTGATATTTTCACAATAATATTGGTATTAACCAACTGATTTATATAAGCAATATATTGTGTGAGTTTTAACTATCAATATTCTCATTAAAATATTGATAACTTGTTTTTTGAGGTACCTGGTATTATGATGCAAAATTCAATGTAAATTTTTATTTATAAATAAATCAAATATAAATATGGCATATAAACATATTTGATTAAATGTTCCATGTATCTGAATAAATATTTTTAGGTATTAATATGGCCTCAATGATCGATAGCTTTTGTGTTTCTTTCACTCATTGATTTTCTTAACTTTTCTATTGTTTCATCTTTAACATTTCTGGCGTTAGTTGCTGTTGCTTCCCTTCATGGCTTGAATATTGTTTTCCATTCTTTTATACATCATATTTAATAATGGACCAAAAGTTTTCTATTGGATTAATTTGTTGTTTTTGAAAACTTTTTTGGAAACGTAGCCAGTATTAAACTTTGTAGAATCAGGAGCAGCATTATTTTTGTATGTATATATTTAATTTATAGTGTCTTGATTGTGACCTGTGCCACTCAAAACAAGAAAAAAAATGTTAGAGAATACAATAATTCTTTGTATTATATCTTGATATAATAAACTATGAAAGAACTTGTAATTTTACTGCATATAATATTAGCCTAAAATATTACTCTTTCCTCCCTGTGGTCTTCTAAGTTGTGTTGGTCAACTATTTCTATGGTCCTAATAACAAGATATTAGAAACATTCTCTTGAACATTTTAATATCTTGACTCCACTTGGAAAACATTTTTATCATCTCACTGTTTTTTTTGTTTGTTTTTTTTGTTTTTTTTTGTTCCCTTTCTGTTGTACACATGTAGATTCTTGTGAGTTTAAGATATATTTTTAAATATTTTGGATATAGTTATAAAATGAAAAAATATATTCATAAACAAAGTTGCAATATTGATTTTTAGCATTCCAATCAGTGTACAGCCTAATAAAAAATAAAATAAAATAAAAAATCTCTGTTCATAGTATATTTGTATTTTATTTGCAGAGCATTTGCCCAATACAATAAAGACCAATTTACACCATGTAGAATAGAGGGCACTGAAGAACAGGTGAGACTTTTTTCTTTTTTTTTTGTTCTTTATTTACCTTTGTTGATACATCCATGTATTTTGATTCTGTTCTTGGCTATCAGTATTTTAAAATCTAAAAGATCAAAGTAATTCTTCCAAAACCTATTAGATAATCAATATTTGCTTAATAAACAAGTGCAGTTAATTTTGTTAACATTTTTATGTTTATCTACATTATCCTATATGAATATTGAAACCCCTAACGACCCCCCCTTTTTTTTTTCAATATTGATCATCTTCTATGACTTAATTGCAGAACATCTAAAGATGACCCTTTCTTCCTTTTTCTTTTTACAGTTCTTAGTTATTATCATGTCTCTTTCTTTCTCTCTATAATGCCTGCTTACGTCTGGTATTAGCCAACATTTCTATTTGTGGAATCAGAGTTCATAGGACAATTAGAACACAATTGATACAGGCATCAATCAACAGTCATTAGTTGAATTTTGATCTGAAATTTCCACTGTATAATGTTCAGTCTTTTTGATTAATATTTACCAAAGAATTGAGAGTATTGAAAAGGAAGCGGATTTATGTTGAAAAATGAAAATATATGTATCCCCCCCTCCCCACATCATTATGCTACAGGTTTATTACCATTATCTATATGAGTTTCACTTTGGTGCAAAATCACCAGCATGGAGCACCCAATGAGGATTGACTTGTTACTTTATACAGCAAGACTAGCTTATAAAACATTACATCATTGCAAGGTACCCACAGTAAAGCTAGCAGAGCCAATGGCTGATTTTTGAATTTAACAATAATTCAGTATATCGTAAAATAATCTAATTCATATACAGTTATTCACGTTAATGCTAACTAACCTTGTATTCATTGAAAAATGTCAGGATTATTTATGTATAGATCAGCATTTCTCAACCAGCATGCCCAAACACACTAATGCACCCTGAAATGTAGCCAGGTGTGTGCCCCAAGTTAACAAAAAAGTAATTATGAATTATTTTTATATTTAAAACATCTTAAAAAGTTAAAGAGGTCAAGCAGTGAAATGTCTTTAAAATAAATACTTGCTTCAAGAGACTTCTTTATTATTTTCCTATTTTCAAAATCCATGGCTAATCTTTCCTTATTGAAATTTAAAATGTGCCCCAGAATTTTAGTTATTCTACAGGTACAAAACATGAAACAAAAAAAATGTTTACTGGTATAGATCATCACTTTTACCTGGGATCATTAAACAGAATTGAGAAAAGAAAGTGTGTAGGAGGAATGGTAGAAGGTCAGTGTTAAATAGGAAATGAAAAGAAAGGCAAGTGAAAGTAACGTGGGGAGGGATGGAAACAAAAGAAAGCTTCAGATAGACTTGCTACATTAACATTTTATTACTTTTAAAGTGAGTGGAGCTCTATTTAATACTTTGTTCTTTGTACACTTTACATATATAAATATTAATATATAGAAGATTGTAAAGGGATTGAATTTTAGCTGACTAAGTATAGTGATGGTCTGTAGAATCTTTTTAACTTTTTCTAAAATCATGTTTTTCAGATTGGGCATTTATTGTTTCCCTAATTATTAAGAAAAGTTACTTCCATGGAATATATAAAATTATTGCAACTTAATGTTAGTTTAATATATGGAATCCCAATTCTATCACTCTGGCTAAGGCTGTAATGGCAGTATCAGGCAGAAAGTTTGAGGAGAATTATGGCCACAGTGACACAAAATGTGCTAACTAAATAACAATTCTATCACTAATGCTTGTTTTTAATTTCTACCACTGCCAACAATATATTAGTGATGGGACGATTAACCATAATTGAGAATTGGAAATATCAGAACTTTTGGGAGTATTGGAATTGGAGAATTTTTAGCCTAATTTCCAGTTCCAAAAACAATTCTTGGGGTGTGTTGTTTTTTGTTTGTTTTTTTTGTTTTATTTTAACTTAATTTTCTATTCCTGGTACTAATGATAAAAAGTTTTGATGGGACACATGGCCCAGTGGATAAAGGTGTTGGTTGATTGATTAAAGTGATTTGATCTAAAGAGTTGTGAGTTGGCCACAGCAGAGAGATCAAAAATTTGAGTGTAGAGTTATCCAAAGGCATGGCACATGGAATTAGACCAATCTAACCCTGTGGACTAAATGAAGGGTTCACTTCAGTCCAAACAATGTAAAAAGCAGAAAAAGACAGGAAGTTATGGAAAACCATGATGAAAGGACATATCACACATAGAAGAAGGGCTCTCTACTTCAGTATCAGACTTGTGTGTGTGTGTGTGCGTGTGTGTAAGTAATTATTTCAAGATTATTAGTGATAATATTGAAAACAATTCTATAAATAATTTTTTAAGTGTAGTTTATAATTGAAGCCTCCCACCCCCAAATTCTTCATAATGAATTATTGTACGAAATATTTCAAATTAACATCATCTTTCTTACACTATTTGGAAACAAAAGTTCCATGAAGCAAATTACTAATTTATTTTATTTTTTTGCTTTTTATTGCTAACCTGCTACTATCAGTCACAATAACCTGTCTCGCTTGTCATCATTTCTGTAGTCAGCTGACATTGACTTGAATGGAGTGACAGAATGCAGTTTGGTGCACTCATATTGGACTGGCTGCCTCTCCATTAGCTGCTCTTAAGTCTTTTAAATGCAGATTTAGAAAAACTGCAATGATTTTTATCAAAATAAAAATGGTTTATAATTTATGAAAAGAAAACAGGAAACTGGAATAGACAACCAAAATGTTGAGTGTAAAAAACATTTTAATCTGACACTACTTTGGATGGAGCTGTATGGAATACATTATTTGAGGATCACAGATATTTATGCGTATGTTATGGACAACACTTCCCAAGTGCGTTCTTGTAAAAATTTTTTGTCTATCTCTCTTTCTCTCTCTTTTTGTCATAAATTTTTATTTTGGCTTCAATGATTTGGGATTTTACTTTAGCTGGAAATTCATTCAAAGTTTTACAAGAGTTTGAAAAAGGATAATATTAGTAAAAAAAAAAAAAAATAATAATAATAATTTTGTTAAAAGAGGCCCAGCTTTTTAATTTAATCAAATCCAAATCAATTAATTGTAAACATACCAAAAAATTTTCTTTAGAATATTTAAAGAAAGATTTTATAAAAACAAAAGAAAATAGTTCGCATTTCTGATCCACATGAATTTCTTGATTTTTCAAGAAACACAATCACATATATTTAAAAAGGAAAAGTTGGTTAATACAAATGATGAATGGTGGGTGGATGTTATAGATTGTTCTTATAATGTTTTCTATTGTCATTTGCTATTTAAAAATTCATTTTGTTTCCTATAACAATACATTAATTTCCTCCCTACCTTCCTGTAATTATAATAAGATTTCATTTGAAATCACTCATGTGATATTTGGATGTGATGAATGTGTCACTCACATTTAAGTTTTCAGGTATTTTTTGTGTGTGTGTGTAAGCCCCCCCCCCCCCCCCACAATATTTCTCTACTAGGAAAAATTATTGGTTTAAAAATGTGCCATGGCCATCATTTTTCAGTTATTGCAAACAACTGATTCTTTTCATTATTATCATGCCTTCTTGTTAAATTCTAAATATAATAAAATTCTTATTTTCCACCCCTTCATTCATCATTGTTTAAACAACTGCTTTTGTAACAGACCAATTTTATTTTTATACAGGGAAATGACACGCACGCACACACACACACACACACACACATATATATATATATATATATATATATATATATATATATATATAAATTTTGTGCAGTTATTTCTCATGCTGCATGTTATGAAATTTAAACATAAGAAAAAGGGATGAATAACTTTTGGTAATATTTATTTGATGGATATAAAAAAAAATTTTTTTGACTGAAAAGAAAAAAGTATAAATCTTGTATAATCTTTTGGAAGGCGGAGTTAGAAAATAATTTACAGAAAGAAAATCTGAATTTTTTTTTTCTTTTTTTTTTTTTTTCTGAATTGCATTAATTTACTACCCCCCCTCCCGCCAAAACCAGGGCATAGTGTTTGTGGTTGCATGATGATCTTTATATTCTTTTAAGTTAGAAACTTCTAAAATTATAAACAAAATAGTTGTGGTGGGGTAAAATAAGCAGATAAGTTTCTAATACATGGTAAGTTTGTAGTTCCATAAGAATTTGAAAATTTGTAGGATGTTTCAGTTCCTGTATTGATAACTATCTACAAATGTGTAATTTTCTATTGCAGTAGAGTTTGTTTTTGTGGGTTTTTTTTAACCCTAATTATTCACTTAATACAAGGCACATGAACCACTTAGGATAGAAGGTTACTGATTGAGGTTGATTGATATATGAGGAAGAGATATGTAGGAAGGATAACGGTTAATCCGAGACTTATAGGGGTTATGATTGGAGAAGCACCCTTTTGAATGTCTGTTCCATGAAGCAGCAGTTCTTTGGAAGAAGCTGTCCAAATGGAACTTGATCATTACTAATGGAATACAAAAGGACTGGGGATGAGTACTTCCAGTGTACATTACATGTCAGGTCTTAGCTGTGATGCTCTGGTGGAACTATGGAATGTAGCTCATGAGAACATTTGGCATGGAAATGGTTAGAGGCTTATGATAAAAATCATTTTAATCACACACACACACACACACTGCAAAAATCTATTATTACCATGAAACATTTTCAGATGCACAAAACCCTTCTCAAACTGATATGGTAATTTACTCCATGAACTTATTAAGATAGACAAAAGGAAGATGAAAAATTCAATTTAATTTAAAATTGAAACTAGTATTTACAACTGCACTCATCTACATACTACTAATTATAATTGTGTCAAAATGAATTTGTCTGTTTTGGGTCCTGGAAAAAATGGTATTGAGTTCTAAACTATAAGACTTGGTAGACTTTTGGATGAAAATAACCTGCATCTTATATACATAGGATTACGGTATTTTATGTATAATATCTATTATATTTCCAAAGATATCTATTTGCTAGAGAACACATTTCATTGTTTTTCATCTCAACAAATCTTGTTTTCAGTAATGTTGAGAAAATTGAAGAACAACACATCATGTCAGTATAAACTCTTTGAATTTTAAGATGGGAATGGTTCCCTTTATACCAAAGCACATTTCTTTTTTCTTTACTTTGTTCAATATTTTCACTTGTAATATTTCTGTTTCATTTATTAAAATAGACAAAATTTTCCTGTTTCTTTTTCATTTCAGGTATTGATTACTGAATATGGAGATTTAGTTGCAGGAAGATTTCTAGATCCTCGAACAAAAACTACTTTTAAGTGAGTTTTCTTTTTCATCTCCTTTGTATGCAGTATTTTACTTTTATCTCAATTATTTAACCTTTAGCACTCTGCAATATTAATATTACTTCCTTTTTTATTCTTTTTCAAGGCCTCAATTGCAGTATCCTTATTGTTAATTTCACTCAAAATTATTTTCAGGAGGGCAACACAACCAAATGAAAGCTATGTACAGTTAAATAAGAGTTACTTCCCTTGATACCCTTTCTTTTTATATTTAAATTTAAATATAGGAATCATTTTGTACTTTCTCTGAGTACATCATAATAAAATTAATATTTAAGATATAATTTACCTTTTAGTCAAATGTAAGTTATCTAAAACAAAATACAGTGGTCTCCGCTTGTCCTTGGTTGACGTTCAATAACTGGAAATAATGTAGACAATATATATATATATATATATATATATATACACACACACACACACACACTAGCAGGCTTTGCAAAGTAAGATCTATTCGCTACTTGAAATCTTTGAAACAAAAATAAATTGGCTTGTTATAGTTAAGGATAGTTTTACTTCCTTAATGCAAATTTCAAACACTTTTCTGCACTATATAAGACAATATTCCTAAACAGAACTATTTTTGATATGAAAATCAAAACAATCCTTGAATAAAAGAACAGTAATGAAGGACAGTTAATTAATGAAATAAACATTTTTAAAATCAATATGCAAATTAGTTAAACCTGAAGAGTGATATTGCCTAGAAGTAGATAATGTATAATACAGATATTGAGCTTTTAGTTTGTAAATTCCTCTCAAGGAGTTTGTTCATCTCTCAGTTGCATCTCTGTCTTTGGGCAGTGTGTGCTCAAGGCCTACTCTGTCAAAGGACAGAGTTGCAACTGAGGAAAATTATACTGAGAGGTGCCCAGCCCTGGAGAATAGCTGCCCGAAGCCACACCCTCTCATGGCACCAGAGAGGGATCGGTGCTCGCATGGAGGCCAGTGCAACCAAGGGTTGTGGGGGCTGTGGGCAATTTTTGTTCGTTTGTTTTGTTCACACTTGGGTCCCCACCTAAAAAAAAAAAACCTTGTGTTACATCTCATCTCGGTGGGGAGACAGTAAATACTGTGTGTAAATTACTATAAAGTATAGATGGTGCTTTTTAATCTCAGAATTTATGTGCGAATTAGGCTCCAATTTCGGGTTTATTCATATAGATTCCATAATATAGGTTTTACTTAATTAGCTATTATGTTTCTCTAACTCTTCAAATGTTGAATGGATAACTAATTATTTCTGTTTTCACATCTTTACACTGTATTAATTTTATCTTTATAAATTGTCCCCTGTTCTGTCACCCATGAAATAAAAATAATTGTTTGTACGGAAAATAAGGATCTACGTACAGCAAATTGTCTTTAAATTAAGTGGCAGCAGAAGAATTCTCATTGAACTTTTAAAAGGTAACCTTAAATATTAATTCAATACTTAAATGCTGCAATCAATTTTGAGTTCTTCTGTAGTTTATTGATGCCTATTACATCTACTCCTCCCTAGCTATTGTGATGATGGCCAAACCAAGAGTCCTACACAGGAGCTAACTTAAATGCCACCTGATAGCCAGTTTAAAATTTTAAGCTAGCTGAAAATTTGGATGCAAAATGAAAATAACTGTTACTCCCCCTTGAGCCATGAAAGCAACGATAATGGCTAGTATAATATATTAATATATATTTTTAATCTGGCAACCCTGAACCTAAGCTCAATGAAAATCATTTCTTGCTCCTAACGTTTCTAGGGCTTCTGAATGAGCTATGAATCATTGAAATCAGACTCGTTGGAGCAGAAGAGTTGCTTGGAGAGACACACACGCACACACACACACACACGGTGTCCATAAAGTTTGTGTGCACTTTAAATTATTAAATTTATAAAAGTGCACACAAACTTTATGGACACCCTGTATGTATGGCTCTTTAGGATTTATTTTATTTATTCCTACTCTACTTAGTGTATTGTGCACTCTACGTTCTAGCTTTACTACTCGCTTGGGTTTTTTTTTTCTTTGGGCTAAAGACTTCGGGCACTGGGCGATTTGTATTGACCTGCTCAAATGTTTTTAGTTCTTTTTTTTTTCTTTCCAATTTTTTTCTCGGATACCAATTTGTTTTGACATATCTACAAATTGTGCTATCCGAGGTTTGTTTGTTTTTTGTTTTTTTTTTTATTTTTCCAACCAAGTATTACGAGATATATAACTCCTTTTAGACTTATTGTTTACAATCTGAAGTTCCTATCAAGATTTAGGGAACTGATTATAATGTCATTAGAATGATCAATCAGAGTGAAACAATTCAAAACTGCTGAAAAGTAGTGCTAAGAAAAGCATTTCATGAAAAAACGATGAAAACCATTTGTCTGCTTTCTCCTCATTGTTTTATTCTATACCCTACTTGATCACTTTAGACTTTCTCCGCTCCACTATCATTTTGCATTTCACAATGACCTGACTGGAAACTGTACAGTTGTGGCAATTATATAACAATTGTGTTGAAAGTTTAATTTTGCATATGTCTTTTTTCATTTTGTTGTTTGGATGCCATAAATAGTTATTTACATGTAAGTAGAATCATGAAGTAAGATCTTTCTATGTAGATAGATATAAAAAAAAAAAATTGATAGATTTTTAAATAAATCCTATAGTGATTTTCGGTTAGTGTAATAATAAAAAGAATTTCTTTCTAATTTTAAATTTTCAGATATGATCATTTGCGGAAAGAAGCCAGTGACTTGCAACCAGCTGAAATTGATAAAGTTGCTGAGCCCTGGCGAGCTGCGGTTGAAGCAGCTTTTACTCCCTATGTACATAACCACTATAAACATGGTGTGACCTCTGTCTATGGCACCAGTAATGATGCTAACATAACTATTATTGCTTGTATTGAAAGCCATCAGTTCCAGCCAAAGAACTTTTGGTAAGTTTTTTTTTTTTTTTTTTTTTTTTAATCATAAGGTAACGCAATAAAGCAATCAAGATGTAAGGGGCTCTACTGAATGAAAAAGAATATGACAAAGAAATCTTTATTAAAGAACAAGAATTAAGGAGACAGGATTGAGTTTGAGAGAATATAAATCAAAGAACCTTGAAGAGAAAGAACAATAAAAGAATAGCAGTTAAGAGAGAAGAGAACGATTGACATTGCATTTCAATTTTTGAACATCACAGTTGTGTACAAAGCAAGAAGCCAGAAAAGAGTTACACATGCAAGAAGTTTGAAAGAAGAAACTATTGTCATGCAACTTATGGTTACATCTAACAATTTCAACTGTAAAAGGTGAGACCTTGCTGCCAATCTATTACTGTGCTTAAGTCGAGCTACCTAAGAGGAAAACTCATCAGAAAATTTAATTTTAAAATATTTATATAAAAGGCATGGGGGAACTTTTGTTGTTTTGTTTTTTTTTTAATGTGTTTGGGGATTATAGTTTAATTTTTATATTTATGACTAGACATTTTCCAAAATTAAAATTTTTTTTATTTTTTATTTTTTTTATGATAGTGTTATATAGCAATAAAGTGTTGCTGCCAACACTTTAGTTTGAACATAGATCGCCAGTGAGCAAACACAGGGGATCCCATTATTGAATTAAGTAGACCATGTGACCAGAGAGGAAAGACCATGTGACCAGTAAGGAAGTCGTGTGACGTCTAATTGATCACATGTCTAATCTATCCTCTATTAATATATAGTCCACTATTCTCTACTCTATTCACTAGGCTATTTCTCTCTTCAGATTACTACACTGATTACTATTCAAGCAAGTACTATTGGTGTGAGTGTTATTCAAAGGCATCTGACACCAGTATTGTTCAACGGCATACTATAGTTGTATCAGCGATTATAAAGTCTCTACTACAACAAGCATTACGAAAGTGACGAGTATTTGTTGACATCACAAAAGATAGCTTCTGTAGAATACACTTCACTAATACGTAATGGCTGCTTCCCATTTCTGAATATACCCATCTACTGGTGTGGCTAGTTAATCCGTGTTGGAGACCCCTGCTCAGGTACATTTGTACTGTTTCAGCACTCAGAGCCAACCTGTGGTTTATACAGCAGGTATGTTGAGCAGACATTGGTTACTATTTCTGGTACAAAGTTCATAATCTAGCTTAATCGGTAGCACAGCCATCAACAGCTTCTGAACAGTTTTGTCAAACCAATTTCACTTGAGTGGCTTTGTTCAACCTGTGGTATGGTTTCAAGCATTTTCGAGGAGTATCAGACACTAGGATCACCTCTAAGGGCTGATATAATAAAGTTGTGACCCCCTTTACAAATCAACTCTGGTGAGATTCAAACCCAGATCTTGAGTAACTGCCATAAAATTATTCTGTAAATTAAAGAGAGTTCTGTGTATTCTTTAATAAGAATGTTGACATTAAAGAATTGTTTGTCTTTTAGGTCAATTTCATCCAGACATTGTGCCAATATTAAAAAAAAAATGGTTTTCTTCTGAAGAAAATTTAAAAAAAAATAATACCAGCTAGATTTGAATTGAAAGCATAGAAAAAACGAACTGAAAGCTTTGATAAGATTATGACTCAAATCTTGCTTATAAGATATATTTTAAGGAACTTTCAATCCATATCTACATATATAAAATGCAATGTTTATCTCTTTCTCCTCTCTCTCTGCTTCAGTAACACTTTTCACTACACTCTGATGCAAGAGAAAACTGCTGGGTCAGCACTGTTTTTATCCTAGGCAGAGGGTAGAGAAATCCTAGAATGCTGATCCCTATTAAAAGGAAAAATACCTCTAACATTTATACATGCAATGTTTTCTATTATTAAAGCAAAACAAATTATTTTTTGTAGAATTAATATTTTAATCTACTAGTGTGATACTATGGACGGCCGCATAGAAAGGAAAGCGGTGGTTTATCTCGGTGTTTCTTTTTAATGGGTCAGTGGATGGTTCCTTTTGAATTTCAGTCTTGTAAATGGCATCCACTTTAACCAAATGGTAATAGTTAAATAAAGGGGTGGATGTGGAATTTTTGGGGATCAACTGAAATAGGTTATATCCGGGTGCTTGTCTATATTAAGTCATGCTTGGGATCTGGGAGAGTTCTGGTCAGACCTTGGCAGGAGACAGACATATCAGTGTTGTGGTTCCAAAGTCTCCATTTCATATTACCAGGCACCACATTGAGATGTGTAGATGGACCAGGAGTTGGTAGGAGGAAGCACTGACTTAGCAGAAGTTATCCCAAGTATCGCCTACCTACTCACCTAGACGAGTGAAGGCCTGAATAAAACCTTTTGTTTGGGTGAGGATTGCATTATATGTATGCACGATGAATTTTACACTTTGCTTGTATATCTGTAAACATTTCCATATTATTAAATTGAAATAGGTTAACTTCTGGAAATGTAACTCATTGTTATCAGTTTTATAGTAAATATAAAAGACAATATGGAAAGCTTATATATTTTCAGTCCTGTTGGATTATTTATGACCAATTTTATATAAAATCATATAAGTATCTCCTATAGCCAATTTAGTAGAATGAAAGCTTAATGCTTTGATTTTGAAAAATTTTTCTATTCTTTTTTTTGAATTTGTTAATGAATCTTAACTTGGTATCAGAGAATATTGTTAGCAAAAGTTAATTTCCATAATTCCTAATTTTGTTAGCGTTTAAAAGTGCAAAAAATTATTGTATTTAAAAATTATTTCTTAATCAATTCACCTCAAGCAAGACAATAATGCCACTAAAACGCAAGGGCTACTAGGAGCAAAAGAAATGTGAAGATTTTAGGAGGGAATGGAAACCCAATCCTAAACTGGAAACCAAAGATAAAACTCTACTCCTGTTCAAAAGACCAGGGAGGAGTGTGAACCGGACAATAGGCAAACGTATCTATTCCTATTATCTATGCAAGTAGTATTCCAGTCAGGTTCATTACATTTACTTACATGCAAATACCTCAGGAAAGGTATGAATTCATCTCTTCTCCCCCAAGCTATGGGTTTAATAGCAGGACAGACTGGAACCTATAGCCTTAGTTGGCAACCAGTCTACTGCATAAAAATCTTTTGCCTACTGAATCATAAATTGGTCTGTAAATGAAAAATCCTTCCGTGTAATCCTTTGTAAACACAGCTTGCTGCAGAAAAATCTTCTGCCTCGTCAGTCATGACTTGAGATATGATCGCCCAAGCATATGGCATTTAACTGACTAGATATCAGTGTGAAACGTTGGAATTGGTAAGTAGTCTGCTGCATTCACTTTCATGCTTTCTTTGAGAAAAGTATGCATCCGTCTCTTAACGTAACAGCTAGAGGTTAATATCAGTGTAGCCTGGGGTTTCTAGTCTTGAGTGGCCACCACTCTGAGAAAAGGAAAACTTGGCTTTTCTGCAGTTTGAAATTCTAATAGGTAACTCTACTACTTATCCCAAGAAGTCATGGCAATTTGCAGATAAATAAAAGGAATTTGGAGTCATGATTGCCTACATCCTGAAGAGACATGTTTAAAAAAAAATGACACAATTTTGTTGGTAAGTTTCATGCCTTCTCAGATGTAGAATTATTATTGTTTGTTTTATGAAACCTTCATAATGGAACAATCCTCATTAAATTTTTATTGTTAAAGATTATTCATTTCTTAAAAAATAAAATTATCTAAATTTTTATCATTGACATCCGTGAATCAGCTGCTAAATATTTTTTTATTAGGGAAGTGCTTTGTATATCACTTTATATTATATTGGAGTAGAGATACTAAAAGTGTGTTTTATTTTAATATTATGGCTGCCTTTAACTCTTGTTTTACAAACTTTGGCAAAATGACTTATGAGGCTAGATTAATTTCTAAACTTTTAAAATTGCATTATATGTAGATTCTTGAGTGACAAAGAATTTCTTATTTTTCATTTTTCTTGGTGAAATTTTGGTTGATTTCTTTATTTTAATACAGGAATGGGCGCTGGCGCTCTCAATGGACAGTAACATTTAATGAAAATGGAGGAAAAGTTGACTTAATAGGTTTACTTAAAGTTCAAGTAAGTAAAATTATTTTATTTCCGTCTTAGATTTAACATTAGTAAATTGACCTCACTTAATTATTTACTTTATAAAAACCAAGTTTTACTTTGTAAGCTATGATGTATTATTATGTAGATATTCTTGTACCTACCTTAGCTTCACAAGCTGGTGTTTTTGTAGCACTTGAAAGTAATTAATTACCTATTCTTTAATTATTAACCTTTTCACTAAATTATTTTTTATATATGTTTTGAATTATATATTTGACTTGTCTGGCATAATTTATGTCAATCTCTGGAATGAAGCATTACCATTATTTACATTAAGACTATTAGTCACATCTTTATCATTATTATTACCACATTTTAGCAGCTTTTTCCAAACGTCTGTCTCCATGGGTAACCATAAGGCAATTTAAAACTGAACATTTTATTTAATCTACAGGTGTTTTTGTTTAGTACTACTGTTATTATTGCTCATCCTGTTTCTACTGAATCTATTTATACTACCTGGCCCAGGAATTGAACTCACAATTACTATGACACCAAATTCACAAACCAACACTTTAATCCACAATAGTTTCATAGATGAAAGCATTGGTTTGTGAAATTAGTGGCATAGTAATTGTACTCTTGGGTGGGTAATACAGACATAGACTCATTGAAAACAAGACAAGGAATAACTGAGCAGTGTTAAAAAAAGGGGGTGCGGACAAGATCTACTAGACATGGACAACAGAATAAGAACCATTTTTCTCCCAGATTAAATAAAGATATTTCAGTTTAAAGTTCCCAGAAGGTTACCCAGATCAATAGACACCTGAAGGAGGCTGGAGGGCACAGTGGCTGAAATGGTGTGGCAACAACAAAGATGAAGACATTAGTATGAATGCAAATATTGTCTGGCAAAACTTAATTTGTCACCAAAATTTATTTTTAAAAAGTATTGCCAATGTCCCTCCACCAAGGTTCTGGTGTATACCATAGTTATCCAAAATACCATAGTTTAGTTACCATTTTAGTTATCCAAAATACCATAGTTTAGTTACCATTTAAGTTATCCAAAATACCAAAGTTTATTAATCTTTTTAAATCTGCAACTCGACAATTTGCTGCTGTTAGCAAAAATGGAACCTTGGATGGCTACAATCCAAGTGTTAGAAAGTTTGCTTTATCATGAATTTTGGATTTTATAATATTGTTTATCTGCTATCAACTTCTATGAGGAGGATCACTTCTTTTAAAAAGAAAAAAAAATTTCAATGTTATTTTTGCTATCAACAGAATTATCAAGATATTAATGAAAATGTATAAGAGATTGAGTTGATATTCAAATGTATTGTCATTTATTTATCTACAAGAATGTGCTTTGAATCAGATAAACTGAAACCAGTGTTTGAAAACAATTTCTAGGATACATTAATGTTGATGAAAAATGAAATTTTTAGATAAAGACTTGGCTTAGACAATTGGTGATATTCTTAATGAAAATTTGCACATTTATCCATGCGATAAGGACTTCAAAACTTTTCATCACTTGTCCTTGTGATGTAATTTGGGAGCAGTTTCATCTTTCTATCAAGAAATGTATTTAAATATACTAGAATCTTTTTGCAACACATTGATGAGTGTTGAAATCCTCAAAGTATCTAGTATTGTTGAAGTCATTACTATAAATTTTTGTTGAGATTTGCAAACTCTGTTTTGTTCCATTTTGCGAACCAGTTGATTTTTATGCAAAACCAACTGTACTTTGTACCCACTTCCCTAAAATTTGGTATTGATCGGTCAATGGATGGCTATTATAAAGGGTGTGACGAACTAACAGAAGTCACAGAATTTTATATATATCTCACACATTCGATCATATTATTTATTGGAACACGTCTAAATGACTTTCTTCTTTTTTCTATTACAGGTCCATTACTATGAGGATGGAAATGTGCAGTTAGTAAGTTCTAAGGATGTCAAGTTGACCCTTAATATAACAGTAAGTTCAATAATCATTTGCAAGCTTTCATTTTAAATTCTTCTCAGTATTTAATAAAATAAATTCTTACAACTATATGTGACATTGCAACCTTGATAAATTCTATTTTGCACATGTCAAGGTATTGTGTAAATCTGATTAACAACATTACATACATCCTTCTCGGGGTTTTAAATTTTCACAGGTGTAAAATTACTTTCAAAAGCAGGGAGTATTCTGAATTGTCAACTTTATATTGTATCCAAGAATTTAATTTCTTTTCTGATCACTTTATGATGATGGCGGCATTGATAACTAAGAAGACCAATTCTTGCATGGCAGAGCCAATGACATTTACGGCATAGTAATGTGGGTGGAAGATGAGGTTGATTTTGTAGAGCCATTCTCTCTTGCTGTTTCATTTCTTCCTTTTCTCTTCTGGTAGCTTCAAAGTTTTTCTTGAAGATACGTTTGATTAGCTTTCCAAACGACCTGAATGCAGCTCTGATTCTATGTTCCACATCCTCTTCTTTCAAAATCAAGGCGTATTCTGAATATTGATCTTGTATCATTTTGCTTGTTAATATATATTTTCTATTTAGGATCAGTGTGTGGTATCTGTATCAGTTCCCAGGCACTTTTGACCATAATATTAAGTAGAAAGGAATTGGGGTGGGGATGCAAGGAAAGGAAGTAGGGGAGAAGTTGTGAAGGAGGAAATGTAGGTAGTAAGAAAGCCAGGTGAAAGAAACGTACACACACATAGTTGTGTGTGTGTGTATATATATATATATATATATATATATATATATATATATATATATATATATATATATAATCAACATGCTTGGCTAGACATCTCCATCTTTTAAACAGTGAAATTAATGTCTACTGGTCTAGGCATTTAAGTCTTAATATACAAATACAGGAAACAAGGAATAAATTTCTGCTTCAGTTCAAAAAACTGGAGAGGACTGTGAACCAGGCATTTGAACCTTGCTTTGTTGTGAAATCTTTTGTGTTGGAGTTGTCTAAAGCACACATAGCTTGAATGTGAATTTTTCCAATACAAGTGAGATGCGAGTTAAAACCCTGCCAGAAAGCACTATTTCTTCATTCCTTCTAACATCTACCAACCTAGCATTAATTTCGCTGTTCAAAAATGGCTATGACCTGGATAGGATGATAAATTACATCCAACAAAAAGGCGTCTGATCAGGAAATTGGAGGTTTTGAGGAGCATAGAACCACATCTTAATTGCTGTTCCCAGGTTCACCCTGACTTTGGGTGGTAGCACCAATTAGGGTCCCAGCTATAGGCAAATAGTTAAGAAAACAAAAATAAAACTCTAGGAAAATATAAAAATACATATTTATATTAAAATTACCAACATTATAGCAATCAACACGAAAGAATTCTTTCATGACATTAATCCATATAATATCCTACAATTGTTTACATTTTACATATGAAAATATATATGAGATGTATGGGGTGGAAGGCTGGGAACTAAGGCAATAACTATAACGGACTTGGTAGCGATGCATCTCTGGGCAGGCATGTGGAGACTTGTGGGTCATCTTGCTGGAAAAATATAGGGTTGTTGGATGTCTATCAAGAGATCAACAATTAAGACTGGGATTAAGGGATAGAAAGGTGTTAAAAATTGCAATAAATTAAGAAAATATTCTTTATGGAGAGAAAGAGCAATGGCATGAGTAATGAGAGGATGCAGAAGAAGAAAATATTTGTACATTCCTTATTCTCTTTTTTTTTCCTTTTTTATTTATTTATTTTTTGTATATGTAACCAATCCATGTTTGTATAACATTTAGATAAAAACATGGATGGTCAATAAAGATTGAAAAAAGGACACAGGAGAGAATGAGAAGATACAGGCAAAGGATGAAAGAAGAGAACAGGCATGAGATAATGGATAATCATAGTTGTAGTGGAAGGGACAAGGAAGAGAATGTGAAGATACAGGCAAAGGCCTGAAATATTGGTTGAATCTTAGTTGTGAATGTCCATGGAATTTACATAGGTGCAGCTAGTTGATATGTTGAAAGTAATTTGTTATTGAATTATCTTTAAGTTTCTAACTAATATACTATTTACACTATTTACATCGTTCAGGCTGTTGTTGTCCTCATCTTTATTGCCATATTCATGATGTTTCAGCCACTGTACGCTCTGGCCTACTTCAGGTAATATATGTTGGAATTTTAGACTGAATACTTTGAGTCCATGGGTGTAGATTGTTCTAATTCTGCAAGCCATGATGCCTTTTTTGGATATCTCCGTGTCAGTTAATTCCATTTAGTAACTCAAATTTCCAAGTTTTTTTTCCTATCTGATGTGGCCAGTTATTAAACTTGCAACTCTTTGGATCGAGTAACTTTTTGGATTACTTCAACCAACGCTTTTACCAACTGGACAGTCCAAACAATGTAAATATTTACAATACCTCATCTCAGAAATATAGACAGACTAATAGTCTATTATAATGCATAAATGCCTACCAATGTGCATAGTACCCAGAAAACCTATTCATTCATTCTTTGCAAGCCATATCAGCATCTAATTAAATATAAGTAAAAAGGGAATCAAACCTAATTAAAAAATTTATATTGGCCTCATCATCTTTGATGTTTAATTTTTTGATTATAATAGAATTTAACATGTTAAATAATGATTCATATAATTTGTGTGTTGTGCATACATTTTGCATATTGTCTCTTAAAATACATATTTAAAGCAATGACTTAATATTTTTACTTTGATTTGGTGTTATTTTTTTTTCTACTTCTTGTGAAACTAGTGTTTTCGAAATTTATTAGGTGTGAGTAAAAATTTCCAGTACCCTTTTTGAAAATAAGATGAAATATGGAGTTGGAAACAATGTTTTAAAGTATAAAATGCTGAAAACTTTTGCACACATCAAATATTTTGATGTTATATCAGTTTTATATTTACTTTAAAAAAGATTTTTTTTTTCCTTCAGAAAGAAGAACCAACTGCTAAGGATTTTACACAGTTGGTATCAGAAGCAGAAAGTGAATATCAGGTAATTTTGAATTTTTCATTTTTTTTTTCCCCCTCCCCCAATGTTCATATGGCCATAATAAATATCACCTTAAAACAAAGAAGCATCCAAATTGTGAACACCTGAATATGCCTGCAATCAGGTATCACTGTGTTTCAATACACCGTGTTAGCACCAATCACATGATCAACTAGGGGCACTGGAGAGCTACACCTGTGATTTCCAAAACCATATCTCATAACCAGTAATTCAAAGGAGGCTAAATTTGGTGTTGTTACAGAATGCGAAGGCCTACGCCAGGAATAGTCAGCGGCCATGGTAGTCTGACAGTGATGAATTCCCTTTGTCTAGGTTTTTGAATATAAGTCCAAAACTGCGCAAATTTAAGAGAAGGGTGTGAGAATTTTAAAGTATCGCCAGGCTTCTCACACCCAAATTCAAGACCACACGCAGAGAGATGCTTAGCCAACATGCAACATGTTACTGTAACGTCATTCCCCCTGCTGCCTCAAGCAAGAAATCATCCTTTTCATTAATACCATTTATGCAGTAGCATGGGGATCCAGAGAGACAACACGGAATGCAACAGTATCATTTGAAAGGGAAGTCCATTTACTTTCATATAAAATCAACTTGTGATACTTGATTTTCAACTGTTTTTGAGACTGATCAAATTTATTGTACTAACATATTCTGATTTTGCAATAATTCTATCAGGACTTCAGGGATTTACCAATTGCAATCTCTTCCAGACTAAAGGGGGTTAATCAAAGAATCTATCAGTTTTGATCTTGCATTGATTCTTTTTGCTTCTCAAAAAACATGGCACATTTCTTTGATTCTCTGCTGTCAGTATTTTGTTGTTCTTGTAAGCAATCTTTTATCAATCTAAGGAATTGAATCTCAACTGTAATGTTTCACACCGTCAGCTTTATTGATAAATGTAAAAGAATTTGCAAAACCTGAATCTTTGATTTTGTTTGTAAGCAATAATTTAGTGTTACAGCAATAAACCTGTACAGTTCTTTCCTTGCTAACACTGATGAAATTTCTCTCTCTCTCTCTCACACTCTCTCTCGCTCGCTCGCTCGTTCTCTCTCATTCGCTCGTTCTCTCTCATTCTCTCTCTCTCTCATTCCCTCTCTCTCTCATTCCCTCTCTCTCTCTCATTCCCTCTCTCTCTCTCATTCCCTCTCTCTCTCTCATTCCCTCTCTCTCTCTCATTCCCTCTCTCTCTCTCATTCCCTCTCTCTCTCTCATTCTCTCTCTCTCTCTCATTCTCTCTCTCTCTCTCATTCTCTCTCTCTCTCTCATTCTCTCTCTCTCTCTCATTCTCTCTCTCTCTCTCATTCTCTCTCTCTCTCTCATTCTCTCTCTCTCTCTCATTCTCTCTCTCTCTCTCATTCTCTCTCTCTCTCTCATTCTCTCTCTCTCTCTCATTCTCTCTCTCTCTCTCATTCTCTCACTCACACATACACGGTGTAGCAAGGTTCAGGAGAGATAATAAAAAGACAAAATGTATTAAGAGCTATAAAGGACAGGAACTTATTGAGAACCAGATCCCCAACATCCTGAAAGGACACTGCACACAGATGATAGACGGCAACTTCTAGTTTGGAGATGATTTCACTCTAGGTTCAACTTTTCCCTATCAGCATGCACATTAAATTTCTTCTAATTTCTGTTGCTCATGGGTTTTTTGAATTAATAACTAGAGAATAATCACCCATAAAATTCCAGTTAAGGGATATTTTATCATTTTAAAATTTACTTTTCTTTTTCTTTTCTTTTTTTGTGGCATTAAAATATCTTGAGTTTTTTTATCTATACTTTCTAAACAAAGAAATTATTGTGGTGGGGTAAGCATAAACTATAGTAATGAAAACTGATTTTTTTCAGTTTAAGAAACTAGATCAGGGGTTGTCAAACTTATTTGACAAGAGACCTCCTTTTGTTTGTCTTCCTTCCCCAGTGACCCCCATTTAAAATATCTTTGATCTTTAAAACCCATACTGGTGTTGGCAATTAAAATGTTAACTAAAATGTATGAAAAATTAAGAAATTTGGATCAGATTCAAAATCACCCACTCATTCAGTGTCATCAAATTCAGAATTTTTCCCACAAAAAATATATTTAAGAAAATATATTAAATAACCCCAATTAATTGAGTAAATAATATATTAAATACACCAAGCTTAAATGGAGCCAATGTTATTGAAAAAAAATGCATAACCACTACTAATATCCAACTGCACACCTGAAAGTATGATGCAATATTTGTTTATTTCATACTTGATGCAATCATACCAATCGGGCCAAATGATCTTCATAATCATAAACTATTTTACAGTTAGAGGTTGAAAAAAGGGGATCACTATCTGAAGAGCAAGCAATGTAGCATTAAATAAATCTCATCAAAATAAGTTAAAAGCTACTTTGGTAGATGTAATTAAGGCTTTTTGATTGTCACTCCTCAAACCCCATTTGACCCATTCAATATCACTAACCCGTATTGAGTCATTCGGACCATGTTTGATGACTTCTGGTCTAGATGCACCTAATTGCGCTAATGAAATTTCTGGATATAAATAGTTAAGTAATTTCAAAAGTTAAGAACACCATTCAAAATAGTTTTATTTCGTACATAAATGCAGTAGTAACAGAAACATTGGTGTTGAAAATACTGCTGATACATCAGATCTCTAAAAAAAGTTTTTGTTCTCAGATTAAAAAAAAACAAAAAAAAAAACAGCTATTATCAATTTTTATTGTTTTTATTTCTTTGCAGAAAGCTATCTCTGAGAATTACCAAACAATGTCAGACACTACATTTAAGGCCCTGCGACGACAGTTGCCGGTCACTCGCAGCAAGATTGACTGGAATAAAATCATTGGTTACAAAATCGGCTCTGAGCTGAAGAACCCTTGAAAGGAATAAAGCCTAACAGAAAACTAGGGTGGAACATCATGGGTGGGAGGTTGGGTAGATGAATAGCTGGCTGAGTGGATGCAAGGCTAAAACTATGTTGGGTGGCAGTGGTGAAAAAAAAAAAAAAAAAAAAATTAAAAAAATTAAGATGGGAGAGAGAGGAAAGAAAAAAATCAAGGGAGGTAACAACCTTCATTCGCCTTTTTTCTTCCTCTCCCTTCCTTTCTATCTCTCTCTCTCTCTGACCATTTTCCATGTTTCTATGTAATAAAAAATTTTTAAAACGAAAAAAAATAACCTAAGCCCATGTCTCTACTGCATAGACACGCCACTGGTACTGCTACTGTTGCTATTATGATTACTTCCATCACTACCACCATCACAACACTTATTATTATTATTATTATTATTACTACTACTATTAATTCTATCATTTACCCACCACCACCACCACCTGGGCTGCCAACTCTATTAAAAAATAATAATGTGAATATTCATTAAAAAAGAAACAGAAAAAAAAAAAAGAAATGTTTACCACTATTGATTTTTTTCCTCAATTAATTTTCTCTTGATGCTCTTAAAAATCAATTGATGTTTCAATTATCTGTTTTTTAACACTTCCATTCTTTCCTCTTATTTTTTTTCTTGATCCAGAGTCTTAGAAGAAAAAAAATTGTCATTCACACACACACACACACACACACACACACACACACACACCATAAAGATGACTGCAATCTTCATTATTTTTCTTCAACGTTTCTATAAACTAAGAAATTATCTATGCTAAGAACAGTTAAGATGAAAAGGACATTTGCTTTCTCCTCTTTGATTTCTTGCTATTGTAATAATGGTTTTTTTCTCAAAACCACAGATTTAAAAATAGACATGATGAACTTCATAGACTATTGAAAGGCACTAAGCACCAAGTCAGCCTTTTTACAAATCCTTAACTTAGAATGTATTTATGTCTTATAACACTTCAAATATGTTTATTGACTATATCTAATATCTGGGTCAGAATTTCTCATCAAATAACGTGAATTGGAATACATTATCTTTTATATAAAATCTTGTAAATATTAACACCTTTTCTTTTTTAAATAAAGTGTGCAAATCACCCAGATAAACAAACTGTATGTAACTTTGTCCCATACTTCGATAAATTTAAAGCAATATCTAACTTTCTATTTGTGGTGAACACTATAAAGTGTTTCTCTTTAATTACCTCAATTTTTTTTTTTTTAGCAAGAACTTTTCCAACTAAATGTTACTTTTTCTTTTTCTTAACACAGAAGGAAGATGTTTTAAAACCAATGTTATCCATTTTCCACTGGATATTTTTCTTATGACTCTATTTGGATAACTGGCGTTCAGATCATTTTCTTTGATGGATGTTGATTTGAAAGAACAAAAAATAATTTTAATCATTCATTGCAAGAAAAATCCTCTGCATTAATGACTTAAACTGCCAACAATTTGCTAAGAATTACATTCTAGCTATCTATTTTGCTGTTCCAATTCACTCTGATTTGATGATAAGTTTTCAGGGAGTTATTGATTGGGATAGGGGGGTACTGTTATAGAGATTCTGCAAGGGAAGAAAAATGCAATCAACATTTGGGGGTGGGAATCAAGACATTCTTTAGCATTCCAGTTTTGACTCTGGTTAAGTCCATTTTTCTTAGTCCTTTTTTTTTTTTTTTTTTTCTTGTGTAAAAACCTTGGCTGTCTCAATCTGATCTGTCCCAATCTCGTTCTCTCTAGGGCATATTTTTTAATAATTCTAAGCCTCTAGGGACCTTATATATTTAGTTAACATTGGCAGACACTTCAATAGAAAGATTTTTTTTTACCAATACAACAAAGTTTTCATGCATATCTACAAAGATACATATGTGCTGGATTTTACATTATAGCCATGTAACATAACTGATAAAAAGAAAGATTTCAGCAAGGTTTGCATTGGATTACTTGTATGCATTCTCAGTCATCTAAATTAAAAAGATGTCACTTTAATATGACAATACTAAAATCTTTATTTATATCTACTATTTAAATTTATTAGCTGTCACTTAATTTAAGTTGCTTTCTCTTGCTTGAAATAGAATCAGCTATTAAGGATCAATTTTGAGTAAACTTTCTTGTTGCTCTTGAGCCTTTTTTGTCTGCCGACTTACTGCTAAATGAACTTTCAAATTCAGTGGCACTCAGAACATTTTAAAGAAAAAATAAAATGACGGAATGAAAAAATTATATCCCAATCAATTAAGGATGCATTTTTTTCCTTTTCTTTCAGTTTTCAATATTTTTTAAAATCCTAAGTTCCTTGTCAAAATTCTTTTTGCTGTTTGGCTTCCATTTTAGCCAGCAACTTACTGTTGGTACATAGTGGAACAAAACAAACTACAAATGAAGATGGAAAATACACACACACACACACACACACACACACACACACACACACACACACACACACACACACATTAAAAATTGGAAGAAAAAAGTTTGTTTATTTTTGTTTTATTTCAGTTTTCATTCATTTCTTCAATTTGTCTCTTCAGTAATAATGTGGTAAAAACAAAGTTTTTGGCAATCTTTAACCTTTATGCCTACAGAAAAAAAACAATGTGTCAAAAGGACGGTTTTTCCCTTGACGCCACTATTATTTTAACTGCCTTCACTTGGCAATGTTTGTTGTTTTAAAAAAACATTGATTAGAATTTTAATAATACTAAGAATAATTCACATGATAAAAGTGAATTAGTTTTCTTTGTTGAGAATCAACAAAAATATTAAGCACTATTAGATTGTTTTTTTTTTTTTGTTGTATTTTTTTACAAGACAATTTTATATTTACAACATTCTAAAAACTAATGCAATATTTATTTACCAATTTATAAACAAATATGAAAACCATTTTTATTCATAAATATATAAACATTTAAAAATAAACATTAAAATATGTGAACTGATTATAATGAAATTTTTATTTACCATTTTATAAAGTTCAAATCAGTTGGCAATGTGCCAACCATTCCAATAAATAATCTAATAAATAAATGGCTTTTCTTTTTTTTCTTTTTTTTTTTTTTTTCTTGTCAATTTTCAAGAACTGAAAAAATGTATAAATTCACTTTCAGTTTTTATTAAAAAATTTTAATCATCACTTTTTAAGATTAACATTGCCAAGGAGTGAAGGTAGTTAAAATAATAGTGGTGTCAAGGGAAGAAACCATCTTTTTAACTCATCTTTTTTTCTGCAGACATGAAGATTAAAGATTGTCAAATTTTCAAATCTATATTGTTTATATACTATCCAAGATAATTCAGTTAACTTTAATGAACTTTTTTTATTCACTCCTTTGATGAGTGTATTTCTAATTTAATCTAGAATTGTTTTCCAGCAATTGTTTATGTATGTCCCACACACACAATATAATGTGAATAGCTATGCTGGTTAGTGAGTTAGAAACATTCATCAAATAGTTTGAATTCCAGTTTTGACTGCTTATATCACTTTTATACTAATTCACTATTCTCTGTTCTGTTACTAGACATTGTGACTATTGTCATTGGTATGTAACAATCTTATGGAAATGAATGGATAAATAAGTACATAGACAATTATTACCTGCCCAGGTAACTTCAGTAGAATAGCTACTATATCCATTATCAGGCCTTGACAAAGGCTACAGTAGCACATCTATAGATGTGTGCATAACACCCCAATATATGTGCTCCTTTTTTTTCTTTCTCTAATTTGCTAGATTTATATATCCTTGGTGAATACATTGCTAACTCTACAGATAATTAACTACCAGGAAATAAGATCTGTTCTTTTGTTCTGTTTTAAAAATAAATTTATTGAGAAACTAATAATAGAAAGCCAAAGTAATTCTATTCTATTTCATTTCAATGCTTATAAAAACATCCACGTTTCCTCCATGGTTTTTTTTTTTTCTTAAGAATTGCCAATGAAGTCAGTTTCATAAATTGTTACAAATTTTCCTCTTCAACAATGAAATACAAACGGCTTTCTCTTTTCCTTCAGTTGAACAGTAAGGTGCAAGATGGTAAACAAAGGAGTAAAAAAAGAAAATAATGTGGCCATAGACTGAAGTTTATCTAATTCGGAACCAAGATCTATCATCTATTGTGTGTGACATAAGAGAAATGTACTTGTGTTAATAAAGGTGTGGTGTATACCAGTTAAGACATTAAATTACTAGGTAACAATTTGCAGATTTTATATGCAAAAATATATAAAAGGTTTTATTTCTAATATTTCAAAAGTTGTGTGACTATTTTTCTACTTGAATGCTGTCTGGATTATGGAACTCCTTGTATAGCTGTTGTTACCAGAAATCAATGCAACAATAAAGACCTTTTCTCTCTCTCTCTCTCACTGCTCCCCTTTCTCTTTCTCTCTCTCTCTCACTGCTCCCCTTTCTCTCTCTCTCTCACTGCTCCCCTTTCTCTTTCTCTCTCTCTCTCACTGCTCCCCTTTCTCTTTCTCTCTCTCTCTCACTGCTCCCCTTTCTCTTTCTCTCTCTCTCTCACTGCTCCCCTTTCTCTTTCTCTCTCTCTCTCTCACTGCTCCCCTTTCTCTCTCTCTCTCTCACTGCTCCCCTTTCTCTCTCTCTCTCTCACTGCTCCCCTTTCTCTCTCTCTCTCACTGCTCCCCTTTCTCTTTCTCTCTCTCACTGCTCCCCTTTCTCTTTCTCTCTCTCTCACTGCTCCCCTTTCTCTCTCTCTCTCTCACTGCTCCCCTTTCTCTTTCTCTCTCTCTCTCACTGCTCCCCTTTCTCTCACTGCTCCCCTTTCTCCCTTTCTCTGACTGCTTCCCTTTCTTTTTCTTTCATAAATTGGTACAAAAGAAAAAAAAGAAATTGTTGATATACCAACTACCTCAGTTTACTTTATTCCATTTCAGTGTTTGATATGATTTGACACTATTTCTTTGCTTTTTGCCACTAATTTCTGAAGAGTCCCTTCTTTTGTCTTAGTACGATTTAAAGAAAAATATGCATTTGTTAGTTTCTATATGAGTAATCTCGATTCCCCCCCCCCAACTCTAGAATATCCTGTTACTAAAGTGGATATTGGGTTGCATGACTGACAAATGGTCCTTTTGTGTTTTATAGGATCTTGTACTTGCAGAAAAGAATAATTTTAACAAAAGTAACATTAAGAATAAGTTCAATAATTAGAACAATTCTTGGAATTGAGCAAAAAAAAAAATTAAATTTTCAAGGAAGAGAAAAAAAAAAAAAACCTTATTTAAGATCAGATTTTAAATTACTAAATGTCAAGTATTTTTAAAGAATATACTTAAGATCTCTATTGAATATTTGTATTTTTTCCCCTCACATTTGTACTTATTTGGTTTTTATAAGACTGAAAAGATTTCCTATTATATAATGCTGTAATTTACCCCTTTAGGACATTAAGGTCTTTTCTTTTTTTTATCTTATCAATTTGCTCCAAGCAAGGCAACAATGCCACTAAAATTAAGGGGTTACTAGACGCAAAATCAAGTGAAAAGATCCTAATCAGGGAACAAAGCATAAAACGATAGTCGTGTTCAAAGACCAGGCAGGTGTGTGAACCATATAATAGATAAATCTATATCTATCTACAGAAGAAGAAAAAATGGTAAATAAAATTTCAAAGTTCAGATGGAGAGGTTGGAAGTAAATAGTTGAAGTAGACTTTAAAAGGAACTGGATACCCAATCCTAAATAGGGAAACGAGTGATAAGCCTCTACTCTGGTCTGAAATATGGGCGAGGAGTGTGAATCGGGTGATAGACTAATCTGTTTCCTCCTATTGAGGAGAGAGAAAAAAACAATTGGAGGTTTTTAATATCTGCAATTTGTTTGCATTTAGCGGGTATTAACATTTCTAATGCCTTGCCAAAACATGCTAAATTTATAACAGAAATTCTAGATTTCTCTTCTCTACAAAACACTGGTCAATTGATATTTTCTTTTATCTAGACCAGTGGTTGCTAACCTTTTTTTTTTTTTTTTTTTTTTTCGGAATTAAAGGGAAAGTCACAGTGAAAAGGCGCAAGCAACTCTACATTAAGGACGTCCAGAGAGTGGGTTAAAGGGAGATAACTGCACATTTGAAGTTGGGACATTATCATTGATTACTCTCTTCTCCAATTTGCAGACCCTAGTTACTATATTCTTGATATAATGCAAGAATATCACAATGATAAAATCGGTCAGTAATTATTTATAACTATAGTGGAGCTCATGCTTGCCATTACATGTAATCCATAATATTTTAAATTTTGAAATCGTATTTATTTTTGGCATGAATTTTTTTTTTTTTTTTAAATCATCTTTCTAAATCTTTGATTATTCTGCCTCACCTACTATATTCTTCCATCTAAGCTTCTTAAGGCTTTAAAACTAATTTTTATTCTGGTCTGCAGAAAAGAGTTAAGGCTAATAAGACTAAATTCAAGCTCCGTAGATGTTACTTCCATAATAAACATTTTATTTATTGCTATTTGATTACATTTACAGGAAGTTATTTTTTGGGTGGGGAGGAATTGAAACTCTTTTTTTTTTTTTTTTTAGGTACATTTTTTCAGAATGAATACTCTATAACAAACAATGAATATGAAATTCCAACAAATTTTTTTTTTTTTTTTTTTTTTTTTTTAAACAATGAAATTCACCCAGTACAAGGCCCAAGAGCTACTCAAGGTAGAGGGTTACAGAGTAAGAGGTACCATCCCAAGCAAGGTGATAATGCTACTAAGAGCCACTGGAAGAAAAGGAAAAGACTTTAGAAGGAACTGGAAACCCAATCCTAAACAGGGAACAAGAGATAAACCTCTTCTGTTCAATCTACTCCTATTGATTGTGAAAAAATGTAAATAAAAGTTCAGAGTTTTAGGCAGGGAGACGTTAGAAGTATAGAGTTGAAGTTGAGTAGGAGGAAACAGAAACCCAATCTTAAACAAGGAATAAACCTCTTCTGTTCAAAAGATCAGTGTGAACCAAATGATAGGCAAACCTATTATCAAATTAGAAATTAAAATGTGAAGCAATATTCACATCAATTGTAGTACATAACTTTATTTTAAATTCAAATTCTCCTTCAAAACAAATATTAATAAGAAGCAAATTTTACTGACTACAATTTGAATTTTAAGCTGGAATTCCAGGCATTAAACAATTTCCAATTGTTTGCTTCCTCATGGTATTTGAAAATGTGTGCATGTAATATAAGAAGTGCTCACTTTTAAATACTTTCTAAAAGAGCATTTTAATAAAGTTTTCATTGATTTATTTTCATGCTTAATCTTAACAAATGATTAGCAGTTTTATCAGTCCATAGTTTAAGGAATGTCACAAAAATGTACTTCTTTTGCAGGCATATCTAAGCTTAATAAATATTTAATAGCATGTGTGTGTGTGTATTTAGCAAGAGTAAATATGCCTCTCTAATAGGGAATTTATTCTGTAATGCAAAAGATGATGTGACTTTATATATTTATCAAACATACAACCTTATCTTGACTTAGCTATGAAATATTCAGTCGAATTCAAATTTGTCATTACCAGGTTGTAGTTTTGTTGCAGGTATAGATAATTTTTTTTTTTTTTTGACTTACTAACTTTCAGTGATTTCTAATGAATGAAACCTATCATATAATTTAGTGTAGGATTTTTCTAATCATAGATTAGATTCCATCGTCATTATTTCTTAATTAAAAAATTCCTTCTGGTGATAATTTCTATGCTAGGCCTACTGAAGAGGTTATTAGAGACCAACATGTGTGATGATTATTTCAATCACCTTATTCTCCCTTTTTCTCTTTTTTTTAATCATTTCACGCCAAGCAAGGCAATAAATCCACTAATACACAAGGGGTTACTGAGGGTGAAAGAAACAGGAAACCGTATTGGGAAGAGAGTAAACAATAAAATACCAGGATTCAAGGAGATAGATGATGATGACAGATGTTGCATTTATATTTTTGAAGATCATAGTTGAAAGGAAAGCAAAATTCTCTAAAAGGATTGGTTGGTTCATTTTCTACAGCTTATCAAACCTTTGCAGGTTATTGAAAGCCAGAAAATATTTTCGATTGTAAGAATTTTTTTGTGGTAATAATTGTTATACTAGTTTTATCAAGAGCTCTTTCTCATTCAAAAATTTAATTCACTTGACATGTTAGCCAGATGTGAGTGCTAAGAAAGCAAAACTCAGAAAAGTTGTCTTCTGCGCAGGGGCTCCGAGCATCACATCCAGTCCACAAAACAAATCCCTGCAAAAATCTAAAATACAATAGCCAAACATGAATGTTGCTGAAAAAAAAAAAAAAAAAATGGATGAGCCTGAGTGTCAACACCTATTAAACCATAGATATACAAATGACATGCCTCACTGACAACAGGCAGTTTGGCTGCTCAACCTCATCACCAGACCATCGACCCATCCACACACCTCACCAGTGTCAATTTCAATCTTGAGAATAGATAGATCAACCGTGTCAACAACACCCTACTCATGCTATCATGAGGATCCACTAATTCACTCCAGGCCTCTCTTGTTGCATCACTGTGACCCTTGGTCAAGCAACCCAACAAATCCTTCAATTCTTGGTCTTACCAACAACACCCTTACATCTAATCACTTTTCTTACCAATGGCAACTAAAGAATCACATATCAACAATTTTGTCACCCTTTCACACAACTATATATTCTGGAAATTGATTAATACATACTGTTGAAATTTTGACGCTTGTTTGTTCCTTCCTTGCAACCATACACTCAGTGGTTTAGTGGCACAAGTCTTACTAATTAGCCCATAGAGGGGGAGAAGAGATGGTTTTCCGAGGGTATTTGTGCATAACTGAATATAATACAGTGTAACCCAGATATAAGAGAGTTGTCAGGACCAGAGAAGAAGTCTCTTATATCCGGGTTTGGTCTATTAAATATACATTAACGCAGGCTCTAATTTGGGACCAGAGAAAATCTCTCTTATATCCGGGTTTCTCTTATATACGGGTTACACTGTATACACAATGAGAATTAGAACTCTGATCTCTGGTTAACAATTCAGAGCCTTTATCCATTACACCACCCACACATCCAAGCTTACAGTACCTGGTATTCCCAAGCAGGCACCCATGTAGATACTGACCAGTTTTGATATTACTTAACTTCAGTGATCATACAAGCAAAAATTTAAGCCAACTACAACATCAACATGGCTCAGTGGATAAAAGCATTAGCTGAATAATCCTAAAAGTGACTTGACTGAAAGAGTTGTGAGTTCAATCGCTGACAGAGAGAACAAAAACATGGAGAGTTATCAAGGGAAATTAACTAAAACTATCCAAAGGCATGGTATGTGGAATTAGAACAATCTATCCACATGGACTAAATAAAGGGTTTGGTTTGAAATTCAAACAAAGATCACCTGAAGAAGGCCAGAGCATTCAATGGTTGAAATGTTGTGAATGTAGCAAGAAAGAGAACAACAGTCCAAACAATGTAAATAGTCTAAATAGTTACAATACCACATCTCAGAAATATAGACAGATACAACATCAAACTACTGCAAACCCAAGACAAAATGATTATCGATATATGATATATATATCTTTTTCTTTTTCATCTCTTCAGGACAGAGGCAACCATGTCTCTCCACAGATTCCTTTTCTTTATTATCTGTAAATTACCATGACTTCTGGGGAAAGATAGTGAAGTAGTTTACTGTTGCCTTCTCCTATACTGGCTGCCCCTCAGGGTAAGAGAGTCCAATCTACCCTGCTATTTAAACTATAGCTGTAGGGAATGTGATAGATTCAGCATTTTCTCAAAGACATTAGTGTGAAAGTGACTGCAACAAACTAGACTGGAATTTGAACTTGTCTTGTCATTTCCCCTTTTTGCACTGATAAGTTATGCAACTTGCCCCTCTCTGTCTATCTCTCTCTCTCTCTCTCTTTTTCCCATGTAAATAGTCCTGTTATTTTTTTTATAGGTACTATGCTTGTGTTCCTATATCTTTTCCTTCCTGTTGATATAATGATGTATCATTTCATCAGCACCTACATTTGAATTTATGCAGGATTTTGAATTGTGATTTTAAAAAGCAAATAGCTGAATTCCTTCATTAGTGCTACACATTCTTCCTACCTATCATTCCACCCTATTATTTACCTTTATACCAGGCTGTGAACTAAGCTAAGTGTATTGTACATTTTTATTTACATCTGCCATTTTTACCCCAGCCTTTCCTAAAGTTTTAAAAAGCAAGAGGATCAATGGGCCTTACCCCGTCATGTTAATCCATGACATGTTGGCAGGGAGGTTGAGTTCAATGTCATCTTTCTCTTAGAGTACTTGCCCAACCAAGGCTAAAGAGCCCAGTCTTCCATTAGCAGGAGGAAGAAGAGATGGCTTCACACTTTTCCCAAGATCATTAGTGTATTATTATATCATTAAATGCAGCAGCCTTAGCCAGAATTTGAACTCTTATTTGTTGATTCTATTTCCCACACTGATGACAACACCACCTGCATATCCACTATTAAAAATATGTGACCACATTGCAGACAGCATTGTAAGAAATATTTCTTTTGATTTACTGCTGTGGATGTCATGGTAGTAAAGAGATTATCAGTTATGGATACGTTATTTATCTTATGAAAACTTCCGTTCCTACCATATATCAGTATAATTGATTTGGTTCAATTGATCTGTTTTCTATGGTTTATCAACCCTTTGCAGGTTACTTAAAGCCAGAAAATATTTTTATATTGTAAGAATTTTTTTTGAGATAATAATGGTTTAATGATACAAGTCTTTGCATATAAGCAAATATAACAAACATGACTGGAATTGGAACTCAACTCTCTAGGCATTATCCATTATACCATCCACACATCCAAGCTTACAGCACCTGGTATTCCCAAGCCGTCATCCAACTAGGTACTGACCAGGTTGCTTAACTTTGGTGATCATATGAGAACCAGTGTTTTAACATGATATGGCCATAAGCCTATAATTAATTTGGGTGTATATTGGCCTTGTGTAATGATTAAAAGAAAATGCACAGTGTTGATAAATATAAATAGTAACTGCCAAATGATGATGTGGTGAAGGAAGGTAGGTTTGTTTTCAATATAGCAAGGACGGTTTCGTTGTCTAAGGTTGCTAGCTAGTTGCGCAAATGTTGTATTGTGTCTTCGGGTATGTTATGATGATCACATCATCAGAGAATGGAAAAAAATTAATTCATTAACTCTGATTTCAGTTGATTTTCCAACTGGTTATATGCACATATAGATCCTCTTTGAAAATGGCACTGCTTCTCATTCATTCATGGCCTATATCATGGTTGTGAAAGCTTACCGATTGGTTGGTCAAAATTATTTAATTTTAGAAATGGTGAAAGTTTGGTGAAAGTTTATATAAAGATTGTAATTTATTATATAAATTAATTGAATATATTAATAATAAGTAATAATATTAATTTTAAATATTAATAAAATAAAATAAAATATTAATATAAATTAATATAAAATATTAAAAAAATAAAATATTAATAATAAAATTAAATTAATATATAAATTATATAAGGATTATATATAAAGAAAGTATATACATTTACTATTTCTATAATACAATTCCTAAACTTATCTATTAGTAAAAAATAAAACAAACTTTTTTTTCATGAAATGTTTATGGGGTCTACCCACAAAAATTAAGAATAAAAGTAGTCCATAGGTAAAAGAAGGTTGAGAACCACTGACAATGTTAGAATAACACGTTTCTTAAGTTACAAGAAGTATTTTATAAATGCAATCTAGAGAGAGGATTGTGAATTTAGTTTCAAACAGGATGTTCACTTTAAACGAATCATATACATGACATTTATCAGATCTGAAGAGTTCTGCTTTTTGTTCTCTCTTTTATGACGGCTTTTCCTCTTTGCCCTCCACTATTACCTAGTTGCCATAATATACTTTGAGCTGTTGTCAGGAAATGAGTGCTTTTCTTTTCAATTAACATTCTGATTAACTCAGCCCAAAACCTACATGATTTATTTCAAAGAACTATTTCCAGAAGCTTCCAATTTTAAAACATGAATTCAAATAAATCAAAATTATTTTTAGCAAAAATAAACAGGAAGCAACTGCTTAAGATTTCTTCACAATAAGAAAAATAAAGTCCACGTTGTCTTATTTTGTTGTGACAGTGATAAACACAAAGAAATTGTTAATTTTCTTTTTAAATCGACTGCGGTCAAGACTATAGTCATTGTAAACTCTAAATCCTTTCATTAGCTGCATAGTATGTGCTTCATCAGGACTACATACAGTTTTTGAATTTAGAGTTGTCCTTCTCATAGACTGGTTACCAGCAAAGCTGAAGAGCCTAGTCTGCCCTAATATTTACTTATAGTTGGAAGCTTTAAATTCAGAGTTCTCCTTTTCCTAGACCAGTTGCCATCCAAGGCTATAGGACCCAGTCTGTCCTGCTATTTATCCATAGCTGGGGGCAGAAGAAATGAATTCAAACTTTTCCCAAGGATATTTGCACATAAGTTAATGTAATGAATTTGACTGGAGTTTGAACTCAGCTCTCTGATTTCTCAGTCTGAGCCACTATCCATTACTCCACTATGCCTCCACCAATGAAACCTACTATATTCTATTCTTAAACAAAGAAAGCCAGGTATGAAATATTTTTAATTGCAATCTGAATTTATTCACATAAACTAAAAGAAATCATCTTCTTTTACTTCCTGTGCTTTTTCTATAAATACTTTCATGGTAATTGTTCAGATGAGTTCTTCACTATGGTACCTAGACTTTATGAATTTAAATGCAATACTAGACGAGGTCTTATCAATTTACAGTTGAGTTGGCCAGATGTCATTGCAAGCTCGATGCTAACAGTTTCTTTTCTTGCACTT